>JAECXR010000007.1:0-1201250 GCA_018153035.1 Drosophila pseudoananassae pseudoananassae
GCCGGTCCTCCAAGTCTCAAAAAGGGATAGGGCAGACACTTCAGGTCTCAGAAGGGGGATCGGCTGGGCACTCCTGGTCTCAGCAGGGGGATCAGCCGGTCACTCCGCGTCTCGGCAGAGGGTTTGTTCATAGGGCCAGGTTTCAGCAAAGGAATCGTCTGGGGATCACCAGGGCAGGGGGATCGGACAGACACTACAGATGTCAGAAGGGGATTAGCCGGACACTCCAGGTCTCAGCAGGGGTATCGGCTGGGCACTCCCTGGTCTCAGCAGGGGGATCAGCAAGGGAGGAACACTTCGCGTCTCGGTAGGGGGGTTCGGATAGGCACTTCATGTCTCGGCAAGGGTATCAGCCGGCACTCCAGGTCTCAGGGGGGTCGGCCGGGGATCAGCCGGACATTCCACGTCTCGGCGGCGGGGGATAGGGCAGACACTTCAGGTCTTGGAAGGGGATCAGCCGGACACTCCACGTCTCAAAAGGCGGATCGGCTGGGCACTCCTGGTCTCAGCAGGGGATCAGCCGAACACTCCGCGTCTCGGCAGGGGGGTTCGGATAGGCCAGGTCTCAGCAGGGGTATCGGCTGGGCACTCCTGGTCTCAGCAGGGGGATCAGCAAGGAAGGAACACTTCCGTCTCGGTAGGGGGTTCGGATAGGCACTTCCATGTCTCGGCAAGGGGATCAGCCGGCACTCCAGGTCTCAGCAGGGGTTGGCCGGGGATCAGCCGGACCTCCAAGTCTCAAAAGGGATAGGGCAGACACTTCCAGGTCTCAGAAGGGGGATCGGCTGGGCACCCTGGTCTCAGCAGGGGGATCAGCCGGTCACTCCACGTCTCGGCAGAGGGTTCGGATAAGCCAGGTTTCAGCAGAGGAATCGTCTGGGGATTAACAGGGCAGGGCGATCGGACAGACACTACAGATGTCAGAAGAAGGGGATTAGCCGGACACCCACGTCTCAGCAGGGGAATCGGTTGGGCACTCCTGGTCTCAGCAGGGGAATCAGCAAGGGAGGAACACTCCGCGTTTCGGTAGGGGGGTTCGGATAGGCACTTCATGTCTCGGCAAGGGTATCAACCGGCACCCAGGTCTCAGCAGGGGGTTGGCCGGGGATCAGCCGGACCTCCAAGTCTCAAAAAGGGATAGGGCAGACACTTCAGGTCTCAGAAGAAGGGGATCGGTTGGGCACTCCTGGTCTCAGCAGGGGGATCAGCAGGGGAGGAACATTCCGCGTCTCGGCAGAGGGTTCGGATAAGCCAGGTTTCAGCAGAGGAATCGTCTGGGGATCAACAGGGGAAGGGGGGATCGGACAGGCACTACAGATCTCGAAAGGGGGATCAGCCGGACGCTCCAGGTCTCAGCAGGGGATTGGTTGGGCACTCCTGGTCTCAGCAGGGGGATTAGCATGGGAGGAACACTCAGCGTCTCGGCGGGGGCTCGGATAGGCACTTCACGTGTCGGCAAGGGTATCAGCCGGCACTCCAGGTCTCAGCAGGGGGCTCGGCCGGGGATCAGCCGGACATTCCACGTCTCGGCAGGGGGATAGGGCAGACACTTCAGGTCTTGGAAGGGGGATCAGCCGGACACTCCACGTCTCAGCAGGGGAATCGGTTGAGCACTCTTGGTCTCAGCAGGGGGATCAGCAAGGGAGGAACACTTCGCGTCTCGGTAGGGGGTTCGGATAGGCACTTCATGTCTCGGCAAGGGGATCAGCCGGCACTCCAGGTCTCAGCAGGGGGCTCGGCCGGGGATCAGCCGGACATTCCACGTCTCGGCAGGGGGATAGGACAGACACTTCCAGGTCTTGGAAGGGGTCAGCCGGACACTCCCCCTCTCAAAAAAGGCGGATCGGCTGGGCACTCCTGGTCTCAGCAGGGGGATCAGCCGGAACACTCCGCGTCTCGGCAGGGGGTTTGCATAGGCCAGGTCTCAGCAAGGGAATCGTCTGGGAATCACCAGGGGCAGGGGGATCGGACAGACACTACAGATGTCGGAAGGGGGATCAGCCGGACACTCCACGTCTCAGCAGGGGAATCGGTTGAGCACTCTTGGTCTCAGCAGGGGGATCAGCAAGGGAGGAACACTTCGCGTCTCGGTAGGGGGTTCGGATAGGCACTTCGTGTCTCGGCAAGGGTATCAGCCGGCACTCCAGGTGTCAGCTGGGGGCTCGGCCGGGGATCAGCCGGACATTCCACGTCTCGGCAGGGGGATAGGGCAGACACTTCAGGTCTTGGAAGGGGATCAGCCGGACACTCCACGTCTCAGCAGGGGAATCGGTTGGGCACTCTTGGTCTCAGCAGGGGACCAGCAAGGGAGGAACACTCCGCGTCTCGGTAGGGGGTTCAGATAGGCACTTCATCCTGTCTCGGCAAGGGAGCCGGCACTCCAGGTCTCAGCAGGGTTGGTCGGGGATCAGCCGGACCTTCAAGTCTCAAAAGGGATAGGGCAGACACTCCAGGTCTCAGCAGGGGGACTTCAGCAAGGGGGATCAGCCGGTCCACCTGTCTCGGCAGAGGGTTCGCATAGGCCAGGTCTCAGCAAAGGAATTGTTTGGGGATCACGCAGGGGGGGGGGATCGGACAGACACTACAGATGTCAGAAGGGGGTTAGCCGGACACCCAGGTCTCAGCAGGGTTATCGGCTGGGCACTCCAGGTCACAGCAGGGGATCAGCAAGGGAGGAACACTTCGCGTCTCGGTAGGGGGTTCGGATAGGCCTTAGCCATGTCTCGGCATAGGGTTACACCCAGGTCTCAGCAGGGGGCTCGGCTGGGGATCAGCCGGACATTCCACGTCTCAGCAGGGGGATAGGGCAGACACTTCAGGTCTCTAAGGAAGGGGACCGGACACTCCACGTCTCAAAAGGCGGATCGGCTGGGCACTCCTGTTCAGCAGGGGGATCAGCCGAACACCTCCGCGTCTCGGCAGGGGGTTCGGAAAGGCCAGGTCTCAGCAGGGGTATCGGCTGAGCACTCCAGGTCTCAGCAGGGGGATCAGCAAGGGAGGAACACTTCGCGTCTCGGTAGGGGGTTCGGATAGGCACTTCATGTCTCGGCAAGGGGATCAGCCGGCACTCCAGGTCTCAGCAGGGGGTTGGCCGGGGATCAGCCGGACCTCCAAGTCTCAAAAAGGGGATAGGGCAGACACTTCAGGTCTCAGAAGGGGGGATCGGTTTGGGCACTTCTGGTCTCAGCAGGGGAATCAGCAGGGAAGGAACACTCCGCGTCTCGGCAGGGGGTTCCGGAAAGGCCAGGTCTCAGCAAGGGTATCGGCTGGGCACTCACAGGTCTCAGCAGGGGGATCGGCAAGGGAGGAACACTTCGTGTCTCGGTAGGGGGATTCGGATAGGACACTTCATGTCTCGTCAGGGGTATCAGCCGGCACTCCAGGTCTCAGCAGGGGGTTGGCCGGGGATCAGCCGGACCTCCAAGTCTCAAAAAGGGGATAGGGCAGACACTTCCGCGTCTCAGTAGGGGGTTCGGATAGGCACTTCATGTCTCGGCAAGGGGATCAGCCGGTCACTCCAGGTCTCAGAGGGCAGGGGTTAGGATCGTCTGGGGATCAGGCCGGACGACCTACAAGTCTCAAAAGGGGGATAGGGCAGACACTCCAGGTCTCAGAAGGGGGATCGGCTGGGCACTCCTGCTCTCAGCAGGGGGATCAGCCGGTCACTCCGCGTCTCGGCAGGGGGTTGGTCAAGTCTCAAAAGGGATAGGTCGTTTCAGGGGATCAGCCGGTCACCCGCGTCTCGGCAGGGGTTCGCATAGGCCGATTTCAGCAAAGGAATCGTCTGGGGATCACCAGGGCAGGGGGATCGGACAGACACTACAGATGTCAGAAGGGGGGATTAGCCGGACACTCCAGGTCTCAGCAGGGGTATCGGCTGGGCACCCCTGGTCTCAGCAGGGGGGATCAGCAAGGGAGGAACACTTCGCGTCTCGGTAGGGGGTTCGGATAGGCACTTGATGGGGTTCGGATAGGCACTTCATGTCTCGGCAAGGGGATCAGCCGGCACTCCAGGTCTCAGCAGGGGGTTGGCCGGGGATCAGCCGGACCTCCAAGTCTCAAAAAGGGATAGGGCAGACACTTCAGGTCTCAGAAGGGGGATCGGCTGGGCACTCCTGGTCTCAGCAGGGGGATCGGTTGGGCACTCCCTGGTCTCAGCAGGGGGATCAGCAAGGGAGGAACACTTCGCGTCTCGGTAGGGGGTTCGGATAGGCACTTCATGTCTCGGCAAGGGTATCATAGGCCAGGTTTCAGCAAAGGAATCGTCTGGGGATCACCAGGGCAGGGGGATCGGACAGACACTACAGATGTCAGAAGGGGGATTAGCCGGACACTCCAGGTCTCAGCAGGGGTATCGGCTGGGCACTCCTGGTCTCAGCAGGGGGATCAGCAAGGGAGGAACACTTCGCGTCTCGGCAGGGGGTTCGGATAGGCACTTCATGTCTCGGCAAGGGTATCAGCCGGCACTCCAGGTCTCAGCAGGGGGCTCGGCCGGGGATCAGCCGGACATTCCACGTCTCTGCAGGGGGATAGGGCAGACACTTCAGGTGTTGGAAGGGGGATCAGCCGGACACTCCACGTCCCAAAAGGCGGATCGGCTGAGCACTCCTGGTCTCAGCAGGGGGAGCAGCCGGCACTCCGCGTCTCGGCAGCGGGTTCGGATAGGCACTTGATGTCTCGGCAAGGGTATCAGCCGGCACTCCAGGTCTCAGCAGAGGGTCCGGGATCGCAGGCCGGGATCAGCCGGACCTCCTTGTCTCAAAAAGGGGATAGGGCAGACACTTCAGGTCTCAGAAGGGGGATCGGTTGGGCACTCCTGGTCTCAGCAGGGGAATCAGCAGGGGAGGAACACTCCGCGTCTCGGCAGGGGGTTCGGATAGGCACTTCACGTCTCGGCAAGGGTATCAGCCGGCACTCCAGGTCTCAGCAGGGGGCTCGGCCGGGGATCAGCCGGACATTCCACGTCTCGGCAGGGGGATAGGGCAGACACTTCAGGTCTTGGAAGGGGGATCAGCCGGACACTCCACGTCTCAAAAGGCGGATCGGCTGGGCACTCCAGGTCTCAGCAGGGGGCTCGGCCGGGGATCAGCCGGACATTCCACGTCTCTGCAGGGGGATAGGGCAGACACTTCAGGTGTTGGAAGGGGGATCAGCCGGACACTCCACGTCCCAAAAGGCGGATCGGCTGAGCACTCCTGGTCTCAGCAGGGGGATCAGCCGGCACTCCGCGTCTCGGCAGCGGGTTCGGATAGGCACTTGATGTCTCGGCAAGGGTATCAGCCGGCACTCCAGGTCTCAGCAGAGGGTCCGGGATCGCAGGCCGGGATCAGCCGGACCTCCTTGTCTCAAAAAGGGGATAGGGCAGACACTTCAGGTCTCAGAAGGGGGATCGGTTGGGCACTCCTGGTCTCAGCAGGGGAATCAGCAGGGGAGGAACACTCCGCGTCTCGGCAGGGGGTTCGGATAGGCACTTCACGTCTCGGCAAGGGTATCAGCCGGCGCTCCAGGTCTCAGCAGGGGGCTCGGCCGGGGATCAGCCGGACATTCCACGTCTCTGCAGGGGGATAGGGCAGACACTTCAGGTGTTGGAAGGGGGATCAGCCGGACACTCCACGTCCCAAAAGGCGGATCGGCTGAGCACTCCTGGTCTCAGCAGGGGGATCAGCCGAACACTCCGCGTCTCGGCAGCGGGTTCGGATAGGCACTTCATGTCTCGGCAAGGGTATCAGCCGGCACTCCAGGTCTCAGCAGAGGGTCCGGGATCGCAGGCCGGGATCAGCCGGACCTCCTTGTCTCAAAAAGGGGATAGGGCAGACACTTCAGGTCTGAGAAGGGGGATCGGTTGGGCACTCCTGGTCTCAGCAGGCAATCAGCAGGGGAGGAACACTCCGCGTCTCGGCAGGGGGTTCGGATAGGCACTTCACGTCTCGGCAAGGGTATCAGCCGGCACTCCAGGTCTCAGCAGGGGGCTCGGCCGGGGATCAGCCGGACATTCCACGTCTGGGCAGGAGGATAGGGCAGACACTTCAGGTCCTGGAAGGGGGATCAGCCGGACACTCCACGTCTCAAAAGGCGGATCGGCTGGGCACTCCTGGTCTCAGCAGGGGGATCAGCCGAACACTCCGCGTCTCGGCAGGGGGTTCGGATAGGCCAGGTCTCAGCAGGGGTATCGGCTGGGCACTCCTGGTCTCAGCAGGGGGATCAGCAAGGAAAGAACACTTCGCGTCTCGGTAGGGGGTTCGGATAGGCACTTCATGTCTCGGCAAGGGGATCAGCCGGCACTCCAGGTCTCAGCAGGGGGTTGGCCGGGGATCAGCCGGACATTGCACGTCTCGGCAGGGGGATAGGGCAGACACTTCAGGTCTTGGAAGGGGGATCAGCCGGACACTCCACGTCTCAAAAGGCGGATCGGCTGAGCACTCCTGGTCTCAGCAGGGGGATCAGCCGAACACTCCGCGTCTCGGCAGCGGGTTCGGATAGGCACTTCATGTCTCGGCTAGGGTATCAGCCGGCACTCCAGGTCTTAGCAGAGGGTCCGGGATCGCAGGCCGGGATCAGCCGGACCTCCTTGTCTCAAAAAGGGGATAGGGCAGACACTTCAGGTCTCAGAAGGGGGATCGGTTGGGCACTCCTGGTCTCAGCAGGGGAATCAGCAGGGGAGGAACACTCCGCGTCTCGGCAGGGGGTTCGGATAGGCACTTCACGTCTCGGCAAGGGTATCAGCCGGCACTCCAGGTCTCAGCAGGGGGCTCGGCCGGGGATCAGCCGGACATTCCACGTCTCGGCAGGGGGATAGGGCAGACACTTCAGGTCTTGGAAGGGGGATCAGCCGGACACTCCACGTCTCAAAAGGCGGATCGGCTGGGCACTCCTGGTCTCAGCAGGGGATCAGCCGAACACTCCGCGTCTCGGCAGGGGGTTCGGATAGGCCAGGTCTCAGCAGGGGTATCGGCTGGGCACTCCTGGTCTCAGCAGGGGGATCAACAAGGAAGGAACACTTCGCGTCTCGGTAGGGGGTTTGGATAGGCACTTCATGTCTCGGCAAGGGGATCAGCCGGCACTCCAGGTCTCAGCAGGGGGTTGACCGGGGATCAGCCGGACCTCCAAGTCTCAAAAAGGGATAGGGCAGACACTTCAGGTCTCAGAAGGGGGATCGGCTGGGCACTCCTGGTCTCAGCAGGGGGATCCGCCGGTCACTCCGCGTCTCGGCAGAGGGTTCGCATAGGCCAGGTTTCAGCAAAGGAATCGTCTGGGGATCACCAGGGCAGGGTGATCGGACAGACACTACAGATGTCAGAAGGGGGATTAGCCGGACACTCCAGGTCTCAGCAGGGGTATCGGCTGGGCACTCCTGGTCTCAGCAGGGGGATCAGCAAGGGAGGAACACTTCGCGTCTCGGTAAAGGGTTCGGATAGGGACTTCATGTCTCGGCAAGGGTATCAGCCGGCACTCCAGGTCTCAGCAGGGGGCTCGGCCGGGGATCAGCCGGACATTCCACGTCTCGGCAGGGGGATAGGGCAGACACTTCAGGTCTTGGAAGGGGGATCAGCCGGACATTCCACGTCTCAGCAGGGGAATCGGTTGGGCACTCTTGGTCTCAGGAGGGGGATCAGCAAGGGAGGAACACTTCGCGTCTCGGTAGGGGGTTCGGGTAGGCACTTCATGTCTCGGCAAGGGGATCAGCCGAACACTCCGCGTCTCGGCAGGGGGTTCGGATAGGCCAGGTCTCAGCAGGGGTATCGGCTGGGCACTCCTGGTCTCAGCAGGGGGATCAGCAAGGGAGGAACACTTCGCGTCTCGGTAGGGGGTTCGGATAGGCACTTCATGTCTCGGCAAGGGGATCAGCCGGCACTCCAGGTCTCAGCAGGGGGTTGGCCGGGGATCAGCCGGACCTCCAAGTCTCAAAAAAGGGATAGGGCAGACACTTCAGGTCTCAGAAGGGGGATCGGTTGGGCACTTCTGGTCTCAGCAGGGGAATCAGCAGGGGAGGAACACTCCGCGTCTCGGCAGGGGGTTCGGATAGGCACTTCATGTCTCGTCAAGGGTATCAGCCGGCACTCCAGGTCTCAGAAGGGGGTTGGCCGGGGATCAGCCGGACCTCCAAGTCTCAAAAAGGGGATAGGGCAGACACTTCAGGTCTCAGAAGGGGGATCGGTTGGGCACCCCTGGTCTCAGCAGGGGAATCAGCAGGGGAGGAACACTCCGCGTCTCGGCAGGGGGTTCGGATAGGCACTTCATGTCTCGGCAAGGGTATCAGCCGGCACTCCAGGTCTCAGCAGGGGGTTGGCCGGGGATCAGCCGGACCTCCAAGTCTCAAAAAGGGATAGGGCAGACACTTCAGGTCTCAGAAGGGGGATCGGCTGGGCACTCCTGGTCTCAGCAGGGGGATCAGCCGGTCACTCCGCGTCTCGGCAGAGGGTTCGCATAGACCAGGTTTCAGCAAAGGAATCGTCTGGGGATCACCAGGGCAGGGGGATCGGACAGACACTACAGATGTCAGAAGGGGGATTAGCCGGACACTCCAGGTCTCAGCAGGGGTATCGGCTGGGCACTCCTGGTCTCAGCAGGGGGATCAGCAAGGGAGGCAACACTCCGCGTCTCGGTAGGAGGTTCGGATAGGCACTTCATGTCTCGTCAAGGGTATCAGCCGGCACTCCAGGTCTCAGAAGGGGGTTGGCCGGGGATCAGCCGGACCTCCAAGTCTCAAAAAGGGGATAGGGCAGACACTTCAGGTCTTGGAAGGGGGATCAGCCGGACACTCCACGTCTCAAAAGGCGGATCGGCTGGGCACTCCTGGTGTCAGCAGGGGATCAGCCGAACACTCCGCGTCTCGGCAGGGGGTTCTCGGATAGGCCAGGTCTCAGCAGGGGTATCAGCAAGGGAGGAACACTTCGCGTCTCGGTAGGGGGTTCGGATAGGCACTTTATGTCTCGGCAAGGGGATCAGCCGGCACTCCAGGTCTCAGCAGGGGGTTGGCCGGGGATCAGCCGGACCTCCAAGTCTCAAAAAGGGTATAGGGCAGACACTTCAGGTCTCAGAAGGGGGATCGGTTGGGCACTGCTGGTCTCAGCAGGGGAATCAGCAGGGGAGGAACACTCCGCGTCTCGGCAGGGGGTTCGGATAGGCACTTCATGTCTCGTCAAGGGTATCAGCCGGCACTACAGGTCTCAGCAGGGGGTTGGCCGGGGATCAGCCGGACCTCCAAGTCTCAAAAAGGGGATAGGGCAGACACTTCAGGTCTCAGAAGGGGGATCGATTGGGCACTCCTGGTCTCAGCAGGGGGATAAGCCGGTTACTCCGCGTCTCGGCAGAGGGTTCGCATAGGCCAGGTTTCAGCAAAGGAATCGTCTGGGGATCACCAGGGCAGGGGGGATCGGACAGACACTACAGATGTCAGAAGGGGATTAGCCGGACACTCCACGTCTCAGCAGGGGAATCGGTTGGGCACTCTTGGTCTCAGCAGGGGGACCAGCAAGGGAGGAACACTCCGCGTCTCGGTAGGGGGTTCGGATAGGCACTTCATGTCTCGGCAAGGGGATCAGCCGGCACTCCAGGTCTCAGCAGGGGGTTGGCCGGGGATCAGCCGGACCTCCAAGTCTCAAAAAGGGATAGGGCAGACACTTCAGGTCTCAGAAGGGGGATCGGCTGGGCACTCCTGGTCTCAGCAGGGGGATCAGCCGGTCACCCGCGTCTCGGCAGGGGGGTTCGGATAGGCCAGGTCTCAGCAGGGGTATCGGCTGGGCACTCCTGGTCTCAGCAGGGGGATCAGCAAGGAAGGAACACTTCGCGTCTCGGTAGGGGGTTCGGATAGGCACTTCATGTCTCGGCAAGGGGATCAGCCGGCACTCCAGGTCTCAGCAGGGGGTTGGCCGAGGATCAGCCGGACCTCCAAGTCTCAAAAAGGGATAGGGCAGACACTTCAGGTCTCAGAATGGGGATCGGCTGGGCACTCCTGGTCTCAGCAGGGGGATCAGCAAGGAAGGAACACTTCGCGTCTCGGTAGGGGGTTCGGATAGGCACTTCATGTCTCGGCAAGGGTATCAGCCGGCACTCCAGGTCTCAGCAGGGGGCTCGGCCGGGGATCAGCTGGACATTCCACGTCTCGGCAGGGGGATAGGGCAGACACTTCAGGTCTTGGAAGGGGGATCAGCCGGACACTCCACGGCTCAAAAGGCGGATCGGCTGGGCACTCCTGGTCTCAGCAGGGGGATCAGCCGAACACTCCGCGTCTCGGCAGGGGGTTCGGATAGGCCAGGTCTCAGCAGGGGTATCGGCTGGGCACTCCTGGTCTCAGCAGGGGGATCAGCAAGGGAGGAACACTTCGAGTCTCGGTAAAGGGTTCGGGTAGGGACTTCATGTCTCGGCAAGGGTATCAGCCGGCACTCCAGGTCTCAGCAGGGGGCTCGGCCGGGGATCAGCCGGACATTCCACGTCTCGGCAGGGGGATAGGGCAGACACTTCAGGTCTTGGAAGGGGGATCAGCCGGACATTCCACGTCTCAGCAGGGGAATCGGTTGGGCACTCTTGGTCTCAGCAGGGGGATCAGCAAGGGAGGAACACTTTGCGTCTCGGTAGGGGGTTCGGGTAGGCACTTCATGTCTCGGCAAGGGGATCAGCCGAACACTCCGCGTCTCGGCAGGGGGTTCGGATAGGCCAGGTCTCAGCAGGGGTATCGGCTGGGCATTCCTGGTCTCAGCAGGGGGATCAGCAAGGGAGGAACACTTCGCGTCTCGGTAGGGGGTTCGGATAGGCACTTCATGTCTCGGCAAGGGGATCAGCCGGCACTCCAGGTCTCAGCAGGGGGTTGGCCGGGGATCAGCCGGACCTCCAAGTCTCAAAAAAGGGATAGGGCAGACACTTCAGGTCTCAGAAGGGGGATCGGTTGGACACTTCTGGTCTCAGCAGGGGAATCAGCAGGGGAGGAACACTCCGCGTCTCGGCAGGGGGTTCGGATAGGCACTTCATGTCTCGTCAAGGGTATCAGCCGGCACTCCAGGTCTCAGAAGGGGGTTGGCCGGGGATCAGCCGGACCTCCAAGTCTCAAAAAGGGGATAGGGCAGACACTTCAGGTCTCAGAAGGGGGATCGGTTGGGCACTCCTGGTCTCAGCAGGGGAATCAGCAGGGGAGGAACACTCCGCGTCTCGGCAGGGGGTTCGGATAGGCACTTCATGTCTCGTCAAGGGTATCAGCCGGCACTCCAGGTCTCAGCAGGGGGTTGGCCGGGGATCAGCCGGACCTCCAAGTCTCAAAAAGGGGATAGGGCAGACACTTCAGGTCTCAGAAGGGGGATCGATTGGGCACTCCTGGTCTCAGCAGGGGGATAAGCCGGTCACTCCGCGTCTCGGCAGAGGGTTCGCATAGGCCAGGTTTCAGCAAAGGAATCGTCTGGGGATCACCAGGGCAGGGGGATCGGACAGACACTACAGATGTCAGAAGGGGGATTAGCCGGACACTCCACGTCTCAGCAGGGGAATCGGTTGGGCACTCTTGGTCTCAGCAGGGGGACCAGCAAGGGAGGAACACTCCGCGTCTCGGTAGGGGGGTTCGGATAGGCACTTCATGTCTCGGCAAGGGGATCAGCCGGCACTCCAGGTCTCAGCAGGGGGTTGGCCGGGGATCAGCCGGACCTCCAAGTCTCAAAAAGGGATAGGGCAGACACTTCAGGTCTCAGAAGGGGGATCGGCTGGGCACTCCTGGTCTCAGCAGGGGGATCAGCCGGTCACTCCGCGTCTCGGCAGGGGGTTCAGATAGGCCAGGTCTCAGCAGGGGTATCGGCTGGGCACTCCTGGTCTCAGCAGGGGGATCAGCAAGGAAGGAACACTTCGCGTCTCGGTAGGGGGTTCGGATAGGCACTTCATGTCTCGGCAAGGGGATCAGCCGGCACTCCAGGTCTCAGCAGGGGGTTGGCCGAGGATCAGCCGGACCTCCAAGTCTCAAAAAGGGATAGGGCAGACACTTCAGGTCTCAGAAGGGGGATCGGCTGGGCACTCCTGGTCTCAGCAGGGGGATCAGCCGGTCACTCCGCCTCTCGGCAGAGGGTTCGCATAGGCCGATTTCAGCAAAGGAATCGTCTGGGGATCACCAGGGCAGGGGGATCGGAAAGACACTACAGATGTCAGAAGGGGGATTAGCCGGACACCCAGGTCTCAGCAGGGGTATCGGCTGGGTACTCCTGGTCTCAGCAGGGGGATCAGCAAGGGAGGAACACTTCGCGTCTCGGTAAGGGGGTTCGGATAGGCACTTCGCGTCTCGGCAAGGGTATCAGCCGGCACTCCAGGTCTCAGCAGGGGGGCTCGGCCGGGGATCAGCTGGACATTCCACGTCTCGGCAGGGGGATAGGGCAGACACTTCAGGTCTTGGAAGGGGGATCAGCCGGACACTCCACGTCTCAAAAGGCGGATCGGCTGGGCACTCCTGGTCTCAGCAGGGGGATCAGCCGAACACTCCGCGTCTCGGCAGGGGGTTCGGATAGGCCAGGTCTCAGCAGGGGTATCGGCTGGGCACTCCTGGTCTCAGCAGGGGGATCAGCAAGGGAGGAACACTTCGCGTCTCGGTAGGGGGTTCGGATAGGCACTTCATGTCTCGGCAAGGGGATCAGCCGGCACTCCAGGTCTCAGCAGGGGGTTGCCCGGGGATCAGCCGGACCTCCAAGTCTCAAAAAGGGGATAGGGCAGACACTTCAGGTCTCAGAAGGGGGATCGGTTGGCCACTTCTGGTCTCAGCAGGGCAATCAGCAGGGGAGGAACACTCCGCGTCTCGGCAGGGGGTTCGGATAGGCACTTCATGTCTCGTCAAGGGTATCAGCCGGCACTCCAGGTCTCAGCAGGGGGTTGGCCGGGGATCAGCCGGACCTCCAAGTCTCAAAAAGGGATAGGGCAGACACTTCAGGTCTCAGAAGGGGGATCGGCTGGGCACTCCTGGTCTCAGCAGGGGATCAGCCGGTCACTCCGCGTCTCGGCAGAGGGTTCGCATAGGCCAGGTTTCAGCAAAGGAATCGTCTGGGGATCACCAGGGCAGGGGGATCGGACAGACACTACAGATGTCAGAAGGGGGATTAGCCGGACACTCCAGGTCTCAGCAGGGGTATCGGCTGGGCACTCCTGGTCTCAGCAGGGGGATCAGCAAGGGAGGAACACTTCGCGTCTCGGGAAAGGGTTCGGATAGGCACTTCATGTCTCGGCAAGGGTATCAGCCGGCACTCCAGGTCTCAGCAGGGGGCTCGGCCGGGGATCAGCCGGACATTCCACGTCTCGGCAGGGGGATTGGGCAGACACTTCAGGTCTTGGAAGGGGGATCAGCCGGACACTCCACGTCTCAAAAGGCGGATCGGCTGGGCACTTCCTGGTCTCAGCAGGGGATCAGCCGAACACTCCGCGTCTCGGCAGGGGGTTCGGATAGGCCAGGTCTCAGCAGGGGTATCGGCTGGGCACTCCTGGTCTCAGCAGGGGGATCAGCAAGGAAGGAACACTTCGCGTCTCGGTAGGAGGTTCGGATAGGCACTTCATGTCTCGGCAAGGGGATCAGCCGGCACTCCAGGTCTCAGCAGGGGGTTGGCCGAGGATCAGCCGGACCTCCAAGTCTCTAAAAGGGATAGGGCAGACACTTCAGGTCTCAGAAGGGGGATCGGCTGGGCACTCCTGGTCTCAGCAGGGGGATCAGCCGGTCACTCCGCGTCTCGGCAGGGGGTTCGGATAGGCCAGGTCTCAGCAGGGGTATCGGCTGGGCACTCCTGGTCTCAGCAGGGGGATCAGCAAGGAAGGAACACTTCGCGTCTCGGTAGGGGGTTCGGATAGGCACTTCATGTCTCGGCAAGGGGATCAGCCGGCACTCCAGGTCTCAGCAGGGGGTTGGCCGGGGATCAGCCGGACCTCCAAGTCTCAAAAAGGGATAGGGCAGACACTTCAGGTCTCAGAAGGGGGATCGGCTGGGCACTCCTGGTCTCAGCAGGGGGATCAGCCGAACACTCCGCGTCTCGGCAGGGGGTTCGGATAGGCCAGGTCTCAGCAGGGGAATCGCCTGGGGATCACCAGGGCAGGGGGATCGGACAGACACTACAGATGTCAGAAGGGGGATTAGCCGGACACTCCACGTCTCAGCAGGGGAATCGGTTGGGCACTCTTGGTCTCAGCAGGGGGATCAGCAAGGGAGGAACACTCCGCGTCTCGGTAGGGGGTTCGGATAGGCACTTCGCGTCTCGGCAAGGGTATCAGCCGGCACTCCAGGTGTCAGCTGGGGGGCTCGGCCGGGGATCAGCCGGACATTCCACGTCTCGGCAGGGGGATAGGGCAGACACTTCAGGTCTTGGAAGGGGGATCAGCCGGACACTCCACGTCTCAGCAGGGGAATCGGTTGGGCACTCTTGGTCTCAGCAGGGGGACCAGCAAGGGAGGAACACTCCGCGTCTCGGTAGGGGGTTCGGATAGGCACTTCATGTCTCGGCAAGGGGATCAGGCGGCACTCCAGGTCTCAGCAGGGGGTTGGCCGGGGATCAGCCGGACCTCCAAGTCTCAAAAAGGGGATAGGGCAGACACTTCAGGTCTCAGAAGGGGGATCGGTTGGGCACTTCTGGTCTCAGCAGGGCAATCAGCAGGGCAGGAACACTCCGCGTCTCGGCAGGGGGTTCGGATAGGCACTTCATGTCTCGTCAAGGGTATCAGCCGGCACTCCAGGTCTCAGCAGGGGAATCGGTTGGGCACTCTTGGTCTCAGCAGGGGGATCAGCAAGGGAGGAACACTCCGCGTCTCGGTAGGGGGTTCGGATAGGCACTTCGCGTCTCGGCAAGGGTATCAGCCGGCACTCCAGGTCTCAGCAGGGGGTTGGCCGAGGATCAGCCGGACCTCCAAGTCTCAAAAAGGGATAGGGCAGACACTTCAGGTCTCAGAAGGGGGATCGGCTGGGCACTCCTGGTCTCAGCAGGGGGATCAGCCGGTCACTCCGCGTCTCGGCAGAGGGTTCGCATAGGCCGATTTCAGCAAAGGAATCGTCTGGGGATCCCCAGGGCAGGGGGATCGGAAAGACACTACAGATGTCAGAAGGGGGATTAGCCGGATACTCCAGGTCTCAGCAGGGGTATCGGCTGGGCACTCCTGGTCTCAGCAGGGGGATCAGCAAGGGAGGAACACTTCGCGTCTCGGTAGGGGGTTCGGATAGGCACTTCATGTCTCGGCAAGGGTATCAGCCGGCACTCCAGGTCTCAGCAGGGGGCTCGGCCGGGGATCAGCCGGACATTCCACGTCTCGGCAGGGGGATAGGGCAGACACTTCAGGTCTTGGAAGGGGATCAGCCGGACACTCCACGTCTCAAAAGGCGGATCGGCTGGGCACTCCTGGTCTCAGCAGGGGATCAGCCGAACACTCCGCGTCTCGGCAGGGGGTTCGGATAGGCCAGGTCTCAGCAGGGGTATCGGCTGGGCACTCCTGGTCTCAGCAGGGGGATCAGCAAGGGAGGAACACTTCGCGTCTCGGTAGGGGGTTCGGATAGGCACTTCATGTCTCGGCAAGGGGATCAGGCGGCACTCCAGGTCTCAGCAGGGGGTTGGCCGGGGATCAGCCGGACCTCCAAGTCTCAAAAAGGGGATAGGGCAGACACTTCAGGTCTCAAAAGGGGGATCGGTTGGGCACTTCTGGTCTCAGCAGGGCAATCAGCAGGGGGAGGAACACTCCGCGTCTCGGCAGGGGGTTCGGATAGGCACTTCATGTCTCGTCAAGGCGGGGATCAGGCGGCACTCCAGGTCTCAGCAGGGTGTTGGCCGGGGATCAGCCGGACCTCCAAGTCTCAAAAAGGGGATAGGGCAGACACTTCAGGTCTCAGAAGGGGGATCGGTTGGGCACTTCTGGTCTCAGCAGGGCAATCAGCAGGGCAGGAACACTCCCGCGTCTCGGCAGGGGGTTCGGATAGGCACTTCATGTCTCGTCAAGGGTATCAGCCGGCACTCCAGGTCTCAGCAGGGGAATCGGTTGGGCACTCCTGGTCTCAGCAGGGGGATCAGCAAGGGAGGAACACTCCGCGTCTCGGTAGGGGGTTCGGATAGGCACTTCGCGTCTCGGCAAGGGTATCAGCCGGCACTCCAGGTCTCAGCAGGGGGTTGGCCGAGGATCAGCCGGACCTCCAAGTCTCAAAAAGGGATAGGGCAGACACTTCAGGTCTCAGAAGGGGGATCGGCTGGGCACTCCTGGTCTCAGCAGGGGGATCAGCCGGTCACTCCGCGTCTCGGCAGAGGGTTCGCATAGGCCGATTTCAGCAAAGGAATCGTCTGGGGATCACCAGGGCAGGGGGATCGGAAAGACACTACAGATGTCAGAAGGGGATTAGCCGGACACTCCAGGTCTCAGCAGGGGTATCGGCTGGGCACTCCTGGTCTCAGCAGGGGGATCAGCAAGGGAGGAACACTTCGCGTCTCGGTAGGGGGTTCGGATAGGCACTTCATGTCTCGGCAAGGGTATCAGCCGGCACACCAGGTCTCAGCAGGGGGCTCGGCAGGGGATCAGCCGGACATTCCACGTCTCGGCAGGGGGATAGGGCAGACACTTCAGGTCTTGGAAGGGGGATCAGCCGGACACTCCACGTCTCAAAAGGCGGATCGGCTGGGCACTCCTGGTCTCAGCAGGGGGATCAGCCGAACACTCCGCGTCTCGGCAGGGGGTTCGGATAGGCCAGGTCTCAGCAGGGGTATCGGCTGGGCACTCCTGGTCTCAGCAGGGGGATCAGCAAGGGAGGAACACTTCGCGTCTCGGTAGGGGGTTCGGATAGGCACTTCATGTCTCGGCAAGGGGATCAGGCGGCACTCCAGGTCTCAGCAGGGGGTTGGCCGGGGATCAGCCGGACCTCCAAGTCTCAAAAAGGGGATAGGGCAGACACTTCAGGTCTCAGAAGGGGGATCGGTTGGGCACTTCTGGTCTCAGCAGGGCAATCAGCAGGGGAGGAACACTCCGCGTCTCGGCAGGGGGGTTCGGATAGGCACTTCATGTCTCGTCAAGGGTATCAGCCGGCACTCCAGGTCTCAGCAGGGGGTTGGCCGGGGATCAGCCGGACCTCCAAGTCTCAAAAAGGGATAGGGCAGACACTTCAGGTCTCAGAAGGGGGATCGGCTGGGCACTCCTGGTCTCAGCAGGGGGATCAGCCGGTCACTCCGCGTCTCGGCAGAGGGTTCGCATAGGCCAGGTTTCAGCAAAGGAATCGTCTGGGGATCACCAGGGCAGGGGGATCGGACAGACACTACAGATGTCACAAGGGGGATTAGCCGGACACTCCAGGTCTCAGCAGGGGTATCGGCTGGGCACTCCTGGTCTCAGCAGGGGGATCAGCAAGGGAGGAACACTACGCGTCTCGGTAAAGGGTTCGGATAGGCACTTCATGTCTCGGCAAGGGTATCAGCCGGCACTCCAGGTCTCAGCAGGGGGCTCGGCCGGGGATCAGCCGGACATTCCACGTCTCGGCAGGGGGATAGGGCAGACACTTCAGGTCTTGGAAGGGGGATCAGCCGGACACTCCACGTCTCAGCAGGGGAATCGGTTGGGCACTCTTGGTCTCAGCAGGGGGATCAGCAAGGAAGGAACACTCCGCGTCTCGGTAGGGGGGTTCGGATAGGCACTTCGCGTCTCGGCAAGGGTATCAGCCGGCACTCCAGGTCTCAGCAGGGGGTTGGCCGAGGATCAGCCGGACCTCCTTGTCTCAAAAAGGGGATCGGACAGACACTACAGATGTCAGAAGGGGGATTAGCCGGACACTCCACGTCTCAGCAGGGGAATCGGTTGGGCACTCTTGGTCTCAGCAGGGGGATCAGCAAGGGAGGAACACTCCGCGTCTCGGTAGGGGGTTCGGATAGGCACTTCGCGTCTCGGCAAGGGTATCAGCCGGCACTCCAGGTGTCAGCTGGGGGATCAGCCGGACATTCCACGTCTCGGCAGGGGGATAGGGCAGACACTTCAGGTCTTGGAAGGGGATCAGCCGGACACTCCACGTCTCAGCAGGGGAATCGGTTGGGCACTCTTGGTCTCAGCAGGGGGACCAGCAAGGGAGGAACACTCCGCGTCTCGGTAGGGGGTTCGGATAGGCACTTCATGTCTCGGCAAGGGGATCAGGCGGCACTCCAGGTGTCAGCTGGGGGGCTCGGCCGGGGATCAGCCGGACATTCCACGTCTGGGCTGGGGGATAGGGCAGACACTTCAGGTCTTGGAAGGAGGATCAGCCGGACACTCCACGTCTCAGCAGGGGAATCGGTTGGGCACTCTTGGTCTCAGCAGGGGGACCAGCAAGGGAGGAACACTCCGCGTCTCGGTAGGGGGTTCGGATAGGCACTTCATGTCTCGGCAAGGGGATCAGGCGGCACTCCAGGTCTCAGCAGGGGGTTGGCCGGGGATCAGCCGGACCTCCAAGTCTCAAAAAGGGGATAGGGCAGACACTTCAGGTCTCAGAAGGGGGATCGGTTGGGCACTTCTGGTCTCAGCAGGGCAATCAGCAGGGGAGGAACACTCCGCGTCTCGGTAGGGGGTTCGGATAGGCACTTCATGTCTCGTCAAGGGTATCAGCCGGCACTCCAGGTCTCAGCAGGGGGTTGGCCGGGGATCAGCCGGACCTCCAAGTCTCAAAAAGGGGATAGGGCAGACACTTCAGGTCTCAGAAGGGGGATCGGTTGGGCACTTCTGGTCTCAGCAGGGCAATCAGCAGGGGAGGAACACTCCGCGTCTCGGCATGGGGTTCGGATAGGCACTTCATGTCTCGTCAAGGGTATCAGTCGGCACTCCAGGTCTCAGCAGGGGGTTGGCCGGGGATCAGCCGGACCTCCAAGTCTCAAAAAGGGATAGGGCAGACACTTCAGGTCTCAGAAGGGGGATCGGCTGGGCACTCCTGGTCTCAGCAGGGGGATCAGCAGGTCACTCCGCGTCTCGGCAGAGGGTTCGCATAGGCCAGGTTTCAGCAAAGGAATCGTCTGGGGATCACCAGGGCAGGGGGATCGGACAGACACTACAGATGTCAGAAGGGGGATTAGCCGGACACCCAGGTCTCAGCAGGGGTATCGGCTGGGCACTCCTGGTCTCAGCAGGGGGATCAGCAAGGGAGGAACACTTCGCGTCTCGGTAAAGGGTTCGGATAGGCACTTCATGTCTCGGCAAGGGTATCAGCCGGCACTCCAGGTCTCAGCAGGGGGCTCGGCCGGGGATCAGCCGGACATTCCACGTCTCGGCAGGGGGATTGGGCAGACACTTCAGGTCTTGGAAGGGGGATCAGCCGGACACTCCACGTCTCAAAAGGCGGATCGGCTGGGCACTTCTGGTCTCAGCAGGGGGATCAGCCGAACACTCCGCGTCTCGGCAGGGGGTTCGGATAGGCCAGGTCTCAGCAGGGGTATCGGCTGGGCACTCCCTGGTCTCAGCAGGGGGATCAGCAAGGAAGGAACACTTCGCGTCTCGGTAGGGGGTTCGGATAGGCACTTCATGTCTCGGCAAGGGGATCAGACGGCACTCCAGGTCTCAGCAGGGGGTTGGCCGAGGATCAGCCGGACCTCCAAGTCTCAAAAGGGATAGGGCAGACACTTCAGGTCTCAGAAGGGGGGATCGGCTGGGCACTCCTGGTCTCAGCAGGGGGATCAGCCGGTCACTCCGCGTCTCGGCAGGGGGTTCGGATAGGCCAGGTCTCAGCAGGGGTATCGGCTGGGCACTCCTGGTCTCAGCAGGGGGATCAGCAAGGAAGGAACACTTCGCGTCTCGGTAGGGGGTTCGGATAGGCACTTCATGTCTCGGCAAGGGGATCAGGCGGCACTCCAGGTCTCAGCAGGGGGTTGGCCGAGGATCAGCCGGACCTCCAAGTCTCAAAAAGGGATAGGGCAGACACTTCAGGTCTCAGAAGGGGGATCGGCTGGGCACTCCTGGTCTCAGCAGGGGGATCAGCCGGTCACTCCGCGTCTCGGCAGAGGGTTCGCATAGGCCGATTTCAGCAAAGGAATCGTCTGGGGATCACCAGGGCAGGGGGATCGGAAAGACACTAAAGATGTCAGAAGGGGGATTAGCCTGACACTCCAGGTCTCAGCAGGGGTATCGGCTGGGCACTCCTGGTCTCAGCAGGGGGATCAGCAAGGGAGGAACACTTCGCGTCTCGGTAGGGGGGTTCGGATAGGCACTTCATGTCTCGGCAAGGGTATCAGCCGGCACTCCAGGTCTCAGCAGGGGGCTCGGCCGGGGATCAGCCGGACATTCCACGTCTCGGCAGGGGGATAGGGCAGACACTTCAGGTCTTGGAAGGGGGATCAGCCGGACACTCCACGTCTCAAAAGGCGGATCGGCTGGGCACTCCTGGTCTCAGCAGGGGGATCAGCCGAACACTCCGCGTCTCGGCAGGGGGTTCGGATAGGCCAGGTCTCAGCAGGGGTATCGGCTGGGCACTCCTGGTCTCAGCAGGGGGATCAGCAAGGGAGGAACACTTCGCGTCTCGGTAGGGGGTTCGGATAGGCACTTCATGTCTCGGCAAGGGGATCAGGCGGCACTCCAGGTCTCAGCAGGGGGTTGGCCGGGGATCAGCCGGACCTCCAAGTCTCAAAAAGGGGATAGGGCAGACACTTCAGGTCTCAGAAGGGGGATCGGTTGGGCACTTCTGGTCTCAGCAGGGCAATCAGCAGGGGAGGAACACTCCGCGTCTCGGCAGGGGGTTCGGATAGGCACTTCATGTCTCGTCAAGGGTATCAGCCGGCACTCCAGGTCTCAGCAGGGGGTTGGCCGGGGATCAGCCGGACCTCCAAGTCTCAAAAAGGGGATAGGGCAGACACTTCAGGTCTCAGAAGGGGGATCGGTTGGGCACTTCTGGTCTCAGCAGGGCAATCAGCAGGGGAGGAACACTCCGCGTCTCGGCAGGGGGTTCGGATAGGCACTTCATGTCTCGTCAAGGGTATCAGCCGGCACTCCAGGTCTCAGCAGGGGGTTGGCCGGGGATCAGCCGGACCTCCAAGTCTCAAAAAGGGATAGGGCAGACACTTCAGGTCTCAGAAGGGGGATCGGCTGGGCACTCCTGGTCTCAGCAGGGGGATCAGCCGGTCACTCCGCGTCTCGGCAGAGGGTTCGCATAGGCCAGGTTTCAGCAAAGGATAGCAAAGGCCGAACACTACAGATGTCAGAAGGGGGATTAGCCGGACACTCCAGGTCTCAGCAGGGGTATCGGCTGGGCACTCCTGGTCTCAGCAGGGGGATCAGCAAGGGAGGAACACTTCGCGTCTCGGTAAAGGGTTCGGATAGGCACTTCATGTCTCGGCAAGGGTATCAGCGGGCACCCAGGTCTCAGCAGGGGGCTCGGCCGGGGATCAGCCGGACATTCCACGTCTCGGCAGGGGGATTGGGCAGACACTTCAGGTCTTGGAAGGGGGATCAGCCGGACACTCCACGTCTCAAAAGGCGGATCGGCTGGGCACTTCTGGTCTCAGCAGGGGGATCAGCCGAACACTCCGCGTCTCGGCAGGGGGGTTCGGATAGGCCAGGTCTCAGCAGGGGAATCGCCTGGGGATCACCAGGGCAGGGGGATCGGACAGACACTACAGATGTCAGAAGGGGGATTAGCCTGACACTCCAGGTCTCAGCAGGGGTATCGGCTGGGCACTCCTGGTCTCAGCAGGGGGATCAGCAAGGGAGGAACACTTCGCGTCTCGGTAGGGGGTTCGGATAGGCACTTCATGTCTCGGCAAGGGTATCAGCCGGCACTCCAGGTCTCAGCAGGGGGCTCGGCCGGGGATCAGCCGGACATTCCACGTCTCGGCAGGGGGATAGGGCAGACACTTCAGGTCTTGGAAGGGGGATCAGCCGGACACTCCACGTCTCAAAAGGCGGATCGGCTGGGCACTCCTGGTCTCAGCAGGGGGATCAGCCGAACACTCCGCGTCTCGGCAGGGGGTTCGGATAGGCCAGGTCTCAGCAGGGGTATCGGCTGGGCACTCCTGGTCTCAGCAGGGGGATCAGCAAGGGAGGAACACTTCGCGTCTCGGTAAAGGGTTCGGATAGGCACTTCATGTCTCGGCAAGGGTATCAGCGGGCACTCCAGGTCTCAGCAGGGGGCTCGGCCGGGGATCAGCCGGACATTCCACGTCTCGGCAGGGGGATTGGGCAGACACTTCAGGTCTTGGAAGGGGGATCAGCCGGACACTCCACGTCTCAAAAGGCGGATCGGCTGGGCACTTCTGGTCTCAGCAGGGGGATCAGCCGAACACTCCGCGTCTCGGCAGGGGGTTCGGATAGGCCAGGTCTCAGCAGGGGAATCGCCTGGGGATGACCAGGGCAGGGGGATCGGACAGACACTACAGATGTCAGAAGGGGGATTAGCCGGACACTCCACGTCTCAGCAGGGGAATCGGTTGGGCACTCTTGGTCTCAGCAGGGGGATCAGCAAGGGAGGAACACTCCGCGTCTCGGTAGGGGGTTCGGATAGGCACTTCGCGTCTCGGCAAGGGTATCAGCCGGCACTCCAGGTGTCAGCTGGGGGCTCGGCCGGGGATCAGCCGGACATTCCACGTCTCGGCAGGGGGATAGGGCAGACACTTCAGGTCTTGGAAGGGGGATCAGCCGGACACTCCACGTCTCAGCAGGGGAATCGGTTGGGCACTCTTGGTCTCAGCAGGGGGACCAGCAAGGGAGGAACACTCCGCGTCTCGGTAGGGGGTTCGGATAGGGGGTAGGGGGTCCGGCACTTCAGGTCTCAGCAGGGGGTTGGCCGGGGATCAGCCGGACCTCCAAGTCTCAAAAAGGGATAGGGCAGACACTTCAGGTCTCAGAAGGGGGATCGGCTGGGCACTCCTGGTCTCAGCAGGGGGATCAGCCGAACACTCCGCGTCTCGGCAGGGGGTTCGGATAGGCCAGGTCTCAGCAGGGGAATCGCCTGGGGATCACCAGGGAAGGGGGATCGGACAGACACTACAGATGTCAGAAGGGGGATTAGCCGGACACTCCACGTCTCAGCAGGGGAATCGGTTGGGCACTCTTGGTCTCAGCAGGGGGATCAGCAAGGGAGGAACACTCCGCGTCTCGGTAGGGGGTTCGGATAGGCACTTCGCGTCTCGGCAAGGGTATCAGCCGGCACTCCAGGTGTCAGCTGGGGGCTCGGCCGGGGATCAGCCGGACATTCCACGTCTCGGCAGGGGGATAGGGCGGACACTTCACGCCTTGGAAGGGGGATCAGCCGGACACTCCACGTCTTAAAAGGCGGATCGGCTCTGCACTCCTGGTCTCAGCAGGGGGATCAGCCGGTCACTCCGCGTCTCGGCAGAGGGTTCGGATAGGCCAGGTTTCAGCAGAGGAATCGTCTGGGGATCAACAGGGAAGGGGGATCGGACAGGCACTACAGATCTCGAAAGGGGGATCAGCCGAACGCTCCAGGTCTCAGCAGGGGGATCGGTTGGGCACTCCTCGTCTCAACAGGGGGATCAGCACGGGAGGATCACTCCGCGTCTCGGCGGGGGCTCGGATAGGCACTTCACGTCTCGGCAAGGGTATCAGCCGGCACTCCAGGTCTCAGCAGGGGGCTCGGCCGGGAATCAGCCCGACATTCCACGTCTCGGCTGGGGGATAGGGCAGACACTTCAGGTCTTGGAAGGGGGATCAGCCGGACACTCCACGTCTCAAAAGGCGGATCGGCTGGGCACTCCTGGTCTCAGCAGGGGGATCAGCCGAAGACTCCGCGTCTCGGCAGGGGGTCGGATAGGCCAGGTTTCAGCAGAGGAATCGTCTGCTGATCACCAGGGCAGGGGGACCGCACAGACACTACACATGTCAGAAGGGGGATTAGCCGGACACTCCACGTCTCAGCAGGGGAATCGGTTGGGCACTCCTGGTCTCAGCAGGGGGATCAGCAAGGGAGGAACACTCCGCGTCTCGGTAGGGGGTTCGGATAGGCACTTCATGTCTCGGCAAGGGTATCAGCCGGCACTCCAGGTCTCAGCAGAGGGTCCGGGATCGCAGGCCGGGATCAGCCGGACCTCCTTGTCTCAAAAAGGGGATAGGGCAGACACTTCAGGTCTCAGAAGGGGGATCGGTTGGGCACTCCTGGTCTCAGCAGGGGGATCAGCAGGGGAGGAACACTCCGCGTCTCGGCAGAGGGTTCGGATAGGCCAGGTTTCAGCAGAGGAATCGTCTGCTGATCACCAGGGCAGGGGGAGCGCACAGACACTACACATGTCAGAAGGGGGATTAGCCGGACACTCCACGTCTCAGCAGGGGAATCGGTTGGGCACTCCTGGTCTCAGCAGGGGGATCAGCAAGGGAGGAACACTCCGCGTCTCGGTAGGGGGTTCGGATAGGCACTTCATGTCTCGGCAAGGGTATCAGCCGGCACTCCAGGTCTCAGCAGGGGTTGGCCGGGGATCAGCCGGACCTCCAAGTCTCAAAAAGGGATAGGGCAGACACTTCAGGTCTCAGAAGGGGGATCGGTTGGGCACTCCTGGTCTCAGCAGGGGGAGCAGCAGGGGAGGAACATTCCGCGTCTCGGCAGAGGGTTCGGATAAGCCAGGTTTCAGCAGAGGAATCGTCTGGGGATCAACAGGGAAGGGGGATCGGACAGGCACTACAGATCTCGAAAGGGGGATCAGCCGGACGCTCCAGGTCTCAGCAGGGGGATTGGTTGGGCACTCCTGGCCTCAGCAGGGGGATCAGCAGGGGAAGAACACTCCGCGTCTCGGCGGGGGCTCGGATAGGCACTTCACGTCTCGGGAAGGGTATCAGCCGGCACCCAGGTCTCAGCAGGGGGCTCGGCCGGGGATCAGCCGGACATTCCACGTCTCGGCAGGGGGATAGGGCAAACACTTCAGGTCTTGGAAGGGGGATCAGCCGGACACTCCACGTCTCAGCAGGGGAATCGGTTGGGCACTCTTGGTCTCAGCAGGGGGATCAGCAAGGGAGGAACACTCCGCGTCTCGGTAGGGGGTTCGGATAGGCACTTCATGTCTCGGCAAGGGGATCAGCCGGCACTCCAGGTCTCAGCAGGGGGTTGGTCGGGGATCAGCCGGACCACCAAGTCTCAAAAAGGGGATAGGGCAGACACTTCAGGTCTCAGAAGGGGGATCGGTTGGGCACTCCTGGTCTCAGCAGGGGAATCAGCAGGGGAGGAACACTCCGCGTCTCGGCAGGGGGTTCGGATAGGCACTTCATGTCTCGGCAAGGGTATCAGCCGGCACTCCAGGTCTCAGCAGGGGGTTGGCCGGGGATCAGCCGGACCTCCAAGTCTCAAAAAGGGATAGGGCAGACACTTCAGGTCTCAGAAGGGGGATCGGCTGGGCACTCCTGGTCTCAGCTGGGGGATCAGCCGGTCACTCCGCGTCTCGGCAGAGGGTTCGCATAAGCCAGGTTTCAGCAAAGGAATCGTCTGGGGATCACCAGGGCAGGGGGATGGGACAGACACTACAGATGTCAGAAGGGGGATTAGCCGGACACTCCAGGTCTCAGCAGGGGTATCGGCTGGGCACTCCTGGTCTCAGCAGGGGAATCAGCAGGGGAGGAACTCAAAAAGGGATAGGGCAGGGGAGGAACTCAAAAAGGGATAGGGCAGACACTTCAGGTCTCAGAAGGGGGATCGGCTGGGCACTCCTGGTCTCAGCTGGGGGATCAGCCGGTCACTCCGCGTCTCGGCAGAGGGTTCGCATAAGCCAGGTTTCAGCAAAGGAATCGTCTGGGGATCACCAGGGCAGGGGGATCGGACAGACACTACAGATGTCAGAAGGGGGATTAGCCGGACACTCCAGGTCTCAGCAGGGGTATCGGCTGGGCACTCCTGGTCTCAGCAGGGGGATCAGCAAGGGAGGAACACTTCGCGTCTCGGTAGGGGGTTCGGATAGGCACTTCATGTCTCGGCAAGGGTATCAGCCGGCACTCCAGGTCTCAGCAGGGGGCTCGGCCGGGGATCAGCCGGACATTCCACGTCTCGGCAGGGGGATAGGGCAGACACTTCAGGTCTTGGAAGGGGGATCAGCCGGACACTCCACGTCTCAAAAGGCGGATCGGCTGGGCACTCCTGGTCTCAGCAGGGGGATCAGCCGAACACTCCGCGTCTCGGCAGGGGGTTCGGATAGGCCAGGTCTCAGCAGGGGTATCAGCAAGGGAGGAACACTTCGCGTCTCGGTAGGGGGTTCGGATAGGCACTTTATGTCTCGGCAAGGGGATCAGCCGGCACTCCAGGTCTCAGCAGGGGGTTGGCCGGGGATCAGCCGGACCTCCAAGTCTCAAAAAGGGGATAGGGCAGACACTTCAGGTCTCAGAAGGGGGATCGGTTGGGCACTCCTGGTCTCAGCAGGGGAATCAGCAGGGGAGGAACACTCCGCGTCTCGGCAGGGGGTTCGGATAGGCACTTCATGTCTCGGCAAGGGTATCAGCCGGCACTCCAGGTCTCAGCAGGGGGTTGGCCGGGGATCAGCCGGACCTCCAAGTCTCAAAAAGGGATAGGGCAGACACTTCAGGTCTCAGAAGGGGGATCGGCTGGGCACTCCTGGTCTCAGCAGGGGGATCAGCCGGTCACTCCGCGTCTCGGCAGAGGGTTCGCATAGGCCAGGTTTCAGCAAAGGAATCGTCTGGGGATCACCAGGGCAGGGGGATCGGACAGACACTACAGATGTCAGAAGGGGGATTAGCCGGACACTCCAGGTCTCAGCAGGGGTATCGGCTGGGCACTCCTGGTCTCAGCAGGGGAATCAGCAGGGGAGGAACTCAAAAAGGGATAGGGCAGGGGAGGAACTCAAAAAGGGATAGGGCAGACACTTCAGGTCTCAGAAGGGGGATCGGCTGGGCACTCCTGGTCTCAGCAGGGGGATCAGCCGGTCACTCCGCGTCTCGGCAGAGGGTTCGCATAGGCCAGGTTTCAGCAAAGGAATCGTCTGGGGATCACCAGGGCAGGGGGATCGGACAGACACTACAGATGTCAGAAGGGGGATTAGCCGGACACTCCAGGTCTCAGCAGGGGTATCGGCTGGGCACTCCTGGTCTCAGCAGGGGGATCAGCAAGGGAGGAACACTCCGCGTCTCGGTAGGGGGTTCGGATAGGCACTTCATGTCTCGGCAAGGGTATCAGCCGGCACTCCAGGTCTCAGCAGGGGGCTCGGCCGGGGATCAGCCGGACATTCCACGTCTCGGCAGGGGGATAGGGCAGACACTTCAGGTCTTGGAAGGGGGATCAGCCGGACACTCCACGTCTCAAAAGGCGGATCGGCTGGGCACTCCTGGTCTCAGCAGGGGGATCAGCCGAACACTCCGCGTCTCGGCAGGGGGTTCGGATAGGCCAGGTCTCAGCAGGGGTATCAGCAAGGGAGGAACACTTCGCGTCTCGGTAGGGGGTTCGGATAGGCACTTTATGTCTCGGCAAGGGGATCAGCCGGCACTCCAGGTCTCAGCAGGGGGTTGGCCGGGGATCAGCCGGACCTCCAAGTCTCAAAAAGGGGATAGGGCAGACACTGCAGGTCTCAGAAGGGGGATCGGTTGGGCACTTCTGGTCTCAGCAGGGGAATCAGCCGGTCACTCCGCGTCTCGGCAGAGGGTTCGCATAGGCCAGGTTTCAGCAAAGGAATCGTCTGGGGATCACCAGGGCAGGGGGATCGGACAGACAGTACAGATGTCAGAAGGGGGATTAGCCGGACACTCCAGGTCTCAGCAGGGGTATCGGCTGGGCACTCCTGGTCTCAGCAGGGGGATCAGCAAGGGAGGAACACTTCGCGTCTCGGTAAAGGGTTCGGATAGGCACTTCATGTCTCGGCAAGGGTATCAGCCGGCACTCCAGGTCTCAGCAGGGGGCTCGGCCGGGGATCAGCCGGACATTCCACGTCTCGGCAGGGGGGATAGGGCAGACACTTCAGGTCTTGGAAGGGGGATCAGCCGGACACTCCACGTCTCAAAAGGCGGATCGGCTGGGCACTCCTGGTCTCAGCAGGGGGATCAGCCGAACACTCCGCGTCTCGGCAGGGGGTTCGGATAGGCCAGGTCTCAGCAGGGGTATCAGCAAGGGAGGAACACTTCGCGTCTCGGTAGGGGGTTCGGATAGGCACTTCATGTCTCGGCAAGGGGATCAGCCGGCACTCCAGGTCTCAGCAGGGGGTTGGCCGGGGATCAGCCGGACCTCCAAGTCTCAAAAAGGGGATAGGGCAGACACTTCAGGTCTCAGAAGGGGGATCGGTTGGGCACTTCTGGTCTCAGCAGGGCAATCAGCAGGGGAGGAACACTCCGCGTCTCGGCAGGGGGTTCGAATAGGCACTTCATGTCTCGTCAAGGGTATCAGCCGGCACTCCAGGTCTCAGCAGGGGGTTGGCCGGGGATCAGCCGGACCTCCAAGTCTCAAAAAGGGATAGGGCAGACACTGCAGGTCTCAGAAGGGGGATCGGCTGGGCACTCCTGGTCTCAGCAGGGGGATCAGCCGGTCACTCCGCGTCTCGGCAGAGGGTTCGCATAGGCCAGGTTTCAGCAAAGGAATCGTCTGGGGATCACCAGGGCAGGGGGGATCGGACAGACACTACAGATGTCAGAAGGGGGATTAGCCGGACACTCCAGGTCTCAGCAGGGGTATCGGCTGGGCACTCCTGGTCTCAGCAGGGGGATCAGCAAGGGAGGAACACTTCGCGTCTCGGTAAAGGGGTCGGATAGGCACTTCATGTCTCGGCAAGGGTATCAGCCGGCACTCCAGGTCTCAGCAGGGGGGCTCGGCCGGGGATCAGCCGGACATTCCACGTCTCGGCAGGGGGATAGGGCAGACACTTCAGGTCTTGGAAGGGGGATCAGCCGGACACTCCACGTCTCAAAAGGCGGATCGGCTGGGCACTCCTGGTCTCAGCAGGGGGATCAGCCGAACACTCCGCGTCTCGGCAGGGGGTTCGGATAGGCCAGGTCTCAGCAGGGGTATCAGCAAGGGAGGAACACTTCGCGTCTCGGTAGGGGGTTCGGATAGGCACTTTATGTCTCGGCAAGGGGATCAGCCGGCACTCCAGGTCTCAGCAGGGGGTTGGCCGGGGATCAGCCGGACCTCCAAGTCTCAAAAAGGGGTTAGGGCAGACACTGCAGGTCTCAGAAGGGGGATCGGTTGGGCCCTTCTGGTCTCAGCAGGGGAATCAGCCGGTCACTCCGCGTCTCGGCAGAGGGTTCGCATAGGCCAGGTTTCAGCAAAGGAATCGTCTGGGGATCACCAGGGCAGGGGGATCGGACAGACACTACAGATGTCAGAAGGGGGATTAGCCGGACACTCCAGGTCTCAGCAGGGGTATCGGCTGGGCACTCCTGGTCTCAGCAGGGGGATCAGCAAGGGAGGAACACTTCGCGTCTCGGTAAAGGGTTCGGATAGGCACTTCATGTCTCGGCAAGGGTATCAGCCGGCACTCCAGGTCTCAGCAGGGGGCTCGGCCGGGGATCAGCCGGACATTCCACATCTCGGCAGGGGGATAGGGCAGACACTTCAGGTCTTGGAAGGGGGGATCAGCCGGACACTCCACGTCTCAAAAGGCGGATCGGCTGGGCACTCCTGGTCTCAGCAGGGGGATCAGCCGAACACTCCGCGTCTCGGCAGGGGGTTCGGATAGGCCAGGTCTCAGCAGGGGTATCAGCAAGGGAGGAACACTTCGCGTCTCGGTAGGGGGGTTCGGATAGGCACTTTATGTCTCGGCAAGGGGATCAGCCGGCACTCCAGGTCTCAGCAGGGGGTTGGCCGGGGATCAGCCGGACCTCCAAGTCTCAAAAAGGGATAAGGCAGACACTCCAGGTCTCAGCAGGGGTATCGGCTGGGCACTCCTGGTCTCAGCAGGGGGATCAGCAAGGGAGGAACACTTCGCGTCTCGGTAAAGGGTTCGGATAGGCACTTCATGTCTCGGCAAGGGTATCAGCCGGCACTCCAGGTCTCAGCAGAGGGTCCGGGATCGCAGGCCGGGATCAGCCGGACCTCCTTGTCTCAAAAAGGGGATAGGGCAGACACTTCAGGTCTCAGAAGGGGGATCGGTTGGGCACTCCTGGTCTCAGCAGGGGGATCAGCAGGGGAGGAACACTCCGCGTCTCGGCAGAGGGTTCGGATAGGCCAGGTTTCAGCAGAGGAATCGTCTGCTGATCACCAGGGCAGGGGGATCGCACAGACACTACAGATGTCAGAAGGGGGATTAGCCGGACACTCCACGTCTCAGCAGGGGAATCGGTTGGGCACTCCTGGTCTCAGCAGGGGGATCAGCAAGGGAGGAACACTCCGCGTTCCGGTAGGGGGTTCGGATAGGCACTTCATGTCTCGGCAAGGGTATCAACCGGCACTCCAGGTCTCAGCAGGGGGTTGGCCGGGGATCAGCCGGACCTCCAAGTCTCAAAAAGGGATAGGGCAGACACTTCAGGTCTCAGAAGGGGGATCGGCTGGGCACTCCTGGTCTCAGCAGGGGGATCAGCCGGTCACTCCGCGTCTCGGCAGAGGGTTCGCATAGGCCAGGTTTCAGCAAAGGAATCGTCTGGGGATCACCAGGGCAGGGGGATCGGACAGACACTACAGATGTCAGAAGGGGGATTAGCCGGACACTCCAGGTCTCAGCAGGGGTATCGGCTGGGCACTCCTGGTCTCAGCAGGGGGATCAGCAAGGAAGGAACACTTCGCGTCTCGGTAGGGGGTTCGGATAGGCACTTCATGTCTCGGCAAGGGGATCAGCCGGCACTCCAGGTCTCAGCAGGGGTTTGGCCGGGGATCAGCCGGACCTCCAAGTCTCAAAAAGGGATAGGGCAGACACTTCAGGTCTCAGAAGGGGGATCGGCTGGGCACTCCTGGTCTCAGCAGGGGGATCAGCCGAACACTGCGCGTCTCGGCAGGGGGATAGGGCAGACACTTCAGGTCTTGGAAGGGGGATCAGCCGGACACTCCACGTCTCAAAAGGCGGATCGGCTGGGCACTCCTGGTCTCAGCAGGGGGATCAGCCGAACACTCCGCGTCTCGGCAGGGGGTTCGGATAGGCCAGGTCTCAGCAGGGGTATCAGCAAGGGAGGAACACTTCGCGTCTCGGTAGGCGGTTCGGATAGGCACTTTATGTCTCGGCAAGGGGATCAGCCGGCACTCCAGGTCTCAGCAGGGGGTTGGCCGGGGATCAGCCGGACCTCCAAGTCTCAAAAAGGGATAGGGCAGACACTTCAGGTCTCAGAAGGGGGATCGGTTGGGCACTCCTGGTCTCAGCAGGGGGAGCAGCAGGGGAGGAACATTCCGCGTCTCGGCAGAGGGTTCGGATAAGCCAGGTTTCAGCAGAGGAATCGTCTGGGGATCAACAGGGAAGGGGGATCGGACAGACACTACAGATGTCAGAAGGGGGATTAGCCGGACACTCCAGGTCTCAGCAGGGGTATCGGCTGGGCACTCCTGGTCTCAGCAGGGGGATCAGCAAGGGAGGAACACTTCGCGTCTCGGTAAAGGGTTCGGATAGGCACTTCATGTCTCGTCAAGGGTATCAGCCGGACCTCCAAGTCTCAAAAAGGGATAGGGCAGACACTTCAGGTCTCAGAAGGGGGATCGGCTGGGCACTCCTGGTCTCAGCAGGGGGATCAGCCGGTCACTCCGCGTCTCGGCAGAGGGTTCGCATAGGCCAGGTTTCAGCAAAGGAATCGTCTGGGGATCACCAGGGCAGGGGGATCGGACAGACACTACAGATGTCAGAAGGGGGATTAGCCGGACACTCCAGGTCTCAGCAGGGGTATCGGCTGGGCACTCCTGGTCTCAGCAGGGGGATCAGCAAGGGAGGAACACTTCGCGTCTCGGTAAAGGGTTCGGATAGGCACTTCATGTCTCGGCAAGGGTATCAGCCGGCACTCCAGGTCTCAGCAGGGGGCTCGGCCGGGGATCAGCCGGACATTCCACGTCTCGGCAGGGGGATTGGGCAGACACTTCAGGTCTTGGAAGGGGGATCAGCCGGACACTTCAGGTCTCAGAAGGGGGATCGGCTGGGCACTCCTGGTCTCAGCAGGGGGATCAGCCGGTCACTCCGCGTCTCGGCAGGGGGTTCGGATAGGCCAGGTCTCAGCAGGGGTATCGGCTGGGCACTCCTGGTCTCAGCAGGGGGATCAGCAAGGAAGGAACACTTCGCGTCTCGGTAGGGGGTTCGGATAGGCACTTCATGTCTCGGCAAGGGGATCAGCCGGCACTCCAGGTCTCAGCAGGGGGTTGGCCGGGGATCAGCCGGACCTCCAAGTCTCAAAAAGGGATAGGGCAGACACTTCAGGTCTCAGAAGGGGGATCGGCTGGGCACTCCTGGTCTCAGCAGGGGGATCAGCCGAACACTGCGCGTCTCGGCAGGGGGTTCGGATAGGCCAGGTCTCAGCAGGGGAATCGCCTGGGGATCACCAGGGCAGGGGGATCGGACAGACACTATAGATGTCAGAAGGGGGATTAGCCGGACACTCCAGGTCTCAGCAGGGGAATCGGTTGGGCACTCTTGGTCTCAGCAGGGAGATCAGCAAGGGAGGAACACTCCGCGTCTCGGTAGGGGGTTCGGATAGGCACTTCGCGTCTCGGCAAGGGTATCAGCCGGCACTCCAGGTGTCAGCTGGGGGCTCGGCCGGGGATCAGCCGGACATTCCACGTCTCGGCAGGGGGATAGGGCAGACACTTCAGGTCTTGGAAGGGGGATCAGCCGGACACTCCACGTCTCAGCAGGGGAATCGGTTGGGCACTCTTGGTCTCAGCAGGGGGACCAGCAAGGGAGGAACACTCCGCGTCTCGGTAGGGGGTTCGGATAGGCACTTCATGTCTCGGCAAGGGGATCAGGCGGCACTCCAGGTCTCAGCAGGGGGTTGGCCGGGGATCAGCCGGACCTCCAAGTCTCAAAAAGGGGATAGGGCAGACACTTCAGGTCTCAGAAGGGGGGATCGGTTGGGCACTTCTGGTCTCAGCAGGGCAATCAGCAGGGGAGGAACACTCCGCGTCTCGGCAGGGGGTTCGGATAGGCACTTCATGTCTCGTCAAGGGTATCAGCCGGCACTCCAGGTCTCAGCAGGGGAATCGGTTGGGCACTCTTGGTCTCAGCAGGGGGATCAGCAAGGGAGGAACACTCCGCGTCTCGGTAGGGGGTTCGGATAGGCACTTCGCGTCTCGGCAAGGGTATCAGCCGGCACTCCAGGTCTCAGCAGGGGGTTGGCCGAGGATCAGCCGGACCTCCAAGTCTCAAAAAGGGATAGGGCAGACACTTCAGGTCTCAGAAGGGGGATCGGCTGGGCACTCCTGGTCTCAGCAGGGGGATCAGCCGGTCACTCCGCGTCTCGGCAGAGGGTTCGCATAGGCCGATTTCAGCAAAGGAATCGTCTGGGGATCACCAGGGCAGGGGGATCGGAAAGACACTACAGATGTCAGAAGGGGGATTAGCCGGACACTCCAGGTCTCAGCAGGGGTATCGGCTGGGCACTCCTGGTCTCAGCAGGGGGATCAGCAAGGGAGGAACACTTCGCGTCTCGGTAGGGGGTTCGGATAGGCACTTCATGTCTCGGCAAGGGTATCAGCCGGCACTCCAGGTCTCAGCAGGGGGCTCGGCCGGGGATCAGCCGGACATTCCACGTCTCGGCAGGGGGATAGGGCAGACACTTCAGGTCTTGGAAGGGGGATCAGCCGGACACTCCACGTCTCAGCAGGGGAATCGGTTGGGCACTCTTGGTCTCAGCAGGGGGACCAGCAAGGGAGGAACACTCCGCGTCTCGGTAGGGGGTTCGGATAGGCACTTCATGACTCGGCAAGGGGATCAGCCGGCACTTCAGGTCTCAGCAGGGGATTGGCCGGGGATCAGCCGGACCTCCAAGTCTCAAAAAGGGATAGGGCAGACACTTCAGGTCTCAGAAGGGGGATCGGCTGGGCACTCCTGGTCTCAGCAGGGGGATCAGCCGGTCCCTCCGCGTCTCGGCAGAGGGTTCGCATAGGCCAGGTTTCAGCAAAGGAATCGTCTGGGGATCACCAGGGCAGGGGGATCGGACAGACACTACAGATGTCAGAAGGGGGATTAGCCGGACACTCCAGGTCTCAGCAGGGGTATCGGCTGGGCACTCCTGGTCTCAGCAGGGGGATCAGCAAGGGAGGAACACTTCGCGTCTCGGTAAAGGGTTCGGATAGGCACTTCATGTCTCGGCAAGGGTATCAGCCGGCACTCCAGGTCTCAGCAGGGGGCTCGGCCGGGGATCAGCCGGACATTCCACGTCTCGGTAGGGGGGTTGGGCAGACACTTCAGGTCTTGGAAGGGGGATCAGCCGGACACTCCACGTCTCAAAAGGCGGATCGGCTGGGCACTTCTGGTCTCAGCAGGGGGATCAGCCGAACACTCCGCGTCTCGGCAGGGGGTTCGGATAGGCCAGGACTCAGCAGGGGTATCGGCTGGGCACTCCTGGTCTCAGCAGGGGGATCAGCAAGGAAGGAACACTCCGCGTCTCGGTAGGGGGTTCGGATAGGCACTTCATGTCTCGGCAAGGGGATCAGCCGGCACTCCAGGTCTCAGCAGGGGGTTGGCCGAGGATCAGCCGGACCTCCAAGTCTCAAAAAGGGATAGGGCAGACACTTCAGGTCTCAGAAGGGGGATCGGTTGGGCACTTCTGGTCTCAGCAGGGCAATCAGCAGGGGAGGAACACTCCGCGTCTCGGCAGGGGGTTCGGATAGGCACTTCATGTCTCGTCAAGGGTATCAGCCGGCACTCCAGGTCTCAGCAGGGGAATCGGTTGGGCACTCTTGGTCTCAGCAGGGGGATCAGCAAGGGAGGAACACTCCGCGTCTCGGTAGGGGGTTCGGATAGGCACTTCGCGTCTCGGCAAGGGTATCAGCCGGCACTCCAGGTCTCAGCAGGGGGTTGGCCGAGGATCAGCCGGACCTCCAAGTCTCAAAAAGGGATAGGGCAGACACTTCAGGTCTCAGAAGGGGGATCGGCTGGGCACTCCTGGTCTCAGCAGGGGGATCAGCCGGTCACTCCGCGTCTCGGCAGAGGGTTCGCATAGGCCGATTTCAGCAAAGGAATCGTCTGGGGATCACCAGGGCAGGGGGGATCGGAAAGACACTACAGATGTCAGAAGGGGGATTAGCCGGACACTCCAGGTCTCAGCAGGGGTATCGGCTGGGCACTCCTGGTCTCAGCAGGGGGATCAGCAAGGGAGGAACACTTCGCGTCTCGGTAGGGGGTTCGGATAGGCACTTCATGTCTCGGCAAGGGTATCAGCCGGCACTCCAGGTCTCAGCAGGGGGCTCGGCCGGGGATCAGCCGGACATTCCACGTCTCGGCAGGGGGATAGGGCAGACACTTCAGGTCTTGGAAGGGGGATCAGCCGGACACTCCACGTCTCAGCAGGGGAATCGGTTGGGCACTCTTGGTCTCAGCAGGGGGATCAGCAAGGGAGGAACACTCCGCGTCTCGGTAGGGGGTTCGGATAGGCACTTCGCGTCTCGGCAAGGGTATCAGCCGGCTCTCCAGGTCTCAGCAGGGGGTTGGCCGAGGATCAGCCGGACCTCCTTGTCTCAAAAAGGGGATCGGACAGACACTACAGATGTCAGAAGGGGGATTAGCCGGACACTCCACGTCTCAGCAGGGGAATCGGTTGGGCACTCTTGGTCTCAGCAGGGGGATCAGCAAGGGAGGAACACTCCGCGTCTCGGTAGGGGGTTCGGATAGGCACTTCGCGTCTCGGCAAGGGTTTCAGCCGGCACTCCAGGTGTCAGCTGGGGGCTCGGCCGGGGATCAGCCGGACATTCCACGTCTCGGCAGGGGGGATAGGGCAGACACTTCAGGTCTTGGAAGGGGGATCAGCCGGACACTCCACGTCTCAGCAGGGGAATCGGTTGGGCACTCTTGGTCTCAGCAGGGGGACCAGCAAGGGAGGAACACTCCGCGTCTCGGTAGGGGGTTCGGATAGGCACTTCATGTCTCGGCAAGGGGATCAGCCGGCACTTCAGGTCTCAGCAGGGGATTGGCCGGGGATCAGCCGGACCTCCAAGTCTCAAAAAGGGATAGGGCAGACACTTCAGGTCTCAGAAGGGGGATCGGCTGGGCACTTCTGGTCTCAGCAGGGCAATCAGCAGGGGAGGAACACTCCGCGTCTCGGCAGGGGGTTCGGATAGGCACTTCATGTCTCGTCAAGGGTATCAGCCGGCACCCCAGGGCTCAGCAGGGGGTTGGCCGGGGATCAGCCGGACCTCCAAGTCTCAAAAAGGGGATAGGGCAGACACTTCAGGTCTCAGAAGGGCGATCGGTTGGGCACTTCTGGTCTCAGCAGGGCAATCAGCAGGGGAGGAACACTCCGCGTCTCGGCAGGGGGGTTCGGATAGGCACTTCATGTCTCGTCAAGGGTATCAGTCGGCACTCCAGGTCTCAGCAGGGGATTGGCCGGGGATCAGCCGGACCTCCAAGTCTCAAAAAGGGATAGGGCAGACACTTCAGGTCTCAGAAGGGGGATCGGCTGGGCACTCCTGGTCTCAGCAGGGGATCAGCCGGTCCCTCCGCGTCTCGGCAGAGGGTTCGCATAGGCCAGGTTTCAGCAAAGGAATCGTCTGGGGATCACCAGGGCAGGGGGATCGGACAGACACTACAGATGTCAGAAGGGGGATTAGCCGGACACTCCAGGTCTCAGCAGGGGTATCGGCTGGGCACTCCTGGTCTCAGCAGGGGGATCAGCAAGGGAGGAACACTTCGCGTCTCGGTAAAGGGTTCGGATAGGCACTTCATGTCTCGGCAAGGGTATCAGCCGGCACTCCAGGTCTCAGCAGGGGGCTCGGCCGGGGATCAGCCGGACATTCCACGTCTCGGTAGGGGGATTGGGCAGACACTTCAGGTCTTGGAAGGGGGATCAGCCGGACACTCCACGTCTCAAAAGGCGGATCGGCTGGGCACTTCTGGTCTCAGCAGGGGGATCAGCCGAACACTCCGCGTCTCGGCAGGGGGTTCGGATAGGCCAGGACTCAGCAGGGGTATCGGCTGGGCACTCCTGGTCTCAGCAGGGGGATCAGCAAGGGAGGAACACTTCGCGTCTCGGTAGGGGGTTCGGATAGGCACTTCATGTCTCGGCAAGGGGATCAGCCGGCACTCCAGGTCTCAGCAGGGGGTTGGCCGAGGATCAGCCGGACCTCCAAGTCTCAAAAAGGGATAGGGCAGACACTTCAGGTCTCAGAAGGGGGATCGGCTGGGCACTCCTGGTCTCAGCAGGGGATCAGCCGGTCACTCCGCGTCTCGGCAGAGGGTTCGCATAGGCCGATTTCAGCAAAGGAATCGTCTGGGGATCACCAGGGCAGGGGGATCGGAAAGACACTACAGATGTCAGAAGGGGGATTAGCCGGACACTCCAGGTCTCAGCAGGGGTATCGGCTGGGCACTCCTGGTCTCAGCAGGGGGATCAGCAAGGGAGGAACACTTCGCGTCTCGGTAGGGGGTTCGGATAGGCACTTCATGTCTCGGCAAGGGTATCTCCAGGTCTCAGCAGGGGGCTCGGCCGGGGATCAGCCGGACATTCCACGTCTCGGCAGGGGGATAGGGCAGACACTTCAGGTCTTGGAAGGGGGATCAGCCGGACACTCCACGTCTCAGCAGGGGAATCGGTTGGGCACTCTTGGTCTCAGCAGGGGGATCAGCAAGGGAGGAACACTCCGCGTCTCGGTAGGGGGTTCGGATAGGCACTTCGCGTCTCGGCAAGGGTATCAGCCGGCACTCCAGGTCTCAGCAGGGGGTTGGCCGAGGATCAGCCAGACCTCCTTGTCTCAAAAAGGGGATCGGACAGACACTACAGATGTCAGAAGGGGGATTAGCCGGACACTCCACGTCTCAGCAGGGGAATCGGTTGGGCACTCTTGGTCTCAGCAGGGGGATCAGCAAGGGAGGAACACTCCGCGTCTCGGTAGGGGGTTCGGATAGGCACTTCGCGTCTCGGCAAGGGTTTCAGCCGGCACTCCAGGTGTCAGCTGGGGGCTCGGCCGGGGATCAGCCGGACATTCCACGTCTCGGCAGGGGGATAGGGCAGACACTTCAGGTCTTGGAAGGGGGATCAGCCGGACACTCCACGTCTCAGCAGGGGAATCGGTTGGGCACTCTTGGTCTCAGCAGGGGGACCAGCAAGGGAGGAACACTCCGCGTCTCGGTAGGGGGGTTCGGATAGGCACTTCATGTCTCGGCAAGGGGATCAGCCGGCACTTCAGGTCTCAGCAGGGGATTGGCCGGGGATCAGCCGGACCTCCAAGTCTCAAAAAGGGATAGGGCAGACACTTCAGGTCTCAGAAGGGGGATCGGCTGGGCACTCCTGGTCTCAGCAGGGGGATCAGCCGAACACTCCGCGTCTCGGCAGGGGGTTCGGATAGGCCAGGTCTCAGCAGGGGAATCGCCTGGGGATCACCAGGGCAGGGGGATCGGACAGACACTACAGATGTCAGAAGGGGGATTAGCCGGACACTCCACGTCTCAGCAGGGGAATCGGTTGGGCACTCCTGGTCTCAGCAGGGGGATCAGCAAGGGAGGAACACTCCGCGTCTCGGTAGGGGGTTCGGATAGGCACTTCGCGTCTCGGCAAGGGTATCAGCCGGCACTCCAGGTGTCAGCTGGGGGCTCGGCCGGGGATCAGCCGGACATTCCACGTCTCGGCAGGGGGATAGGGCAGACACTTCAGGTCTTGGAAGGGGGATCAGCCGGACACTCCACGTCTCAGCAGGGGAATCGGTTGGGCACTCTTGGTCTCAGCAGGGGGACCAGCAAGGGAGGAACACTCCGCGTCTCGGTAGGGGGTTCGGATAGGCACTTCATGTCTCGGCAAGGGTATCAGCCGGCACTCCAGGTCTCAGCAGGGGGTTGGCCGGGGATCAGCCGGACCTCCAAGTCTCAAAAAGGGGATAGGGCAGACACTTCAGGTCTCAGAAGGGGGATCGGTTGGGCACTTCTGGTCTCAGCAGGGCAATCAGCAGGGGAGGAACACTCCGCGTCTCGGCAGGGGGTTCGGATAGGCACTTCATGTCTCGTCAAGGGTATCAGTCGGCACTCCAGGTCTCAGCAGGGGGTTGGCCGGGGATCAGCCGGACCTCCAAGTCTCAAAAAGGGATAGGGCAGACACTTCAGGTCTCAGAAGGGGGATCGGCTGGGCACTCCTGGTCTCAGCAGGGGGATCAGCCGGTCCCTCCGCGTCTCGGCAGAGGGTTCGCATAGGCCAGGTTTCAGCAAAGGAATCGTCTGGGGATCACCAGGGCAGGGGGGATCGGACAGACACTACAGATGTCAGAAGGGGGATTAGCCGGACACTCCAGGTCTCAGCAGGGGTATCGGCTGGGCACTCCTGGTCTCAGCAGGGGGATCAGCAAGGGAGGAACACTTCGCGTCTCGGTAGGGGGGTTCGGATAGGCACTTCATGTCTCGGCAAGGGTATCAGCCGGCACTCCAGGTCTCAGCAGGGGGCTCGGCCGGGGATCAGCCGGACATTCCACGTCTCGGCAGGGGGATTGGGCAGACACTTCAGGTCTTGGAAGGGGGATCAGCCGGACACTCCACGTCTCAAAAGGCGGATCGGCTGGGCACTTCTGGTCTCAGCAGGGGGATCAGCCGAACACCCCGCGTCTCGGCAGGGGGTTCGGATAGGCCAGGACTCAGCAGGGGTATCGGCTGGGCACTCCTGGTCTCAGCAGGGGGATCAGCAAGGAAGGAACACTTCGCGTCTCGGTAGGGGGTTCGGATAGGCACTTCATGTCTCGGCAAGGGGATCAGCCGGCACTCCAGGTCTCAGCAGGGGGTTGGCCGAGGATCAGCCGGACCTCCAAGTCTCAAAAAGGGATAGGGCAGACACTTCAGGTCTCAGAAGGGGGATCGGCTGGGCACTCCTGGTCTCAGCAGGGGGATCAGCCGGTCACTCCGCGTCTCGGCAGGGGGTTCGGATAGGCCAGGTCTCGGCAGAGGGTTCGCATAGGCCGATTTCAGCAAAGGAATCGTCTGGGGATCACCAGGGCAGGGGGATCGGAAAGACACTACAGATGTCAGAAGGGGGATTAGCCGGACACTCCAGGTCTCAGCAGGGGTATCGGCTGGGCACTCCTGGTCTCAGCAGGGGGATCAGCAAGGGAGGAACACTTCGCGTCTCGGTAGGGGGGTTCGGATAGGCACTTCGCGTCTCGACAAGGGTATCAGCCGGCACTCCAGGTGTCAGCTGGGGGCTCGGCCGGGGATCAGCCGGACATTCCACGTCTCGGCAGGGGGATAGGGCAGACACTTCAGGTCTTGGAAGGGGGATCAGCCGGACACTCCACGTCTCAGCAGGGGAATCGGTTGGGCACTCTTGGTCTCAGCAGGGGGATCAGCAAGGGAGGAACACTCCGCGTCTCGGTAGGGGGTTCGGATAGGCACTTCGCGTCTCGGCAAGGGTATCAGCCGGCACTCCAGGTCTCAGCAGGGGGTTGGCCGAGGATCAGCCGGACCTCCTTGTCTCAAAAAGGGGATCGGACAGACACTACAGATGTCAGAAGGGGGATTAGCCGGACACTCCACGTCTCAGCAGGGGAATCGGTTGGGCACTCTTGGTCTCAGCAGGGGGATCAGCAAGGGAGGAACACTCCGCGTCTCGGTAGGGGGTTCGGATAGGCACTTCGCGTCTCGACAAGGGTATCAGCCGGCACTCCAGGTGTCAGCTGGGGGCTCGGCCGGGGATCAGCCGGACATTCCACGTCTCGGCAGGGGGATAGGGCAGACACTTCAGGTCTTGGAAGGGGGATCAGCCGGACACTCCACGTCTCAGCAGGGGAATCGGCTGGGCACTCTTGGTCTCAGCAGGGGGACCAGCAAGGAAGGAACACTCCGCGTCTCGGTAGGGGGTTCGGATAGGCACTTCATGTCTCGGCAAGGGGATCAGCCGGCACTTCAGGTCTCAGCAGGGGATTGGCAGGGGATCAGCCGGACCTCCAAGTCTCAAAAGGGATAGGGCAGACACTTCAGGTCTCAGAAGGGGGATCGGCTGGGCACTCCTGGTCTCAGCAGGGGGATCAGCCGAACACTCCGCGTCTCGGCAGGGGGGTTCGGATAGGCCAGGTCTCAGCAGGGGAATCGCCTGGGGATCACCAGGGCAGGGGGATCGGACAGACACTACAGATGTCAGAAGGGGGATTAGCCGGACACTCCACGTCTCAGCAGGGGAATCGGTTGGGCACTCCTGATCTCAGCAGGGGGATCAGCAAGGGAGGAACACTCCGCGTCTCGGTAGGGGGTTCGGATAGGCACTTCGCGTCTCGGCAAGGGTATCAGCCGGCACTCCAGGTGTCAGCGGGGGGCTCGGCCGGGGATCAGCCGGACATTCCACGTCTCGGCAGGGGGATAGGGCAGACACTTCAGGTCTTGGAAGGGGGATTAGCCGGACACTCCACGTCTCAGCAGGGGAATCGGTTGGGTACTCTTGGTCTCAGCAGGGGGACCAGCAAGGGAGGAACACTCCGCGTCTCGGTAGGGGGTTCGGATAGGCACTTCATGTCTCGGCAAGGGGATCAGGCGGCACTCCAGGTCTCAGCAGGGGGTTGGCCGGGGATCAGCCGGACCTCCAAGTCTCAAAAAGGGGATAGGGCAGACACTTCAGGTCTCAGAAGGGGGATCGGTTGGGCACTTCTGGTCTCAGCAGGGCAATCAGCAGGGGAGGAACACTCCGCGTCTCGGCAGGGGGTTCGGATAGGCACTTCATGTCTCGGCAAGGGGATCAGCCGGCACTTCAGGTCTCAGCAGGGGATTGGCAGGGGATCAGCCGGACCTCCAAGTCTCAAAAAGGGATAGGGCAGACACTTCAGGTCTCAGAAGGGGGATCGGCTGGGCACTCCTGGTCTCAGCAGGGGGATCAGCCGAACACTCCGCGTCTCGGCAGGGGGTTCGGATAGGCCAGGTCTCAGCAGGGGAATCGCCTGGGGATCACCAGGGCAGGGGGATCGGACAGACACTACAGATGTCAGAAGGGGGATTAGCCGGACACTCCACGTCTCAGCAGGGGAATCGGTTGGGCACTCCTGATCTCAGCAGGGGGATCAGCAAGGGAGGAACACTCCGCGTCTCGGTAGGGGGTTCGGATAGGCACTTCGCGTCTCGGCAAGGGTATCAGCCGGCACTCCAGGTGTCAGCTGGGGGCTCGGCTGGGGATCAGCCGGACATTCCACGTCTCGGCAGGGGGATAGGGCGTCTGCCCTGAAGTGTCTACTTCAGGTCTTGGAAGGGGGATCAGCCGGACACTCCACGTCTCAGCAGGGGAATCGGTTGGGTACTCTTGGTCTCAGCAGGGGGACCAGCAAGGGAGGAACACTCCGCGTCTCGGTAGGGGGTTCGGATAGGCACTTCATGTCTCGGCAAGGGGATCAGGCGGCACTCCAGGTCTCAGCAGGGGGTTGGCCGGGGATCAGCCGGACCTCCAAGTCTCAAAAAGGGGATAGGGCAGACACTTCAGGTCTCAGAAGGGGGATCGGTTGGGCACTTCTGGTCTCAGCAGGGCAATCAGCAGGGGAGGAACACTCCGCGTCTCGGCAGGGGGTTCGGATAGGCACTTCATGTCTCGTCAAGGGTATCAGTCGGCACTCCAGGTCTCAGCAGGGGGTTGGCCGGGGATCAGCCGGACCTCCAAGTCTCAAAAAGGGGATAGGGCAGACACTTCAGGTCTCAGAAGGGGGATCGGTTGGGCACTTCTGGTCTCAGCAGGGCAATCAGCAGGGGAGGAACACTCCGCGTCTCGGCAGGGGGTTCGGATAGGCACTTCATGTCTCGTCAAGGGTATCAGTCGGCACTCCAGGTCTCAGCAGGGGGTTGGCCGGGGATCAGCCGGACCTCCAAGTCTCAAAAAGGGATAGGGCAGACACTTCAGGTCTCAGAAGGGGGATCGGCTGGGCACTCCTGGTCTCAGCAGGGGGATCAGCCGGTCACTCCGCGTCTCGGCAGAGGGTTCGCATAGGCCAGGTTTCAGCAAAGGAATCGTCTGGGGATCACCAGGGCAGGGGGATCGGACAGACACTACAGATGTCAGAAGGGGGATTAGCCGGACACTCCAGGTCTCAGCAGGGGTATCGGCTGGGCACTCCTGGTCTCAGCAGGGGGATCAGCAAGGAAGGAACACTTCGCGTCTCGGTAGGGGGTTCGGATAGGCACTTCATGTCTCGGCAAGGGTATCAGCCGGCACTCCAGGTCTCAGCAGGGGGCTCGGCCGGGGATCAGCCGGACATTCCACGTCTCGGCAGGGGGATTGGGCAGACACTTCAGGTCTTGGAAGGGGGATCAGCCGGACACTCCACGTCTCAAAAGGCGGATCGGCTGGGCACTTCTGGTCTCAGCAGGGGGATCAGCCGAACACTCCGCGTCTCGGCAGGGGGGTTCGGATAGGCCAGGTCTCAGCAGGGGTATCGGCTGGGCACTCCTGGTCTCAGCAGGGGGATCAGCAAGGGAGGAACACTTCGCGTCTCGGTAGGGGGTTCGGATAGGCACTTCATGTCTCGGCAAGGGGATCAGGCGGCACTCCAGGTCTCAGCAGGGGGTTGGCCGGGGATCAGCCGGACCTCCAAGTCTCAAAAAGGGGATAGGGCAGACACTTCAGGTCTCAGAAGGGGGATCGGTTGGGCACTTCTGGTCTCAGCAGGGCAATCAGCAGGGGAGGAACACTCCGCGTCTCGGCAGGGGGTTCGGATAGGCACTTCATGTCTCGTCAAGGGTATCAGCCGGCACTCCAGGTCTCAGCAGGGGGTTGGCCGGGGATCAGCCGGACCTCCAAGTCTCAAAAAGGGATAGGGCAGACACTTCAGGTCTCAGAAGGGGGATCGGCTGGGCACTCCTGGTCTCAGCAGGGGGATCAGCCGGTCACTCCGCGTCTCGGCAGGGGGTTCGGATAGGCCAGGTCTCAGCAGGGGTATCGGCTGGGCACTCCTGGTCTCAGCAGGGGGATCAGCAAGGAAGGAACACTTCGCGTCTCGGTAGGGGGTTCGGATAGGCACTTCATGTCTCGGCAAGGGGATCAGGCGGCACTCCAGGTCTCAGCAGGGGGTCGGCCTAGGATAATCAGTACCTCCAAGTCTCAAAAAGGGATAGGGCAGACACTTCAGGTCTCAGAAGGGGGATCGACTGGGCACTCCTGGTCTCAGCAGGGGGATCAGCCGGTCACTCCGCGTCTCGGCAGAGGGTTCGCATAGGCCGATTTCAGCAAAGGAATCGTCTGGGGATCACCAGGGCAGGGGGATCGGAAAGACACTACAGATGTCAGAAGGGGGATTAGCCGGACACTCCAGGTCTCAGCAGGGGTATCGGCTGGGCACTCCTGGTCTCAGCAGGGGGATCAGCAAGGGAGGAACACTTCGCGTCTCGGTAGGGGGTTCGGATAGGCACTTCATGTCTCGGCAAGGTTATCAGGCGGCACTCCAGGTCTCAGCAGGGGGCTCGGCCGGGGATCAGCCGGACATTCCACGTCTCGGCAGGGGGATAGGGCAGACACTTCAGGTCTTGGAAGGGGGATCAGCCGGACACTCCACGTCTCAAAAGGCGGATCGGCTGGGCACTCCTGGTCTCAGCAGGGGGATCAGCCGAACACTCCGCGTCTCGGCAGGGGGGTTCGGATAGGCCAGGTCTCAGCAGGGGTATCGGCTGGGCACTCCTGGTCTCAGCAGGGGGATCAGCAAGGGAGGAACACTTCGCGTCTCGGTAGGGGGTTCGGATAGGCACTTCATGTCTCGGCAAGGGGATCAGCCGGCACTTCAGGTCTCAGCAGGGGATTGGCAGGGGATCAGCCGGACCTCCAAGTCTCAAAAAGGGGATAGGGCAGACACTTCAGGTCTCAGAAGGGGGATCGGTTGGGCACTCTTGGTCTCAGCAGGGCAATCAGCAGGGGAGGAACACTCCGCGTCTCGGCAGGGGGTTCGGATAGGCACTTCATGTCTCGGCAAGGGGATCAGCCGGCACTTCAGGTCTCAGCAGGGGATTGGCAGGGGATCAGCCGGACCTCCAAGTCTCAAAAAGGAATAGGGCAGACACTTCAGGTCTCAGAAGGGGGATCGGCTGGGCACTCCTCGTCTCAGCAGGGGGATCAGCCGAACACTCCGCGTCTCGGCAGGGGGTTCGGATAGGCCAGGTCTCAGCAGGGGAATCGCCTGGGGATCACCAGGGCAGGGGGATCGGACAGACACTACCGATGTCAGAAGGGGGATTAGCCGGACACTCCACGTCTCAGCAGGGGAATCGGTTGGGCACTCCTGATCTCAGCAGGGGGATCAGCAAGGGAGGAACACTCCGCGTCTCGGTAGGGGGTTCGGATAGGCACTTCGCGTCTCGGCAAGGGTATCAGCCGGCACTCCAGGTGTCAGCTGGGGGCTCGGCCGGGGATCAGCCGGACATTCCACGTCTCGGCAGGGGGATAGGGCAGACACTTCAGGTCTTGGAAGGGGGATCAGCCGGACACTCCACGTCTCAGCAGGGGAATCGGTTGGGTACTCTTGGTCTCAGCAGGGGGACCAGCAAGGGAGGAACACTCCGCGTCTCGGTAGGGGGTTCGGATAGGCACTTCATGTCTCGGCAAGGGGATCAGGCGGCACTCCAGGTCTCAGCAGGGGGTTGGCCGGGGATCAGCCGGACCTCCAAGTCTCAAAAAGGGGATAGGGCAGACACTTCAGGTCTCAGAAGGGGGATCGGTTGGGCACTTCTGGTCTCAGCAGGGCAATCAGCAGGGGAGGAACACTCCGCGTCTCGGCAGGGGGTTCGGATAGGCACTTCATGTCTCGTCAAGGGTATCAGTCGGCACTCCAGGTCTCAGCAGGGGGTTGGCCGGGGATCAGCCGGACCTCCAAGTCTCAAAAAGGGGATAGGGCAGACACTTCAGGTCTCAGAAGGGGGATCGGTTGGGCACTTCTGGTCTCAGCAGGGCAATCAGCAGGGGAGGAACACTCCGCGTCTCGGCAGGGGGTTCGGATAGGCACTTCATGTCTCGTCAAGGGTATCAGTCGGCACTCCAGGTCTCAGCAGGGGGTTGGCCGGGGATCAGCCGGACCTCCAAGTCTCAAAAAGGGATAGGGCAGACACTTCAGGTCTCAGAAGGGGGATCGGCTGGGCACTCCTGGTCTCAGCAGGGGGATCAGCCGGTCACTCCGCGTCTCGGCAGAGGGTTCGCATAGGCCAGGTTTCAGCAAAGGATAGCAAAGGCCGAACACTACAGATGTCAGAAGGGGGATTAGCCGGACACTCCAGGTCTCAGCAGGGGTATCGGCTGGGCACTCCTGGTCTCAGCAGGGGGATCAGCAAGGGAGGAACACTTCGCGTCTCGGTAGGGGGTTCGGATAGGCACTTCATGTCTCGGCAAGGGGATCAGGCGGCACTCCAGGTCTCAGCAGGGGGTTGGCCGGGGATCAGCCGGACCTCCAAGTCTCAAAAAGGGGATAGGGCAGACACTTCAGGTCTCAGAAGGGGGATCGGTTGGGCACTTCTGGTCTCAGCAGGGCAATCAGCAGGGGAGGAACACTCCGCGTCTCGGCAGGGGGTTCGGATAGGCACTTCATGTCTCGTCAAGGGTATCAGCCGGCACTCCAGGTCTCAGCAGGGGGTTGGCCGGGGATCAGCCGGACCTCCAAGTCTCAAAAAGGGATAGGGCAGACACTTCAGGTCTCAGAAGGGGGATCGGCTGGGCACTCCTGGTCTCAGCAGGGGGATCAGCCGGTCACTCCGCGTCTCGGCAGAGGGTTCGCATAGGCCAGGTTTCAGCAAAGGATAGCAAAGGCCGAACACTACAGATGTCAGAAGGGGGATTAGCCGGACACTCCAGGTCTCAGCAGGGGTATCGGCTGGGCACTCCTGGTCTCAGCAGGGGGATCAGCAAGGGAGGAACACTTCGCGTCTCGGTAAAGGGTTCGGATAGGCACTTCATGTCTCGGCAAGGGTATCAGCCGGCACTCCAGGTCTCAGCAGGGGGCTCGGCCGGGGATCAGCCGGACATTCCACGTCTCGGCAGGGGGGATTGGGCAGACACTCCAGGTCTTGGAAGGGGGATCAGCCGGACACTCCACGTCTCAAAAGGCGGATCGGCTGGGCACTTCTGGTCTCAGCAGGGGGATCAGCCGAACACTCCGCGTCTCGGCAGGGGGTTCGGATAGGCCAGGTCTCAGCAGGGGAATCGCCTGGGGATCACCAGGGCAGGGGGATCGGACAGACACTAAAGATGTCAGAAGGGGGATTAGCCGGACACTCCACGTCTCAGCAGGGGAATCGGTTGGGCACTCTTGGTCTCAGCAGGGGGATCAGCAAGGGAGGAACACTCCGCGTCTCGGTAGGGGGTTCGGATAGGCACTTCGCGTCTCGGCAAGGGTATCAGCCGGCACCCAGGTGTCAGCTGGGGGCTCGGCCGGGGATCAGCCGGACATTCCACGTCTCGGCAGGGGGATAGGGCAGACACTTCAGGTCTTGGAAGGGGGATCAGCCGGACACTTCACGTCTCAGCAGGGGAATCGGTTGGGCACTCTTGGTCTCAGCAGGGGGACCAGCAAGGGAGGAACACTCCGCGTCTCGGTAGGGGGTTCGGATAGGCACTTCATGTCTCGGCAAGGGGATCAGCCGGCACTTCAGGTCTCAGCAGGGGGTTGGCCGGGGATCAGCCGGACCTCCAAGTCTCAAAAAGGGATAGGGCAGACACTTCAGGTCTCAGAAGGGGGATCGGCTGGGCACTCCTGGTCTCAGCAGGGGGATCAGCCGAACACTCCGCGTCTCGGCAGGGGGTTCGGATAGGCCAGGTCTCAGCAGGGGAATCGCCTGGGGATCACCAGGGCAGGGGGATCGGACAGACACTACAGATGTCAGAAGGGGGATTAGCCGGACACTCCACGGCTAATCCTGGTCTCAGCAGGGGAATCGGTTGGGCACTCTTGGTCTCAGCAGGGGGATCAGCAAGGGAGGAACACTCCGCGTCTCGGTAGGGGGTTCGGATAGGCACTTCGCGTCTCGGCAAGGGTATCAGCCGGCACTCCAGGTGTCAGCTGGGGCCTCGGCCGGGGATCAGCCGGACATTCCACGTCTCGGCAGGGGGATCGGGCGGACACTTCACGCCTTGGAAGGGGGATCAGCCGGACACTCCACGTCTTAAAAGGCGGATCGGCTCTGCACTCCTGGTCTCAGCAGGGGATCAGCCGGTCACTCCGCGTCTCGGCAGAGGGTTCGGATAGGCCAGGTTTCAGCAGAGGAATCGTCTGGGGATCAACAGGGAAGGGGGATCGGACAGGCACTACAGATCTCGAAAGGGGGATCAGCCGAACGCTCCAGGTCTCAGCAGGGGGATCGGTTGGGCACTCCTGGTCTCAACAGGGGGATCAGCAGGGGAGGATCACTCCGCGTCTCGGCGGGGGCTCGGATAGGCACTTCACGTCTCGGCAAGGGTATCAGCCGGCACTCCAGGTCTCAGCAGGGGGCTCGGCCGGGAATCAGCCCGACATTCCACGTCTCGGCTGGGGGGATAGGGCAGACACTTCAGGTCTTGGAAGGGGGATCAGCCGGACACTCCACGTCTCAAAAGGCGGATCGGCTGGGCACTCCTGGTCTCAGCAGGGGGATCAGCCGAACACTCCGCGTCTCGGCAGGGGGTTCGGATAGGCCAGGTTTCAGCAGAGGAATCGTCTGCTGATCACCAGGGCAGGGGGATCGCACAGACACTACAGATGTCAGAAGGGGGATTAGCCGGACACTCCACGTCTCAGCAGGGGAATCGGTTGGGCACTCCTGGTCTCAGCAGGGGGATCAGCAAGGGAGGAACACTCCGCGTTCCGGTAGGGGGTTTGGATAGGCACTTCATGTCTCGGCAAGGGTATCAACCGGCACTCCAGGTCTCAGCAGGGGGTTGGCCGGGGATCAGCCGGACCTCCAAGTCTCAAAAAGGGATAGGGCAGACACTTCAGGTCTCAGAAGGGGGATCGGTTGGGCACTCCTGGTCTCAGCAGGGGGAGCAGCAGGGGAGGAACATTCCGCGTCTCGGCAGAGGGTTCGGATAAGCCAGGTTTCAGCAGAGGAATCGTCTGGGGATCAACAGGGAAGGGGGATCGGACAGGCATTACAGATCTCGAAAGGGGGATCAGCCGGACGCTCCAGGTCTCAGCAGGGGGATTGGTTGGGCACTCCTGGCCTCAGCAGGGGGATCAGCAGGGGAGGAACACTCCGCGTCTCGGTAGGGGGTTCGGATAGGCACTTCATGTCTCGGCAAGGGGAACAGCCGGCACTCCAGGTCTCAGCAGGGGGATCGGCTGGGCACTCCTGGTCTCAGCTGGGGGATCAGCCGGTCACTCCGCGTCTCGACAGAGGGTTCGCATAAGCCAGGTTTCAGCAAAGGAATCGTCTGGGGATCACCAGGGCAGGGGGATCGGACAGACACTACAGATGTCAAAAGGGGGATTAGCCGGACACTCCAGGTCTCAGAAGGGGTATCGGCTGGCCCTCCTGGTCTAAGCAGGGGGATCAGCAAGGGAGGAACACTTCGCGTCTCGGTAGGGGGTTCGGATAGGCACTTCATGTCTCGGCAAGGGTATCAGCCGGCACTCCAGGTCTCAGCAGGGGGCTCGGCCGGGTATCAGCCGGACATTCCACGTCTCGGCAGGGGGATAGGGCAGACACTTCAGGTCTTGGAAGGGGGATCAGCCGGACACTCCACGTCTCAAAAGGCGGATCGGCTGGGCACTCCTGGTCTCAGCAGGGGGATCAGCCGAACACTCCGCGTCTCGGCAGGGGGTTCGGATAGGCCAGGTCTCAGCAGGGGTATCGGCTGGGCACTCCTGGTCTCAGCAGGGGGATCAGCCGAACACTCCGCGTCTCGGCAGGGGGTTCGGATAGGCCAGGTCTCAGCAGGGGAATCGTCTGGGGATCACCAGGGCAGGGGGATCGGACAGACACTACAGATGTCGGAAGGGGGATTAGCCGGACACTCCACGTCTCAGCAGGGGAATCGGTTGGGCACTCTTGGTCTCAGCAGGGGGATCAGCAAGGGAGGAACACTCCGCGTCTCGGTAGGGGGTTCGGATAGGCACTTCGCGTCTCGGCAAGGGTATCAGCCGGCACTCCAGGTCTCAGCAGGGGGCTCGGCCGGGGATCAGCCGGACATTCCACGTCTCGGCAGGGGGATCAGCCGGTCACTCCGCGTCTCGGCAGAGGGTTCGCATAGGCCAGGTTTCAGCAAAAGAATCGTCTGGGGATCACCAGGGCAGGGGGATCGGACAGACACTACAGATGTCAGAAGGGGGATTAGCCGGACACTCCAGGTCTCAGCAGGGGTATCGGCTGGGCACTCCTGGTCTCAGCAGGGGAATCAGCAGGGGAGGAACTCAAAAAGGGATAGGGCAGGGGAGGAACTCAAAAAGGGATAGGGCAGACACTTCAGGTCTCAGAAGGGGGATCGGCTGGGCACTCCTGGTCTCAGCAGGGGGATCAGCCGGTCACTCCGCGTCTCGGCAGAGGGTTCGCATAGGCCAGGTTTCAGCAAAGGAATCGTCTGGGGATCACCAGGGCAGGGGGATCGGACAGACACTACAGATGTCAGAAGGGGGATTAGCCGGACACTCCAGGTCTCAGCAGGGGTATCGGCTGGGCACTCCTGGTCTCAGCAGGGGGATCAGCCGAACACTCCGCGTCTCGGCAGGGGGTTCGGATAGGCCAGGTCTCAGCAGGGGAATCGCCTGGGGATCACCAGGGCAGGGGGATCGGACAGACACTACAGATGTCGGAAGGGGGATTAGCCGGACACTCCACGTCTCAGCAGGGGAATCGGTTGGGCACTCTTGGTCTCAGCAGGGGGATCAGCAAGGGAGGAACACTCCGCGTCTCGGTAGGGGGTTCGGATAGGCACTTCGCGTCTCGGCAAGGGTATCAGCCGGCACTCCAGGTCTCAGCAGGGGGCTCGGCCGGGGATCAGCCGGACATTCCACGTCTCGGCAGGGGGATCAGCCGGTCACTCCGCGTCTCGGCAGAGGGTTCGCATAGGCCAGGTTTCAGCAAAAGAATCGTCTGGGGATCACCAGGGCAGGGGGATCGGACAGACACTACAGATGTCAGAAGGGGGATTAGCCGGACACTCCAGGTCTCAGCAGGGGTATCGGCTGGGCACTCCTGGTCTCAGCAGGGGAATCAGCAGGGGAGGAACTCAAAAAGGGATAGGGCAGGGGAGGAACTCAAAAAGGGATAGGGCAGACACTTCAGGTCTCAGAAGGGGGATCGGCTGGGCACTCCTGGTCTCAGCAGGGGGATCAGCCGGTCACCCGCGTCTCGGCAGAGGGTTCGCATAGGCCAGGTTTCAGCAAAGGAATCGTCTGGGGATCACCAGGGCAGGGGGATCGGACAGACACTATAGATGTCAGAAGGGGGATTAGCCGGACACTCCAGGTCTCAGCAGGGGTATCGGCTGGGCACTCCTGGTCTCAGCAGGGGGATCAGCCGAACACTCCGCGTCTCGGCAGGGGGTTCGGATAGGCCAGGTCTCAGCAGGGGAATCGCCTGGGGATCACCAGGGCAGGGGGATCGGACAGACACTACAGATGTCGGAAGGGGGATTAGCCGGACACTCCACGTGTCAGCAGGGGAATCGGTTGGGCACTCTTGGTCTCAGCAGGGGGATCAGCAAGGGAGGAACACTCCGCGTCTCGGTAGGGGGTTCGGATAGGCACTTCGCGTCTCGGCAAGGGTATCAGCCGGCACCCAGGTCTCAGCAGGGGGCTCGGCCGGGGATCAGCCGGACATTCCACGTCTCGGCAGGGGGATCAGCCGGTCACTCCGCGTCTCGGCAGAGGGTTCACATAGGCCAGGTTTCAGCAAAAGAATCGTCTGGGGATCACCAGGGCAGGGGGGATCGGACAGACACTACAGATGTCAGAAGGGGGATTAGCCGGACACTCCAGGTCTCAGCAGGGGTATCGGCTGGGCACTCCTGGTCTCAGCAGGGGAATCAGCAGGGGAGGAACTCAAAAAGGGATAGGTCAGGGGAGGAACTCAAAAAGGGATAGGGCAGACACTTCAGGTCTCAGAAGGGGGATCGGCTGGGCACTCCTGGTCTCAGCAGGGGGATCAGCCGGTCACTCCGCGTCTCGGCAGAGGGTTCGCATAAGCCAGGTTTCAGCAAAGGAATCGTCTGGGGATCACCAGGGCAGGGGGATCGGACAGACACTACAGATGTCAGAAGGGGGATTAGCCGGACACTCCAGGTCTCAGCAGGGGTATCGGCTGGGCACTCCTGGTCTCAGCAGGGGGATCAGCCGAACACTCCGCGTCTCGGCAGGGGGCTCGGATAGGCCAGGTCTCAGCAGGGGAATCGCCTGGGGATCACCAGGGCAGGGGGATCGGACAGACACTACAGATGTCCCGGGGGCCGGGGATCAGCCGGACATTCCACGTCTCGGCAGGGGATCAGCCGGTCACTCCGCGTCTCGGCAGAGGGTTCGCATAGGCCAGGTTTCAGCAAAAGAATCGTCTGGGGATCACCAGGGCAGGGGGATCGGACAGACACTACAGATGTCAGAAGGGGGATTAGCCGGACACTCCAGGTCTCAGCAGGGGTATCGGCTGGGCACTCCTGGTCTCAGCAGGGGAATCAGCAGGGGAGGAACTCAAAAAGGGATAGGGCAGGGGAGGAACTCAAAAAGGGATAGGGCAGACACTTCAGGTCTCAGAAGGGGGATCGGCTGGGCACTCCTGGTCTCAGCAGGGGGATCAGCCGGTCACTCCGCGTCTCGGCAGAGGGTTCGCATAGGCCAGGTTTCAGCAAAGGAATCGTCTGGGGATCACCAGGGCAGGGGGATCGGACAGACACTACAGATGTCAGAAGGGGGATTAGCCGGACACTCCAGGTCTCAGCAGGGGTATTGGCTGGGCACTCCTGGTCTCAGCAGGGGGATCAGCCGAACACTCCGCGTCTCGGCAGGGGGTTCGGTTAGGCACTTCATGTCTCGTCAAGGGTATCAGCCGGCACTCCAGGTCTCAGCAGGGGGTTGGCCGGGGATCAGCCGGACCTCCAAGTCTCAAAAAGGGGATAGGGCAGACACTTCAGGTCTCAGAAGGGGGATCGGTTGGGCACTTCTGGTCTCAGCAGGGCAATCAGCAGGGGAGGAACACTCCGCGTCTCGGCAGGGGGTTCGGATAGGCACTTCATGTCTCGTCAAGGGTATCAGCCGGCACTCCAGGTCTCAGCAGGGGGTTGGCCGGGGATCAGCCGGACCTCCAAGTCTCAAAAGGGATAGGGCAGACACTTCAGGTCTCAGAAGGGGGATCGGCTGGGCACTCCTGGTCTCAGCAGGGGGATCAGCCGGTCACTCCGCGTCTCGGCAGAGGGTTCGCATAGGCCAGGTTTCAGCAAAGGATAGCAAAGGCCGAACACTACAGATGTCAGAAGGGGGGATTAGCCGGACACTCCAGGTCTCAGCAGGGGTATCGGCTGGGCACTCCTGGTCTCAGCAGGGGGATCAGCAAGGGAGGAACACTTCGCGTCTCGGTAAAGGGTTCGGATAGGCACTTCATGTCTCGGCAAGGGTATCAGCCGGCACTCCAGGTCTCAGCAGGGGGCTCGGCCGGGGATCAGCCGGACATTCCACGTCTCGGCAGGGGGATTGGGCAGACACTTCAGGTCTTGGAAGAGGGATCAGCCGGACACTCCACGTCTCAAAAGGCGGATCGGCTGGGCACTTCTGGTCTCAGCAGGGGGATCAGCCGAACACTCCGCGTCTCGGCAGGGGGTTCGGATAGGCCAGGTCTCAGCAGGGGAATCGCCTGGGGATCACCAGGGCAGGGGGATCGGACAGACACTACAGATGTCAGAAGGGGGATTAGCCGGACACTCCACGTCTCAGCAGGGGAATCGGTTGGGCACTCTTGGTCTCAGCAGGGGGATCAGCAAGGGAGGAACACTCCGCGTCTCGGTAGGGGGTTCGGATAGGCACTTCGCGTCTCGGCAAGGGTATCAGCCGGCACTCCAGGTGTCAGCTGGGGGCTCGGCCGGGGATCAGCCGGACATTCCACGTCTCGGCAGGGGGATAGGGCAGACACTTCAGGTCTTGGAAGGGGGATCAGCCGGACACTTCACGTCTCAGCAGGGGAATCGGTTGGGCACTCTTGGTCTCAGCAGGGGGACCAGCAAGGGAGGAACACTCCGCGTCTCGGTAGGGGGTTCGGATAGGCACTTCATGTCTCGGCAAGGGGATCAGCCGGCACTTCAGGTCTCAGCAGGGGGTTGGCCGGGGATCAGCCGGACCTCCAAGTCTCAAAAGGGATAGGGCAGACACTTCAGGTCTCAGAAGGGGGATCGGCTGGGCACTCCTGGTCTCAGCAGGGGGATCAGCCGAACACTCCGCGTCTCGGCAGGGGGTTCGGATAGGCCAGGTCTCAGCAGGGGAATCGCCTGGGGATCACCAGGGCAGGGGGATCGGACAGACACTACAGATGTCAGAAGGGGGATTAGCCGGACACTCCACGGCTAATCCTGGTCTCAGCAGGGGAATCGGTTGGGCACTCTTGGTCTCAGCAGGGGGATCAGCAAGGGAGGAACACTCCGCGTCTCGGTAGGGGGTTCGGATAGGCACTTCGCGTCTCGGCAAGGGTATCAGCCGGCACTCCAGGTGTCAGCTGGGGCCTCGGCCGGGGATCAGCCGGACATTCCACGTCTCGGCAGGGGGATCGGGCGGACACTTCACGCCTTGGAAGGGGGATCAGCCGGACACTCCACGTCTTAAAAGGCGGATCGGCTCTGCACTCCTGGTCTCAGCAGGGGGATCAGCCGGTCACTCCGCGTCTCGGCAGAGGGTTCGGATAGGCCAGGTTTCAGCAGAGGAATCGTCTGGGGATCAACAGGGAAGGGGGATCGGACAGGCACTACAGATCTCGAAAGGGGGATCAGCCGAACGCTCCAGGTCTCAGCAGGGGGATCGGTTGGGCACTCCTGGTCTCAACAGGGGGATCAGCAGGGGAGGATCACTCCGCGTCTCGGCGGGGGCTCGGATAGGCACTTCACGTCTCGGCAAGGGTATCAGCCGGCACTCCAGGTCTCAGCAGGGGGCTCGGCCGGGAATCAGCCCGACATTCCACGTCTCGGCTGGGGGATAGGGCAGACACTTCAGGTCTTGGAAGGGGGATCAGCCGGACACTCCACGTCTCAAAAGGCGGATCGGCTGGGCACTCCTGGTCTCAGCAGGGGGATCAGCCGAACACTCCGCGTCTCGGCAGGGGGTTCGGATAGGCCAGGTTTCAGCAGAGGAATCGTCTGCTGATCACCAGGGCAGGGGGATCGCACAGACACTACAGATGTCAGAAGGGGGATTAGCCGGACACTCCACGTCTCAGCAGGGGAATCGGTTGGGCACTCCTGGTCTCAGCAGGGGGATCAGCAAGAGAGGAACACTCCGCGTCTCGGTAGGGGGTTCGGATAGGCACTTCATGTCTCGGCAAGGGTATCAGCCGGCACTCCAGGTCTCAGCAGAGGGTCCGGGATCGCAGGCCGGGATCAGCCGGACCTCCTTGTCTCAAAAAGGGGATAGGGCAGACACTTCAGGTCTCAGAAGGGGGATCGGTTGGGCACTCCTGGTCTCAGCAGGGGGATCAGCAGGGGAGGAACACTCCGCGTCTCGGCAGAGGGTTCGGATAGGCCAGGTTTCAGCAGAGGAATCGTCTGCTGATCACCAGGGCAGGGGGGATCGCACAGACACTACAGATGTCAGAAGGGGGATTAGCCGGACACTCCACGTCTCAGCAGGGGAATCGGTTGGGCACTCCTGGTCTCAGCAGGGGGATCAGCAAGGGAGGAACACTCCGCGTTCCGGTAGGGGGGTTTGGATAGGCACTTCATGTCTCGGCAAGGGTATCAACCGGCACTCCAGGTCTCAGCAGGGGGTTGGCCGGGGATCAGCCGGACCTCCAAGTCTCAAAAAGGGATAGGGCAGACACTTCAGGTCTCAGAAGGGGGATCGGTTGGGCACTCCTGGTCTCAGCAGGGGGAGCAGCAGGGGAGGAACATTCCGCGTCTCGGCAGAGGGTTCGGATAAGCCAGGTTTCAGCAGAGGAATCGTCTGGGGATCAACAGGGAAGGGGGATCGGACAGGCACTACAGATCTCGAAAGGGGGATCAGCCGGACGCTCCAGGTCTCAGCAGGGGGATTGGTTGGGCACTCCTGGCCTCAGCAGGGGGATCAGCAGGGGAGGAACACTCCGCGTCTCGGCGGGGGCTCGGATAGGCACTTCACGTGTCGGCAAGGGTATCAGCCGGCACTCCAGGTCTCAGCAGGGGGCTCGGCCGGGGATCAGCCGGACATTCCACGTCTCGGCAGGGGGATAGGGCAGACACTTCAGGTCTTGGAAGGGGGATCAGCCGGACACTCCACGTCTCAGCAGGGGAATCGGTTGGGCACTCTTGGTCTCAGCAGGGGGATCAGCAAGGGAGGAACACTCCGCGTCTCGGTAGGGGGTTCGGATAGGCACTTCATGTCTCGGCAAGGGGAACAGCCGGCACTCCAGGTCTCAGCAGGGGGATCGGCTGGGCACTCCTGGTCTCAGCTGGGGGATCAGCCGGTCACTCCGCGTCTCGGCAGAGGGTTCGCATAAGCCAGGTTTCAGCAAAGGAATCGTCTGGGGATCACCAGGGCAGGGGGATCGGACAGACACTACAGATGTCAGAAGGGGGATTAGCCGGACACTCCAGGTCTCAGAAGGGGTATCGGCTGGCCCTCCTGGTCTAAGCAGGGGGATCAGCAAGGGAGGAACACTTCGCGTCTCGGTAGGGGGTTCGGATAGGCACTTCATGTCTCGGCAAGGGTATCAGCCGGCACTCCAGGTCTCAGCAGGGGGCTCGGCCGGGTATCAGCCGGACATTCCACGTCTCGGCAGGGGGATAGGGCAGACACTTCAGGTCTTGGAAGGGGGATCAGCCGGACACTCCGCGTCTCAAAAGGCGGATCGGCTGGGCACTCCTGGTCTCAGCAGGGGGATCAGCCGAACACTCCGCGTCTCGGCAGGGGGGTTCGGATAGGCCAGGTCTCAGCAGGGGTATCGGCTGGGCACTCCTGGTCTCAGCAGGGGGATCAGCCGAACACTCCGCGTCTCGGCAGGGGGTTCGGATAGGCCAGGTCTCAGCAGGGGAATCGTCTGGGGATCACCAGGGCAGGGGGATCGGACAGACACTACAGATGTCGGAAGGGGGATTAGCCGGACACTCCACGTCTCAGCAGGGGAATCGGTTGGGCACTCTTGGTCTCAGCAGGGGGATCAGCAAGGGAGGAACACTCCGCGTCTCGGGAGGGGGTTCGGATAGGCACTTCGCGTCTCGGCAAGGGTATCAGCCGGCACTCCAGGTCTCAGCAGGGGGCTCGGCCGGGGATCAGCCGGACATTCCACGTCTCGGCAGGGGGATCAGCCGGTCACTCCGCGTCTCGGCAGAGGGTTCGCCAGGTTTCAGCAAAAGAATCGTCTGGGGATCACCAGGGCAGGGGGATCGGACAGACACTACAGATGTCAGAAGGGGGATTAGCCGGACACTCCAGGTCTCAGCAGGGGTATCGGCTGGGCACTCCTGGTCTCAGCAGGGGAATCAGCAGGGGAGGAACTCAAAAAGGGATAGGGCAGGGGAGGAACTCAAAAGGGATAGGGCAGACACTTCAGGTCTGCTGGGATCAGAAGGGGGATCGGCTGGGCACTCCTGGTCTCAGCAGGGGGATCAGCCGGTCACTCCGCGTCTCGGCAGAGGGTTCGCCAGGTTTCAGCAAAAGAATCGTCTGGGGATCCCCAGGGCAGGGGGATCGGACAGACACTACAGATGTCAGAAGGGGGATTAGCCGGACACTCCAGGTCTCAGCAGGGGTATCGGCTGGGCACTCCTGGTCTCAGCAGGGGGATCAGCCGAACACTCCGCGTCTCGGCAGGGGGTTCGGATAGGCCAGGTCTCAGCAGGGGAATCGCCTGGGGATCACCAGGGCAGGGGGATCGGACAGACACTACAGATGTCGGAAGGGGGATTAGCCGGACACTCCACGTCTCAGCAGGGGAATCGGTTGGGCACTCTTGGTCTCAGCAGGGGGATCAGCAAGGGAGGAACACTCCGCGTCTCGGTAGGGGGGTTCGGATAGGCACTTCGCGTCTCGGCAAGGGTATCAGCCGGCACTCCAGGTCTCAGCAGGGGGCTCGGCCGGGGATCAGCCGGACATTCCACGTCTCGGCAGGGGGATCAGCCGGTCACTCCGCGTCTCGGCAGAGGGTTCGCATAGGCCAGGTTTCAGCAAAAGAATCGTCTGGGGATCACCAGGGCAGGGGGATCGGACAGACACTCCAGATGTCAGAAGGGGGATTAGCCGGACACTCCAGGTCTCAGCAGGGGTATCGGCTGGGCACTCCTGGTCTCAGCAGGGGAATCAGCAGGGGAGGAACTCAAAAAGGGATAGGGCAGGGGAGGAACTCAAAAAGGGATAGGGCAGACACTTCAGGTCTCAGAAGGGGGATCGGCTGGGCACTCCTGGTCTCAGCAGGGGGATCAGCCGGTCACTCCGCGTCTCGGCAGAGGGTTCGCATAGGCCAGGTTTCAGCAAAGGAATCGTCTGGGGATCACCAGGGCAGGGGGATCGGACAGACACTATAGATGTCAGAAGGGGGATTAGCCGGACACTCCAGGTCTCAGCAGGGGTATCGGCTGGGCACTCCTGGTCTCAGCAGGGGGATCAGCCGAACACTCCGCGTCTCGGCAGGGGGGTTCGGATAGGCCAGGTCTCAGCAGGGGAATCGCCTGGGGATCACCAGGGCAGGGGGATCGGACAGACACTACAGATGTCGGAAGGGGGATTAGCCGGACACTCCACGTGTCAGCAGGGGAATCGGTTGGGCACTCTTGGTCTCAGCAGGGGGATCAGCAAGGGAGGAACACTCCGCGTCTCGGTAGGGGGTTCGGATAGGCACTTCGCGTCTCGGCAAGGGTATCAGCCGGCACTCCAGGTCTCAGCAGGGGGCTCGGCCGGGGATCAGCCGGACATTCCACGTCCCGGCAGGGGATCAGCCGGACACTCCGCGTCTCGGCAGAGGGTTCGCATAGGCCAGGTTTCAGCAAAAGAATCGTCTGGGGATCACCAGGGCAGGGGGATCGGACAGACACTACAGATGTCAGAAGGGGGATTAGCCGGACACTCCAGGTCTCAGCAGGGGTATCGGCTGGGCACTCCTGGTCTCAGCAGGGGAATCAGCAGGGGAGGAACTCAAAAAGGGATAGGTCAGGGGAGGAACTCAAAAAGGGATAGGGCAGACACTTCAGGTCTCAGAAGGGGGATCGGCTGGGCACTCCTGGTCTCAGCAGGGGGATCAGCCGGTCACTCCGCGTCTCGGCAGAGGGTTCGCATAGGCCAGGTTTCAGCAAAGGAATCGTCTGGGGATCACCAGGGCAGGGGGATCGGACAGACACTACAGATGTCAGAAGGGGGATTAGCCGGACACTCCAGGTCTCAGCAGGGGTATCGGCTGGGCACTCCTGGTCTCAGCAGGGGGATCAGCCGAACACTCCGCGTCTCGGCAGGGGGTTCGGATAGGCCAGGTCTCAGCAGGGGAATCGCCTGGGGATCACCAGGGCAGGGGGATCGGACAGACACTACAGATGTCCCGGGGGCCGGGGATCAGCCGGACATTCCACGTCTCGGCAGGGGGATCAGCCGGTCACTCCGCGTCTCGGCAGAGGGTTCGCATAGGCCAGGTTTCAGCAAAAGAATCGTCTGGGGATCACCAGGGCAGGGGGATCGGACAGACACTACAGATGTCAGAAGGGGGATTAGCCGGACACTCCAGGTCTCAGCAGGGGTATCGGCTGGGCACTCCTGGTCTCAGCAGGGGAATCAGCAGGGGAGGAACTCAAAAAGGGATAGGGCAGGGGAGGAACTCAAAAAGGGATAGGGCAGACACTTCAGGTCTCAGAAGGGGGATCGGCTGGGCACTCCTGGTCTCAGCAGGGGGATCAGCCGGTCACTCCGCGTCGCGGCAGAGGGTTCGCATAGGCCAGGTTTCAGCAAAGGAATCGTCTGGGGATCACCAGGGCAGGGGGATCGGACAGACACTACAGATGTCAGAAGGGGGATTAGCCGGACACTCCAGGTCTCAGCAGGGGTATCGGCTGGGCACTCCTGGTCTCAGCAGGGGGATCAGCCGAACACTCCGCGTCTCGGCAGGGGGTTCGGATAGGCCAGGTCTCAGCAGGGGAATCGCCTGGGGATCACCAGGGCAGGGGGATCGGACAGACACTACAGATGTCGGAAGGGGGATTAGCCGGACACTCCACGTCTCAGCAGGGGAATCGGTTGGGCACTCTTGGTCTCAGCAGGGGGACCAGCAAGGGAGGAACACTCCGCGTCTCGGTAGGGGGGTTCGGATAGGCACTTCATGTCTCGGCAAGGGGATCAGCCGGCACTTCAGGTCTCAGCAGGGGGTTGGCCGGGGATCAGCCGGACCTCCAAGTCTCAAAAAGGGATAGGGCAGACACTTCAGGTCTCAGAAGGGGGATCGGCTGGGCACTCCTGGTCTCAGCAGGGGGATCAGCCGAACACTCCGCGTCTCGGCAGGGGGGTTCGGATAGGCCAGGTCTCAGCAGGGGAATCGCCTGGGGATCACCAGGGCAGGGGGATCGGACAGACACTACAGATGTCAGAAGGGGGATTAGCCGGACACTCCACGGCTAATCCTGGTCTCAGCAGGGGAATCGGTTGGGCACTCTTGGTCTCAGCAGGGGGATCAGCAAGGGAGGAACACTCCGCGTCTCGGTAGGGGGTTCGGATAGGCACTTCGCGTCTCGGCAAGGGTATCAGCCGGCACTCCAGGTGTCAGCTGGGGCCTCGGCCGGGGATCAGCCGGACATTCCACGTCTCGGCAGGGGGATCGGGCGGACACTTCACGCCTTGGAAGGGGGATCAGCCGGACACTCCACGTCTTAAAAGGCGGATCGGCTCTGCACTCCTGGTCTCAGCAGGGGGATCAGCCGGTCACTCCGCGTCTCGGCAGAGGGTTCGGATAGGCCAGGTTTCAGCAGAGGAATCGTCTGGGGATCAACAGGGAAGGGGGATCGGACAGGCACTACAGATCTCGAAAGGGGGATCAGCCGAACGCTCCAGGTCTCAGCAGGGGGATCGGTTGGGCACTCCTGGTCTCAGCAGGGGGATCACTCCGCGTCTCGGCGGGGGCTCGGATAGGCACTTCACGTCTCGGCAAGGGTATCAGCCGGCACTCCAGGTCTCAGCAGGGGGCTCGGCCGGGGATCAGCCCGGCATTCCACGTCTCGGCTGGGGGAGAGGGCCGCCACTTCAGGGCTGGGAAGGGGGATCAGCCGGCCACTCCACGTCTCAAAAGGCGGATCGGCTGGGCACTCCTGGTCTCAGCAGGGGGATCAGCCGAACACTCCGCGTCTCGGCCGGGGGTTCGGATAGGCCAGGTCTCAGCAGGGGAATCGCCTGGGGATCACCAGGGCAGGGGGATCGGACAGACACTAAAGATGTCGGAAGGGGGATTAGCCGGACACTCCACGTCTCAGCAGGGGAATCGGTTGGGCACTCTTGGTCTCAGCAGGGGGATCAGCAAGGGAGGAACACTCCGCGTCTCGGTAGGGGGTTCGGATAGGCACTTCGCGTCTCGGCAAGGGTATCAGCCGGCACTCCAGGTCTCAGCAGGGGGCTCGGCCGGGGATCAGCCGGACATTCCACGTCTCGGCAGGGGGATCAGCCGGTCACTCCGCGTCTCGGCAGAGGGTTCGCATAGGCCAGGTTTCAGCAAAAGAATCGTCTGGGGATCACCAGGGCAGGGGGATCGGACAGACACTACAGATGTCAGAAGGGGGATTAGCCGGACACTCCAGGTCTCAGCAGGGGTATCGGCTGGGCACTCCTGGTCTCAGCAGGGGAATCAGCAGGGGAGGAACTCAAAAAGGGATAGGGCAGGGGAGGAACTCAAAAAGGGATAGGGCAGACACTTCAGGTCTCAGAAGGGGGATCGGCTGGGCACTCCTGGTCTCAGCAGGGGGATCAGCCGGTCACTCCGCGTCTCGGCAGAGGGTTCGCATAGGCCAGGTTTCAGCAAAGGAATCGTCTGGGGATCACCAGGGCAGGGGGATCGGACAGACACTATAGATGTCAGAAGGGGGATTAGCCGGACACTCCAGGTCTCAGCAGGGGTATCGGCTGGGCACTCCTGGTCTCAGCAGGGGGATCAGCCGAACACTCCGCGTCTCGGCAGGGGGTTCGGATAGGCCAGGTCTCAGCAGGGGAATCGCCTGGGGATCACCAGGGCAGGGGGATCGGACAGACACTACAGATGTCGGAAGGGGGATTAGCCGGACACTCCACGTGTCAGCAGGGGAATCGGTTGGGCACTCTTGGTCTCAGCAGGGGGATCAGCAAGGGAGGAACACTCCGCGTCTCGGTAGGGGGTTCGGATAGGCACTTCGCGTCTCGGCAAGGGTATCAGCCGGCACTCCAGGTCTCAGCAGGGGGCTCGGCCGGGGATCAGCCGGACATTCCACGTCTCGGCAGGGGGATCAGCCGGACACTCCGCGTCTCGGCAGAGGGTTCGCATAGGCCAGGTTTCAGCAAAAGAATCGTCTGGGGATCACCAGGGCAGGGGGATCGGACAGACACTACAGATGTCAGAAGGGGGATTAGCCGGACACTCCAGGTCTCAGCAGGGGTATCGGCTGGGCACTCCTGGTCTCAGCAGGGGAATCAGCAGGGGAGGAACTCAAAAGGGATAGGTCAGGGGAGGAACTCAAAAAGGGATAGGGCAGACACTTCAGGTCTCAGAAGGGGGATCGGTTGGGCACTCCTGGTCTCAGCAGGGGGATCAGCCGGTCACTCCGCGTCTCGGCAGAGGGTTCGCATAGGCCAGGTTTCAGCAAAGAAATCGTCTGGGGATCACCAGGGCAGGGGGATCGGACAGACACTACAGATGTCAGAAGGGGGATTAGCCGGACACTCCAGGTCTCAGCAGGGGTATCGGCTGGGCACTCCTGGTCTCAGCAGGGGGATCAGCCGAACACTCCGCGTCTCGGCAGGGGGTTCGGATAGGCCAGGTCTCAGCAGGGGAATCGCCTGGGGATCACCAGGGCAGGGGGATCGGACAGACACTACAGATGTCCCGGGGGCCGGGGATCAGCCGGACATTCCACGTCTCGGCAGGGGGATCAGCCGGTCACTCCGCGTCTCGGCAGAGGGTTCGCATAGGCCAGGTTTCAGCAAAAAAATCGTCTGGGGATCACCAGGGCAGGGGGATCGGACAGACACTACAGATGTCAGAAGGGGGATTAGCCGGACACTCCAGGTCTCAGCAAGGGTATCGGCTGGGCACTCCTGGTCTCAGCAGGGGAATCAGCAGGGGAGGAACTCAAAAAGGGATAGGGCAGGGGAGGAACTCAAAAAGGGATAGGGCAGACACTTCAGGTCTCAGAAGGGGGATCGGCTGGGCACTCCTGGTCTCAGCAGGGGGATCAGCCGGTCACTCCGCGTCGCGGCAGAGGGTTCGCATAGGCCAGGTTTCAGCAAAGGAATCGTCTGGGGATCACCAGGGCAGGGGGATCGAACAGACACTACAGATGTCAGAAGGGGGATTAGCCGGACACTCCAGGTCTCAGCAGGGGTATCGGCTGGGCACTCCTGGTCTCAGCAGGGGGATCAGCCGAACACTCCGCGTCTCGGCAGGGGGTTCGGATAGGCCAGGTCTCAGCAGGGGAATCGCCTGGGGATCACCAGGGCAGGGGGATCGGACAGACACTACAGATGTCGGAAGGGGGATTAGCCGGACACTCCACGTCTCAGCAGGGGAATCGGTTGGGCACTCTTGGTCTCAGCAGGGGGACCAGCAAGGGAGGAACACTCCGCGTCTCGGTAGGGGGTTCGGATAGGCACTTCATGTCTCGGCAAGGGGATCAGCCGGCACTTCAGGTCTCAGCAGGGGGTTGGCCGGGGATCAGCCGGACCTCCAAGTCTCAAAAAGGGATAGGGCAGACACTTCAGGTCTCAGAAGGGGGATCGGCTGGGCACTCCTGGTCTCAGCAGGGGGATCAGCCGAACACTCCGCGTCTCGGCAGGGGGTTCGGATAGGCCAGGTCTCAGCAGGGGAATCGCCTGGGGATCACCAGGGCAGGGGGATCGGACAGACACTACAGATGTCAGAAGGGGGATTAGCCGGACACTCCACGGCTAATCCTGGTCTCAGCAGGGGAATCGGTTGGGCACTCTTGGTCTCAGCAGGGGGATCAGCAAGGGAGGAACACTCCGCGTCTCGGTAGGGGGTTCGGATAGGCACTTCGCGTCTCGGCAAGGGTATCAGCCGGCACTCCAGGTGTCAGCTGGGGCCTCGGCCGGGGATCAGCCGGACATTCCACGTCTCGGCAGGGGGATCGGGCGGACACTTCACGCCTTGGAAGGGGGATCAGCCGGACACTCCACGTCTTAAAAGGCGGATCGGCTCTGCACTCCTGGTCTCAGCAGGGGGATCAGCCGGTCACTCCGCGTCTCGGCAGAGGGTTCGCATAGGCCAGGTTTCAGCAAAGGATAGCAAAGGCCGAACACTACAGATGTCAGAAGGGGGATTAGCCGGACACTCCAGGTCTCAGCAGGGGTATCGGCTGGGCACTCCTGGTCTCAGCAGGGGGATCAGCAAGGGAGGAACACTTCGCGTCTCGGTAAAGGGTTCGGATAGGCACTTCATGTCTCGGCAAGGGTATCAGCCGGCACTCCAGGTCTCAGCAGGGGGCTCGGCCGGGGATCAGCCGGACATTCCACGTCTCGGCAGGGGGATTGGGCAGACACTTCAGGTCTTGGAAGGGGGATCAGCCGGACACTCCACGTCTCAAAAGGCGGATCGGCTGGGCACTTCTGGTCTCAGCAGGGGGATCAGCCGAACACTCCGCGTCTCGGCAGGGGGTTCGGATAGGCCAGGTCTCAGCAGGGGAATCGCCTGGGGATCACCAGGGCAGGGGGATCGGACAGACACTACAGATGTCAGAAGGGGGATTAGCCGGACACTCCACGTCTCAGCAGGGGAATCGGTTGGGCACTCTTGGTCTCAGCAGGGGGATCAGCAAGGGAGGAACACTCCGCGTCTCGGTAGGGGGTTCGGATAGGCACTTCGCGTCTCGGCAAGGGTATCAGCCGGCACTCCAGGTGTCAGCTGGGGGGCTCGGCCGGGGATCAGCCGGACATTCCACGTCTCGGCAGGGGGATAGGGCAGACACTTCAGGTCTTGGAAGGGGGATCAGCCGGACACTTCACGTCTCAGCAGGGGAATCGGTTGGGCACTCTTGGTCTCAGCAGGGGGACCAGCAAGGGAGGAACACTCCGCGTCTCGGTAGGGGGGTTCGGATAGGCACTTCATGTCTCGGCAAGGGGATCAGCCGGCACTTCAGGTCTCAGCAGGGGGTTGGCCGGGGATCAGCCGGACCTCCAAGTCTCAAAAAGGGATAGGGCAGACACTTCAGGTCTCAGAAGGGGGATCGGCTGGGCACTCCTGGTCTCAGCAGGGGGATCAGCCGAACACTCCGCGTCTCGGCAGGGGGGTTCGGATAGGCCAGGTCTCAGCAGGGGAATCGCCTGGGGATCACCAGGGCAGGGGGATCGGACAGACACTACAGATGTCAGAAGGGGGATTAGCCGGACACTCCACGGCTAATCCTGGTCTCAGCAGGGGAATCGGTTGGGCACTCTTGGTCTCAGCAGGGGGATCAGCAAGGGAGGAACACTCCGCGTCTCGGTAGGGGGTTCGGATAGGCACTTCGCGTCTCGGCAAGGGTATCAGCCGGCACTCCAGGTGTCAGCTGGGGCCTCGGCCGGGGATCAGCCGGACATTCCACGTCTCGGCAGGGGGATCGGGCGGACACTTCACGCCTTGGAAGGGGGATCAGCCGGACACTCCACGTCTTAAAAGGCGGATCGGCTCTGCACTCCTGGTCTCAGCAGGGGGATCAGCCGGTCACTCCGCGTCTCGGCAGAGGGTTCGGATAGGCCAGGTTTCAGCAGAGGAATCGTCTGGGGATCAACAGGGAAGGGGGATCGGAAAGGCACTACAGATCTCGAAAGGGGGATCAGCCGAACGCTCCAGGTCTCAGCAGGGGGATCGGTTGGGCACTCCTGGTCTCAACAGGGGGATCAGCAGGGGAGGATCACTCCGCGTCTCGGCGGGGGCTCGGATAGGCACTTCACGTCTCGGCAAGGGTATCAGCCGGCACTCCAGGTCTCAGCAGGGGGCTCGGCCGGGAATCAGCCCGACATTCCACGTCTCGGCTGGGGGATAGGGCAGACACTTCAGGTCTTGGAAGGGGGATCAGCCGGACACTCCACGTCTCAAAAGACGGATCGGCTGGGCACTCCTGGTCTCAGCAGGGGGATCAGCCGAACACTCCGCGTCTCGGCAGGGGGTTCGGATAGGCCAGGTTTCAGCAGAGGAATCGTCTGCTGATCACCAGGGCAGGGGGATCGCACAGACACTACAGATGTCAGAAGGGGGATTAGCCGGACACTCCACGTCTCAGCAGGGGAATCGGTTGGGCACTCCTGGTCTCAGCAGGGGGATCAGCAAGAGAGGAACACTCTGCGTCTCGGTAGGGGGTTCGGATAGGCACTTCATGTCTCGGCAAGGGTATCAGCCGGCACTCCAGGTCTCAGCAGAGGGTCCGGGATCGCAGGCCGGGATCAGCCGGACCTCCTTGTCTCAAAAAGGGGATAGGGCAGACACTTCAGGTCTCAGAAGGGGGATCGGTTGGGCACTCCTGGTCTCAGCAGGGGGAGCAGCAGGGGAGGAACACTCCGCGTCTCGGCAGAGGGTTCGGATAAGCCAGGTTTCAGCAGAGGAATCGTCTGGGGATCAACAGGGAAGGGGGATCGGACAGGCACTACAGATCTCGAAAGGGGGATCAGCCGGACGCTCCAGGTCTCAGCAGGGGGATCGGCTGGGCACTCCTGGTCTCAGCAGGGGGATCAGCCGGTCACTCCGCGTCTCGGCAGAGGGTTCGCATAGGCCAGGTTTCAGCAAAGGAATCGTCTGGGGATCACCAGGGCAGGGGGATCGGACAGACACTACAGATGTCAGAAGGGGGATTAGCCGGACACTCCAGGTCTCAGCAGGGGTATCGGCTGGGCACTCCTGGTCTCAGCAGGGGGATCAGCCGGACACTCCGCGTCTCGGCAGGGGGTTCGGATAGGCCAGGTCTCAGCAGGGGAATCGCCTGGGGATCACCAGGGCAGGGGGATCGGACAGACACTACAGATGTCAGAAGGGGGATGAGCCGGACACTCCAGGTCTCAGCAGGGGTATCGGCTGGGCACCCCTGGTCTCAGCAGAGGGATCAGCCGAACACTCCGCGTCTCGGCAGGGGGTTCGGATAGGCCAGGTCTCAGCAGGGGGATCGCCGGGGGATCACCGGGGCAGGGGGATCGGACAGACACTACAGATGTCGGAAGGGGGATTAGCCGGACACTCCACGTCTCAGCAGGGGAATCGGTTGGGCACTCCTGGTCTCAGCAGGGGGATCAGCAAGGGAGGAACACTCCGCGTCTCGGTAGGGGGTTCGGATAGGCACTTCGCGTCTCGGCAAGGGTATCAGCCGGCACTCCAGGTCTCAGCAGGGGGCTCGGCCGGGGATCAGCCGGACATTCCACGTCTCGGCAGGGGGATCAGCCGGTCACTCCGCGTCTCGGCAGAGGGTTCGCATAGGCCAGGTTTCAGCAAAAGAATCGTCTGGGGATCACCAGGGCAGGGGGATCGGACAGACACTACAGATGTCAGAAGGGGGATTAGCCGGACACTCCAGGTCTCAGCAGGGGTATCGGCTGGGCACTCCTGGTCTCAGCAGGGGAATCAGCAGGGGAGGAACTCAAAAAGGGATAGGGCAGGGGAGGAACTCAAAAAGGGATAGGGCAGACACTTCAGGTCTCAGAAGGGGGATCGGCTGGGCACTCCTGGTCTCAGCAGGGGGATCAGCCGGTCACTCCGCGTCTCGGCAGAGGGTTCGCATAGGCCAGGTTTCAGCAAAGGAATCGTCTGGGGATCACCAGGGCAGGGGGATCGGACAGACACTACAGATGTCAGAAGGGGGATTAGCCGGACACCCAGGTCTCAGCAGGGGTATCGGCTGGGCACTCCTGGTCTCAGCAGGGGGATCAGCCGAACACTCCGCGTCTCGGCAGGGGGTTCGGATAGGCCAGGTCTCAGCAGGGGAATCGCCTGGGGATCACCAGGGCAGGGGGATCGGACAGACACTACAGATGTCGGAAGGGGGATTAGCCGGACACTCCACGTCTCAGCAGGGGAATCGGTTGGGCACTCTTGGTCTTAGCAGGGGGATTAGCAAGGGAGGAACACTCCGCGTGTCGGTAGGGGGTTCGGATAGGCACTTCGCGTCTCGGCAAGGGTATCAGCCGGCACTCCAGGTGTCAGCTGGGGGCTCGGCCGGGGATCAGCCGGATATTCCACGTCTCGGCAGGGGGATAGGGCAGACACTTCAGGTCTTGGAAGGGGGATCAGCCGGACACTCCACGTCTCAGCAGGGGAATCGGTTGGGCACTCTTGGTCTCAGCAGGGGGACCAGCAAGGGAGGAACACTCCGCGTCTCGGTAGGGGGGTTCGGATAGGCACTTCATGTCTCGGCAAGGGGATCAGCCGGCACTTCAGGTCTCAGCAGGGGGTTGGCCGGGGATCAGCCGGACCTCCAAGTCTCAAAAAGGGATAGGGCAGACACTTCAGGTCTCAGAAGGGGGATCGGCTGGGCACTCCTGGTCTCAGCAGGGGGATCAGCCGGTCACTCCGCGTCTCGGCAGAGGGTTCGCAGAGGCCAGGTTTCAGCAAAGGAATCGTCTGGGGATCACCAGGGCAGGGGGATCGGACAGACACTACAGATGTCAGAAGGGGGATTAGCCGGACACTCCAGGTCTCAGCAGGGGTATCGGCTGGGCACTCCTGGTCTCAGCAGGGGGATCAGCAAGGGAGGAACACTTCGCGTCTCGGTAGGGGGTTCGGATAGGCACTTCATGTCTCGGCAAGGGTATCAGCCGGCACTCCAGGTCTCAGCAGGGGGCTCGGCCGGGGATCAGCCGGACATTCCACGTCTCGGCAGGGGGATAGGGCAGACACTTCAGGTCTTGGAAGGGGGATCAGCCGGACACTCCACGTCTCAAAAGGCGGATCGGCTGGGCACTCCTGGTCTCAGCAGGGGGATCAGCCGAACACTCCGCGTCTCGGCAGGGGGTTCGGATAGGCCAGGTCTCAGCAGGGGTATCAGCAAGGGAGGAACACTTCGCGTCTCGGTAGGGGGTTCGGATAGGCACTTTATGTCTCGGCAAGGGGATCAGCCGGCACTCCAGGTCTCAGCAGGGAGTTGGCCGGGGATCAGCCGGACCTCCAAGTCTCAAAATGGGGATAGGGCAGACACTTCAGGTCTCAGAAGGGGGATCGGTTGGGCACTTCTGGTCTCAGCAGGGGAATCAGCCGGTCACTCCGCGTCTCGGCAGAGGGTTCGCATAGGCCAGGTTTCAGCAAAGGAATCGTCTGGGGATCACCAGGGCAGGGGGATCGGACAGACACTACAGATGTCAGAAGGGGGATTAGCCGGACACTCCAGGTCTCAGCAGGGGTATCGGCTGGGCACTCCTGGTCTCAGCAGGGGGATCAGCAAGGGAGGAACACTTCGCGTCTCGGTAGGGGGTTCGGATAGGCACTTCATGTCTCGGCAAGGGGAACAGCCGGCACTCCAGGTCTCAGCAGGGGGTTGGTCGGGGATCAGCCGGACCTCCAAGTCTCAAAAAGGGGATAGGGCAGACACTTCAGGTCTCAGAAGGGGGATCGGTTGGGCACTCCTGGTCTCAGCAGGGGAATCAGCAGGGGAGGAACACTCCGCGTCTCGGCAGGGGGTTCGGATAGGCACTTCATGTCTCGGCAAGGGTATCAGCCGGCACTCCAGGTCTCAGCAGGGGGATCGGTTGGGCACTTCTGGTCTCAGCAGGGGAATCAGCCGGTCACTCCGCGTCTCGGCAGAGGGTTCGCATAGGCCAGGTTTCAGCAAAGGAATCGTCTGGGGATCACCAGGGCAGGGGGATCGGACAGACACTACAGATGTCAGAAGGGGGATTAGCCGGACACTCCAGGTCTCAGCAGGGGTATCGGCTGGCCCTCCTGGTCTAAGCAGGGGGATCAGCAAGGGAGGAACACTTCGCGTCTCGGTTCGGATAGGCACTTCATGTCTCGGCAAGGGTATCAGCCGGCACTCCAGGTCTCAGCAGGGGGCTCGGCCGGGTATCAGCCGGACATTCCACGTCTCGGCAGGGGGATAGGGCAGACACTTCAGGTCTTGGAAGGGGGATCAGCCGGACACTCCACGTCTCAAAAGGCGGATCGGCTGGGCACTCCTGGTCTCAGCAGGGGGATCAGCCGAACACTCCGCGTCTCGGCAGGGGGTTCGGATAGGCCAGGTCTCAGCAGGGGTATCGGCTGGGCACTCCTGGTCTCAGCAGGGGGGATCAGCCGAACACTCCGCGTCTCGGCAGGGGGTTCGGATAGGCCAGGTCTCAGCAGGGGAATCGTCTGGGGATCACCAGGGCAGGGGGATCGGACAGACACTACAGATGTCGGAAGGGGGATTAGCCGGACACTCCACGTCTCAGCAGGGGAATCGGTTGGGCACTCTTGGTCTCAGCAGGGGGATCAGCAAGGGAGGAACACTCCGCGTCTCGGTAGGGGGTTCGGATAGGCACTTCGCGTCTCGGCAAGGGTATCAGCCGGCACTCCAGGTCTCAGCAGGGGGCTCGGCCGGGGATCAGCCGGACATTCCACGTCTCGGCAGGGGGATCAGCCGGTCACTCCGCGTCTCGGCAGAGGGTTCGCATAGGCCAGGTTTCAGCAAAAGAATCGTCTGGGGATCACCAGGGCAGGGGGATCGGACAGACACTACAGATGTCAGAAGGGGGATTAGCCGGACACTCCAGGTCTCAGCAGGGGTATCGGCTGGGCACTCCTGGTCTCAGCAGGGGAATCAGCAGGGGAGGAACTCAAAAAGGGATAGGGCAGGGGAGGAACTCAAAAAGGGATAGGGCAGACACTTCAGGTCTCAGAAGGGGGATCGGCTGGGCACTCCTGGTCTCAGCAGGGGGATCAGCCGGTCACTCCGCGTCTCGGCAGAGGGTTCGCATAGGCCAGGTTTCAGCAAAGGAATCGTCTGGGGATCACCAGGGCAGGGGGATCGGACAGACACTACAGATGTCAGAAGGGGGATTAGCCGGACACTCCAGGTCTCAGCAGGGGTATCGGCTGGGCACTCCTGGTCTCAGCAGGGGGATCAGCCGAACACTCCGCGTCTCGGCAGGGGGTCGGATAGGCCAGGTCTCAGCAGGGGAATCGCCTGGGGATCACCAGGGCAGGGGGATCGGACAGACACTACAGATGTCGGAAGGGGGATTAGCCGGACACTCCACGTCTCAGCAGGGGAATCGGTTGGGCACTCTTGGTCTCAGCAGGGGGATCAGCAAGGGAGGAACACTCCGCGTCTCGGTAGGGGGTTCGGATAGGCACTTCGCGTCTCGGCAAGGGTATCAGCCGGCACTCCAGGTCTCAGCAGGGGGCTCGGCCGGGGATCAGCCGGACATTCCACGTCTCGGCAGGGGGATCAGCCGGTCACTCCGCGTCTCGGCAGGGGGTTCGGATAGGCCAGGTCTCAGCAGGGGTATCAGCAAGGGAGGAACACTTCGCGTCTCGGTAGGGGGTTCGGATAGGCACTTTATGTCTCGGCAAGGGGATCAGCCGGCACTCCAGGTCTCAGCAGGGGGTTGGCCGGGGATCAGCCGGACCTCCAAGTCTCAAAATGGGGATAGGGCAGACACTTCAGGTCTCAGAAGGGGGATCGGTTGGGCACTTCTGGTCTCAGCAGGGGAATCAGCCGGTCACTCCGCGTCTCGGCAGAGGGTTCGCATAGGCCAGGTTTCAGCAAAGGAATCGTCTGGGGATCACCAGGGCAGGGGGATCGTACAGACACTACAGATGTCAGAAGGGGGATTAGCCGGACACTCCAGGTCTCAGCAGGGGTATCGGCTGGGCACTCCTGGTCTCAGCAGGGGGATCAGCAAGGGAGGAACACTTCGCGTCTCGGTAGGGGGTTCGGATAGGCACTTCATGTCTCGGCAAGGGGATCAGCCGGCACTCCAGGTCTCAGCAGGGGGTTGGCCGGGGATCAGCCGGACCTCCAAGTCTCAAAAAGGGGATAGGGCAGACACTTCAGGTCTCAGAAGGGGGATCGGTTGGGCACTCCTGGTCTCAGCAGGGGAATCAGCAGGGGAGGAACACTCCGCGTCTCGGCAGGGGGTTCGGATAGGCCAGGTCTCAGCAGGGGAATCGTCTGGGGATCACCAGGGCAGGGGGATCGGACAGACACTACAGATGTCGGAAGGGGGATTAGCCGGACACTCCACGTCTCAGCAGGGGAATCGGTTGGGCACTCTTGGTCTCAGCAGGGGGATCAGCAAGGGAGGAACACTCCGCGTCTCGGTAGGGGGTTCGGATAGGCACTTCGCGTCTCGGCAAGGGTATCAGCCGGCACTCCAGGTCTCAGCAGGGGGCTCGGCCGGGGATCAGCCGGACATTCCACGTCTCGGCAGGGGGATCAGCCGGTCACTCCGCGTCTCGGCAGAGGGTTCGCATAGGCCAGGTTTCAGCAAAAGAATCGTCTGGGGATCACCAGGGCAGGGGGATCGGACAGACACTACAGATGTCAGAAGGGGGATTAGCCGGACACTCCAGGTCTCAGCAGGGGTATCGGCTGGGCACTCCTGGTCTCAGCAGGGGAATCAGCAGGGGAGGAACTCAAAAAGGGATAGGGCAGGGGAGGAACTCAAAAAGGGATAGGGCAGACACTTCAGGTCTCAGAAGGGGGATCGGCTGGGCACTCCTGGTCTCAGCAGGGGGATCAGCCGGTCACTCCGCGTCTCGGCAGAGGGTTCGCATAGGCCAGGTTTCAGCAAAGGAATCGTCTGGGGATCACCAGGGCAGGGGGACCGGACAGACACTACAGATGTCAGAAGGGGGATTAGCCGGACACTCCAGGTCTCAGCAGGGGTATCGGCTGGGCACTCCTGGTCTCAGCAGGGGGATCAGCCGAACACTCCGCGTCTCGGCAGGGGGTTCGGATAGGCCAGGTCTCAGCAGGGGAATCGCCTGGGGATCACCAGGGCAGGGGGATCGGACAGACACTACAGATGTCGGAAGGGGGATTAGCCGGACACTCCACGTCTCAGCAGGGGAATCGGTTGGGCACTCTTGGTCTCAGCAGGGGGATCAGCAAGGGAGGAACACTCCGCGTCTCGGTAGGGGGGTTCGGATAGGCACTTCGCGTCTCGGCAAGGGTATCAGCCGGCACTCCAGGTCTCAGCAGGGGGATCGGCCGGGGATCAGCCGGACATTCCACGTCTCGGCAGGGGGATCAGCCGGTCACTCCGCGTCTCGGCAGAGGGTTCGCATAGGCCAGGTTTCAGCAAAGGAATCGTCTGGGGATCACCAGGGCAGGGGGATCGGACAGACACTACAGATGTCAGAAGGGGGATTAGCCGGACACTCCAGGTCTCAGCAGGGGTATCGGCTGGGCACTCCTGGTCTCAGCAGGGGAATCAGCAGGGGAGGAACTCAAAAAGGGATAGGGCAGGGGAGGAACTCAAAAAGGGATAGGGCAGACACTTCAGGTCTCAGAAGGGGGATCGGCTGGGCACTCCTGGTCTCAGCAGGGGGATCAGCCGGTCACTCCGCGTCTCGGCAGAGGGTTCGCATAGGCCAGGTTTCAGCAAAGGAATCGTCTGGGGATCACCAGGGCAGGGGGATCGTACAGACACTACAGATGTCAGAAGGGGGATTAGCCGGACACTCCAGGTCTCAGCAGGGGTATCGGCTGGGCACTCCTGGTCTCAGCAGGGGGATCAGCAAGGGAGGAACACTTCGCGTCTCGGTAGGGGGTTCGGATAGGCACTTCATGTCTCGGCAAGGGGAACAGCCGGCACTCCAGGTCTCAGCAGGGGGTTGGTCGGGGATCAGCCGGACCTCCAAGTCTCAAAAAGGGGATAGGGCAGACACTTCAGGTCTCAGAAGGGGGATCGGTTGGGCACTCCTGGTCTCAGCAGGGGAATCAGCAGGGGAGGAACACTCCGCGTCTCGGCAGGGGGTTCGGATAGGCCAGGTCTCAGCAGGGGAATCGTCTGGGGATCACCAGGGCAGGGGGATCGGACAGACACTACAGATGTCGGAAGGGGGATTAGCCGGACACTCCACGTCTCAGCAGGGGAATCGGTTGGGCACTCTTGGTCTCAGCAGGGGGATCAGCAAGGGAGGAACACTCCGCGTCTCGGTAGGGGGGTTCGGATAGGCACTTCGCGTCTCGGCAAGGGTATCAGCCGGCACTCCAGGTCTCAGCAGGGGGCTCGGCCGGGGATCAGCCGGACATTCCACGTCTCGGCAGGGGATCAGCCGGTCACTCCGCGTCTCGGCAGAGGGTTCGCATAGGCCAGGTTTCAGCAAAAGAATCGTCTGGGGATCACCAGGGCAGGGGGATCGGACAGACACTACAGATGTCAGAAGGGGGATTAGCCGGACACTCCAGGTCTCAGCAGGGGTATCGGCTGGGCACTCCTGGTCTCAGCAGGGGAATCAGCAGGGGAGGAACTCAAAAAGGGATAGGGCAGGGGAGGAACTCAAAAAGGGATAGGGCAGACACTTCAGGTCTCAGAAGGGGGATCGGCTGGGCACTCCTGGTCTCAGCAGGGGGATCAGCCGGTCACTCCGCGTCTCGGCAGAGGGTTCGCATAGGCCAGGTTTCAGCAAAGGAATCGTCTGGGGATCACCAGGGCAGGGGGACCGGACAGACACTACAGATGTCAGAAGGGGGATTAGCCGGACACTCCAGGTCTCAGCAGGGGTATCGGCTGGGCACTCCTGGTCTCAGCAGGGGGATCAGCCGAACACTCCGCGTCTCGGCAGGGGGTTCGGATAGGCCAGGTCTCAGCAGGGGAATCGCCTGGGGATCACCAGGGCAGGGGGATCGGACAGACACTACAGATGTCGGAAGGGGGATTAGCCGGACACTCCACGTCTCAGCAGGGGAATCGGTTGGGCACTCTTGGTCTCAGCAGGGGGATCAGCAAGGGAGGAACACTCCGCGTCTCGGTAGGGGGTTCGGATAGGCACTTCGCGTCTCGGCAAGGGTATCAGCCGGCACTCCAGGTCTCAGCAGGGGGCTCGGCCGGGGATCAGCCGGACATTCCACGTCTCGGCAGGGGGATCAGCCGGTCACTCCGCGTCTCGGCAGAGGGTTCGCATAGGCCAGGTTTCAGCAAAAGAATCGTCTGGGGATCACCAGGGCAGGGGGATCGGACAGACACTACAGATGTCAGAAGGGGGATTAGCCGGACACTCCAGGTCTCAGCAGGGGTATCGGCTGGGCACTCCTGGTCTCAGCAGGGGGATCAGCCGAACACTCCGCGTCTCGGCAGGGGGTTCGGATAGGCCAGGTCTCAGCAGGGGAATCGCCTGGGGATCACCGGGGCAGGGGGATCGGACAGACACTACAGATGTCGGAAGGGGGATTAGCCGGACACTCCACGTCTCAGCAGGGGAATCGGTTGGGCACTCTTGGTCTCAGCAGGGGGATCAGCAAGGGAGGAACACTCCGCGTCTCGGTAGGGGGTTCGGATAGGCACTTCGCGTCTCGGCAAGGGTATCAGCCGGCACTCCAGGTCTCAGCAGGGGGCTCGGCCGGGGATCAGCCGGACATTCCACGTCTCGGCAGGGGGATCAGCCGGTCACTCCGCGTCTCGGCAGAGGGTTCGCATAGGCCAGGTTTCAGCAGGGGAATCGCCTGGGGATCACCAGGGCAGGGGGATCGGACAGACACTACAGATGTCAGAAGGGGGATTAGCCGGACACTCCAGGTCTCAGCAGGGGTATCGGCTGGGCACTCCTGGTCTCAGCAGAAGGATCAGCCGAACACTCCGCGTCTCGGCGGGGGGTTCGGATAGGCCAGGTCTCAGCAGGGGAATCGCCTGGGGATCACCGGGGCAGGGGGATCGGACAGACACTACAGATGTCGGAAGGGGGATTAGCCGGACACTCCACGTCTCAGCAGGGGAATCGGTTGGGCACTCTTGGTCTCAGCAGGGGGATCAGCAAGGGAGGAACACTCCGCGTCTCGGTAGGGGGTTCGGATAGGCACTTCGCGTCTCGGCAAGGGTATCAGCCGGCACTCCAGGTCTCAGCAGGGGGCTCGGCCGGGGATCAGCCGGACATTCCACGTCTCGGCAGGGGGATCAGCCGGTCACTCCGCGTCTCGGCAGAGGGTTCGCATAGGCCAGGTTTCAGCAAAAGAATCGTCTGGGGATCACCAGGGCAGGGGGATCGGACAGACACTACAGATGTCAGAAGGGGGATTAGCCGGACACTCCAGGTCTCAGCAGGGGTATCGGCTGGGCACTCCTGGTCTCAGCAGGGGGATCAGCCGAACACTCCGCGTCTCGGCAGGGGGTTCGGATAGGCCAGGTCTCAGCAGGGGAATCGCCTGGGGATCACCAGGGCAGGGGGATCGGACAGACACTACAGATGTCGGAAGGGGGATTAGCCGGACACTCCAGGTCTCAGCAGGGGTATCGGCTGGGCACTCCTGGTCTCAGCAGAGGGATCAGCCGAACACTCCGCGTCTCGGCAGGGGGTTCGGATAGGCCAGGTCTCAGCAGGGGAATCGCCTGGGGATCACCGGGGCAGGGGGATCGGACAGACACTACAGATGTCGGAAGGGGGATTAGCCGGACACTCCACGTCTCAGCAGGGGAATCGGTTGGGCACTCTTGGTCTCAGCAGGGGGATCCGCAAGGGAGGACCACTTCGCGTCTCGGTAGGGGGTTCGGATAGGCACGTCATGTCTCGGCAAGGGTATCAGCCGGCACTCCAGGTCTCAGCAGGGGGCTCGGCCGGGGATCAGCCGGACATTCCACGTCTCGGCAGGGGGATAGGGCAGACACTTCAGGTCTTGGAAGGGGGATCAGCCGGACACTCCACGTCTCAAAAGGCGGATCGGCTGGGCACTCCTGGGCTCAGCAGGGGGATCAGCCGAACACTCCGCGTCTCGGCAGGGGGGTCGGATAGGCCAGGTCTCAGCAGGGGTATCAGCAAGGGAGGAACACTTCGCGTCTCGGTAGGGGGTTCGGATAGGCACTTTATGTCTCGGCAAGGGGATCAGCCGGCACTCCAGGTCTCAGCAGGGGGTTGGCCGGGGATCAGCCGGACCTCCAAGTCTCAAAAAAGGGGATAGGGCAGACACTTCAGGTCTCAGAAGGGGGGATCGGTTGGGCACTCCTGGTCTCAGCAGGGGAATCAGCAGGGGAGGAACACTCCGCGTCTCGGCAGGGGGTTCGGATAGGCACTTCATGTCTCGGCAAGGGTATCAGCCGGCACTCCAGGTCTCAGCAGGGGGTTGGCCGGGGATCAGCCGGACCTCCAAGTCTCAAAAAGGGATAGGGCAGACACTTCAGGTCTCAGAAGGGGGATCGGCTGGGCACTCCTGGTCTCAGCAGGGGGATCAGCCGGTCACTCCGCGTCTCGGCAGAGGGTTCGCATAGGCCAGGTTTCAGCAAAGAAATCGTCTGGGGATCACCAGGGCAGGGGGATCGGACAGACACTACAGATGTCAGAAGGGGGATTAGCCGGACACTCCACGTCTCAGCAGGGGAATCGGTTGGGCACTCCTGGTCTCAGCAGGGGGATCAGCAAGGGAGGAACACTCCGCGTTTCGGTAGGGGGTTCGGATAGGCACTTCATGTCTCGGCAAGGGTATCAACCGGCACTCCAGGTCTCAGCAGGGGGTTGGCCGGGGATCAGCCGGACCTCCAAGTCTCAAAAAGGGATAGGGCAGACACTTCAGGTCTCAGAAGGGGGATCGGTTGGGCACTCCTGGTCTCAGCAGGGGGAGCAGCAGGGGAGGAACATTCCGCGTCTCGGCAGAGGGTTCGGATAAGCCAGGTTTCAGCAGAGAAATCGTCTGGGGATCAACAGGGAAGGGGGATCGGACAGGCACTACAGATCTCGAAAGGGGGATCAGCCGGCACTCCAGGTCTCAGCAGGGGGATCGGTTGGGTACTCCTGGGCTCAGCAGGGGGATCAGCAAGGGAGGAACACTCCGCGTCTCGGCGGGGGCTCGGATAGGCACTTCACGTCTCGGCAAGGGTATCAGCCGGCACTCCAGGTCTCAGCAGGGGGCTCGGCCGGGGATCAGCCGGACATTCCACGTCTCGGCAGGGGGATAGGGCAAACACTTCAGGTCTTGGAAGGGGGATCAGCCGGACACTCCACGTCTCAGCAGGGGAATCGGTTGGGCACTCTTGGTCTCAGCAGGGGGATCAGCAAGGGAGGAACACTCCGCGTCTCGGTAGGGGGGTTCGGATAGGCACTTCATGTCTCGGCAAGGGGATCAGCCGGCACTCCAGGTCTCAGCAGGGGGTTGGTCGGGGATCAGCCGGACCTCCAAGTCTCAAAAAGGGGATAGGGCAGACACTTCAGGTCTCAGAAGGGGGATCGGTTGGGCACTCCTGGTCTCAGCAGGGGAATCAGCAGGGGAGGAACACTCCGCGTCTCGGCAGGGGGTTCGGATGGGCACTTCATGTCTCGGCAAGGGTATCAGCCGGCACTCCCGGTGTCAGCAGGGGGTTGGCCGGGGATCAGCCGGACCTCCAAGTCTCAAAAAGGGATAGGGCAGACACTTCAGGTCTCAGAAGGGGGATCGGCTGGGCACTCCTGGTCTCAGCTGGGGGATCAGCCGGTCACTCCCGCGTCTCGGCAGAGGGTTCGCATAAGCCAGGTTTCAGCAAAGGAATCGTCTGGGGATCACCAGGGCAGGGGGATCGGACAGACACTACAGATGTCAGAAGGGGGATTAGCCGGACACTCCAGGTCTCAGCAGGGGTATCGGCTGGGCACTCCTGGTCTCAGCAGGGGAATCAGCAGGGGAGGAACTCAAAAAGGGATAGGGCAGGGGAGGAACTCAAAAAGGGATAGGGCAGACACTTCAGGTCTCAGAAGGGGGATCGGCTGGGCACTCCTGGTCTCAGCAGGGGGATCAGCCGGTCACTCCGCGTCTCGGCAGAGGGTTCGCATAGGCCAGGTTTCAGCAAAGGAATCGTCTGGGGATCACCAGGGCAGGGGGATCGGACAGACACTACAGATGTCAGAAGGGGGATTAGCCGGACACTCCAGGTCTCAGCAGGGGTATCGGCTGGGCACTCCTGGTCTCAGCAGGGGGATCAGCAAGGGAGGAACACTTCGCGTCTCGGTAGGGGGTTCGGATAGGCACTTTATGTCTCGGCAAGGGGATCAGCCGGCACTCCAGGTCTCAGCAGGGGGTTGGCCGGGGATCAGCCGGACCTCCAAGTCTCAAAAAGGGGATAGGGCAGACACTTCAGGTCTCAGAAGGGGGGATCGGTTGGGCACTTCTGGTCTCAGCAGGGGAATCAGCCGGTCACTCCGCGTCTCGGCAGAGGGTTCGCATAGGCCAGGTTTCAGTAAAGGAATCGTCTGGGGATCACCAGGGCAGGGGGATCGGACAGACACTACAGATGTCAGAAGGGGGATTAGCCGGACACTCCAGGTCTCAGCAGGGGTATCGGCTGGGCACTCCTGGTCTCAGCAGGGGGATCAGCAAGGGAGGAACACTTCGCGTCTCGGTAAAGGGTTCGGATAGGCACTTCATGTCTCGGCAAGGGTATCAGCCGGCACTCCAGGTCTCAGCAGGGGGCTCGGCCGGGGATCAGCCGGACATTCCACGTCTCGGCAGGGGGATAGGGCAGACACTTCAGGTCTTGGAAGGGGGATCAGCCGGACACTCCACGTCTCAAAAGGCGGATCGGCTGGGCACTCCTGGTCTCAGCAGGGGGATCAGCCGAACACTCCGCGTCTCGGCAGGGGGTTCGGATAGGCCAGGTCTCAGCAGGGGTATCAGCAAGGGAGGAACACTTCGCGTCTCGGTAGGGGGTTTGGATAGGCACTTTATGTCTCGGCAAGGGGATCAGCCGGCACTCCAGGTCTCAGCAGGGGGTTGGCCGGAGATCAGCCGGACCTCCAAGTCTCAAAAAGGGATAGGGCAGACACTTCAGGTCTCAGAAGGGGGATCGGTTGGGCACTCCTGGTCTCAGCAGGGGGAGCAGCAGGGGAGGAACATTCCGCGTCTCGGCAGAGGGTTCGGATAAGCCAGGTTTCAGCAGAGGAATCGTCTGGGGATCAACAGGGAAGGGGGATCGGACAGACACTACAGATGTCAGAAGGGGGATTAGCCGGACACTCCAGGTCTCAGCAGGGGTATCGGCTGGGCACTCCTGGTCTCAGCAGGGGGATCAGCAAGGGAGGAACACTTCGCGTCTCGGTAAAGGGTTCGGATAGGCACTTCATGTCTCGGCAAGGGTATCAGCCGGCACTCCAGGTCTCAGCAGGGGGCTCGGCCGGGGATCAGCCGGACATTCCACGTCTCGGCAGGGGGATTGGGCAGACACTTCAGGTCTTGGAAGGGGGATCAGCCGGACACTTCAGGTCTCAGAAGGGGGATCGGCTGGGCACCCTGGTCTCAGCAGGGGGATCAGCCGGTCACTCCGCGTCTCGGCAGGGGGTTCGGATAGGCCAGGTCTCAGCAGGGGTATCGGCTGGGCACTCCTGGTCTCAGCAGGGGGATCAGCAAGGAAGGAACACTTCGCGTCTCGGTAGGGGGTTCGGATAGGCACTTCATGTCTCGGCAAGGGGATCAGCCGGCACTCCAGGTCTCAGCAGGGGGTTGGCCGGGGATCAGCCGGACCTCCAAGTCTCAAAAAGGGATAGGGCAGACACTTCAGGTCTCAGAAGGGGGATCGGCTGGGCACTCCTGGTCTCAGCAGGGGGATCAGCCGAACACTGCGCGTCTCGGCAGGGGGTTCGGATAGGCCAGGTCTCAGCAGGGGAATCGCCTGGGGATCACCAGGGCAGGGGGATCGGACAGACACTACAGATGTCAGAAGGGGGGATTAGCCGGACACTCCAGGTCTCAGCAGGGGTATCGGCTGGGCACTCCTGGTCTCAGCAGGGGGATCAGCAAGGGAGGAACACTCCGCGTCTCGGTAGGGGGTTCGGATAGGCACTTCGCGTCTCGGCAAGGGTATCAGCCGGCACTCCAGGTGTCAGCTGGGGGCTCGGCCGGGGATCAGCCGGACATTCCCCGTCTCGGCAGGGGGATAGGGCAGACACTTCAGGTCTGGGAAGGGGGATCAGCCGGACACTCCACGTCTCAGCAGGGGAATCGGTTGGGCACTCTTGGTCTCAGCAGGGGGACCAGCAAGGGAGGAACACTCCGCGTCTCGGTAGGGGGGTTCGGATAGGCACTTCATGTCTCGGCAAGGGGATCAGGCGGCACTCCAGGTCTCAGCAGGGGGTTGGCCGGGGATCAGCCGGACCTCCAAGTCTCAAAAAGGGGATAGGGCAGACACTTCAGGTCTCAGAAGGGGGATCGGTTGGGCACTTCTGGTCTCAGCAGGGGATCAGCCGAACACTGCGCGTCTCGGCAGGGGGTTCGGATAGGCCAGGTCTCAGCAGGGGAATCGCCTGGGGATCACCAGGGCAGGGGGATCGGACAGACACTACAGATGTCAGAAGGGGGATTAGCCGGACACTCCACGTCTCAGCAGGGGAATCGGTTGGGCACTCTTGGTCTCAGCAGGGAGATCAGCAAGGGAGGAACACTCCGCGTCTCGGTAGGGGGTTCGGATAGGCACTTCGCGTCTCGGCAAGGGTATCAGCCGGCACTCCAGGTGTCAGCTGGGGGGCTCGGCCGGGGATCAGCCGGACATTCCACGTCTCGGCAGGGGGATAGGGCAGACACTTCAGGTCTTGGAAGGGGGATCAGCCGGACACTCCACGTCTCAGCAGGGGAATCGGTTGGGCACTCTTGGTCTCAGCAGGGGGACCAGCAAGGGAGGAACACTCCGCGTCTCGGTAGGGGGTTCGGATAGGCACTTCATGTCTCGGCAAGGGGATCAGGCGGCACTCCAGGTCTCAGCAGGGGGTTGGCCGGGGATCAGCCGGACCTCCAAGTCTCAAAAAGGGGATAGGGCAGACACTTCAGGTCTCAGAAGGGGGATCGGTTGGGCACTCCTGGTCTCAGCAGGGGGATCAGCCGAACACTGCGCGTCTCGGCAGGGGGTTCGGATAGGCCAGGTCTCAGCAGGGGAATCGCCTGGGGATCACCAGGGCAGGGGGATCGGACAGACACTACAGATGTCAGAAGGGGGATTAGCCGGACACTCCAGGTCTCAGCAGGGGTATCGGCTGGGCACTCCTGGTCTCAGCAGGGGGATCAGCAAGGGAGGAACACTTCGCGTCTCGGTAGGGGGTTCGGATAGGCACTTCATGTCTCGGCAAGGGGATCAGCCGGCACTCCAGGTCTCAGCAGGGGGTTGGCCGGGGATCAGCCGGACCTCCAAGTCTCAAAAAGGGGATAGGGCAGACACTTCAGGTCTCAGAAGGGGGATCGGCTGGGCACTCCTGGTCTCAGCAGGGGGATCAGCCGAACACTGCGCGTCTCGGCAGGGGGTTCGGATAGGCCAGGTCTCAGCAGGGGAATCGCCTGGGGATCACCAGGGCAGGGGGATCGGACAGACACTACAGATGTCAGAAGGGGGATTAGCCGGACACTCCACGTCTCAGCAGGGGAATCGGTTGGGCACTCTTGGTCTCAGCAGGGAGATCAGCAAGGGAGGAACACTCCGCGTCTCGGTAGGGGGTTCGGATAGGCACTTCGCGTCTCGGCAAGGGTATCAGCCGGCACTCCAGGTGTCAGCTGGGGGCTCGGCCGGGGATCAGCCGGACATTCCACGTCTCGGCAGGGGGATAGGGCAGACACTTCAGGTCTTGGAAGGGGGATCAGCCGGACACTCCACGTCTCAGCAGGGGAATCGGTTGGGCACTCTTGGTCTCAGCAGGGGGACCAGCAAGGGAGGAACACTCCGCGTCTCGGTAGGGGGTTCGGATAGGCACTTCATGTCTCGGCAAGGGGATCAGGCGGCACTCCAGGTCTCAGCAGGGGGTTGGCCGGGGATCAGCCGGACCTCCAAGTCTCAAAAAGGGGATAGGGCAGACACTTCAGGTCTCAGAAGGGGGATCGGTTGGGCACTTCTGGTCTCAGCAGGGCAATCAGCAGGGGAGGAACACTCCGCGTCTCGGCAGGGGGTTCGGATAGGCACTTCATGTCTCGTCAAGGGTATCAGCCGGCACTCCAGGTCTCAGCAGGGGAATCGGTTGGGCACTCTTGGTCTCAGCAGGGGGATCAGCAAGGGAGGAACACTCCGCGTCTCGGTAGGGGGTTCGGATAGGCACTTCGCGTCTCGGCAAGGGTATCAGCCGGCACTCCAGGTCTCAGCAGGGGGTTGGCCGAGGATCAGCCGGACCTCCAAGTCTCAAAAAGGGATAGGGCAGACACTTCAGGTCTCAGAAGGGGGATCGGCTGGGCACTCCTGGTCTCAGCAGGGGGATCAGCCGGTCACTCCGCGTCTCGGCAGAGGGTTCGCATAGGCCGATTTCAGCAAAGGAATCGTCTGGGGATCACCAGGGCAGGGGGATCGGAAAGACACTACAGATGTCAGAAGGGGGGATTAGCCGGACACTCCAGGTCTCAGCAGGGGTATCGGCTGGGCACTCCTGGTCTCAGCAGGGGGATCAGCAAGGGAGGAACACTTCGCGTCTCGGTAGGGGGTTCGGATAGGCACTTCATGTCTCGGCAAGGGTATCAGCCGGCACTCCAGGTCTCAGCAGGGGGCTCGGCCGGGGATCAGCCGGACATTCCACGTCTCGGCAGGGGGATAGGGCAGACACTTCAGGTCTTGGAAGGGGGATCAGCCGGACACTCCACGTCTCAGCAGGGGAATCGGTTGGGCACTCTTGGTCTCAGCAGGGGGATCAGCAAGGGAGGAACACTCCGCGTCTCGGTAGGGGGTTCGGATAGGCACTTCGCGTCTCGGCAAGGGTATCAGCCGGCTCTCCAGGTCTCAGCAGGGGTTGGCCGAGGATCAGCCGGACCTCCTTGTCTCAAAAAGGGGATCGGACAGACACTACAGATGTCAGAGGGGGGATTAGCCGGACACTCCACGTCTCAGCAGGGGAATCGGTTGGGCACTCTTGGTCTCAGCAGGGGGATCAGCAAGGGAGGAACACTCCGCGTCTCGGTAGGGGGTTCGGATAGGCACTTCGCGTCTCGGCAAGGGTTTCAGCCGGCACTCCAGGTGTCAGCTGGGGGGCTCGGCCGGGGATCAGCCGGACATTCCACGTCTCGGCAGGGGGATAGGGCAGACACTTCAGGTCTTGGAAGGGGGATCAGCCGGACACTCCACGTCTCAGCAGGGGAATCGGTTGGGCACTCTTGGTCTCAGCAGGGGGACCAGCAAGGGAGGAACACTCCGCGTCTCGGTAGGGGGTTCGGATAGGCACTTCATGTCTCGGCAAGGGGATCAGCCGGCACTTCAGGTCTCAGCAGGGGATTGGCCGGGGATCAGCCGGACCTCCAAGTCTCAAAAAGGGATAGGGCAGACACTTCAGGTCTCAGAAGGGGGATCGGCTGGGCACTCCTGGTCTCAGCAGGGGGATCAGCCGAACACTCCGCGTCTCGGCAGGGGGTTCGGATAGGCCAGGTCTCAGCAGGGGAATCGCCTGGGGATCACCAGGGCAGGGGGATCGGACAGACACTACAGATGTCAGAAGGGGGATTAGCCGGACACTCCACGTCTCAGCAGGGGAATCGGTTGGGCACTCCTGGTCTCAGCAGGGGGATCAGCAAGGGAGGAACACTCCGCGTCTCGGTAGGGGGTTCGGATAGGCACTTCGCGTCTCGGCAAGGGTATCAGCCGGCACTCCAGGTGTCAGCTGGGGGCTCGGCCGGGGATCAGCCGGACATTCCACGTCTCGGCAGGGGGATAGGGCAGACACTTCAGGTCTTGGAAGGGGGATCAGCCGGACACTCCACGTCTCAGCAGGGGAATCGGTTGGGCACTCTTGGTCTCAGCAGGGGGACCAGCAAGGGAGGAACACTCCCCGTCTCGGTAGGGGGTTCGGATAGGCACTTCATGTCTCGGCAAGGGGATCAGGCGGCACTCCAGGTCTCAGCAGGGGGTTGGCCGGGGATCAGCCGGACCTCCAAGTCTCAAAAAGGGGATAGGGCAGACACTTCAGGTCTCAGAAGGGGGATCGGTTGGGCACTTCTGGTCTCAGCAGGGCAATCAGCAGGGGAGGAACACTCCGCGTCTCGGCAGGGGGTTCGGATAGGCACTTCATGTCTCGTCAAGGGTATCAGCCGGCACTCCAGGTCTCCGCAGGGGGTTGGCCGGGGATCAGCCGGACCTCCAAGTCTCAAAAAAGGGGATAGGGCAGACACTTCAGGTCTCAGAAGGAGGATCGGTTGGGCACTTCTGGTCTCAGCAGGGCAATCAGCAGGGGAGGAACACTCCGCGTCTCAGCAGGGGGTTCGGATAGGCACTTCATGTCTCGTCAAGGGTATCAGTCGGCACTCCAGGTCTCAGCAGGGGGTTGGCCGGGGATCAGCCGGACCTCCAAGTCTCAAAAAGGGATAGGGCAGACACTTCAGGTCTCAGAAGGGGGATCGGCTGGGCACTCCTGGTCTCAGCAGGGGGATCAGCCGGTCCCTCCGCGTCTCGGCAGAGGGTTCGCATAGGCCAGGTTTCAGCAAAGGAATCGTCTGGGGATCACCAGGGCAGGGGGGATCGGACAGACACTACAGATGTCAGAAGGGGGATTAGCCGGACACTCCAGGTCTCAGCAGGGGTATCGGCTGGGCACTCCTGGTCTCAGCAGGGGTATCAGCAAGGGAGGAACACTTCGCGTCTCGGTAAAGGGTTCGGATAGGCACTTCATGTCTCGGCAAGGGTATCAGCCGGCACTCCAGGTCTCAGCAGGGGGCTCGGCCGGGGATCAGCCGGACATTCCACGTCTCGGCAGGGGGATTGGGCAGACACTTCAGGTCTTGGAAGGGGGATCAGCCGGACACTCCACGTCTCAAAAGGCGGATCGGCTGGGCACTTCTGGTCTCAGCAGGGGGATCAGCCGAACACTCCGCGTCTCGGCAGGGGGTTCGGATAGGCCAGGACTCAGCAGGGGTATCGGCTGGGCACTCCTGGTCTCAGCAGGGGGATCAGCAAGGAAGGAACACTTCGCGTCTCGGTAGGGGGTTCGGATAGGCACTTCATGTCTCGGCAAGGGGATCAGCCGGCACTCCAGGTCTCAGCAGGGGTTGGCCGAGGATCAGCCGGACCTCCAAGTCTCAAAAAGGGATAGGGCAGACACTTCAGGTCTCAGAAGGGGGATCGGCTGGGCACTCCTGGTCTCAGCAGGGGGATCAGCCGGTCACTCCGCGTCTCGGCAGGGGGTTCGGATAGGCCAGGTCTCGGCAGAGGGTTCGCATAGGCCGATTTCATCAAAGGAATCGTCTGGGGATCACCAGGGCAGGGGGATCGGAAAGACACTACAGATGTCAGAAGGGGGATTAGCCGGACACTCCAGGTCTCAGCAGGGGTATCGGCTGGGCACTCCTGGTCTCAGCAGGGGGATCAGCAAGGGAGGAACACTTCGCGTCTCGGTAGGGGGTTCGGATAGGCACTTCATGTCTCGGCAAGGGTATCAGCCGGCACTCCAGGTCTCAGCAGGGGGCTCGGCCGGGGATCAGCCGGACATTCCACGTCTCGGCAGGGGGATAGGGCAGACACTTCAGGTCTTGGAAGGGGGATCAGCCGGACACTCCACGTCTCAGCAGGGGAATCGGTTGGGCACTCTTGGTCTCAGCAGGGGGATCAGCAAGGGAGGAACACTCCGCGTCTCGGTAGGGGGTTCGGATAGGCACTTCGCGTCTCGGCAAGGGTATCAGCCGGCACTCCAGGTCTCAGCAGGGGGTTGGCCGAGGATCAGCCGGACCTCCAAGTCTCAAAAAGGGATAGGGCAGACACTTCAGGTCTCAGAAGGGGGATCGGCTGGGCACTCCTGGTCTCAGCAGGGGGATCAGCCGGTCACTCCGCGTCTCGGCAGAGGGTTCGCATAGGCCGATTTCAGCAAAGGAATCGTCTGGGGATCACCAGGGCAGGGGGATCGGAAAGACACTACAGATGTCAGAAGGGGGATTAGCCGGACACTCCAGGTCTCAGCAGGGGTATCGGCTGGGCACTCCTGGTCTCAGCAGGGGATCAGCAAGGGAGGAACACTTCGCGTCTCGGTAGGGGGTTCGGATAGGCACTTCATGTCTCGGCAAGGGTATCAGCCGGCACTCCAGGTCTCAGCAGGGGGGCTCGGCCGGGGATCAGCCGGACATTCCACGTCTCGGCAGGGGGATAGGGCAGACACTTCAGGTCTTGGAAGGGGGATCAGCCGGACACTCCACGTCTCAGCAGGGGAATCGGTTGGGCACTCCTGGTCTCAGCAGGGGGATCAGCAAGGGAGGAACACTCCGCGTCTCGGTAGGGGGTTCGGATAGGCACTTCGCGTCTCGGCAAGGGTATCAGCCGGCACTCCAGGTCTCAGCAGGGGTTGGCCGAGGATCAGCCGGACCTCCAAGTCTCAAATAGGGATAGGGCAGACACTTCAGGTCTCAGAAGGGGGATCGGCTGGGCACTCCTGGTCTCAGCAGGGGGATCAGCCGGTCACTCCGCGTCTCGGCAGAGGGTTCGCATAGGCCGATTTCAGCAAAGGAATCGTCTGGGGATCACCAGGGCAGGGGGATCGGAAAGACACTACAGATGTCAGAAGGGGGATTAGCCGGACACTCCAGGTCTCAGCAGGGGTATCGGCTGGGCACTCCTGGTCTCAGCAGGGGGATCAGCAAGGGAGGAACACTTCGCGTCTCGGTAGGGGGTTCGGATAGGCACTTCATGTCTCGGCAAGGGTATCAGCCGGCACTCCAGGTCTCAGCAGGGGGCTCGGCCGGGGATCAGCCGGACATTCCACGTCTCGGCAGGGGGATAGGGCAGACACTTCAGGTCTTGGAAGGGGGATCAGCCGGACACTCCACGTCTCAGCAGGGGAATCGGTTGGGCACTCTTGGTCTCAGCAGGGGGATCAGCAAGGGAGGAACACTCCGCGTCTCGGTAGGGGGTTCGGATAGGCACTTCGCGTCTCGGCAAGGGTATCAGCCGGCACTCCAGGTCTCAGCAGGGGGTTGGCCGAGGATCAGCCGGACCTCCTTGTCTCAAAAAGGGGATCGGACAGACACTACAGATGTCAGAAGGGGGATTAGCCGGACACTCCACGTCTCAGCAGGGGAATCGGTTGGGCACTCTTGGTCTCAGCAGGGGGATCAGCAAGGGAGGAACACTCCGCGTCTCGGTAGGGGGTTCGGATAGGCACTTCGCGTCTCGGCAAGGGTTTCAGCCGGCACTCCAGGTGTCAGCTGGGGGGCTCGGCCGGGGATCAGCCGGACATTCCACGTCTCGGCAGGGGGATAGGGCAGACACTTCAGGTCTTGGAAGGGGGATCAGCCGGACACTCCACGTCTCAGCAGGGGAATCGGTTGGGCACTCTTGGTCTCAGCAGGGGGACCAGCAAGGGAGGAACACTCCGCGTCTCGGTAGGGGGTTCGGATAGGCACTTCATGTCTCGGCAAGGGGATCAGCCGGCACTTCAGGTCTCAGCAGGGGATTGGCCGGGGATCAGCCGGACCTCCAAGTCTCAAAAAGGGATAGGGCAGACACTTCAGGTCTCAGAAGGGGGATCGGCTGGGCACTCCTGGTCTCAGCAGGGGGATCAGCCGAACACTCCGCGTCTCGGCAGGGGGTTCGGATAGGCCAGGTCTCAGCAGGGGAATCGCCTGGGGATCACCAGGGCAGGGGGATCGGACAGACACTACAGATGTCAGAAGGGGGATTAGCCGGACACTCCACGTCTCAGCAGGGGAATCGGTTGGGCACTCCTGGTCTCAGCAGGGGGATCAGCAAGGGAGGAACACTCCGCGTCTCGGTAGGGGGTTCGGATAGGCACTTCGCGTCTCGGCAAGGGTATCAGCCGGCACTCCAGGTGTCAGCTGGGGGGCTCGGCCGGGGATCAGCCGGACATTCCACGTCTCGGCAGGGGGATAGGGCAGACACTTCAGGTCTTGGAAGGGGGATCAGCCGGACACTCCACGTCTCAGCAGGGGAATCGGTTGGGCACTCTTGGTCTCAGCAGGGGGACCAGCAAGGGAGGAACACTCCGCGTCTCGGTAGGGGGTTCGGATAGGCACTTCATGTCTCGGCAAGGGTATCAGCCGGCACTCCAGGTCTCAGCAGGGGGTTGGCCGGGGATCAGCCGGACCTCCAAGTCTCAAAAAGGGGATAGGGCAGACACTTCAGGTCTCAGAAGGGGATCGGTTGGGCACTTCTGGTCTCAGCAGGGCAATCAGCAGGGGAGGAACACTCCGCGTCTCGGCAGGGGGTTCGGATAGGCACTTCATGTCTCGTCAAGGGTATCAGTCGGCACTCCAGGTCTCAGCAGGGGGTTGGCCGGGGATCAGCCGGACCTCCAAGTCTCAAAAAGGGATAGGGCAGACACTTCAGGTCTCAGAAGGGGGATCGGCTGGGCACTCCTGGTCTCAGCAGGGGGATCAGCCGGTCCCTCCGCGTCTCGGCAGAGGGTTCGCATAGGCCAGGTTTCAGCAAAGGAATCGTCTGGGGATCACCAGGGCAGGGGGATCGGACAGACACTACAGATGGCAGAAGGGGGATTAGCCGGACACTCCAGGTCTCAGCAGGGGTATCGGCTGGGCACTCCTGGTCTCAGCAGGGGGATCAGCAAGGGAGGAACACTTCGCGTCTCGGTAAAGGGTTCGGATAGGCACTTCATGTCTCGGCAAGGGTATCAGCCGGCACTCCAGGTCTCAGCAGGGGGGCTCGGCCGGGGATCAGCCGGACATTCCACGTCTCGGCAGGGGGATTGGGCAGACACTTCAGGTCTTGGAAGGGGGATCAGCCGGACACTCCACGTCTCAAAAGGCGGATCGGCTGGGCACTTCTGGTCTCAGCAGGGGGATCAGCCGAACACTCCGCGTCTCGGCAGGGGGTTCGGATAGGCCAGGACTCAGCAGGGGTATCGGCTGGGCACTCCTGGTCTCAGCAGGGGGATCAGCAAGGAAGGAACACTTCGCGTCTCGGTAGGGGGTTCGGATAGGCACTTCATGTCTCGGCAAGGGGATCAGCCGGCACTCCAGGTCTCAGCAGGGGGTTGGCCGAGGATCAGCCGGACCTCCAAGTCTCAAAAAGGGATAGGGCAGACACTTCAGGTCTCAGAAGGGGGATCGGCTGGGCACTCCTGGTCTCAGCAGGGGGATCAGCCGGTCACTCCGCGTCTCGGCAGGGGGTTCGGATAGGCCAGGTCTCGGCAGAGGGTTCGCATAGGCCGATTTCAGAAAAGGAATCGTCTGGGGATCACCAGGGCAGGGGGATCGGAAAGACACTACAGATGTCAGAAGGGGGATTAGCCGGACACTCCAGGTCTCAGCAGGGGGATCAGCAAGGGAGGAACACTTCGCGTCTCGGTAGGGGGGTTCGGATAGGCACTTCATGTCTCGGCAAGGGTATCAGCCGGCACTCCAGGTCTCAGCAGGGGGCTCGGCCGGGGATCAGCCGGACATTCCACGTCTCGGCAGGGGGATAGGGCAGACACTTCAGGTCTTGGAAGGGGGATCAGCCGGACACTCCACGTCTCAGCAGGGGAATCGGTTGGGCACTCTTGGTCTCAGCAGGGGGATCAGCAAGGGAGGAACACTCCGCGTCTCGGTAGGGGGTTCGGATAGGCACTTCGCGTCTCGGCAAGGGTATCAGCCGGCACTCCAGGTCTCAGCAGGGGGTTGGCCGAGGATCAGCCGGACCTCCTTGTCTCAAAAAGGGGATCGGACAGACACTACAGATGTCAGAAGGGGGATTAGCCGGACACTCCACGTCTCAGCAGGGGAATCGGTTGGGCACTCTTGGTCTCAGCAGGGGGATCAGCAAGGGAGGAACACTCCGCGTCTCGGTAGGGGGTTCGGATAGGCACTTCGCGTCTCGACAAGGGTATCAGCCGGCACCCAGGTGTCAGCTGGGGGGCTCGGCCGGGGATCAGCCGGACATTCCACGTCTCGGCAGGGGGATAGGGCAGACACTTCAGGTCTTGGAAGGGGGATCAGCCGGACACTCCACGTCTCAGCAGGGGAATCGGTTGGGCACTCTTGGTCTCAGCAGGGGGACCAGCAAGGAAGGAACACTCCGCGTCTCGGTAGGGGGGTTCGGATAGGCACTTCATGTCTCGGCAAGGGGATCAGCCGGCACTTCAGGTCTCAGCAGGGGATTGGCAGGGGATCAGCCGGACCTCCAAGTCTCAAAAAGGGATAGGGCAGACACTTCAGGTCTCAGAAGGGGGATCGGCTGGGCACTCCTGGTCTCAGCAGGGGGATCAGCCGAACACTCCGCGTCTCGGCAGGGGGTTCGGATAGGCCAGGTCTCAGCAGGGGAATCGCCTGGGGATCACCAGGGCAGGGGGATCGGACAGACACTACAGATGTCAGAAGGGGGATTAGCCGGACACTCCACGTCTCAGCAGGGGAATCGGTTGGGCACTCCTGATCTCAGCAGGGGGATCAGCAAGGGAGGAACACTCCGCGTCTCGGTAGGGGGTTCGGATAGGCACTTCGCGTCTCGGCAAGGGTATCAGCCGGCACTCCAGGTGTCAGCTGGGGGCTCGGCCGGGGATCAGCCGGACATTCCACGTCTCGGCAGGGGGATAGGGCAGACACTTCAGGTCTTGGAAGGGGGATCAGCCGGACACTCCACGTCTCAGCAGGGGAATCGGTTGGGTACTCTTGGTCTCAGCAGGGGGACCAGCAAGGGAGGAACACTCCGCGTCTCGGTAGGGGGTTCGGATAGGCACTTCATGTCTCGGCAAGGGGATCAGGCGGCACTCCAGGTCTCAGCAGGGGGTTGGCCGGGGATCAGCCGGACCTCCAAGTCTCAAAAAGGGGATAGGGCAGACACTTCAGGTCTCAGAAGGGGGATCGGTTGGGCACTTCTGGTCTCAGCAGGGCAATCAGCAGGGGAGGAACACTCCGCGTCTCGGCAGGGGGTTCGGATAGGCACTTCATGTCTCGTCAAGGGTATCAGTCGGCACTCCAGGTCTCAGCAGGGGGTTGGCCGGGGATCAGCCGGACCTCCAAGTCTCAAAAAGGGGATAGGGCAGACACTTCAGGTCTGAGAAGGGGGATCGGTTGGGCACTTCTGGTCTCAGCAGGGCAATCAGCAGGGGAGGAACACTCCGCGTCTCGGCAGGGGGTTCGGATAGGCACTTCATGTCTCGGCAAGGGGATCAGCCGGCACTCCAGGTCTCAGCAGGGGGTTGGCCGAGGATCAGCCGGACCTCCAAGTCTCAAAAAGGGATAGGGCAGACACTTCAGGTCTCAGAAGGGGGATCGGCTGGGCACTCCTGGTCTCAGCAGGGGGATCAGCCGGTCACTCCGCGTCTCGGCAGGGGGTTCGGATAGGCCAGGTCTCGGCAGAGGGTTCGCATAGGCCGATTTCAGCAAAGGAATCGTCTGGGGATCACCAGGGCAGGGGGATCGGAAAGACACTACAGATGTCAGAAGGGGGATTAGCCGGACACTCCAGGTCTCAGCAGGGGTATCGGCTGGGCACTCCTGGTCTCAGCAGGGGGATCAGCAAGGGAGGAACACTTCGCGTCTCGGTAGGGGGTTCGGATAGGCACTTCATGTCTCGGCAAGGGTATCAGCCGGCACTCCAGGTCTCAGCAGGGGGGCTCGGCCGGGGATCAGCCGGACATTCCACGTCTCGGCAGGGGGGATAGGGCAGACACTTCAGGTCTTGGAAGGGGGATCAGCCGGACACTCCACGTCTCAGCAGGGGAATCGGTTGGGCACTCTTGGTCTCAGCAGGGGGATCAGCAAGGGAGGAACACTCCGCGTCTCGGTAGGGGGGTTCGGATAGGCACTTCGCGTCTCGGCAAGGGTATCAGCCGGCACTCCAGGTCTCAGCAGGGGGTTGGCCGAGGATCAGCCGGACCTCCTTGTCTCAAAAAGGGGATCGGACAGACACTACAGATGTCAGAAGGGGGATTAGCCGGACACTCCACGTCTCAGCAGGGGAATCGGTTGGGCACTCTTGGTCTCAGCAGGGGGATCAGCAAGGGAGGAACACTCCGCGTCTCGGTAGGGGGTTCGGATAGGCACTTCGCGTCTCGACAAGGGTATCAGCTGGCACTCCAGGTGTCAGCAGGGGGCTCGGCCGGGGATCAGCCGGACATTCCACGTCTCGGCAGGGGGATAGGGCAGACACTTCAGGTCTTGGAAGGGGGATCAGCCGGACACTCCACGTCTCAGCAGGGGAATCGGTTGGGCACTCTTGGTCTCAGCAGGGGGACCAGCAAGGAAGGAACACTCCGCGTCTCGGTAGGGGGTTCGGATAGGCACTTCATGTCTCGGCAAGGGGATCAGCCGGCACTTCAGGTCTCAGCAGGGGATTGGCAGGGGATCAGCCGGACCTCCAAGTCTCAAAAAGGGATAGGGCAGACACTTCAGGTCTCAGAAGGGGGATCGGCTGGGCACTCCTGGTCTCAGCAGGGGGATCAGCCGAACACTCCGCGTCTCGGCAGGGGGTTCGGATAGGCCAGGTCTCAGCAGGGGAATCGCCTGGGGATCACCAGGGCAGGGGGATCGGACAGACACTACAGATGTCAGAAGGGGGATTAGCCGGACACTCCACGTCTCAGCAGGGGAATCGGTTGGGCACTCCTGATCTCAGCAGGGGGATCAGCAAGGGAGGAACACTCCGCGTCTCGGTAGGGGGTTCGGATAGGCACTTCGCGTCTCGGCAAGGGTATCAGCCGGCACTCCAGGTGTCAGCTGGGGGCTCGGCCGGGGATCAGCCGGACATTCCACGTCTCGGCAGGGGGATAGGGCAGACACTTCAGGTCTTGGAAGGGGGATCAGCCGGACACTCCACGTCTCAGCAGGGGAATCGGTTGGGTACTCTTGGTCTCAGCAGGGGGACCAGCAAGGGAGGAACACTCCGCGTCTCGGTAGGGGGTTCGGATAGGCACTTCATGTCTCGGCAAGGGGATCAGGCGGCACTCCAGGTCTCAGCAGGGGGTTGGCCGGGGATCAGCCGGACCTCCAAGTCTCAAAAAGGGGATAGGGCAGACACTTCAGGTCTCAGAAGGGGGATCGGTTGGGCACTTCTGGTCTCAGCAGGGCAATCAGCAGGGGAGGAACACTCCGCGTCTCGGCAGGGGGTTCGGATAGGCACTTCATGTCTCGTCAAGGGTATCAGTCGGCACTCCAGGTCTCAGCAGGGGGTTGGCCGGGGATCAGCCGGACCTCCAAGTCTCAAAAAGGGGATAGGGCAGACACTTCAGGTCTCAGAAGGGGGATCGGTTGGGCACTTCTGGTCTCAGCAGGGCAATCAGCAGGGGAGGAACACTCCGCGTCTCGGCAGGGGGTTCGGATAGGCACTTCATGTCTCGTCAAGGGTATCAGTCGGCACTCCAGGTCTCAGCAGGGGGTTGGCCGGGGATCAGCCGGACCTCCAAGTCTCAAAAAGGGATAGGGCAGACACTTCAGGTCTCAGAAGGGGGATCGGCTGGGCACTCCTGGTCTCAGCAGGGGGATCAGCCGGTCACTCCGCGTCTCGGCAGAGGGTTCGCATAGGCCAGGTTTCAGCAAAGGAATCGTCTGGGGATCAGCAGGGCAGGGGGATCGGACAGACACTACAGATGTCAGAAGGGGGATTAGCCGGACACTCCAGGTCTCAGCAGGGGTATCGGCTGGGCACTCCTGGTCTCAGCAGGGGGATCAGCAAGGAAGGAACACTTCGCGTCTCGGTAGGGGGTTCGGATAGGCACTTCATGTCTCGGCAAGGGTATCAGCCGGCACTCCAGGTCTCAGCAGGGGGCTCGGCCGGGGATCAGCCGGACATTCCACGTCTCGGCAGGGGGATTGGGCAGACACTTCAGGTCTTGGAAGGGGGATCAGCCGGACACTCCACGTCTCAAAAGGCGGATCGGCTGGGCACTTCTGGTCTCAGCAGGGGGATCAGCCGAACACTCCGCGTCTCGGCAGGGGGTTCGGATAGGCCAGGTCTCAGCAGGGGTATCGGCTGGGCACTCCTGGTCTCAGCAGGGGGATCAGCAAGGGAGGAACACTTCGCGTCTCGGTAGGGGGTTCGGATAGGCACTTCATGTCTCGGCAAGGGGATCAGCCGGCACTCCAGGTCTCAGCAGGGGGTTGGCCGGGGATCAGCCGGACCTCCAAGTCTCAAAAAGGGATAGGGCAGACACTTCAGGTCTCAGAAGGGGGATCGGCTGGGCACTCCTGGTCTCAGCAGGGGGATCAGCCGGTCACTCCGCGTCTCGGCAGAGGGTTCGCATAGGCCAGGTTTCAGCAAAGGATAGCAAAGGCCGAACACTACAGATGTCAGAAGGGGGATTAGCCGGACACCCAGGTCTCAGCAGGGGTATCGGCTGGGCACTCCTGGTCTCAGCAGGGGGATCAGCAAGGGAGGAACACTTCGCGTCTCGGTAAAGGGTTCGGATAGGCACTTCATGTCTCGGCAAGGGTATCAGCCGGCACCCAGGTCTCAGCAGGGGGCTCGGCCGGGGATCAGCCGGACATTCCACGTCTCGGCAGGGGGATTGGGCAGACACTTCAGGTCTTGGCAGGGGGATCAGCCGGACACTCCACGTCTCAAAAGGCGGATCGGCTGGGCACTTCTGGTCTCAGCAGGGGGATCAGCCGAACACTCCGCGTCTCGGCAGGGGGGTTCGGATAGGCCAGGTCTCAGCAGGGGAATCGCCTGGGGATCACCAGGGCAGGGGGATCGGACAGACACTACAGATGTCAGAAGGGGGATTAGCCGGACACTCCACGTCTCAGCAGGGGAATCGGTTGGGCACTCTTGGTCTCAGCAGGGGGATCAGCAAGGGAGGAACACTCCGCGTCTCGGTAGGGGGTTCGGATAGGCACTTCGCGTCTCGGCAAGGGTATCAGCCGGCACTCCAGGTGTCAGCTGGGGGCTCGGCCGGGGATCAGCCGGACATTCCACGTCTCGGCAGGGGGATAGGGCAGACACTTCAGGTCTTGGAAGGTGGATCAGCCGGACACTTCACGTCTCAGCAGGGGAATCGGTTGGGCACTCTTGCTCTCAGCAGGGGGACCAGCAAGGGAGGAACACTCCGCGTCTCGGTAGGGGGTTCGGATAGGCACTTCATGTCTCGGCAAGGGGATCAGCCGGCACTTCAGGTCTCAGCAGGGGGTTGGCCGGGGATCAGCCGGACCTCCAAGTCTCAAAAAGGGATAGGGCAGACACTTCAGGTCTCAGAAGGGGGATCGGCTGGGCACTCCTGGTCTCAGCAGGGGGATCAGCCGAACACTCCGCGTCTCGGCAGGGGGTTCGGATAGGCCAGGTCTCAGCAGGGGAATCGCCTGGGGATCACCAGGGCAGGGGGATCGAACAGACACTACAGATGTCAGAAGGGGGATTAGCCGGACACTCCACGGCTAATCCTGGTCTCAGCAGGGGAATCGGTTGGGCACTCTTGGTCTCAGCAGGGGGATCAGCAAGGGAGGAACACTCCGCGTCTCGGTAGGGGGTTCGGATAGGCACTTCGCGTCTCGGCAAGGGTATCAGCCGGCACTCCAGGTGTCAGCTGGGGCCTCGGCCGGGGATCAGCCGGACATTCCACGTCTCGGCAGGGGGATCGGGCGGACACTTCACGCCTTGGAAGGGGGATCAGCCGGACACTCCACGTCTTAAAAGGCGGATCGGCTCTGCACTCCTGGTCTCAGCAGGGGATCAGCCGGTCACTCCGCGTCTCGGCAGAGGGTTCGGATAGGCCAGGTTTCAGCAGAGGAATCGTCTGGGGATCAACAGGGAAGGGGGATCGGACAGGCACTACAGATCTCGAAAGGGGGATCAGCCGAACGCTCCAGGTCTCAGCAGGGGGATCGGTTGGGCACTCCTGGTCTCAACAGGGGGATCAGCAGGGGAGGATCACTCCGCGTCTCGGCGGGGGCTCGGATAGGCACTTCACGTCTCGGCAAGGGTATCAGCCGGCACTCCAGGTCTCAGCAGGGGGCTCGGCCGGGAATCAGCCCGACATTCCACGTCTCGGCTGGGAGATAGGGCAGACACTTCAGGTCTTGGAAGGGGGATCAGCCGGACACTCCACGTCTCAAAAGGCGGATCGGCTGGGCACTCCTGGTCTCAGCAGGGGGATCAGCCGAACACTCCGCGTCTCGGCAGGGGGTTCGGATAGGCCAGGTCTCAGCAGGGGTATCGGCTGGGCACTCCTGGTCTCAGCAGGGGGATCAGCAAGGGAGGAACACTTCGCGTCTCGGTAGGGGGTTCGGATAGGCACTTCAGGTCTCGGCAAGGTTATCAGCCGGCACTCCAGGTCTCAGCAGGGGGCTCGGCCGGGGATCAGCCGGACATTCCACGTCTCGGCAGGGGGGATAGGGCAGACACTTCAGGTCTTGGAAGGGGGATCAGCCGGACACTCCACGTCTCAAAAGGCGGATCGGCTGGGCACTCCTGGTCTCAGCAGGGGGATCAGCCGAACACTCCGCGTCTCGGCAGGGGGTTCGGATAGGCCAGGTCTCAGCAGGGGTATCGGCTGGGCACTCCTGGTCTCAGCAGGGGGATCAGCAAGGGAGGAACACTTCGCGTCTCGGTAGGGGGGTTCGGATAGGCACTTCATGTCTCGGCAAGGGGATCAGGCGGCACTCCAGGTCTCAGCAGGGGGTTGGCCGGGGATCAGCCGGACCTCCAAGTCTCAAAAAGGGGATAGGGCAGACACTTCAGGTCTCAGAAGGGGGATCGGTTGGGCACTTCTGGTCTCAGCAGGGCAATCAGCAGGGGAGGAACACTCCGCGTCTCGGCAGGGGGTTCGGATAGGCACTTCATGTCTCGTCAAGGGTATCAGCCGGCACTCCAGGTCTCAGCAGGGGGTTGGCCGGGGATCAGCCGGACCTCCAAGTCTCAAAAAGGGATAGGGCAGACACTTCAGGTCTCAGAAGGGGGATCGGCTGGGCACTCCTGGTCTCAGCAGGGGGATCAGCCGGTCACTCCGCGTCTCGGCAGAGGGTTCGCATAGGCCAGGTTTCAGCAAAGGATAGCAAAGGCCGAACACTACAGATGTCAGAAGGGGGATTAGCCGGACACTCCAGGTCTCAGCAGGGGTATCGGCTGGGCACTCCTGGTCTCAGCAGGGGGATCAGCAAGGGAGGAACACTTCGCGTCTCGGTAAAGGGTTCGGATAGGCACTTCATGTCTCGGCAAGGGTATCAGCCGGCACTCCAGGTCTCAGCAGGGGGCTCGGCCGGGGATCAGCCGGACATTCCACGTCTCGGCAGGGGGATTGGGCAGACACTTCAGGTCTTGGAAGGGGGATCAGCCGGACACTCCACGTCTCAAAAGGCGGATCGGCTGGGCACTTCTGGTCTCAGCAGGGGGATCAGCCGAACACTCCGCGTCTCGGCAGGGGGGTTCGGATAGGCCAGGTCTCAGCAGGGGAATCGCCTGGGGATCACCAGGGCAGGGGGATCGGACAGACACTAAAGATGTCAGAAGGGGGATTAGCCGGACACTCCACGTCTCAGCAGGGGAATCGGTTGGGCACTCTTGGTCTCAGCAGGGGGATCAGCAAGGGAGGAACACTCCGCGTCTCGGTAGGGGGGTTCGGATAGGCACTTCGCGTCTCGGCAAGGGTATCAGCCGGCACTCCAGGTGTCAGCTGGGGGGCTCGGCCGGGGATCAGCCGGACATTCCACGTCTCGGCAGGGGGATAGGGCAGACACTTCAGGTCTTGGAAGGGGGATCAGCCGGACACTTCACGTCTCAGCAGGGGAATCGGTTGGGCACTCTTGGTCTCAGCAGGGGGACCAGCAAGGGAGGAACACTCCGCGTCTCGGTAGGGGGTTCGGATAGGCACTTCATGTCTCGGCAAGGGGATCAGCCGGCACTTCAGGTCTCAGCAGGGGGTTGGCCGGGGATCAGCCGGACCTCCAAGTCTCAAAAAGGGATAGGGCAGACACTTCAGGTCTCAGAAGGGGGATCGGCTGGGCACTCCTGGTCTCAGCAGGGGGATCAGCCGAACACTCCGCGTCTCGGCAGGGGGTTCGGATAGGCCAGGTCTCAGCAGGGGAATCGCCTGGGGATCACCAGGGCAGGGGGATCGGACAGACACTACAGATGTCAGAAGGGGGATTAGCCGGACACTCCACGGCTAATCCTGGTCTCAGCAGGGGAATCGGTTGGGCACTCTTGGTCTCAGCAGGGGGATCAGCAAGGGAGGAACACTCCGCGTCTCGGTAGGGGGTTCGGATAGGCACTTCGCGTCTCGGCAAGGGTATCAGCCGGCACTCCAGGTGTCAGCTGGGGCCTCGGCCGGGGATCAGCCGGACATTCCACGTCTCGGCAGGGGGATCGGGCGGACACTTCACGCCTTGGAAGGGGGATCAGCCGGACACTCCACGTCTTAAAAGGCGGATCGGCTCTGCACTCCTGGTCTCAGCAGGGGGATCAGCCGGTCACTCCGCGTCTCGGCAGAGGGTTCGGATAGGCCAGGTTTCAGCAGAGGAATCGTCTGGGGATCAACAGGGAAGGGGGATCGGACAGGCACTACAGATCTCGAAAGGGGGATCAGCCGAACGCTCCAGGTCTCAGCAGGGGGATCGGTTGGGCACTCCTGGTCTCAACAGGGGGATCAGCAGGGGAGGATCACTCCGCGTCTCGGCGGGGGCTCGGATAGGCACTTCACGTCTCGGCAAGGGTATCAGCCGGCACTCCAGGTCTCAGCAGGGGGCTCGGCCGGGAATCAGCCCGACATTCCACGTCTCGGCTGGGGGATAGGGCAGACACTTCAGGTCTTGGAAGGGGGATCAGCCGGACACTCCACGTCTCAAAAGGCGGATCGGCTGGGCACTCCTGGTCTCAGCAGGGGATCAGCCGAACACTCCGCGTCTCGGCAGGGGGTTCGGATAGGCCAGGTTTCAGCAGAGGAATCGTCTGCTGATCACCAGGGCAGGGGGATCGCACAGACAGTACAGATGTCAGAAGGGGGATTAGCCGGACACTCCACGTCTCAGCAGGGGAATCGGTTGGGCACTCCTGGTCTCAGCAGGGGGATCAGCAAGAGAGGAACACTCCGCGTCTCGGTAGGGGGGTTCGGATAGGCACTTCATGTCTCGGCAAGGGTATCAGCCGGCACTCCAGGTCTCAGCAGAGGGTCCGGGATCGCAGGCCGGGATCAGCCGGACCTCCTTGTCTCAAAAAGGGGATAGGGCAGACACTTCAGGTCTCAGAAGGGGGATCGGTTGGGCACTCCTGGTCTCAGCAGGGGGATCAGCAGGGGAGGAACACTCCGCGTCTCGGCAGAGGGTTCGGATAGGCCAGGTTTCAGCAGAGGAATCGTCTGCTGATCACCAGGGCAGGGGGATCGCACAGACACTACAGATGTCAGAAGGGGGATTAGCCGGACACTCCACGTCTCAGCAGGGGAATCGGTTGGGCACTCCTGGTCTCAGCAGGGGGATCAGCAAGGGAGGAACACTCCGCGTTCCGGTAGGGGGTTTGGATAGGCACTTCATGTCTCGGCAAGGGTATCAACCGGCACTTCAGGTCTCAGCAGGGGGTTGGCCGGGGATCAGCCGGACCTCCAAGTCTCAAAAAGGGATAGGGCAGACACTTCAGGTCTCAGAAGGGGGATCGGTTGGGCACTCCTGGTCTCAGCAGGGGGAGCAGCAGGGGAGGAACATTCCGCGTCTCGGCAGAGGGTTCGGATAAGCCAGGTTTCAGCAGAGGAATCGTCTGGGGATCAACAGGGAAGGGGGATCGGACAGGCATTACAGATCTCGAAAGGGGGATCAGCCGGACGCTCCAGGTCTCAGCAGGGGGATTGGTTGGGCACTCCTGGCCTCAGCAGGGGGATCAGCAGGGGAGGAACACTCCGCGTCTCGGCGGGGGCTCGGATAGGCACTTCACGTGTCGGCAAGGGTATCAGCCGGCACTCCAGGTCTCAGCAGGGGGGCTCGGCCGGGGATCAGCCGGACATTCCACGTCTCGGCAGGGGGATAGGGCAGACACTTCAGGTCTTGGAAGGGGGATCAGCCGGACACTCCACGTCTCAGCAGGGGAATCGGTTGGGCACTCTTGGTCTCAGCAGGGGGATCAGCAAGGGAGGAACACTCCGCGTCTCGGTAGGGGGTTCGGATAGGCACTTCATGTCTCGGCAAGGGGAACAGCCGGCACTCCAGGTCTCAGCAGGGGGATCGGCTGGGCACTCCTGGTCTCAGCTGGGGGATCAGCCGGTCACTCCGCGTCTCGACAGAGGGTTCGCATAAGCCAGGTTTCAGCAAAGGAATCGTCTGGGGATCACCAGGGCAGGGGGATCGGACAGACACTACAGATGTCAGAAGGGGGATTAGCCGGACACTCCAGGTCTCAGAAGGGGTATCGGCTGGCCCTCCTGGTCTAAGCAGGGGGATCAGCAAGGGAGGAACACTTCGCGTCTCGGTAGGGGGTTCGGATAGGCACTTCATGTCTCGGCAAGGGTATCAGCCGGCACTCCAGGTCTCAGCAGGGGGCTCGGCCGGGTATCAGCCGGACATTCCACGTCTCGGCAGGGGGATAGGGCAGACACTTCAGGTCTTGGAAGGGGGATCAGCCGGACACTCCACGTCTCAAAAGGCGGATCGGCTGGGCACTCCTGGTCTCAGCAGGGGGATCAGCCGAACACTCCCGCGTCTCGGCAGGGGGTTCGGATAGGCCAGGTCTCAGCAGGGGTATCGGCTGGGCACTCCTGGTCTCAGCAGGGGGATCAGCCGAACACTCCGCGTCTCGGCAGGGGGTTCGGATAGGCCAGGTCTCAGCAGGGGAATCGTCTGGGGATCACCAGGGCAGGGGGATCGGACAGACACTACAGATGTCGGAAGGGGGATTAGCCGGACACTCCACGTCTCAGCAGGGGAATCGGTTGGGCACTCTTGGTCTCAGCAGGGGGATCAGCAAGGGAGGAACACTCCGCGTCTCGGTAGGGGGTTCGGATAGGCACTTCGCGTCTCGGCAAGGGTATCAGCCGGCACTCCAGGTCTCAGCAGGGGGCTCGGCCGGGGATCAGCCGGACATTCCACGTCTCGGCAGGGGATCAGCCGGTCACTCCGCGTCTCGGCAGAGGGTTCGCATAGGCCAGGTTTCAGCAAAAGAATCGTCTGGGGATCACCAGGGCAGGGGGATCGGACAGACACTACAGATGTCAGAAGGGGGATTAGCCGGACACTCCAGGTCTCAGCAGGGGTATCGGCTGGGCACTCCTGGTCTCAGCAGGGGAATCAGCAGGGGAGGAACTCAAAAAGGGATAGGGCAGGGGAGGAACTCAAAAAGGGATAGGGCAGACACTTCAGGTCTCAGAAGGGGGATCGGCTGGGCACTCCTGGTCTCAGCAGGGGATCAGCCGGTCACTCCGCGTCTCGGCAGAGGGTTCGCATAGGCCAGGTTTCAGCAAAGGAATCGTCTGGGGATCACCAGGGCAGGGGGATCGGACAGACACTACAGATGTCAGAAGGGGGATTAGCCGGACACTCCAGGTCTCAGCAGGGGTATCGGCTGGGCACTCCTGGTCTCAGCAGGGGGATCAGCCGAACACTCCGCGTCTCGGCAGGGGGTTCGGATAGGCCAGGTCTCAGCAGGGGAATCGCCTGGGGATCACCAGGGCAGGGGGATCGGACAGACACTACAGATGTCGGAAGGGGGATTAGCCGGACACTCCACGTCTCAGCAGGGGAATCGGTTGGGCACTCTTGGTCTCAGCAGGGGGATCAGCAAGGGAGGAACACTCCGCGTCTCGGTAGGGGGTTCGGATAGGCACTTCGCGTCTCGGCAAGGGTATCAGCCGGCACTCCAGGTCTCAGCAGGGGGCTCGGCCGGGGATCAGCCGGACATTCCACGTCTCGGCAGGGGATCAGCCGGTCACTCCGCGTCTCGGCAGAGGGTTCGCATAGGCCAGGTTTCAGCAAAAGAATCGTCTGGGGATCACCAGGGCAGGGGGATCGGACAGACACTACAGATGTCAGAAGGGGGATTAGCCGGACACTCCAGGTCTCAGCAGGGGTATCGGCTGGGCACTCCTGGTCTCAGCAGGGGAATCAGCAGGGGAGGAACTCAAAAAGGGATAGGGCAGGGGAGGAACTCAAAAAGGGATAGGGCAGACACTTCAGGTCTCAGAAGGGGGATCGGCTGGGCACTCCTGGTCTCAGCAGGGGGATCAGCCGGTCACTCCGCGTCTCGGCAGAGGGTTCGCATAGGCCAGGTTTCAGCAAAGGAATCGTCTGGGGATCACCAGGGCAGGGGGATCGGACAGACACTATAGATGTCAGAAGGGGGATTAGCCGGACACTCCAGGTCTCAGCAGGGGTATCGGCTGGGCACTCCTGGTCTCAGCAGGGGGATCAGCCGAACACTCCGCGTCTCGGCAGGGGGTTCGGATAGGCCAGGTCTCAGCAGGGGAATCGCCTGGGGATCACCAGGGCAGGGGGATCGGACAGACACTACAGATGTCGGAAGGGGGATTAGCCGGACACTCCACGTGTCAGCAGGGGAATCGGTTGGGCACTCTTGGTCTCAGCAGGGGGATCAGCAAGGGAGGAACACTCCGCGTCTCGGTAGGGGGTTCGGATAGGCACTTCGCGTCTCGGCAAGGGTATCAGCCGGCACTCCAGGTCTCAGCAGGGGGCTCGGCCGGGGATCAGCCGGACATTCCACGTCTCGGCAGGGGGATCAGCCGGTCACTCCGCGTCTCGGCAGAGGGTTCGCATAGGCCAGGTTTCAGCAAAAGAATCGTCTGGGGATCACCAGGGCAGGGGGATCGGACAGACACTACAGATGTCAGAAGGGGGATTAGCCGGACACTCCAGGTCTCAGCAGGGGTATCGGCTGGGCACTCCTGGTCTCAGCAGGGGAATCAGCAGGGGAGGAACTCAAAAAGGGATAGGTCAGGGGAGGAACTCAAAAAGGGATAGGGCAGACACTTCAGGTCTCAGAAGGGGGATCGGCTGGGCACTCCTGGTCTCAGCAGGGGGATCAGCCGGTCACTCCGCGTCTCGGCAGAGGGTTCGCATAGGCCAGGTTTCAGCAAAGGAATCGTCTGGGGATCACCAGGGCAGGGGGATCGGACAGACACTACAGATGTCAGAAGGGGGATTAGCCGGACACTCCAGGTCTCAGCAGGGGTATCGGCTGGGCACTCCTGGTCTCAGCAGGGGGATCAGCCGAACACTCCGCGTCTCGGCAGGGGGGTTCGGATAGGCCAGGTCTCAGCAGGGGAATCGCCTGGGGATCACCAGGGCAGGGGGATCGGACAGACACTACAGATGTCCCGGGGGCCGGGGATCAGCCGGACATTCCACGTCTCGGCAGGGGGATCAGCCGGTCACTCCGCGTCTCGGCAGAGGGTTCGCATAGGCCAGGTTTCAGCAAAAGAATCGTCTGGGGATCACCAGGGCAGGGGGATCGGACAGACACTACAGATGTCAGAAGGGGGATTAGCCGGACACTCCAGGTCTCAGCAGGGGTATCGGCTGGGCACTCCTGGTCTCAGCAGGGGAATCAGCAGGGGAGGAACTCAAAAAGGGATAGGGCAGGGGAGGAACTCAAAAAGGGATAGGGCAGACACTTCAGGTCTCAGAAGGGGGATCGGCTGGGCACTCCTGGTCTCAGCAGGGGGATCAGCCGGTCACTCCGCGTCTCGGCAGAGGGTTCGCATAGGCCAGGTTTCAGCAAAGGAATCGTCTGGGGATCACCAGGGCAGGGGGATCGGACAGACACTACAGATGTCAGAAGGGGGATTAGCCGGACACTCCAGGTCTCAGCAGGGGTATTGGCTGGGCACTCCTGGTCTCAGCAGGGGGATCAGCCGAACACTCCGCGTCTCGGCAGGGGGTTCGGTTAGGCACTTCATGTCTCGTCAAGGGTATCAGCCGGCACTCCAGGTCTCAGCAGGGGGTTGGCCGGGGATCAGCCGGACCTCCAAGTCTCAAAAAGGGGATAGGGCAGACACTTCAGGTCTCAGAAGGGGGATCGGTTGGGCACTTCTGGTCTCAGCAGGGCAATCAGCAGGGGAGGAACACTCCGCGTCTCGGCAGGGGGTTCGGATAGGCACTTCATGTCTCGTCAAGGGTATCAGCCGGCACTCCAGGTCTCAGCAGGGGGTTGGCCGGGGATCAGCCGGACCTCCAAGTCTCAAAAAGGGATAGGGCAGACACTTCAGGTCTCAGAAGGGGGATCGGCTGGGCACTCCTGGTCTCAGCAGGGGGATCAGCCGGTCACTCCGCGTCTCGGCAGAGGGTTCGCATAGGCCAGGTTTCAGCAAAGGATAGCAAAGGCCGAACACTACAGATGTCAGAAGGGGGATTAGCCGGACACTCCAGGTCTCAGCAGGGGTATCGGCTGGGCACTCCTGGTCTCAGCAGGGGGATCAGCAAGGGAGGAACACTTCGCGTCTCGGTAAAGGGTTCGGATAGGCACTTCATGTCTCGGCAAGGGTATCAGCCGGCACTCCAGGTCTCAGCAGGGGGCTCGGCCGGGGATCAGCCGGACATTCCACGTCTCGGCAGGGGGATTGGGCAGACACTTCAGGTCTTGGCAGGGGGATCAGCCGGACACTCCACGTCTCAAAAGGCGGATCGGCTGGGCACTTCTGGTCTCAGCAGGGGATCAGCCGAACACTCCGCGTCTCGGCAGGGGGGTTCGGATAGGCCAGGTCTCAGCAGGGGAATCGCCTGGGGATCACCAGGGCAGGGGGATCGGACAGACACTACAGATGTCAGAAGGGGGATTAGCCGGACACTCCACGTCTCAGCAGGGGAATCGGTTGGGCACTCTTGGTCTCAGCAGGGGGATCAGCAAGGGAGGAACACTCCGCGTCTCGGTAGGGGGTTCGGATAGGCACTTCGCGTCTCGGCAAGGGTATCAGCCGGCACTCCAGGTGTCAGCTGGGGGCTCGGCCGGGGATCAGCCGGACATTCCACGTCTCGGCAGGGGGGATAGGGCAGACACTTCAGGTCTTGGAAGGTGGATCAGCCGGACACTTCACGTCTCAGCAGGGGAATCGGTTGGGCACTCTTGCTCTCAGCAGGGGGACCAGCAAGGGAGGAACACTCCGCGTCTCGGTAGGGGGGTTCGGATAGGCACTTCATGTCTCGGCAAGGGGATCAGCCGGCACTTCAGGTCTCAGCAGGGGGTTGGCCGGGGATCAGCCGGACCTCCAAGTCTCAAAAAGGGATAGGGCAGACACTTCAGGTCTCAGAAGGGGGATCGGCTGGGCACTCCTGGTCTCAGCAGGGGGATCAGCCGAACACTCCGCGTCTCGGCAGGGGGTTCGGATAGGCCAGGTCTCAGCAGGGGAATCGCCTGGGGATCACCAGGGCAGGGGGATCGGACAGACACTACAGATGTCAGAAGGGGGATTAGCCGGACACTCCACGGCTAATCCTGGTCTCAGCAGGGGAATCGGTTGGGCACTCTTGGTCTCAGCAGGGGGATCAGCAAGGGAGGAACACTCCGCGTCTCGGTAGGGGGTTCGGATAGGCACTTCGCGTCTCGGCAAGGGTATCAGCCGGCACTCCAGGTGTCAGCTGGGGCCTCGGCCGGGGGATCAGCCGGACATTCCACGTCTCGGCAGGGGGATCGGGCGGACACTTCACGCCTTGGAAGGGGGATCAGCCGGACACTCCACGTCTTAAAAGGCGGATCGGCTCTGCACTCCTGGTCTCAGCAGGGGGATCAGCCGGTCACTCCGCGTCTCGGCAGAGGGTTCGGATAGGCCAGGTTTCAGCAGAGGAATCGTCTGGGGATCAACAGGGAAGGGGGATCGGACAGGCACTACAGATCTCGAAAGGGGGATCAGCCGAACGCTCCAGGATAGGCACTTCATGTCTCGGCAAGGTTATCAGCCGGCACTCCAGGTCTCAGCAGGGGGCTCGGCTGGGGATCAGCCGGCCAGTCCCCGTCTCGGCAGGGGGATAGGGCAGACACTTCAGGTCTTGGAAGGGGGATCAGCCGGACACTCCACGTCTCAAAAGGCGGATCGGCTGGGCACTCCTGGTCTCAGCAGGGGGATCAGCCGAACACTCCGCGTCTCGGCAGGGGGTTCGGATAGGCCAGGTCTCAGCAGGGGTATCGGCTGGGCACTCCTGGTCTCAGCAGGGGGATCAGCAAGGGAGGAACACTTCGCGTCTCGGTAGGGGGTTCGGATAGGCACTTCGCGTCTCGGCAAGGGTATCAGCCGGCACTCCAGGTGTCAGCTGGGGGCTCGGCCGGGGATCAGCCGGACATTCCACGTCTCGGCAGGGGGATAGGGCAGACACTTCAGGTCTTGGAAGGGGGATCAGCCGGACACTTCACGTCTCAGCAGGGGAATCGGTTGGGCACTCTTGGTCTCAGCAGGGGGACCAGCAAGGGAGGAACACTCCGCGTCTCGGTAGGGGGTTCGGATAGGCACTTCATGTCTCGGCAAGGGGATCAGCCGGCACTTCAGGTCTCAGCAGGGGGTTGGCCGGGGATCAGCCGGACCTCCAAGTCTCAAAAAGGGATAGGGCAGACACTTCAGGTCTCAGAAGGGGGATCGGCTGGGCACTCCTGGTCTCAGCAGGGGGATCAGCCGAACACTCCGCGTCTCGGCAGGGGGTTCGGATAGGCCAGGTCTCAGCAGGGGAATCGCCTGGGGATCACCAGGGCAGGGGGATCGGACAGACACTACAGATGTCAGAAGGGGGATTAGCCGGACACTCCACGGCTAATCCTGGTCTCAGCAGGGGAATCGGTTGGGCACTCTTGGTCTCAGCAGGGGGATCAGCAAGGGAGGAACACTCCGCGTCTCGGTAGGGGGTTCGGATAGGCACTTCGCGTCTCGGCAAGGGTATCAGCCGGCACTCCAGGTGTCAGCTGGGGCCTCGGCCGGGGATCAGCCGGACATTCCACGTCTCGGCAGGGGGATCGGGCGGACACTTCACGCCTTGGAAGGGGGATCAGCCGGACACTCCACGTCTTAAAAGGCGGATCGGCTCTGCACTCCTGGTCTCAGCAGGGGGATCAGCCGGTCACTCCGCGTCTCGGCAGAGGGTTCGGATAGGCCAGGTTTCAGCAGAGGAATCGTCTGGGGATCAACAGGGAAGGGGGGATCGGACAGGCACTACAGATCTCGAAAGGGGGATCAGCCGAACGCTCCAGGTCTCAGCAGGGGGATCGGTTGGGCACTCCTGGTCTCAACAGGGGGATCAGCAGGGGAGGATCACTCCGCGTCTCGGCGGGGGCTCGGATAGGCACTTCACGTCTCGGCAAGGGTATCAGCCGGCACTCCAGGTCTCAGCAGGGGGCTCGGCCGGGAATCAGCCCGACATTCCACGTCTCGGCTGGGGGATAGGGCAGACACTTCAGGTCTTGGAAGGGGGATCAGCCGGACACTCCACGTCTCAAAAGGCGGATCGGCTGGGCACTCCTGGTCTCAGCAGGGGATCAGCCGAACACTCCGCGTCTCGGCAGGGGGTTCGGATAGGCCAGGTTTCAGCAGAGGAATCGTCTGCTGATCACCAGGGCAGGGGGATCGCACAGACAGTACAGATGTCAGAAGGGGGATTAGCCGGACACTCCACGTCTCAGCAGGGGAATCGGTTGGGCACTCCTGGTCTCAGCAGGGGGATCAGCAAGAGAGGAACACTCCGCGTCTCGGTAGGGGGGTTCGGATAGGCACTTCATGTCTCGGCAAGGGTATCAGCCGGCACTCCAGGTCTCAGCAGAGGGTCCGGGATCGCAGGCCGGGATCAGCCGGACCTCCTTGTCTCAAAAAAGGGGATAGGGCAGACACTTCAGGTCTCAGAAGGGGGATCGGTTGGGCACTCCTGGTCTCAGCAGGGGGATCAGCAGGGGAGGAACACTCCGCGTCTCGGCAGAGGGTTCGGATAGGCCAGGTTTCAGCAGAGGAATCGTCTGCTGATCACCAGGGCAGGGGGATCGCACAGACACTACAGATGTCAGAAGGGGGATTAGCCGGACACTCCACGTCTCAGCAGGGGAATCGGTTGGGCACTCCTGGTCTCAGCAGGGGGATCAGCAAGGGAGGAACACTCCGCGTTCCGGTAGGGGGTTTGGATAGGCACTTCATGTCTCGGCAAGGGTATCAACCGGCACTTCAGGTCTCAGCAGGGGGTTGGCCGGGGATCAGCCGGACCTCCAAGTCTCAAAAAGGGATAGGGCAGACACTTCAGGTCTCAGAAGGGGGATCGGTTGGGCACTCCTGGTCTCAGCAGGGGGAGCAGCAGGGGAGGAACATTCCGCGTCTCGGCAGAGGGTTCGGATAAGCCAGGTTTCAGCAGAGGAATCGTCTGGGGATCAACAGGGAAGGGGGATCGGACAGGCATTACAGATCTCGAAAGGGGGATCAGCCGGACGCTCCAGGTCTCAGCAGGGGGATTGGTTGGGCACTCCTGGCCTCAGCAGGGGGATCAGCAGGGGAGGAACACTCCGCGTCTCGGCGGGGGCTCGGATAGGCACTTCACGTGTCGGCAAGGGTATCAGCCGGCACTCCAGGTCTCAGCAGGGGGCTCGGCCGGGGATCAGCCGGACATTCCACGTCTCGGCAGGGGGATAGGGCAGACACTTCAGGTCTTGGAAGGGGGATCAGCCGGACACTCCACGTCTCAGCAGGGGAATCGGTTGGGCACTCTTGGTCTCAGCAGGGGGATCAGCAAGGGAGGAACACTCCGCGTCTCGGTAGGGGGTTCGGATAGGCACTTCATGTCTCGGCAAGGGGAACAGCCGGCACTCCAGGTCTCAGCAGGGGGATCGGCTGGGCACTCCTGGTCTCAGCTGGGGGATCAGCCGGTCACTCCCGCGTCTCGACAGAGGGTTCGCATAAGCCAGGTTTCAGCAAAGGAATCGTCTGGGGATCACCAGGGCAGGGGGATCGGACAGACACTACAGATGTCAGAAGGGGGATTAGCCGGACACTCCAGGTCTCAGAAGGGGTATCGGCTGGCCCTCCTGGTCTAAGCAGGGGGATCAGCAAGGGAGGAACACTTCGCGTCTCGGTAGGGGGTTCGGATAGGCACTTCATGTCTCGGCAAGGGTATCAGCCGGCACTCCAGGTCTCAGCAGGGGGCTCGGCCGGGTATCAGCCGGACATTCCACGTCTCGGCAGGGGGATAGGGCAGACACTTCAGGTCTTGGAAGGGGGATCAGCCGGTCACTCCACGTCTCAAAAGGCGGATCGGCTGGGCACTCCTGGTCTCAGCAGGGGGATCAGCCGAACACTCCGCGTCTCGGCAGGGGGTTCGGATAGGCCAGGTCTCAGCAGGGGTATCGGCTGGGCACTCCTGGTCTCAGCAGGGGGATCAGCCGAACACTCCGCGTCTCGGCAGGGGGTTCGGATAGGCCAGGTCTCAGCAGGGGAATCGTCTGGGGATCACCAGGGCAGGGGGATCGGACAGACACTACAGATGTCGGAAGGGGGATTAGCCGGACACTCCACGTCTCAGCAGGGGAATCGGTTGGGCACTCTTGGTCTCAGCAGGGGGATCAGCAAGGGAGGAACACTCCGCGTCTCGGTAGGGGGTTCGGATAGGCACTTCGCGTCTCGGCAAGGGTATCAGCCGGCACCCAGGTCTCAGCAGGGGGCTCGGCCGGGGATCAGCCGGACATTCCACGTCTCGGCAGGGGATCAGCCGGTCACTCCGCGTCTCGGCAGAGGGTTCGCATAGGCCAGGTTTCAGCAAAAGAATCGTCTGGGGATCACCAGGGCAGGGGGATCGGACAGACACTACAGATGTCAGAAGGGGGATTAGCCGGACACTCCAGGTCTCAGCAGGGGTATCGGCTGGGCACTCCTGGTCTCAGCAGGGGAATCAGCAGGGGAGGAACTCAAAAAGGGATAGGGCAGGGGAGGAACTCAAAAAGGGATAGGGCAGACACTTCAGGTCTCAGAAGGGGGATCGGCTGGGCACTCCTGGTCTCAGCAGGGGATCAGCCGGTCACTCCGCGTCTCGGCAGAGGGTTCGCATAGGCCAGGTTTCAGCAAAGGAATCGTCTGGGGATCACCAGGGCAGGGGGATCGGACAGACACTACAGATGTCAGAAGGGGGATTAGCCGGACACTCCAGGTCTCAGCAGGGGTATCGGCTGGGCACTCCTGGTCTCAGCAGGGGGATCAGCCGAACACTCCGCGTCTCGGCAGGGGGTTCGGATAGGCCAGGTCTCAGCAGGGGAATCGCCTGGGGATCACCAGGGCAGGGGGATCGGACAGACACTACAGATGTCGGAAGGGGGATTAGCCGGACACTCCACGTCTCAGCAGGGGAATCGGTTGGGCACTCTTGGTCTCAGCAGGGGGATCAGCAAGGGAGGAACACTCCGCGTCTCGGTAGGGGGTTCGGATAGGCACTTCGCGTCTCGGCAAGGGTATCAGCCGGCACTCCAGGTCTCAGCAGGGGGCTCGGCCGGGGATCAGCCGGACATTCCACGTCTCGGCAGGGGGATCAGCCGGTCACTCCGCTTCTCGGCAGAGGGTTCGCATAGGCCAGGTTTCAGCAAAAGAATCGTCTGGGGATCACCAGGGCAGGGGGATCGGACAGACACTACAGATGTCAGAAGGGGGATTAGCCGGACACTCCAGGTCTCAGCAGGGGTATCGGCTGGGCACTCCCTGGTCTCAGCAGGGGAATCAGCAGGGGAGGAACTCAAAAAGGGATAGGGCAGGGGAGGAACTCAAAAAGGGATAGGGCAGACACTTCAGGTCTCAGAAGGGGGATCGGCTGGGCACTCCTGGTCTCGGCAGGGGGATCAGCCGGTCACTCCGCTTCTCGGCAGAGGGTTCGCATAGGCCAGGTTTCAGCAAAAGAATCGTCTGGGGATCACCAGGGCAGGGGGATCGGACAGACACTATAGATGTCAGAAGGGGGATTAGCCGGACACTCCAGGTCTCAGCAGGGGTATCGGCTGGGCACTCCTGGTCTCAGCAGGGGGATCAGCCGAACACTCCGCGTCTCGGCAGGGGGTTCGGATAGGCCAGGTCTCAGCAGGGGAATCGCCTGGGGATCACCAGGGCAGGGGGATCGGACAGACACTACAGATGTCGGAAGGGGGATTAGCCGGACACTCCACGTGTCAGCAGGGGAATCGGTTGGGCACTCTTGGTCTCAGCAGGGGGATCAGCAAGGGAGGAACACTCCGCGTCTCGGTAGGGGGTTCGGATAGGCACTTCGCGTCTCGGCAAGGGTATCAGCCGGCACTCCAGGTCTCAGCAGGGGGCTCGGCCGGGGATCAGCCGGACATTCCACGTCTCGGCAGGGGGATCAGCCGGTCACTCCGCGTCTCGGCAGAGGGTTCGCATAGGCCAGGTTTCAGCAAAAGAATCGTCTGGGGATCACCAGGGCAGGGGGATCGGACAGACACTACAGATGTCAGAAGGGGGATTAGCCGGACACTCCAGGTCTCAGCAGGGGTATCGGCTGGGCACTCCTGGTCTCAGCAGGGGAATCAGCAGGGGAGGAACTCAAAAAGGGATAGGTCAGGGGAGGAACTCAAAAAGGGATAGGGCAGACACTTCAGGTCTCAGAAGGGGGATCGGCTGGGCACTCCTGGTCTCAGCAGGGGGATCAGCCGGTCACTCCGCGTCTCGGCAGAGGGTTCGCATAGGCCAGGTTTCAGCAAAGGAATCGTCTGGGGATCACCAGGGCAGGGGGATCGGACAGACACTACAGATGTCAGAAGGGGGATTAGCCGGACACTCCAGGTCTCAGCAGGGGTATCGGCTGGGCACTCCTGGTCTCAGCAGGGGGATCAGCCGAACACTCCGCGTCTCGGCAGGGGGTTCGGATAGGCCAGGTCTCAGCAGGGGAATCGCCTGGGGATCACCAGGGCAGGGGGATCGGACAGACACTACAGATGTCCCGGGGGCCGGGGATCAGCCGGACATTCCACGTCTCGGCAGGGGGATCAGCCGGTCACTCCGCGTCTCGGCAGAGGGTTCGCATAGGCCAGGTTTCAGCAAAAGAATCGTCTGGGGATCACCAGGGCAGGGGGATCGGACAGACACTACAGATGTCAGAAGGGGGATTAGCCGGACACTCCAGGTCTCAGCAGGGGTATCGGCTGGGCACTCCTGGTCTCAGCAGGGGAATCAGCAGGGGAGGAACTCAAAAAGGGATAGGGCAGGGGAGGAACTCAAAAAGGGATAGGGCAGACACTTCAGGTCTCAGAAGGGGGATCGGCTGGGCACTCCTGGTCTCAGCAGGGGGATCAGCCGGTCACTCCGCGTCTCGGCAGAGGGTTCGCATAGGCCAGGTTTCAGCAAAGGAATCGTCTGGGGATCACCAGGGCAGGGGGATCGGACAGACACTACAGATGTCAGAAGGGGGATTAGCCGGACACTCCAGGTCTCAGCAGGGGTATTGGCTGGGCACTCCTGGTCTCAGCAGGGGGATCAGCCGAACACTCCGCGTCTCGGCAGGGGGTTCGGTTAGGCACTTCATGTCTCGTCAAGGGTATCAGCCGGCACTCCAGGTCTCAGCAGGGGGTTGGCCGGGGATCAGCCGGACCTCCAAGTCTCAAAAAGGGATAGGGCAGACACTTCAGGTCTCAGAAGGGGGATCGGCTGGGCACTCCTGGTCTCAGCAGGGGGATCAGCCGGTCACTCCGCGTCTCGGCAGAGGGTTCGCATAGGCCAGGTTTCAGCAAAGGATAGCAAAGGCCGAACACTACAGATGTCAGAAGGGGGATTAGCCGGACACTCCAGGTCTCAGCAGGGGTATCGGCTGGGCACTCCTGGTCTCAGCAGGGGGATCAGCAAGGGAGGAACACTTCGCGTCTCGGTAAAGGGTTCGGATAGGCACTTCATGTCTCGGCAAGGGTATCAGCCGGCACTCCAGGTCTCAGCAGGGGGCTCGGCCGGGGATCAGCCGGACATTCCACGTCTCGGCAGGGGGATTGGGCAGACACTTCAGGTCTTGGAAGGGGGATCAGCCGGACACTCCACGTCTCAAAAGGCGGATCGGCTGGGCACTTCTGGTCTCAGCAGGGGGATCAGCCGAACACTCCGCGTCTCGGCAGGGGGTTCGGATAGGCCAGGTCTCAGCAGGGGAATCGCCTGGGGATCACCAGGGCAGGGGGATCGGACAGACACTACAGATGTCAGAAGGGGGATTAGCCGGACACTCCACGTCTCAGCAGGGGAATCGGTTGGGCACTCTTGGTCTCAGCAGGGGGATCAGCAAGGGAGGAACACTCCGCGTCTCGGTAGGGGGTTCGGATAGGCACTTCGCGTCTCGGCAAGGGTATCAGCCGGCACTCCAGGTGTCAGCTGGGGGGCTCGGCCGGGGATCAGCCGGACATTCCACGTCTCGGCAGGGGGATAGGGCAGACACTTCAGGTCTTGGAAGGGGGATCAGCCGGACACTTCACGTCTCAGCAGGGGAATCGGTTGGGCACTCTTGGTCTCAGCAGGGGGACCAGCAAGGGAGGAACACTCCGCGTCTCGGTAGGGGGTTCGGATAGGCACTTCATGTCTCGGCAAGGGGATCAGCCGGCACTTCAGGTCTCAGCAGGGGGTTGGCCGGGGATCAGCCGGACCTCCAAGTCTCAAAAAGGGATAGGGCAGACACTTCAGGTCTCAGAAGGGGGATCGGCTGGGCACTCCTGGTCTCAGCAGGGGGATCAGCCGAACACTCCGCGTCTCGGCAGGGGGTTCGGATAGGCCAGGTCTCAGCAGGGGAATCGCCTGGGGATCACCAGGGCAGGGGGATCGGACAGACACTACAGATGTCAGAAGGGGGATTAGCCGGACACTCCACGTCTCAGCAGGGGAATCGGTTGGGCACTCTTGGTCTCAGCAGGGGGATCAGCAAGGGAGGAACACTCCGCGTCTCGGTAGGGGGTTCGGATAGGCACTTCGCGTCTCGGCAAGGGTATCAGCCGGCACTCCTGGTGTCAGCTGGGGGCTCGGCCGGGGATCAGCCGGACATTCCACGTCTCGGCAGGGGGATAGGGCAGACACTTCAGGTCTTGGAAGGGGGATCAGCCGGACACTTCACGTCTCAGCAGGGGAATCGGTTGGGCACTCTTGGTCTCAGCAGGGGGACCAGCAAGGGAGGAACACTCCGCGTCTCGGTAGGGGGGTTCGGATAGGCACTTCATGTCTCGGCAAGGGGATCAGCCGGCACTTCAGGTCTCAGCAGGGGGTTGGCCGGGGATCAGCCGGACCTCCAAGTCTCAAAAAGGGATAGGGCAGACACTTCAGGTCTCAGAAGGGGGATCGGCTGGGCACTCCTGGTCTCAGCAGGGGGATCAGCCGAACACTCCGCGTCTCGGCAGGGGGTTCGGATAGGCCAGGTCTCAGCAGGGGAATCGCCTGGGGATCACCAGGGCAGGGGGATCGGACAGACACTACAGATGTCAGAAGGGGGATTAGCCGGACACTCCACGGCTAATCCTGGTCTCAGCAGGGGAATCGGTTGGGCACTCTTGGTCTCAGCAGGGGGATCAGCAAGGGAGGAACACTCCGCGTCTCTGTAGGGGGGTTCGGATAGGCACTTCGCGTCTCGGCAAGGGTATCAGCCGGCACTCCAGGTGTCAGCTGGGGCCTCGGCCGGGGATCAGCCGGACATTCCACGTCTCGGCAGGGGGATCGGGCGGACACTTCACGCCTTGGAAGGGGGATCAGCCGGACACTCCACGTCTTAAAAGGCGGATCGGCTCTGCACTCCTGGTCTCAGCAGGGGGATCAGCCGGTCACTCCGCGTCTCGGCAGAGGGTTCGGATAGGCCAGGTTTCAGCAGAGGAATCGTCTGGGGATCAACAGGGAAGGGGGATCGGACAGGCACTACAGAACTCGAAAGGGGGATCAGCCGAACGCTCCAGGTCTCAGCAGGGGGATCGGTTGGGCACTCCTGGTCTCAACAGGGGGATCAGCAGGGGAGGATCACTCCGCGTCTCGGCGGGGGCTCGGATAGGCACTTCACGTCTCGGCAAGGGTATCAGCCGGCACTCCAGGTCTCAGCAGGGGGCTCGGCCGGGAATCAGCCCGACATTCCACGTCTCGGCTGGGGGATAGGGCAGACACTTCAGGTCTTGGAAGGGGGATCAGCCGGACACTCCACGTCTCAAAAGGCGGATCGGCTGGGCACTCCTGGTCTCAGCAGGGGGATCAGCCGAACACTCCGCGTCTCGGCAGGGGGTTCGGATAGGCCAGGTTTCAGCAGAGGAATCGTCTGCTGATCACCAGGGCAGGGGGATCGCACAGACACTACAGATGTCAGAAGGGGGATTAGCCGGACACTCCACGTCTCAGCAGGGGAATCGGTTGGGCACTCCTGGTCTCAGCAGGGGGATCAGCAAGAGAGGAACACTCCGCGTCTCGGTAGGGGGTTCGGATAGGCACTTCATGTCTCGGCAAGGGTATCAGCCGGCACTCCAGGTCTCAGCAGAGGGTCCGGGATCGCAGGCCGGGATCAGCCGGACCTCCTTGTCTCAAAAAGGGGATAGGGCAGACACTTCAGGTCTCAGAAGGGGGATCGGTTGGGCACTCCTGGTCTCAGCAGGGGGATCAGCAGGGGAGGAACACTCCGCGTCTCGGCAGAGGGTTCGGATAGGCACTTCGCGTCTCGGCAAGGGTATCAGCCGGCACTCCAGGTGTCAGCTGGGGCCTCGGCCGGGGATCAGCCGGACATTCCACGTCTCGGCAGGGGGATCGGGCGGACACTTCACGCCTTGGAAGGGGGATCAGCCGGACACTCCACGTCTTAAAAAGGCGGATCGGCTCTGCACTCCTGGTCTCAGCAGGGGATCAGCCGGTCACTCCGCGTCTCGGCAGAGGGTTCGGATAGGCCAGGTTTCAGCAGAGGAATCGTCTGGGGATCAACAGGGAAGGGGGATCGGACAGGCACTACAGATCTCGAAAGGGGGATCAGCCGAACGCTCCAGGTCTCAGCAGGGGGATCGGTTGGGCACTCCTGGTCTCAACAGGGGGATCAGCAGGGGAGGATCACTCCGCGTCTCGGCGGGGGGCTCGGATAGGCACTTCACGTCTCGGCAAGGGTATCAGCCGGCACTCCAGGTCTCAGCAGGGGGCTCGGCCGGGAATCAGCCCGACATTCCACGTCTCGGCTGGGGGATAGGGCAGACACTTCAGGTCTTGGAAGGGGGATCAGCCAGACACTCCACGTCTCAAAAGGCGGATCGGCTGGGCACTCCTGGTCTCAGCAGGGGGATCAGCCGAACACTCCGCGTCTCGGCAGGGGGTTCGGATAGGCCAGGTTTCAGCAGAGGAATCGTCTGCTGATCACCAGGGCAGGGGGATCGCACAGACACTACAGATGTCAGAAAGGGGATTAGCCGGACACTCCACGTCTCAGCAGGGGAATCGGTTGGGCACTCCTGGTCTCCGCAGGGGGATCAGCAAGAGAGGAACACTCCGCGTCTCGGTAGGGGGTTCGGATAGGCCCTTCATGTCTCGGCAAGGGTATCAGCCGGCACTCCAGGTCTCAGCAGAGGGTCCGGGATCGCAGGCCGGGATCAGCCGGCCCTCCTTGTCTCAAAAAGGGGATAGGGCAGACACTTCAGGTCTCAGAAGGGGGATCGGTTGGGCACTCCTGGTCTCAGCAGGGGGATCAGCAGGGGAGGAACACTCCGCGTCTCGGCAGAGGGTTCGGATAGGCCAGGTTTCAGCAGAGGAATCGTCTGCTGATCACCAGGGCAGGGGGATCGCACAGACACTACAGATGTCAGAAGGGGGATTAGCCGGACACTCCACGTCTCAGCAGGGGAATCGGTTGGGCACTCCTGGTCTCAGCAGGGGGATCAGCAAGGGAGGAACACTCCGCGTTCCGGTAGGGGGTTTGGATAGGCACTTCATGTCTCGGCAAGGGTATCAACCGGCACTCCAGGTCTCAGCAGGGGGTTGGCCGGGGATCAGCCGGACCTCCAAGTCTCAAAAAGGGATAGGGCAGACACTTCAGGTCTCAGAAGGGGGATCGGTTGGGCACTCCTGGTCTCAGCAGGGGGAGCAGCAGGGAAGGAACATTCCGCGTCTCGGCAGAGGGTTCGGATAAGCCAGGTTTCAGCAGAGGAATCGTCTGGGGATCAACAGGGAAGGGGGATCGGACAGGCACTACAGATCTCGAAAGGGGGATCAGCCGGACGCTCCAGGTCTCAGCAGGGGGATTGGTTGGGCACTCCTGGCCTCAGCAGGGGGATCAGCAGGGGAGGAACACTCCGCGTCTCGGCGGGGGCTCGGATAGGCACTTCACGTGTCGGCAAGGGTATCAGCCGGCACTCCAGGTCTCAGCAGGGGGCTCGGCCGGGGATCAGCCGGACATTCCACGTCTCGGCAGGGGGATAGGGCAGACACTTCAGGTCTTGGAAGGGGGATCAGCCGGACACTCCACGTCTCAGCAGGGGAATCGGTTGGGCACTCTTGGTCTCAGCAGGGGGATCAGCAAGGGAGGAACACTCCGCGTCTCGGTAGGGGGTTCGGATAGGCACTTCATGTCTCGGCAAGGGGAACAGCCGGCACTCCAGGTCTCAGCAGGGGGATCGGCTGGGCACTCCTGGTCTCAGCTGGGGGATCAGCCGGTCACTCCGCGTCTCGGCAGAGGGTTCGCATAAGCCAGGTTTCAGCAAAGGAATCGTCTGGGGATCACCAGGGCAGGGGGATCGGACAGACACTACAGATGTCAGAAGGGGGATTAGCCGGACACTCCAGGTCTCAGAAGGGGTATCGGCTGGCCCTCCTGGTCTAAGCAGGGGGATCAGCAAGGGAGGAACACTTCGCGTCTCGGTAGGGGGTTCGGATAGGCACTTCATGTCTCGGCAAGGGTATCAGCCGGCACTCCAGGTCTCAGCAGGGGGCTCGGCCGGGTATCAGCCGGACATTCCACGTCTCGGCAGGGGGATAGGGCAGACACTTCAGGTCTTGGAAGGGGGATCAGCCGGACACTCCACGTCTCAAAAGGCGGATCGGCTGGGCACTCCTGGTCTCAGCAGGGGGATCAGCCGAACACTCCGCGTCTCGGCAGGGGGTTCGGATAGGCCAGGTCTCAGCAGGGGTATCGGCTGGGCACTCCTGGTCTCAGCAGGGGGATCAGCCGAACACTCCGCGTCTCGGCAGGGGGGTTCGGATAGGCCAGGTCTCAGCAGGGGAATCGTCTGGGGATCACCAGGGCAGGGGGATCGGACAGACACTACAGATGTCGGAAGGGGGATTAGCCGGACACTCCACGTCTCAGCAGGGGAATCGGTTGGGCACTCTTGGTCTCAGCAGGGGGATCAGCAAGGGAGGAACACTCCGCGTCTCGGTAGGGGGTTCGGATAGGCACTTCGCGTCTCGGCAAGGGTATCAGCCGGCACTCCAGGTCTCAGCAGGGGGCTCGGCCGGGGATCAGCCGGACATTCCACGTCTCGGCAGGGGGATCAGCCGGTCACTCCGCGTCTCGGCAGAGGGTTCGCATAGGCCAGGTTTCAGCAAAAGAATCGTCTGGGGATCACCAGGGCAGGGGGATCGGACAGACACTACAGATGTCAGAAGGGGGATTAGCCGGACACTCCAGGTCTCAGCAGGGGTATCGGCTGGGCACTCCTGGTCTCAGCAGGGGAATCAGCAGGGGAGGAACTCAAAAAGGGATAGGGCAGGGGAGGAACTCAAAAAGGGATAGGGCAGACACTTCAGGTCTCAGAAGGGGGATCGGCTGGGCACTCCTGGTCTCAGCAGGGGATCAGCCGGTCACTCCGCGTCTCGGCAGAGGGTTCGCATAGGCCAGGTTTCAGCAAAGGAATCGTCTGGGGATCACCAGGGCAGGGGGATCGGACAGACACTACAGATGTCAGAAGGGGGATTAGCCGGACACTCCAGGTCTCAGCAGGGGTATCGGCTGGGCACTCCTGGTCTCAGCAGGGGGATCAGCCGAACACTCCGCGTCTCGGCAGGGGGTTCGGATAGGCCAGGTCTCAGCAGGGGAATCGCCTGGGGATCACCAGGGCAGGGGGATCGGACAGACACTACAGATGTCGGAAGGGGGATTAGCCGGACACTCCACGTCTCAGCAGGGGAATCGGTTGGGCACTCTTGGTCTCAGCAGGGGGATCAGCAAGGGAGGAACACTCCGCGTCTCGGTAGGGGGTTCGGATAGGCACTTCGCGTCTCGGCAAGGGTATCAGCCGGCACTCCAGGTCTCAGCAGGGGGCTCGGCCGGGGATCAGCCGGACATTCCACGTCTCGGCAGGGGGATCAGCCGGTCACTCCGCGTCTCGGCAGAGGGTTCGCATAGGCCAGGTTTCAGCAAAAGAATCGTCTGGGGATCACCAGGGCAGGGGGATCGGACAGACACTACAGATGTCAGAAGGGGGATTAGCCGGACACTCCAGGTCTCAGCAGGGGTATCGGCTGGGCACTCCTGGTCTCAGCAGGGGAATCAGCAGGGGAGGAACTCAAAAAGGGATAGGGCAGGGGAGGAACTCAAAAAGGGATAGGGCAGACACTTCAGGTCTCAGAAGGGGGATCGGCTGGGCACTCCTGGTCTCAGCAGGGGGATCAGCCGGTCACTCCGCGTCTCGGCAGAGGGTTCGCATAGGCCAGGTTTCAGCAAAGGAATCGTCTGGGGATCACCAGGGCAGGGGGATCGGACAGACACTATAGATGTCAGAAGGGGGATTAGCCGGACACTCCAGGTCTCAGCAGGGGTATCGGCTGGGCACTCCTGGTCTCAGCAGGGGGATCAGCCGAACACTCCGCGTCTCGGCAGGGGGTTCGGATAGGCCAGGTCTCAGCAGGGGAATCGCCTGGGGATCACCAGGGCAGGGGGATCGGACAGACACTACAGATGTCGGAAGGGGGATTAGCCGGACACTCCACGTGTCAGCAGGGGAATCGGTTGGGCACTCTTGGTCTCAGCAGGGGGATCAGCAAGGGAGGAACACTCCGCGTCTCGGTAGGGGGTTCGGATAGGCACTTCGCGTCTCGGCAAGGGTATCAGCCGGCACTCCAGGTCTCAGCAGGGGGCTCGGCCGGGGATCAGCCGGACATTCCACGTCTCGGCAGGGGGATCAGCCGGACACTCCGCGTCTCGGCAGAGGGTTCGCATAGGCCAGGTTTCAGCAAAAGAATCGTCTGGGGATCACCAGGGCAGGGGGATCGGACAGACACTACAGATGTCAGAAGGGGGATTAGCCGGACACTCCAGGTCTCAGCAGGGGTATCGGCTGGGCACTCCTGGTCTCAGCAGGGGAATCAGCAGGGGAGGAACTCAAAAAGGGATAGGTCAGGGGAGGAACTCAAAAAGGGATAGGGCAGACACTTCAGGTCTCAGAAGGGGGATCGGCTGGGCACTCCTGGTCTCAGCAGGGGGATCAGCCGGTCACTCCGCGTCTCGGCAGAGGGTTCGCATAGGCCAGGTTTCAGCAAAGGAATCGTCTGGGGATCACCAGGGCAGGGGGATCGGACAGACACTACAGATGTCAGAAGGGGGATTAGCCGGACACTCCAGGTCTCAGCAGGGGTATCGGCTGGGCACTCCTGGTCTCAGCAGGGGGATCAGCCGAACACTCCGCGTCTCGGCAGGGGGTTCGGATAGGCCAGGTCTCAGCAGGGGAATCGCCTGGGGATCACCAGGGCAGGGGGATCGGACAGACACTACAGATGTCCCGGGGGCCGGGGATCAGCCGGACATTCCACGTCTCGGCAGGGGGATCAGCCGGTCACTCCGCGTCTCGGCAGAGGGTTCGCATAGGCCAGGTTTCAGCAAAAGAATCGTCTGGGGATCACCAGGGCAGGGGGATCGGACAGACACTACAGATGTCAGAAGGGGGATTAGCCGGACACTCCAGGTCTCAGCAGGGGTATCGGCTGGGCACTTCTGGTCTCAGCAGGGGAATCAGCAGGGGAGGAACTCAAAAAGGGATAGGGCAGGGGAGGAACTCAAAAAGGGATAGGGCAGACACTTCAGGTCTCAGAAGGGGGATCGGCTGGGCACTCCTGGTCTCAGCAGGGGATCAGCCGGTCACTCCGCGTCTCGGCAGAGGGTTCGCATAGGCCAGGTTTCAGCAAAGGAATCGTCTGGGGATCACCAGGGCAGGGGGATCGGACAGACACTACAGATGTCAGAAGGGGGATTAGCCGGACACTCCAGGTCTCAGCAGGGGTATCGGCTGGGCACTCCTGGTCTCAGCAGGGGGATCAGCCGAACACTCCGCGTCTCGGCAGGGGGTTCGGATAGGCCAGGTCTCAGCAGGGGAATCGCCTGGGGATCACCAGGGCAGGGGGGATCGGACAGACACTACAGATGTCGGAAGGGGGATTAGCCGGACACTCCACGTCTCAGCAGGGGAATCGGTTGGGCACTCTTGGTCTCAGCAGGGGGACCAGCAAAGGGAGGAACACTCCGCGTCTCGGTAGGGGGTTCGGATAGGCACTTCATGTCTCGGCAAGGGGATCAGCCGGCACTTCAGGTCTCAGCAGGGGGTTGGCCGGGGATCAGCCGGACCTCCAAGTCTCAAAAAGGGATAGGGCAGACACTTCAGGTCTCAGAAGGGGGATCGGCTGGGCACTCCTGGTCTCAGCAGGGGGATCAGCCGAACACTCCGCGTCTCGGCAGGGGGTTCGGATAGGCCAGGTCTCAGCAGGGGAATCGCCTGGGGATCACCAGGGCAGGGGGATCGGACAGACACTACAGATGTCAGAAGGGGGATTAGCCGGACACTCCACGGCTAATCCTGGTCTCAGCAGGGGAATCGGTTGGGCACTCTTGGTCTCAGCAGGGGGATCAGCAAGGGAGGAACACTCCGCGTCTCGGTAGGGGGTTCGGATAGGCACTTCGCGTCTCGGCAAGGGTATCAGCCGGCACTCCAGGTGTCAGCTGGGGCCTCGGCCGGGGATCAGCCGGACATTCCACGTCTCGGCAGGGGGATCGGGCGGACACTTCACGCCTTGGAAGGGGGATCAGCCGGACACTCCACGTCTTAAAAGGCGGATCGGCTCTGCACTCCTGGTCTCAGCAGGGGGATCAGCCGGTCACTCCGCGTCTCGGCAGAGGGTTCGGATAGGCCAGGTTTCAGCAGAGGAATCGTCTGGGGATCAACAGGGAAGGGGGATCGGACAGGCACTACAGATCTCGAAAGGGGGATCAGCCGAACGCTCCAGGTCTCAGCAGGGGGATCGGTTGGGCACTCCTGGTCTCAACAGGGGGATCAGCAGGGGAGGATCACTCCGCGTCTCGGCGGGGGGCTCGGATAGGCACTTCACGTCTCGGCAAGGGTATCAGCCGGCACTCCAGGTCTCAGCAGGGGGCTCGGCCGGGAATCAGCCCGACATTCCACGTCTCGGCTGGGGGATAGGGCAGACACTTCAGGTCTTGGAAGGGGGATCAGCCGGACACTCCACGTCTCAAAAGGCGGATCGGCTGGGCACTCCTGGTCTCAGCAGGGGGATCAGCCGAACACTCCGCGTCTCGGCAGGGGGTTCGGATAGGCCAGGTTTCAGCAGAGGAATCGTCTGCTGATCACCAGGGCAGGGGGATCGCACAGACACTACAGATGTCAGAAGGGGGATTAGCCGGACACTCCAGGTCTCAGCAGGGGTATCGGCTGGGCACTCCGGGTCTCAGCAGGGGGATCAGCAAGGGAGGAACACTTCGCGTCTCGGTAGGGGGGTTCGGATAGGCACTTCATGTCTCGGCAAGGTTATCAGCCGGCACTCCAGGTCTCAGCAGGGGGCTCGGCCGGGGATCAGCCGGACATTCCACGTCTCGGCAGGGGGATAGGGCAGACACTTCAGGTCTTGGAAGGGGGATCAGCCGGACACTCCACGTCTCAAAAGGCGGATCGGCTGGGCACTCCTGGTCTCAGCAGGGGGATCAGCCGAACACTCCGCGTCTCGGCAGGGGGTTCGGATAGGCCAGGTTTCAGCAGGGGTATCGGCTGGGCACTCCTGGTCTCAGCAGGGGGATCAGCAAGGGAGGAACACTTCGCGTCTCGGTAGGGGGGTTCGGATAGGCACTTCATGTCTCGGCAAGGGGATCAGGCGGCACTCCAGGTCTCAGCAGGGGGTTGGCCGGGGATCAGCCGGACCTCCAAGTCTCAAAAAGGGGATAGGGCAGACACTTCAGGTCTCAGAAGGGGGATCGGTTGGGCACTTCTGGTCTCAGCAGGGCAATCAGCAGGGGAGGAACACTCCGCGTCTCGGCAGGGGGTTCGGATAGGCACTTCATGTCTCGTCAAGGGTATCAGCCGGCACTCCAGGTCTCAGCAGGGGGTTGGCCGGGGATCAGCCGGACCTCCAAGTCTCAAAAAGGGATAGGGCAGACACTTCAGGTCTCAGAAGGGGGGATCGGCTGGGCACTCCTGGTCTCAGCAGGGGATCAGCCGGTCACTCCGCGTCTCGGCAGAGGGTTCGCATAGGCCAGGTTTCAGCAAAGGATAGCAAAGGCCGAACACTACAGATGTCAGAAGGGGGATTAGCCGGACACTCCAGGTCTCAGCAGGGGTATCGGCTGGGCACTCCTGGTCTCAGCAGGGGGATCAGCAAGGGAGGAACACTTCGCGTCTCGGTAAAGGGTTCGGATAGGCACTTCATGTCTCGGCAAGGGTATCAGCCGGCACTCCAGGTCTCAGCAGGGGGCTCGGCCGGGGATCAGCCGGACATTCCACGTCTCGGCAGGGGGATTGGGCAGACACTTCAGGTCTTGGAAGGGGGATCAGCCGGACACTCCACGTCTCAAAAGGCGGATCGGCTGGGCACTTCTGGTCTCAGCAGGGGGATCAGCCGAACACTCCGCGTCTCGGCAGGGGGTTCGGATAGGCCAGGTCTCAGCAGGGGAATCGCCTGGGGATCACCAGGGCAGGGGGATCGGACAGACACTACAGATGTCAGAAGGGGGATTAGCCGGACACTCCACGTCTCAGCAGGGGAATCGGTTGGGCACTCTTGGTCTCAGCAGGGGGATCAGCAAGGGAGGAACACTCCGCGTCTCGGTAGGGGGTTCGGATAGGCACTTCGCGTCTCGGCAAGGGTATCAGCCGGCACTCCAGGTGTCAGCTGGGGGCTCGGCCGGGGATCAGCCGGACATTCCACGTCTCGGCAGGGGGATAGGGCAGACACTTCAGGTCTTGGAAGGGGATCAGCCGGACACTTCACGTCTCAGCAGGGGAATCGGTTGGGCACTCTTGGTCTCAGCAGGGGGACCAGCAAGGGAGGAACACTCCGCGTCTCGGTAGGGGGTTCGGATAGGCACTTCATGTCTCGGCAAGGGGATCAGCCGGCACTTCAGGTCTCAGCAGGGGGTTGGCCGGGGATCAGCCGGACCTCCAAGTCTCAAAAGGGATAGGGCAGACACTTCAGGTCTCAGAAGGGGGATCGGCTGGGCACTCCTGGTCTCAGCAGGGGGATCAGCCGAACACTCCGCGTCTCGGCAGGGGGGTTCGGATAGGCCAGGTCTCAGCAGGGGAATCGCCTGGGGATCACCAGGGCAGGGGGATCGGACAGACACTACAGATGTCAGAAGGGGGATTAGCCGGACACTCCACGGCTAATCCTGGTCTCAGCAGGGGAATCGGTTGGGCACTCTTGGTCTCAGCAGGGGGATCAGCAAGGGAGGAACACTCCGCGTCTCGGTAGGGGGTTCGGATAGGCACTTCGCGTCTCGGCAAGGGTATCAGCCGGCACTCCAGGTGTCAGCTGGGGCCTCGGCCGGGGATCAGCCGGACATTCCACGTCTCGGCAGGGGGATCGGGCGGACACTTCACGCCTTGGAAGGGGGATCAGCCGGACACTCCACGTCTTAAAAGGCGGATCGGCTCTGCACTCCTGGTCTCAGCAGGGGATCAGCCGGTCACTCCGCGTCTCGGCAGAGGGTTCGGATAGGCCAGGTTTCAGCAGAGGAATCGTCTGGGGATCAACAGGGAAGGGGGATCGGACAGGCACTACAGATCTCGAAAGGGGGATCAGCCGAACGCTCCAGGTCTCAGCAGGGGGATCGGTTGGGCACTCCTGGTCTCAACAGGGGGATCAGCAGGGGAGGATCACTCCGCGTCTCGGCGGGGGCTCGGATAGGCACTTCACGTCTCGGCAAGGGTATCAGCCGGCACTCCAGGTCTCAGCAGGGGGCTCGGCCGGGAATCAGCCCGACATTCCACGTCTCGGCTGGGGGATAGGGCAGACACTTCAGGTCTTGGAAGGGGGATCAGCCGGACACTCCACGTCTCAAAAGACGGATCGGCTGGGCACTCCTGGTCTCAGCAGGGGATCAGCCGAACACTCCGCGTCTCGGCAGGGGGTTCGGATAGGCCAGGTTTCAGCAGAGGAATCGTCTGCTGATCACCAGGGCAGGGGGATCGCACAGACACTACAGATGTCAGAAGGGGGATTAGCCGGACACTCCACGTCTCAGCAGGGGAATCGGTTGGGCACTCCTGGTCTCAGCAGGGGGATCAGCAAGAGAGGAACACTCCGCGTCTCGGTAGGGGGGTTCGGATAGGCACTTCATGTCTCGGCAAGGGTATCAGCCGGCACTCCAGGTCTCAGCAGAGGGTCCGGGATCGCAGGCCGGGATCAGCCGGACCTCCTTGTCTCAAAAAGGGGATAGGGCAGACACTTCAGGTCTCAGAAGGGGGATCGGTTGGGCACTCCTGGTCTCAGCAGGGGGATCAGCAGGGGAGGAACACTCCGCGTCTCGGCAGAGGGTTCGGATAGGCCAGGTTTCAGCAGAGGAATCGTCTGCTGATCACCAGGGCAGGGGGATCGCACAGACACTACAGATGTCAGAAGGGGGATTAGCCGGACACTCCACGTCTCAGCAGGGGAATCGGTTGGGCACTCCTGGTCTCAGCAGGGGGATCAGCAAGGGAGGAACACTCCGCGTTCCGGTGGGGGGTTTGGATAGGCACTTCATGTCTCGGCAAGGGTATCAACCGGCACTCCAGGTCTCAGCAGGGGTTGGCCGGGGATCAGCCGGACCTCCAAGTCTCAAAAAGGGATAGGGCAGACACTTCAGGTCTCAGAAGGGGGATCGGTTGGGCACTCCTGGTCTCAGCAGGGGGAGCAGCAGGGGAGGAACATTCCGCGTCTCGGCAGAGGGTTCGGATAAGCCAGGTTTCAGCAGAGGAATCGTCTGGGGATCAACAGGGAAGGGGGATCGGACAGGCACTACAGATCTCGAAAGGGGGGATCAGCCGGACGCTCCAGGTCTCAGCAGGGGGATTGGTTGGGCACTCCTGGCCTCAGCAGGGGGATCAGCAGGGGAGGAACACTCCGCGTCTCGGCGGGGGCTCGGATAGGCACTTCACGTGTCGGCAAGGGTATCAGCCGGCACTCCAGGTCTCAGCAGGGGGCTCGGCCGGGGATCAGCCGGACATTCCACGTCTCGGCAGGGGGATAGGGCAGACACTTCAGGTCTTGGAAGGGGATCAGCCGGACACTCCACGTCTCAGCAGGGGAATCGGTTGGGCACTCTTGGTCTCAGCAGGGGGATCAGCAAGGGAGGAACACTCCGCGTCTCGGTAGGGGGTTCGGATAGGCACTTCATGTCTCGGCAAGGGGAACAGCCGGCACTCCAGGTCTCAGCAGGGGGATCGGCTGGGCACTCCTGGTCTCAGCTGGGGGATCAGCCGGTCACTCCGCGTCTCGGCAGAGGGTTCGCATAAGCCAGGTGTCAGCAAAGGAATCGTCTGGGGATCACCAGGGCAGGGGGATCGGACAGACACTACAGATGTCAGAAGGGGGATTAGCCGGACACTCCAGGTCTCAGAAGGGGTATCGGCTGGCCGTCCTGGTCTAAGCAGGGGGATCAGCAAGGGAGGAACACTTCGCGTCTCGGTAGGGGGTTCGGATAGGCACTTCATGTCTCGGCAAGGGTATCAGCCGGCACTCCAGGTCTCAGCAGGGGGCTCGGCCGGGTATCAGCCGGACATTCCACGTCTCGGCAGGGGGATAGGGCAGACACTTCAGGTCTTGGAAGGGGGATCAGCCGGACACTCCACGTCTCAAAAGGCGGATCGGCTGGGCACTCCTGGTCTCAGCAGGGGGATCAGCCGAACACTCCGCGTCTCGGCAGGGGGTTCGGATAGGCCAGGTCTCAGCAGGGGTATCGGCTGGGCACTCCTGGTCTCAGCAGGGGGATCAGCCGAACACTCCGCGTCTCGGCAGGGGGTTCGGATAGGCCAGGTCTCAGCAGGGGAATCGTCTGGGGATCACCAGGGCAGGGGGATCGGACAGACACTACAGATGTCGGAAGGGGGATTAGCCGGACACTCCACGTCTCAGCAGGGGAATCGGTTGGGCACTCTTGGTCTCAGCAGGGGGATCAGCAAGGGAGGAACACTCCGCGTCTCGGTAGGGGGTTCGGATAGGCACTTCGCGTCTCGGCAAGGGTATCAGCCGGCACTCCAGGTCTCAGCAGGGGGCTCGGCCGGGGATCAGCCGGACATTCCACGTCTCGGCAGGGGGATCAGCCGGTCACTCCGCGTCTCGGCAGAGGGTTCGCATAGGCCAGGTTTCAGCAAAAGAATCGTCTGGGGATCACCAGGGCAGGGGGATCGGACAGACACTACAGATGTCAGAAGGGGGATTAGCCGGACACTCCAGGTCTCAGCAGGGGTATCGGCTGGGCACTCCTGGTCTCAGCAGGGGAATCAGCAGGGGAGGAACTCAAAAAGGGATAGGGCAGGGGAGGAACTCAAAAAGGGATAGGGCAGACACTTCAGGTCTCAGAAGGGGGATCGGCTGGGCACTCCTGGTCTCAGCAGGGGGATCAGCCGGTCACTCCGCGTCTCGGCAGAGGGTTCGCATAGGCCAGGTTTCAGCAAAGGAATCGTCTGGGGATCACCAGGGCAGGGGGGATCGGACAGACACTACAGATGTCAGAAGGGGGATTAGCCGGACACTCCAGGTCTCAGCAGGGGTATCGGCTGGGCACTCCTGGTCTCAGCAGGGGGATCAGCCGAACACTCCGCGTCTCGGCAGGGGGTTCGGATAGGCCAGGTCTCAGCAGGGGAATCGCCTGGGGATCACCAGGGCAGGGGGATCGGACAGACACTACAGATGTCGGAAGGGGGATTAGCCGGACACTCCACGTCTCAGCAGGGGAATCGGTTGGGCACTCTTGGTCTCAGCAGGGGGATCAGCATGGGAGGAACACTCCGCGTCTCGGTAGGGGGTTCGGATAGGCACTTCGCGTCTCGGCAAGGGTATCAGCCGGCACTCCAGGTCTCAGCAGGGGGCTCGGCCGGGGATCAGCCGGACATTCCACGTCTCGGCAGGGGGGATAGGGCAGACACTTCAGGTCTTGGAAGGGGGATCAGCCGGACACTCCACGTCTCAGCAGGGGAATCGGTTGGGCACTCTTGGTCTCAGCAGGGGGATCAGCAAGGGAGGAACACTCCGCGTCTCGGTAGGGGGTTCGGATAGGCACTTCATGTCTCGGCAAGGGGAACAGCCGGCACTCCAGGTCTCAGCAGGGGGATCGGCTGGGCACTCCTGGTCTCAGCTGGGGGATCAGCCGGTCACTCCGCGTCTCGGCAGAGGGTTCGCATAAGCCAGGTTTCAGCAAAGGAATCGTCTGGGGATCACCAGGGCAGGGGGATCGGACAGACACTACAGATGTCAGAAGGGGGATTAGCCGGACACTCCAGGTCTCAGAAGGGGTATCGGCTGGCCGTCCTGGACTAAGCAGGGGGATCAGCAAGGGAGGAACACTTCGCGTCTCGGTAGGGGGTTCGGATAGGCACTTCATGTCTCGGCAAGGGTATCAACCGGCACTCCAGGTCTCAGCAGGGGGCTCGGCCGGGTATCAGCCGGACATTCCACGTCTCGGCAGGGGGATAGGGCAGACACTTCAGGTCTCAGAAGGGGGATCGGTTGGGCACTCCTGGTCTCAGCAGGGGGAGCAGCAGGGGAGGAACATTCCGCGTCTCGGCAGAGGGTTCGGATAAGCCAGGTTTCAGCAGAGGAATCGTCTGGGGATCAACAGGGAAGGGGGATCGGACAGGCACTACAGATCTCGAAAGGGGGATCAGCCGGACGCTCCAGGTCTCAGCAGGGGGATTGGTTGGGCACTCCTGGCCTCAGCAGGGGGATCAGCAGGGGAGGAACACTCCGCGTCTCGGCGGGGGCTCGGATAGGCACTTCACGTGTCGGCAAGGGTATCAGCCGGCACTCCAGGTCTCAGCAGGGGGCTCGGCCGGGGATCAGCCGGACATTCCACGTCTCGGCAGGGGGATAGGGCAGACACTTCAGGTCTTGGAAGGGGGATCAGCCGGACACTCCACGTCTCAGCAGGGGAATCGGTTGGGCACTCTTGGTCTCAGCAGGGGGATCAGCAAGGGAGGAACACTCCGCGTCTCGGTAGGGGGTTCGGATAGGCACTTCATGTCTCGGCAAGGGGAACAGCCGGCACTCCAGGTCTCAGCAGGGGGATCGGCTGGGCACTCCTGGTCTCAGCTGGGGGATCAGCCGGTCACTCCGCGTCTCGGCAGAGGGTTTCGATTCCAAAGGAATCGTCTGGGGATCACCAGGGCAGGGGGATCGGACAGACACTACAGATGTCAGAAGGGGGATTAGCCGGACACTCCAGGTCTCAGAAGGCGTATCGGCTGGCCGTCCTGGTCTAAGCAGGGGGATCAGCAAGGGAGGAACACTTCGCGTCTCGGTAGGGGGTTCGGATAGGCACTTCATGTCTCGGCAAGGGTATCAGCCGGCACTCCAGGTCTCAGCAGGGGGCTCGGCCGGGTATCAGCCGGACATTCCACGTCTCGGCAGGGGGATAGGGCAGACACTTCAGGTCTTGGACGGGGGATCAGCCGGACACTCCACGTCTCAAAAGGCGGATCGGCTGGGCACTCCTGGTCTCAGCAGGGGGATCAGCCGAACACTCCGCGTCTCGGCAGGGGGTTCGGATAGGCCAGGTCTCAGCAGGGGTATCGGCTGGGCACTCCTGGTCTCAGCAGGGGGATCAGCCGAACACTCCGCGTCTCGGCAGGGGGTTCGGATAGGCCAGGTCTCAGCAGGGGAATCGTCTGGGGATCACCAGGGCAGGGGGATCGGACAGACACTACAGATGTCGGAAGGGGGATTAGCCGGACACTCCACGTCTCAGCAGGGGAATCGGTTGGGCACTCTTGGTCTCAGCAGGGGGATCAGCAAGGGAGGAACACTCCGCGTCTCGGTAGGGGGTTCGGATAGGCACTTCGCGTCTCGGCAAGGGTATCAGCCGGCACTCCAGGTCTCAGCAGGGGGCTCGGCCGGGGATCAGCCGGACATTCCACGTCTCGGCAGGGGGATCAGCCGGTCACTCCGCGTCTCGGCAGAGGGTTCGCATAGGCCAGGTTTCAGCAAAAGAATCGTCTGGGGATCACCAGGGCAGGGGGATCGGACAGACACTACAGATGTCAGAAGGGGGATTAGCCGGACACTCCAGGTCTCAGCAGGGGTATCGGCTGGGCACTCCTGGTCTCAGCAGGGGAATCAGCAGGGGAGGAACTCAAAAAGGGATAGGGCAGGGGAGGAACTCAAAAGGGATAGGGCAGACACTTCAGGTCTCAGAAGGGGGATCGGCTGGGCACTCCTGGTCTCAGCAGGGGGATCAGCCGGTCACCCGCGTCTCGGCAGAGGGTTCGCAAAGGCCAGGTTTCAGCAAAGGAATCGTCTGGGGATCACCAGGGCAGGGGGATCGGACAGACACTACAGATGTCAGAAGGGGGATTAGCCGGACACTCCAGGTCTCAGCAGGGGTATCGGCTGGGCACTCCTGGTCTCAGCAGGGGGATCAGCCGAACACTCCGCGTCTCGGCAGGGGGTTCGGATAGGCCAGGTCTCAGCAGGGGAATCGCCTGGGGATCACCAGGGCAGGGGGATCGGACAGACACTACAGATGTCGGAAGGGGGATTAGCCGGACACTCCACGTCTCAGCAGGGGAATCGGTTGGGCACTCTTGGTCTCAGCAGGGGGATCAGCATGGGAGGAACACTCCGCGTCTCGGTAGGGGGTTCGGATAGGCACTTCGCGTCTCGGCAAGGGTATCAGCCGGCACTCCAGGTCTCAGCAGGGGGCTCGGCCGGGGATCAGCCGGACATTCCACGTCTCGGCAGGGGGATCAGCCGGTCACTCCGCGTCTCGGCAGAGGGTTCGCATAGGCCAGGTTTCAGCAAAAGAATCGTCTGGGGATCACCAGGGCAGGGGGATCGGACAGACACTACAGATGTCAGAAGGGGGATTAGCCGGACACTCCAGGTCTCAGCAGGGGTATCGGCTGGGCACTCCTGGTCTCAGCAGGGGAATCAGCAGGGGAGGAACTCAAAAAGGGATAGGGCAGGGGAGGAACTCAAAAAGGGATAGGGCAGACACTTCAGGTCTCAGAAGGGGGATCGGCTGGGCACTCCTGGTCTCAGCAGGGGGATCAGCCGGTCACTCCGCGTCTCGGCAGAGGGTTCGCATAGGCCAGGTTTCAGCAAAGGAATCGTCTGGGGATCACCAGGGCAGGGGGATCGGACAGACACTACAGATGTCAGAAGGGGGATTAGCCGGACACTCCAGGTCTCAGCAGGGGTATCGGCTGGGCACTCCTGGTCTCAGCAGGGGGATCAGCCGAACACTCCGCGTCTCGGCAGGGGGGTTCGGATAGGCCAGGTCTCAGCAGGGGAATCGCCTGGGGATCACCAGGGCAGGGGGGATCGGACAGACACTACAGATGTCAGAAGGGGGATTAGCCGGACACTCCAGGTCTCAGCAGGGATATCGGCTGGGCACTCCTGGTCTCAGCAGCGGGATCAGCCGCACACTCCGCGTCTCGGCAGGGGGTTCGGATAGGCCAGGTCTCAGCAGGGGAATCGCCTGGGGATCACCGGGGGCAGGGGGATCGGACAGACACTACAGATGTCGGAAGGGGGATTAGCCGGGCACTCCACGTCTCAGCAGGGGAATCGGTTGGGCACTCTTGGTCTCAGCAGGGGGATCAGCAAGGGAGGAACACTCCGCGTCTCGGTAGGGGGTTCGGATAGGCACTTCGCGTCTCGGCAAGGGTATCAGCCGGCACTCCAGGTCTCAGCAGGGGGCTCGGCCGGGGATCCGCCGGACAGTCCACGTCTCGGCAGGGGGATCAGCCGGTCACTCCGCGTCTCGGCAGAGGGTTCGCATAGGCCAGGTTTCAGCAAAGGAATCGTCTGGGGATCACCAGGGCAGGGGGATCGGACAGACACTACAGATGTCAGAAGGGGGATTAGCCGGACACTCCAGGTCTCAGCAGGGGTATCGGCTGGGCACTCCTGGTCTCAGCAGGGGAATCAGCAGGGGAGGAACTCAAAAAGGGATAGGGCAGGGGAGGAACTCAAAAAGGGATAGGGCAGCCACTTCAGGTCTCAGAAGGGGGATCGGCTGGGCACTCCTGGGCTCAGCAGGGGGATCAGCCGGTCACTCCGCGTCTCGGCAGAGGGTTCGCATAGGCCAGGTTTCAGCAAAGGAATCGTCTGGGGATCACCAGGGCAGGGGGATCGGACAGACACTACAGATGTCAGAAGGGGGATTAGCCGGACACTCCAGGTCTCAGCAGGGGTATCGGCTGGGCACTCTTGGTCTTAGCAGGGGGATTAGCAAGGGAGGAACACTCCGCGTCTCGGTAGGGGGTTCGGATAGGCACTTCGCGTCTCGGCAAGGGTATCAGCCGGCACCCAGGTGTCAGCTGGGGGCTCGGCCGGGGATCAGCCGGATATTCCACGTCTCGGCAGGGGGATAGGGCAGACACTTCAGGTCTTGGAAGGGGGATCAGCCGGACACTCCACGTCTCAGCAGGGGAATCGGTTGGGCACTCTTGGTCTCAGCAGGGGGACCAGCAAGGGAGGAACACTCCGCGTCTCGGTAGGGGGTTCGGATAGGCACTTCATGTCTCGGCAAGGGGATCAGCCGGCACTTCAGGTCTCAGCAGGGGGTTGGCCGGGGATCAGCCGGACCTCCAAGTCTCAAAAAGGGATAGGGCAGACACTTCAGGTCTCAGAAGGGGGATCGGCTGGGCACTCCTGGTCTCAGCAGGGGGATCAGCCGGTCACTCCGCGTCTCGGCAGAGGGTTCGCAGAGGCCAGGTTTCAGCAAAGGAATCGTCTGGGGATCACCAGGGCAGGGGGATCGGACAGACACTACAGATGTCAGAAGGGGGATTAGCCGGACACTCCAGGTCTCAGCAGGGGTATCGGCTGGGCACTCCTGGTCTCAGCAGGGGGATCAGCAAGGGAGGAACACTTCGCGTCTCGGTAGGGGGTTCGGATAGGCACTTCATGTCTCGGCAAGGGTATCAGCCGGCACTCCAGGTCTCAGCAGGGGGCTCGGCCGGGGATCAGCCGGACATTCCACGTCTCGGCAGGGGGATAGGGCAGACACTTCAGGTCTTGGAAGGGGGATCAGCCGGACACTCCACGTCTCAAAAGGCGGATCGGCTGGGCACTCCTGGTCTCAGCAGGGAGATCAGCCGAACACTCCGCGTCTCGGCAGGGGGTTCGGATAGGCCAGGTCTCAGCAGGGGTATCAGCAAGGGAGGAACACTTCGCGTCTCGGTAGGGGGTTCGGATAGGCACTTCATGTCTCGGCAAGGGGATCAGCCGGCACTCCAGGTCTCAGCAGGGAGTTGGCCGGGGATCAGCCGGACCTCCAAGTCTCAAAATGGGGATAGGGCAGACACTTCAGGTCTCAGAAGGGGGATCGGTTGGGCACTTCTGGTCTCAGCAGGGGGAATCAGCCGGTCACTCCGCGTCTCGGCAGAGGGTTCGCATAAGCCAGGTTTCAGCAAAGGAATCGTCTGGGGATCACCAGGGCAGGGGGATCGGACAGACACTACAGATGTCAGAAGGGGGATTAGCCGGACACTCCAGGTCTCAGCAGGGGTATCGGCTGGCCCTCCTGGTCTAAGCAGGGGGATCAGCAAGGGAGGAACACTTCGCGTCTCGGTAGGGGGTTCGGATAGGCACTTCATGTCTCGGCAAGGGGAACAGCCGGCACTCCAGGTCTCAGCAGGGGGTTGGTCGGGGATCAGCCGGACCTCCAAGTCTCAAAAAGGGGATAGGGCAGACACTTCAGGTCTCAGAAGGGGGATCGGTTGGGCACTCCTGGTCTCAGCAGGGGAATCAGCAGGGGAGGAACACTCCGCGTCTCGGCAGGGGGTTCGGATAGGCACTTCATGTCTCGGCAAGGGTATCAGCCGGCACTCCAGGTCTCAGCAGGGGGATCGGCTGGGCACTCCTGGTCTCAGCTGGGGGATCAGCCGGTCACTCCGCGTCTCGGCAGAGGGTTCGCATAAGCCAGGTTTCAGCAAAGGAATCGTCTGGGGATCACCAGGGCAGGGGGATCGGACAGACACTACAGATGTCAGAAGGGGGATTAGCCGGACACTCCAGGTCTCAGCAGGGGTATCGGCTGGCCCTCCTGGTCTAAGCAGGGGGATCAGCAAGGGAGGAACACTTCGCGTCTCGGTAGGGGGTTCGGATAGGCACTTCATGTCTCGGCAAGGGTATCAGCCGGCACTCCAGGTCTCAGCAGGGGGCTCGGCCGGGTATCAGCCGGACATTCCACGTCTCGGCAGGGGGATAGGGCAGACACTTCAGGTCTTGGAAGGGGGATCAGCCGGACACTCCACGTCTCAAAAGGCGGATCGGCTGGGCACTCCTGGTCTCAGCAGGGGGATCAGCCGAACACTCCGCGTCTCGGCAGGGGGGTTCGGATAGGCCAGGTCTCAGCAGGGGTATCGGCTGGGCACTCCTGGTCTCAGCAGGGGGATCAGCCGAACACTCCGCGTCTCGGCAGGGGGTTCGGATAGGCCAGGTCTCAGCAGGGGAATCGTCTGGGGATCACCAGGGCAGGGGGATCGGACAGACACTACAGATGTCGGAAGGGGGATTAGCCGGACACTCCACGTCTCAGCAGGGGAATCGGTTGGGCACTCTTGGTCTCAGCAGGGGGATCAGCAAGGGAGGAACACTCCGCGTCTCGGTAGGGGGTTCGGATAGGCACTTCGCGTCTCGGCAAGGGTATCAGCCGGCACTCCAGGTCTCAGCAGGGGGCTCGGCCGGGGATCAGCCGGACATTCCACGTCTCGGCAGGGGGATCAGCCGGTCACTCCGCGTCTCGGCAGAGGGTTCGCATAGGCCAGGTTTCAGCAAAAGAATCGTCTGGGGATCACCAGGGCAGGGGGATCGGACAGACACTACAGATGTCAGAAGGGGGATTAGCCGGACACTCCAGGTCTCAGCAGGGGTATCGGCTGGGCACTCCTGGTCTCAGCAGGGGGAATCAGCAGGGGAGGAACTCAAAAAGGGATAGGGCAGGGGAGGAACTCAAAAGGGATAGGGCAGACACTTCAGGTCTCAGAAGGGGGATCGGCTGGGCACTCCTGGTCTCAGCAGGGGGATCAGCCGGTCACTCCGCGTCTCGGCAGAGGGTTCGCATAGGCCAGGTTTCAGCAAAGGAATCGTCTGGGGATCACCAGGGCAGGGGGATCGGACAGACACTACAGATGTCAGAAGGGGGATTAGCCGGACACTCCAGGTCTCAGCAGGGGTATCGGCTGGGCACTCCTGGTCTCAGCAGGGGGATCAGCCGAACACTCCGCGTCTCGGCAGGGGGTCGGATAGGCCAGGTCTCAGCAGGGGAATCGCCTGGGGATCACCAGGGCAGGGGGATCGGACAGACACTACAGATGTCGGAAGGGGGATTAGCCGGACACTCCACGTCTCAGCAGGGGAATCGGTTGGGCACTCTTGGTCTCAGCAGGGGGATCAGCAAGGGAGGAACACTCCGCGTCTCGGTAGGGGGTTCGGATAGGCACTTCGCGTCTCGGCAAGGGTATCAGCCGGCACTCCAGGTCTCAGCAGGGGGGCTCGGCCGGGGATCAGCCGGACATTCCACGTCTCGGCAGGGGGATCAGCCGGTCACTCCGCGTCTCGGCAGGGGGTTCGGATAGGCCAGGTCTCAGCAGGGGTATCAGCAAGGGAGGAACACTTCGCGTCTCGGTAGGGGGTTCGGATAGGCACTTTATGTCTCGGCAAGGGGATCAGCCGGCACTCCAGGTCTCAGCAGGGGGTTGGCCGGGGATCAGCCGGACCTCCAAGTCTCAAAATGGGGATAGGGCAGACACTTCAGGTCTCAGAAGGGGGGATCGGTTGGGCACTTCTGGTCTCAGCAGGGGAATCAGCCGGTCACTCCGCGTCTCGGCAGAGGGTTCGCATAGGCCAGGTTTCAGCAAAGGAATCGTCTGGGGATCACCAGGGCAGGGGGATCGTACAGACACTACAGATGTCAGAAGGGGGATTAGCCGGACACTCCAGGTCTCAGCAGGGGTATCGGCTGGGCACTCCTGGTCTCAGCAGGGGGATCAGCAAGGGAGGAACACTTCGCGTCTCGGTAGGGGGTTCGGATAGGCACTTCATGTCTCGGCAAGGGGAACAGCCGGCACTCCAGGTCTCAGCAGGGGGTTGGTCGGGGATCAGCCGGACCTCCAAGTCTCAAAAAGGGGATAGGGCAGACACTTCAGGTCTCAGAAGGGGGATCGGTTGGGCACTCCTGGTCTCAGCAGGGGAATCAGCAGGGGAGGAACACTCCGCGTCTCGGCAGGGGGTTCGGATAGGCCAGGTCTCAGCAGGGGAATCGTCTGGGGATCACCAGGGCAGGGGGATCGGACAGACACTACAGATGTCGGAAGGGGGATTAGCCGGACACTCCACGTCTCAGCAGGGGAATCGGTTGGGCACTCTTGGTCTCAGCAGGGGGATCAGCAAGGGAGGAACACTCCGCGTCTCGGTAGGGGGTTCGGATAGGCACTTCGCGTCTCGGCAAGGGTATCAGCCGGCACTCCAGGTCTCAGCAGGGGGCTCGGCCGGGGATCAGCCGGACATTCCACGTCTCGGCAGGGGGATCAGCCGGTCACTCCGCGTCTCGGCAGAGGGTTCGCATAGGCCAGGTTTCAGCAAAAGAATCGTCTGGGGATCACCAGGGCAGGGGGGATCGGACAGACACTACAGATGTCAGAAGGGGGATTAGCCGGACACTCCAGGTCTCAGCAGGGGTATCGGCTGGGCACTCCTGGTCTCAGCAGGGGAATCAGCAGGGGAGGAACTCAAAAAGGGATAGGGCAGGGGAGGAACTCAAAAGGGATAGGGCAGACACTTCAGGTCTCAGAAGGGGGATCGGCTGGGCACTCCTGGTCTCAGCAGGGGGATCAGCCGGTCACTCCGCGTCTCGGCAGAGGGTTCGCATAGGCCAGGTTTCAGCAAAGGAATCGTCTGGGGATCACCAGGGCAGGGGGACCGGACAGACACTACAGATGTCAGAAGGGGGATTAGCCGGACACTCCAGGTCTCAGCAGGGGTATCGGCTGGGCACTCCTGGTCTCAGCAGGGGATCAGCCGAACACTCCGCGTCTCGGCAGGGGGTTCGGATAGGCCAGGTCTCAGCAGGGGAATCGCCTGGGGATCACCAGGGCAGGGGGATCGGACAGACACTACAGATGTCGGAAGGGGGATTAGCCGGACACTCCACGTCTCAGCAGGGGGAATCGGTTGGGCACTCTTGGTCTCAGCAGGGGGATCAGCAAGGGAGGAACACTCCGCGTCTCGGTAGGGGGTTCGGATAGGCACTTCGCGTCTCGGCAAGGGTATCAGCCGGCACTCCAGGTCTCAGCAGGGGGATCGGCCGGGGATCAGCCGGACATTCCACGTCTCGGCAGGGGATCAGCCGGTCACTCCGCGTCTCGGCAGAGGGTTCGCATAGGCCAGGTTTCAGCAAAGGAATCGTCTGGGGATCACCAGGGCAGGGGGATCGGACAGACACTACAGATGTCAGAAGGGGGATTAGCCGGACACTCCAGGTCTCAGCAGGGGTATCGGCTGGGCACTCCTGGTCTCAGCAGGGGAATCAGCAGGGGAGGAACTCAAAAAGGGATAGGGCAGGGGAGGAACTCAAAAGGGATAGGGCAGACACTTCAGGTCTCAGAAGGGGGATCGGCTGGGCACTCCTGGTCTCAGCAGGGGATCAGCCGGTCACTCCGCGTCTCGGCAGAGGGTTCGCATAGGCCAGGTTTCAGCAAAGGAATCGTCTGGGGATCACCAGGGCAGGGGGATCGGACAGACACTACAGATGTCAGAAGGGGGATTAGCCGGACACTCCAGGTCTCAGCAGGGGTATCGGCTGGGCACTCCTGGTCTCATCAGGGGGATCAGCCGAACACTCCGCGTCTCGGCAGGGGGTTCGGATAGGCCAGGTCTCAGCAGGGGAATCGCCTGGGGATCACCAGGGCAGGGGGATCGGACAGACACTACAGATGTCGGAAGGGGGATTAGCCGGACACTCCACGTGTCAGCAGGGGAATCGGTTGGGCACTCTTGGTCTCAGCAGGGGGATCAGCAAGGGAGGAACACTCCGCGTCTCGGTAGGGGGTTCGGATAGGCACTTCGCGTCTCGGCAAGGGTATCAGCCGGCACTCCAGGTCTCAGCAGGGGGCTCGGCCGGGGATCAGCCGGACATTCCACGTCTCGGCAGGGGGATCAGCCGGTCACTCCGCGTCTCGGCAGAGGGTTCGCATAGGCCAGGTTTCAGCAAAAGAATCGTCTGGGGATCACCAGGGCAGGGGGATCGGACAGACACTACAGATGTCAGAAGGGGGATTAGCCGGACACTCCAGGTCTCAGCAGGGGTATCGGCTGGGCACTCCTGGTCTCAGCAGGGGAATCAGCAGGGGAGGAACTCAAAAAGGGATAGGGCAGGGGAGGAACTCAAAAAGGGATAGGGCAGACACTTCAGGTCTCAGAAGGGGGATCGGCTGGGAACTCCTGGTCTCAGCAGGGGGATCAGCCGGTCACTCCGCGTCTCGGCAGAGGGTTCGCATAGGCCAGGTTTCAGCAAAGGAATCGTCTGGGGATCACCAGGGCAGGGGGATCGGACAGACACTACAGATGTCAGAAGGGGGATTAGCCGGACACTCCAGGTCTCAGCAGGGGTATCGGCTGGGCACTCCTGGTCTCAGCAGGGGGATCAGCCGAACACTCCGCGTCTCGGCAGGGGGTTCGGATAGACCAGGTCTCAGCAGGGGAATCGCCTGGGGATCACCAGGGCAGGGGGATCGGACAGACACTACAGATGTCAGAAGGGGGATTAGCCGGACACTCCAGGTCTCAGCAGGGGTATCGGCTGGGCACTCCTGGTCTCAGCAGAGGGATCAGCCGAACACTCCGCGTCTCGGCAGGGGGTTCGGATAGGCCAGGTCTCAGCAGGGGAATCGCCTGGGGATCACCGGGGCAGGGGGATCGGACAGACACTACAGATGTCGGAAGGGGGATTAGCCGGACACTCCACGTCTCAGCAGGGGAATCGGTTGGGCACTCTTGGTCTCAGCAGGGGGATCAGCAAGGGAGGAACACTCCGCGTCTCGGTAGGGGGTTCGGATAGGCACTTCGCGTCTCGGCAAGGGTATCAGCCGGCACTCCAGGTCTCAGCAGGGGGCTCGGCCGGGGATCAGCCGGACATTCCACGTCTCGGCAGGGGGATCAGCCGGTCACTCCGCGTCTCGGCAGAGGGTTCGCATAGGCCAGGTTTCAGCAAAAGAATCGTCTGGGGATCACCAGGGCAGGGGGATCGGACAGACACTACAGATGTCAGAAGGGGGATTAGCCGGACACTCCAGGTCTCAGCAGGGGTATCGGCTGGGCACTCCTGGTCTCAGCAGGGGGATCAGCAGGGGAGGAACTCAAAAAGGGATAGGGCAGGGGAGGAACTCAAAAAGGGATAGGGCAGACACTTCAGGTCTCAGAAGGGGGATCGGCTGGGCACTCCTGGTCTCAGCAGGGGATCAGCCGGTCACTCCGCGTCTCGGCAGAGGGTTCGCATAGGCCAGGTTTCAGCAAAGGAATCGTGTGGGGATCACCAGGGCAGGGGGATCGGACAGACACTACAGATGTCAGAAGGGGGATTAGCCGGACACTCCAGGTCTCAGCAGGGGGATCGGCTGGGCACTCCTGGTCTCAGCAGGGGGATCAGCCGAACACTCCGCGTCTCGGCAGGGGGGTTCGGATAGGCCAGGTCTCAGCAGGGGAATCGCCTGGGGATCACCAGGGCAGGGGGATCGGACAGACACTACAGATGTCGGAAGGGGGATTAGCCGGACACTCCACGTCTCAGCAGGGGAATCGGTTGGGCACTCTTGGTCTTAGCAGGGGGATTAGCAAGGGAGGAACACTCCGCGTCTCGGTAGGGGGTTCGGATAGGCACTTCGCGTCTCGGCAAGGGTATCAGCCGGCACTCCAGGTCTCAGCAGGGGGCTCGGCCGGGGATCAGCCGGACATTCCACGTCTCGGCAGGGGGATCAGCCGGTCACTCCGCGTCTCGGCAGAGGGTTCGCATAGGCCAGGTTTCAGCAAAAGAATCGTCTGGGGATCACCAGGGCAGGGGGATCGGACAGACACTACAGATGTCAGAAGGGGGATTAGCCGGACACTCCAGGTCTCAGCAGGGGTATCGGCTGGGCACTCCTGGTCTCAGCAGGGGAATCAGCAGGGGAGGAACTCAAAAAGGGATAGGGCAGGGGAGGAACTCAAAAAGGGATAGGGCAGACACTTCAGGTCTCAGAAGGGGGATCGGCGGGGCACTCCTGGTCTCAGCAGGGGGATCAGCCGGTCACTCCGCGTCTCGGCAGAGGGTTCGCATAGGCCAGGTTTCAGCAAAGGAATCGTCTGGGGATCACCAGGGCAGGGGGATCGGACAGACACTACAGATGTCAGAAGGGGGATTAGCCGGACACTCCAGGTCTCAGCAGGGGTATCGGCTGGGCACTCCTGGTCTCAGCAGGGGGATCAGCCGAACACTCCGCGTCTCGGCAGGGGGTTCGGATAGGCCAGGTCTCAGCAGGGGAATCGCCTGGGGATCACCAGGGCAGGGGGATCGGACAGACACTACAGATGTCGGAAGGGGGATTAGCCGGACACTCCAGGTCTCAGCAGGGGTATCGGCTGGGCACTCCTGGTCTCAGCAGAGGGATCAGCCGAACACTCCGCGTCTCGGCAGGGGGTTCGGATAGGCCAGGTCTCAGCAGGGGAATCGCCTGGGGATCACCGGGGCAGGGGGATCGGACAGACACTACAGATGTCGGAAGGGGGATTAGCCGGACACTCCACGTCTCAGCAGGGGAATCGGTTGGGCACTCTTGGTCTCAGCAGGGGGATCAGCAAGGGAGGAACACTCCGCGTCTCGGTAGGGGGTTCGGATAGGCACTTCGCGTCTCGGCAAGGGTATCAGCCGGCACTCCAGGTCTCAGCAGGGGGCTCGGCCGGGGATCAGCCGGACATTCCACGTCTCGGCAGGGGGATCAGCCGGTCACTCCGCGTCTCGGCAGAGGGTTCGGATAGGCCAGGTCTCAGCAGGGGAATCGCCTGGGGATCACCAGGGCAGGGGGATCGGACAGACACTACAGATGTCAGAAGGGGGATTAGCCGGACACTCCAGGTCTCAGCAGGGGTATCGGCTGGGCACTCCTGGTCTCAGCAGAGGGATCAGCCGAACACTCCGCGTCTCGGCAGGGGGTTCGGATAGGCCAGGTCTCAGCAGGGGAATCGCCTGGGGATCACCGGGGCAGGGGGATCGGACAGACACTACAGATGTCGGAAGGGGGATTAGCCGGACACTCCACGTCTCAGCAGGGGAATCGGTTGGGCACTCTTGGTCTCAGCAGGGGGATCAGCAAGGGAGGAACACTCCGCGTCTCGGTAGGGGGTTCGGATAGGCACTTCGCGTCTCGGCAAGGGTATCAGCCGGCACTCCAGGTCTCAGCAGGGGGCTCGGCCGGGGATCAGCCGGACATTCCACGTCTCGGCAGGGGGATCAGCCGGTCACTCCGCGTCTCGGCAGAGGGTTCGGATAGGCCAGGTCTCAGCAGGGGAATCGCCTGGGGATCACCAGGGCAGGGGGATCGGACAGACACTACAGATGTCAGAAGGGGGATTAGCCGGACACTCCAGGTCTCAGCAGGGGTATCGGCTGGGCACTCCTGGTCTCAGCAGGGGGATCAGCAAGGGAGGAACACTTCGCGTCTCGGTAGGGGGTTCGGATAGGCACTTCATGTCTCGGCAAGGGTATCAGCCGGCACTCCAGGTCTCAGCAGGGGGCTCGGCCGGGGATCAGCCGGACATTCCACGTCTCGGCAGGGGGATAGGGCAGACACTTCAGGTCTTGGAAGGGGGATCAGCCGGACACTCCACGTCTCAAAAGGCGGATCGGCTGGGCACTCCTGGTCTCAGCAGGGGATCAGCCGAACACTCCGCGTCTCGGCAGGGGGTTCGGATAGGCCAGGTCTCAGCAGGGGTATCGGCTGGGCACTCCTGGTCTCAGCAGGGGGATCAGCAAGGGAGGAACACTTCGCGTCTCGGTAGGGGGTTCGGATAGGCACTTCATGTCTCGGCAAGGGGATCATAGGTTCGCATAGGCCGATTTCAGCAAAGGAATCGTCTGGGGATCACCAGGGCAGGGGGATCGGAAAGACACTACAGATGTCAGAAGGGGGATTAGCCGGACACTCCAGGTCTCAGCAGGGGTATCGGCTGGGCACTCCTGGTCTCAGCAGGGGGATCAGCAAGGGAGGAACACTTCGCGTCTCGGTAGGGGGTTCGGATAGGCACTTCATGTCTCGGCAAGGATATCAGCCGGCACTCCAGGTCTCAGCAGGGGGCTCGGCCGGGGATCAGCCGGACATTCCACGTCTCGGCAGGGGGATAGGGCAGACACTTCAGGTCTTGGAAGGGGGATCAGCCGGACACTCCACGTCTCAAAAGGCGGATCGGCTGGGCACTCCTGGTCTCAGCAGGGGGATCAGCCGAACACTCCGCGTCTCGGCAGGGGGTTCGGATAGGCCAGGTCTCAGCAGGGGTATCGGCTGGGCACTCCTGGTCTCAGCAGGGGGATCAGCAAGGGAGGAACACTTCGCGTCTCGGTAGGGGGTTCGGATAGGCACTTCATGTCTCGGCAAGGGGATCAGGCGGCACTCCAGGTCTCAGCAGGGGGTTGGCCGGGGATCAGCCGGACCTCCAAGTCTCAAAAAGGGGATAGGGCAGACACTTCAGGTCTCAGAAGGGGGATCGGTTGGGCACTTCTGGTCTCAGCAGGGCAATCAGCAGGGGAGGAACACTCCGCGTCTCGGCAGGGGGTTCGGATAGGCACTTCATGTCTCGTCAAGGGTATCAGCCGGCACTCCAGGTCTCAGCAGGGGGTTGGCCGGGGATCAGCCGGACCTCCAAGTCTCAAAAAGGGATAGGGCAGACACTTCATGTCTCAAAAGGGGGATCGGCTGGGCACTCCTGGTCTCAGCAGGGGGATCAGCCGGTCACTCCGCGTCTCGGCAGAGGGTTCGCATAGGCCAGGTTTCAGCAAAGGAATCGTCTGGGGGTCTGGGGATCACCAGGGCAGGGGGATCGGACAGACACTACAGATGTCAGAAGGGGGATTAGCCGGACACTCCAGGTCTCAGCAGGGGTATCGGCTGGGCACTCCTGGTCTCAGCAGGGGGATCAGCAAGGGAGGAACACTTCGCGTCTCGGTAAAGGGTTCGGATAGGCCCTTCATGTCTCGGCAAGGGTATCAGCCGGCACTCCAGGTCTCAGCAGGGGGCTCGGCCGGGGATCAGACGGACATTCCACGTCTCGGCAGGGGGATAGGGCAGACACTTCAGGTCTTGGAAGGGGGATCAGCCGGACACTCCACGTCTCAGCAGGGGAATCGGTTGGGCACTCTTGGTCTCAGCAGGGGGATCAGCAAGGGAGGAACACTCCGCGTCTCGGTAGGGGGTTCGGATAGGCACTTCGCGTCTCGGCAAGGGTATCAGCCGGCACTCCAGGTCTCAGCAGGGGGTTGGCCGAGGATCAGCCGGACCTCCTTGTCTCAAAAAGGGGATCGGACAGACACTACAGATGTCAGAAGGGGGATTAGCCGGACACTCCACGTCTCAGCAGGGGAATCGGTTGGGCACTCTTGGTCTCAGCAGGGGGATCAGCAAGGGAGGAACACTCCGCGTCTCGGTAGGGGGTTCGGATAGGCACTTCGCGTCTCGGCAAGGGTATCAGCCGGCACTCCAGGTGTCAGCTGGGGGCTCGGCCGGGGATCAGCCGGACATTCCACGTCTCGGCAGGGGGATAGGGCAGACACTTCAGGTCTTGGAAGGGGGATCAGCCGGACACTCCACGTCTCAGCAGGGGAATCGGTTGGGCACTCTTGGTCTCAGCAGGGGGACCAGCAAGGGAGGAACACTCCGCGTCTCGGTAGGGGGTTCGGATAGGCACTTCATGTCTCGGCAAGGGGATCAGCCGGCACTTCAGGTCTCAGCAGGGGATTGGCCGGGGATCAGCCGGACCTCCAAGTCTCAAAAAGGGATAGGGCAGACACTTCAGGTCTCAGAAGGGGGGATCGGCTGGGCACTCCTGGTCTTAGCAGGGGGATCAGCCGAACACTCCGCGTCTCGGCAGGGGGTTCGCATAGGCCAGGTCTCAGCAGGGGAATCGCCTGGGGATCACCAGGGCAGGGGGATCGGACAGACACTACAGATGTCAGAAGGGGGATTTAGCCGGACACTCCACGTCTCAGCAGGGGAATCGGTTGGGCACTCTTGGTCTCAGCAGGGGGATCAGCAAGGGAGGAACACTCCGCGTCTCGGTAGGGGGTTCGGATAGGCACTTCGCGTCTCGGCAAGGGTATCAGCCGGCACTCCAGGTGTCAGCTGGGGGCTCGGCCGGGGATCAGCCGGACATTCCACGTCTCGGCAGGGGGATAGGGCAGACACTTCAGGTCTTGGAAGGGGGATCAGCCGGACACTCCACGTCTCAGCAGGGGAATCGGTTGGGCACTCTTGGTCTCAGCAGGGGGACCAGCAAGGGAGGAACACTCCGCGTCTCGGTAGGGGGTTCGGATAGGCACTTCATGTCTCGGCAAGGGGATCAGGCGGCACTCCAGGTCTCAGCAGGGGGTTGGCCGGGGATCAGCCGGACCTTCAAGTCTCAAAAAGGGGATAGGGCAGACACTTCAGGTCTCAGAAGGGGGGATCGGTTGGGCACTTCTGGTCTCAGCAGGGCAATCAGCAGGGGAGGAACACTCCGCGTATCGGCAGGGGGTTCGGATAGGCACTTCATGTCTCGTCAAGGGTATCAGCCGGCACTCCAGGTCTCAGCAGGGGGTGGGCCGGGGATCAGCCGGACCTTCAAGTCTCAAAAAGGGGATAGGGCAGACACTTCAGGTCTCAGAAGGGGGGATCGGTTGGGCACTTCTGGTCTCAGCAGGGCAATCAGCAGGGGAGGAACACTCCGCGTATCGGCAGGGGGTTCGGATAGGCACTTCATGTCTCGTCAAGGGTATCAGCCGGCACTCCAGGTCTCAGCAGGGGGTTGGCCGGGGATCAGCCGGACCTCCAAGTCTCAAAAAGGGATAGGGCAGACACTTCAGGTCTCAGAAGGGGGATCGGCTGGGCACTCCTGGTCTCAGCAGGGGATCAGCCGGTCACTCCGCGTCTCGGCAGAGGGTTCGCATAGGCCGATTTCAGCAAAGGAATCGTCTGGGGATCACCAGGGCAGGGGGATCGGAAAGACACTACAGATGTCAGAAGGGGGATTAGCCGGACACTCCAGGTCTCAGCAGGGGTATCGGCTGGGCACTCCTGGTCTCAGCAGGGGGATCAGCAAGGGAGGAACACTTCGCGTCTCGGTAAAGGGTTCGGATAGGCACTTCATGTCTCGGCAAGGGTATCAGCCGGCACTCCAGGTCTCAGCAGGGGGCTCGGCCGGGGATCAGCCGGACATTCCACGTCTCGGCGGGGGGATTGGGCAGACACTTCAGGTCTTGGAAGGGGGATCAGCCGGACACTCCACGTCTCAAAAGGCGGATCGGCTGGGCACTTCTGGTCTCAGCAGGGGGATCAGCCAAACACTCCGCGTCTCGGCAGGGGGTTCGGATAGGCCAGGTCTCAGCAGGGGTATCGGCTGGGCACTCCTGGTCTCAGCAGGGGGATCAGCAAGGAAGGAACACTTCGCGTCTCGGTAGGGGGTTCGGATAGGCACTTCATGTCTCGGCAAGGGGATCAGGCGGCACTCCAGGTCTCAGCAGGGGGTTGGCCGAGGATCAGCCGGACCTCCAAGTCTCAAAAAGGGATAGGGCAGACACTTCAGGTCTCAGAAGGGGGATCGGCTGGGCACTCCTGGTCTCAGCAGGGGGATCAGCCGGTCACTCCGCGTCTCGGCAGGGGGTTCGGATAGGCCAGGTCTCAGCAGGGGTATCGGCTGGGCACTCCTGGTCTCAGCAGGGGGATCAGCAAGGAAGGAACACTTCGCGTCTCGGTAGGGGGTTCGGATAGGCACTTCATGTCTCGGCAAGGGGATCAGGCGGCACTCCAGGTCTCAGCAGGGGGTTGGCCGAGGATCAGCCGGACCTCCAAGTCTCAAAAAGGGATAGGGCAGACACTTCAGGTCTCAGAAGGGGGATCGGCTGGGCACTCCTGGTCTCAGCAGGGGGATCAGCCGGTCACTCCGCGTCTCGGCAGAGGGTTCGCATAGGCCGATTTCAGCAAAGGAATCGTCTGGGGATCACCAGGGCAGGGGGATCGGAAAGACACTACAGATGTCAGAAGGGGGATTAGCCGGACACTCCAGGTCTCAGCAGGGGTATCGGCTGGGCACTCCTGGTCTCAGCAGGGGGATCAGCAAGGGAGGAACACTTCGCGTCTCGGTAGGGGGTTCGGATAGGCACTTCATGTCTCGGCAAGGGTATCAGCCGGCACTCCAGGTCTCAGCATGGGGCTCGGCCGGGGATCAGCCGGACATTCCACGTCTCGGCAGGGGGATAGGGCAGACACTTCAGGTCTTGGAAGGGGGATCAGCCGGACACTCCACGTCTCAAAAGGCGGATCGGCTGGGCACTCCTGGTCTCAGCAGGGGGATCAGCCGAACACTCCGCGTCTCGGCAGGGGGTTCGGATAGGCCAGGTCTCAGCAGGGGTATCGGCTGGGCACTCCTGGTCTCAGCAGGGGGATCAGCAAGGGAGGAACACTTCGCGTCTCGGTAGGGGGTTCGGATAGGCACTTCATGTCTCGGCAAGGGGATCAGGCGGCACTCCAGGTCTCAGCAGGGGGTTGGCCGGGGATCAGCCGGACCTCCAAGTCTCAAAAAGGGGATAGGGCAGACACTTCAGGTCTCAGAAGGGGGATCGGTTGGGCACTTCTGGTCTCAGCAGGGCAATCAGCAGGGGGAGGAACACTCCGCGTCTCGGCAGGGGGTTCGGATAGGCACTTCATGTCTCGTCAAGGGTATCAGCCGGCACTCCAGGTCTCAGCAGGGGGTTGGCCGGGGATCAGCCGGACCTCCAAGTCTCAAAAAGGGATAGGGCAGACACTTCAGGTCTCAGAAGGGGGATCGGCTGGGCACTCCTGGTCTCAGCAGGGGGATCAGCCGGTCACTCCGCGTCTCGGCAGAGGGTTCGCATAGGCCAGGTTTCAGCAAAGGATAGCAAAGGCCGAACACTACAGATGTCAGAAGGGGGATTAGCCGGACACTCCAGGTCTCAGCAGGGGTATCGGCTGGGCACTCCTGGTCTCAGCAGGGGGATCAGCAAGGGAGGAACACTTCGCGTCTCGGTAAAGGGTTCGGATAGGCACTTCATGTCTCGGCAAGGGTATCAGCCGGCACTCCAGGTCTCAGCAGGGGGCTCGGCCGGGGATCAGCCGGACATTCCACGTCTCGGCAGGGGGATTGGGCAGACACTTCAGGTCTTGGAAGGGGGATCAGCCGGACACTCCACGTCTCAAAAGGCGGATCGGCTGGGCACTTCTGGTCTCAGCAGGGGGATCAGCCGAACACTCCGCGTCTCGGCAGGGGGTTCGGATAGGCACTTCGCGTCTCGGCAAGGGTATCAGCCGGCACTCCAGGTGTCAGCTGGGGGCTCGGCCGGGGATCAGCCGAACGCTCCAGGTCTCAGCAGGGGGATCGGTTGGGCACTCCTGGTCTCAACAGGGGGATCAGCAGGGGAGGATCACTCCGCGTCTCGGCGGGGGCTCGGATAGGCACTTCACGTCTCGGCAAGGGTATCAGCCGGCACTCCAGGTCTCAGCAGGGGGCTCGGCCGGGAATCAGCCCGACATTCCACGTCTCGGCTGGGGATAGGGCAGACACTTCAGGTCTTGGAAGGGGGATCAGCCGGACACTCCACGTCTCAAAAGGCGGATCGGCTGGGCACTCCTGGTCTCAGCAGGGGGATCAGCCGAACACTCCGCGTCTCGGCAGGGGGGTTCGGATAGGCCAGGTTTCAGCAGAGGAATCGTCTGCTGATCACCAGGGCAGGGGGATCGCACAGACACTACAGATGTCAGAAGGGGGATTAGCCGGACACTCCACGTCTCAGCAGGGGAATCGGTTGGGCACTCCTGGTCTCAGCAGGGGGATCAGCAAGGGAGGAACACTCCGCGTCTCGGTAGGGGGTTCGGATAGGCACTTCATGTCTCGGCAAGGGTATCAGCCGGCACTCCAGGTCTCAGCAGAGGGTCCGGGATCGCAGGCCGGGATCAGCCGGACCTCCTTGTCTCAAAAAGGGGATAGGGCAGACACTTCAGGTCTCAGAAGGGGGATCGGTTGGGCACTCCTGGTCTCAGCAGGGGGATCAGCAGGGGAGGAACACCTAGGCCAGGTTTCAGCAGAGGAATCGTCTGCTGATCACCAGGGCAGGGGGATCGCACAGACACTACAGATGTCAGAAGGGGGATTAGCCGGACACTCCACGTCTCAGCAGGGGAATCGGTTGGGCACTCCTGGTCTCAGCAGGGGGATCAGCAAGGGAGGAACACTCCGCGTTCCGGTAGGGGGTTCGGATAGGCACTTCATGTCTCGGCAAGGGTATCAACCGGCACTCCAGGTCTCAGCAGGGGGTTGGCCGGGGATCAGCCGGACCTCCAAGTCTCAAAAAGGGATAGGGCAGACACTTCAGGTCTCAGAAGGGGGATCGGTTGGGCACTCCTGGTCTCAGCAGGGGGAGCAGCAGGGGAGGAACATTCCGCGTCTCGGCAGAGGGTTCGGATAAGCCAGGTTTCAGCAGAGGATTCGTCTGGGGATCAACAGGGAAGGGGGATCGGACAGGCACTACAGATCTCGAAAGGGGGATCAGCCGGACGCTCCAGGTCTCAGCAGGGGGATTGGTTGGGCACTCCTGGCCTCAGCAGGGGGATCAGCAGGGGAGGAACACTCCGCGTCTCGGTAGGGGGTTCGGATAGGCACTTCATGTCTCGGCAAGGGTATCAACCGGCACTCCAGGTCTCAGCAGGGGGTTGGCCGGGGATCAGCCGGACCTCCAAGTCTCAAAAAGGGATAGGGCAGACACTTCAGGTCTCAGAAGGGGGATCGGCTGGGCACTCCTGGTCTCAGCTGGGGGATCAGCCGGTCACTCCGCGTCTCGGCAGAGGGTTCGCATAAGCCAGGTTTCAGCAAAGGAATCGTCTGGGGATCACCAGGGCAGGGGGATCGGACAGACACTACAGATGTCAGAAGGGGGATTAGCCGGACACTCCAGGTCTCAGCAGGGGTATCGGCTGGCCCTCCTGGTCTAAGCAGGGGGATCAGCAAGGGAGGAACACTTCGCGTCTCGGTAGGGGGTTCGGATAGGCACTTCATGTCTCGGCAAGGGTATCAGCCGGCACTCCAGGTCTCAGCAGGGGGCTCGGCCGGGTATCAGCCGGACATTCCACGTCTCGGCAGGGGGATAGGGCAGACACTTCAGGTCTTGGAAGGGGGATCAGCCGGACACTCCACGTCTCAAAAGGCGGATCGGCTGGGCACTCCTGGTCTCAGCAGGGGGATCAGCCGAACACTCCGCGTCTCGGCAGGGGGTTCGGATAGGCCAGGTCTCAGCAGGGGTATCGGCTGGGCACTCCTGGTCTCAGCAGGGGGATCAGCCGAACACTCCGCGTCTCGGCAGGGGGTTCGGATAGGCCAGGTCTCAGCAGGGGAATCGTCTGGGGATCACCAGGGCAGGGGGATCGGACAGACACTACAGATGTCGGAAGGGGGGATTAGCCGGACACTCCACATCTCAGCAGAGGAATCGGTTGGGCACTCTTGGTCTCAGCAGGGGGATCAGCAAGGGAGGAACACTCCGCGTCTCGGTAGGGGGGTTCGGATAGGCACTTCGCGTCTCGGCAAGGGTATCAGCCGGCACTCCAGGTCTCAGCAGGGGGGCTCGGCCGGGGATCAGCCGGACATTCCACGTCTCAGCAGGGGGATCAGCCGGTCACTCCGCGTCTCGGCAGAGGGTTCGCATAGGCCAGGTTTCAGCAAATGAATCGTCTGGGGATCACCAGGGCAGGGGGATCGAAAAAGACACTACAGATGTCAGAAGGGGGATTAGCCGGACACCCAGGTCTCAGCAGGGGTATCGGCTGGGCACTCCTGGTCTCAGCAGGGGAATCAGCAGGGGAGGAACTCAAAAAGGGATAGGGCAGGGGAGGAACTCAAAAAGGGATAGGGCAGACACTTCAGGTCTCAGAAGGGGGATCAGCTGGGCACTCCTGGTCTCAGCAGGGGGATCAGCCGGTCACTCCGCGTCTCGGCAGAGGGTTCGCATAGGCCAGGTTTCAGCAAAGGAATCGTCTGGGGATCACCAGGGCAGGGGGATCGGACAGACACTACAGATGTCAGAAGGGGGATTAGCCGGACACTCCAGGTCTCAGCAGGGGTATCGGCTGGGCACTCCTGGTCTCAGCAGGGGGATCAGCCGAACACTCCGCGTCTCGGCAGGGGGTTCGGATAGGCCAGGTCTCAGCAGGGGAATCGCCTGGGGATCACCAGGGCAGGGGGATCGGACAGACACTACAGATGTCGGAAGGGGGGATTAGCCGGACACTCCACGTCTCAGCAGGGGAATCGGTTGGGCACTCTTGGTCTTAGCAGGGGGATTAGCAAGGGAGGAACACTCCGCGTCTCGGTAGGGGGTTCGGATAGGCACTTCGCGTCTCGGCAAGGGTATCAGCCGGCACTCCAGGTGTCAGCTGGGGGCTCGGCCGGGGATCAGCCGGACATTCCACGTCTCGGCAGGGGGGATAGGGCAGACACTTCAGGTCTTGGAAGGGGGATCAGCCGGACACTCCACGTCTCAGCAGGGGAATTGGTTGGGCACTCTTGGTCTCAGCAGGGGGACCAGCAAGGGAGGAACACTCCGCGTCTCGGTAGGGGGTTCGGATAGGCACTTCATGTCTCGGCAAGGGGATCAGCCGGCACATCAGGTCTCAGCAGGGGGTTGGCCGGGGATCAGCCGGACCTCCAAGTCTCAAAAAGGGATAGGGCAGACACTTCAGGTCTCAGAAGGGGTATCGGCTGGGCACTCCTGGTCTCAGCAGGGGGATCAGCCGGTCACTCCGCGTCTCGGCAGAGGGTTCGCATAGGCCAGGTTTCAGCAAAGGAATCGTCTGGGGATCACCAGGGCAGGGGGATCGGACAGACACTACAGATGTCAGAAGGGGGATTAGCCGGACACTCCAGGTCTCAGCAGGGGTATCGGCTGGGCACTCCTGGTCTCAGCAGGGGGATCAGCAAGGGAGGAACACTTCGCGTCTCGGTAGGGGGTTCGGATAGGCACTTCATGTCTCGGCAAGGGTATCAGCCGGCACTCCAGGTCTCAGCAGGGGGCTCGGCCGGGGATCAGCCGGCCATTCCCCGTCTCGGCAGGGGGATAGGGCAGACACTTCAGGTCTTGGAAGGGGGATCAGCCGGACACTCCACGTCTCAAAAGGCGGATCGGCTGGGCACTCCTGGTCTCAGCAGGGGGATCAGCCGACCACTCCGCGTCTCGGCAGGGGGTTCGGATAGGCCAGGTCTCAGCAGGGGTATCAGCAAGGGAGGAACACTTCGCGTCTCGGTAGGGGGTTCGGATAGGCACTTTATGACACGGCAAGGGGATCAGCCGGCACTCCAGGTCTCAGCAGGGGGTTGGCCGGGGATCAGCCGGACCTCCAAGTCTCAAAAAGGGGATAGGGCAGACACTTCTGGTCTCAGAAGGGGGATCGGTTGGGCACTTCTGGTCTCAGCAGGGGAATCAGCAGGGGAGTAACACTCCGCGTCTCGGCAGAGGGTTCGCATAGGCCAGGTTTCAGCAAAGGATAGCAAAGGCCGAACACTACAGATGTCAGAAGGGGGATTAGCCGGACACTCCAGGTCTCAGCAGGGGTATCGGCTGGGCACTCCTGGTCTCAGCAGGGGGATCAGCAAGGGAGGAACACTTCGCGTCTCGGTAAAGGGTTCGGATAGGCACTTCATGTCTCGGCAAGGGTATCAGCCGGCACTCCAGGTCTCAGCAGGGGGCTCGGCCGGGGATCAGCCGGACATTCCACGTCTCGGCAGGGGGATTGGGCAGACACTTCAGGTCTTGGAAGGGGGATCAGCCGGACACTCCACGTCTCAAAAGGCGGATCGGCTGGGCACTTCTGGTCTCAGCAGGGGGATCAGCCGAACACTCCGCGTCTCGGCAGGGGGTTCGGATAGGCACTTCGCGTCTCGGCAAGGGTATCAGCCGGCACTCCAGGTGTCAGCTGGGGGGCTCGGCCGGGGATCAGCCGAACGCTCCAGGTCTCAGCAGGGGGATCGGTTGGGCACTCCTGGTCTCAACAGGGGGATCGGCAGGGGAGGATCACTCCGCGTCTCGGCGGGGGCTCGGATAGGCACTTCACGTCTCGGCAAGGGTATCAGCCGGCACTCCAGGTCTCAGCAGGGGGCTCGGCCGGGAATCAGCCCGACATTCCACGTCTCGGCTGGGGATAGGGCAGACACTTCAGGTCTTGGAAGGGGGATCAGCCGGACACTCCACGTCTCAAAAGGCGGATCGGCTGGGCACTCCTGGTCTCAGCAGGGGGATCAGCCGAACACTCCGCGTCTCGGCAGGGGGTTCGGATAGGCCAGGTTTCAGCAGAGGAATCGTCTGCTGATCACCAGGGCAGGGGGATCGCACAGACACTACAGATGTCAGAAGGGGGATTAGCCGGACACTCCATGTCTCAGCAGGGGAATCGGTTGGGCACTCCTGGTCTCAGCAGGGGGATCAGCAAGGGAGGAACACTCCGCGTCTCGGTAGGGGGTTCGGATAGGCACTTCATGTCTCGGCAAGGGTATCAGCCGGCACTCCAGGTCTCAGCAGAGGGTCCGGGATCGCAGGCCGGGATCAGCCGGACCTCCTTGTCTCAAAAAGGGGATAGGGCAGACACTTCAGGTCTCAGAAGGGGGATCGGTTGGGCACTCCTGGTCTCAGCAGGGGGATCAGCAGGGGAGGAACACTCCGCGTCTCGGCAGAGGGTTCGGATAGGCCAGGTTTCAGCAGAGGAATCGTCTGCTGATCACCAGGGCAGGGGGATCGCACAGACACTACAGATGTCAGAAGGGGGATTAGCCGGACACTCCATGTCTCAGCAGGGGAATCGGTTGGGCACTCCTGGTCTCAGCAGGGGGATCAGCAAGGGAGGAACACTCCGCGTTCCGGTAGGGGGTTCGGATAGGCACTTCATGTCTCGGCAAGGGTATCAACCGGCACTCCAGGTCTCAGCAGGGGGTTGGCCGGGGATCAGCCGGACCTCCAAGTCTCAAAAAGGTATAGGGCAGACACTTCAGGTCTCAGAAGGGGGATCGGTTGGGCACTCCTGGTCTCAGCAGGGGGAGCAGCAGGGGAGGAACATTCCGCGTCTCGGCAGAGGGTTCGGATAAGCCAGGTTTCAGCAGAGGAATCGTCTGGGGATCGACAGGGAAGGCGGATCGGACAGGCACTACAGATCTCGAAAGGGGGATCAGCCGGACGCTTCAGGTCTCAGCAGGGGGATCGGTTGGGCACTCCTGGTCTCAGCAAGGGAATCAGCAGGGGAGGAACACTCCGGTCTCGGCAGGGGGCTCGGATAGGCACTTCATGTCTCGGCAAGGGTATCAGCCGGCACTCCAGGTCTCAGCAGGGGGTTGGCCGGGGATCAGCCGGACCTCCAAGTCTCAAAAAGGGATAGGGCAGACGCTTCAGGTCTCAGAAGGGGGATCGGCTGGGCACTCCTGGTCTCAGCTGGGGGATCAGCCGGTCACTCCGCGTCTCGGCAGAGGGTTCGCATAAGCCAGGTTTCAGCAAAGGAATCGTCTGGGGATCACCAGGGCAGGGGGATCGGACAGACACTACAGATGTCAGAAGGGGGATTAGCCGGACACTCCAGGTCTCAGCAGGGGTATCGGCTGGCCCTCCTGGTCTAAGCAGGGGGATCAGCAAGGGAGGAACACTTCGCGTCTCGGTAAGGGGTTCGGATAGGCACTTCATGTCTCGGCAAGGGTATCAGCCGGCACTCCAGGTCTCAGCAGGGGGCTCGGCCGGGTATCAGCCGGACATTCCACGTCTCGGCAGGGGGATAGGGCAGACACTTCAGGTCTTGGAAGGGGGATCAGCCGGACACTCCACGTCTCAAAAGGCGGATCGGCTGGGCACTCCTGGTCTCAGCAGGGGGATCAGCCGAACACTCCGCGTCTCGGCCGGGGGTTCGGATAGGCCAGGTCTCAGCAGGGGTATCGGCTGGGCACTCCTGGTCTCAGCAGGGGGATCAGCCGAACACTCCGCGTCTCGGCAGGGGGTTCGGATAGGCCAGGTCTCAGCAGGGGAATCGTCTGGGGATCACCAGGGCAGGGGGATCGGACAGACACTACAGATGTCGGAAGGGGGATTAGCCGGACACTCCACGTCTCAGCAGAGGAATCGGTTGGGCACTCTTGGTCTCAGCAGGGGGATCAGCAAGGGAGGAACACTCCGCGTCTCGGTAGGGGGTTCGGATAGGCACTTCGCGTCTCGGCAAGGGTATCAGCCGGCACTCCAGGTCTCAGCAGGGGGCTCGGCCGGGGATCAGCCGGACATTCCACGTCTCGGCAGGGGGATCAGCCGGTCACTCCGCGTCTCGGCAGAGAGTTCGCATAGGCCAGGTTTCAGCAAAAGAATCGTCTGGGGATCACCAGGGCAGGGGGATCGGAAAGACACTACAGATGTCAGAAGGGGGATTAGCCGGACACTCCAGGTCTCAGCAGGGGTATCGGCTGGGCACTCCTGGTCTCAGCAGGGGAATCAGCAGAGGAGGAACTCAAAAAGGGATAGGGCAGGGGAGGAACTCAAAAAGGGATAGGGCAGACACTTCAGGTCTCAGAAGGGGGATCGGCTGGGCACTCCTGGTCTCAGCAGGGGGATCAGCCGGTCACTCCGCGTCTCGGCAGAGGGTTCGCATAGGCCAGGTTTCAGCAAAGGAATCGTCTGGGGATCACCAGGGCAGGGGGATCGGACAGACACTACAGATGTCAGAAGGGGGATTAGCCGGACACTCCAGGTGTCAGCAGGGGTATCGGCTGGGCACTCCTGGTCTCAGCAGGGGATCAGCCGAACACTCCGCGTCTCGGCAGGGGGTTCGGATAGGCCAGGTCTCAGCAGGGGAATCGCCTGGGGATCACCAGGGCAGGGGGATCGGACAGACACTACAGATGTCGGAAGGGGGGATTAGCCGGACACTCCCACGTCTCAGCAGGGGAATCGGTTGGGCACTCTTGGTCTTAGCAGGGGGATTAGCAAGGGAGGAACACTCCGCGTCTCGGTAGGGGGTTCGGATAGGCACTTCGCGTCTCGGCAAGGGTATCAGCCGGCACTCCAGGTGTCAGCTGGGGGCTCGGCCGGGGATCAGCCGGACATTCCACGTCTCGGCAGGGGGATAGGGCAGACACTTCAGGTCTTGGAAGGGGGATCAGCCGGACACTCCACGTCTCAGCAGGGGAATCGGTTGGGCACTCTTGGTCTCAGCAGGGGGACCAGCAAGGGAGGAACACTCCGCGTCTCGGTAGGGGGTTCGGATAGGCACTTCATGTCTCGGCAAGGGGATCAGCCGGCACTTCAGGTCTCAGCAGGGGGTTGGCCGGGGATCAGCCGGACCTCCAAGTCTCAAAAAGGGATAGGGCAGACACTTCAGGTCTCAGAAGGGGGATCGGCTGGGCACTCCTGGTCTCAGCAGGGGGATCAGCCGGTCACTCCGCGTCTCGGCAGAGGGTTCGCATAGGCCAGGTTTCAGCAAAGGAATCGTCTGGGGATCACCAGGGCAGGGGGATCGGACAGACACTACAGATGTCAGAAGGGGGATTAGCCGGACACTCCAGGTCTCAGCAGGGGTATCGGCTGGGCACTCCTGGTCTCAGCAGGGGGATCAGCAAGGGAGGAAAACTTCGCGTCTCGGTAGGGGGTTCGGATAGGCCCTTCATGTCTCGGCAAGGGTATCAGCCGGCACTCCAGGTCTCAGCAGGGGGCTCGGCCGGGGATCAGCCGGACATTCCACGTCTCGGCAGGGGGATAGGGCAGACACTTCAGGTCTTGGAAGGGGGATCAGCCGGACACTCCACGTCTCAAAAGGCGGATCGGCTGGGCACTCCTGGTCTCAGCAGGGGGATCAGCCGAAGGGGGTTCGGATAGGCCAGGTCTCAGCAGGGGTATCAGCAAGGGAGGAACACTTCGCGTCTCGGTAGGGGGTTCGGATAGGCACTTTATGTCTCGGCAAGGGGATCAGCCGGCACTCCAGGTCTCAGCAGGGGGTTGGCCGGGGATCAGCCGGACCTCCAAGTCTCAAAAAGGGGATAGGGCAGACACTTCTGGTCTCAGAAGGGGGATCGGTTGGGCACTTCTGGTCTCAGCAGGGGAATCAGCAGGGGAGTAACACTCCGCGTCTCGGCAGGGGGTTCGGATAGGCACTTCATGTCTCGTCAAGGGTATCAGCCGGCACTCCAGGTCTCAGCAGGGGGTTGGCCGGGGATCAGCCGGACCTCCAAGTCTCAAAAAGGGGATAGGGCAGACACTTCAGGTCTCAGAAGGGGGATCGGTTGGGCACTCCTGGTCTCAGCAGGGGGATAAGCCGGTCACTCCGAGTCTCGGCAGAGGGTTCGCATAGGCCAGGTTTCAGCAAAGGAATCGTCTGGGGATCACCAGGGCAGGGGGATCGGACAGACACTACAGATGTCAGAAGGGGGATTAGCCGGACACTCCACGTCTCAGCAGGGGAATCGGTTGGGCACTCTTGGTCTCAGCAGGGGGACCAGCAAGGGAGGATTACTCCGCGTCTCGGTAGGGGGTTCGGATAGGCACTTCATGTCTCGGCAAGGGTATCAGCCGGCACTCCAGGTCTCAGCAGGGGGCTCGGCCTGGGATCAGCCGGACATTCCACGTCTCGGCAGGGGGATAGGGCAGACACTTCAGGTCCTGGAAGGGGGATCAGCCGAACACTCCACGTCTCAAAAGGCGGATCGGCTGAGCACTCCTGGTCTCAGCAGGGTAATCAGCCGAACACTCCGCGTCTCGGCAGCGGGTTCGGATAGGCACTTCATGTCTCGGCAAGGGTATCAGCCGGCACTCCAGGTGTCAGCTGGGGGCTCGGCCGGGGATCAGCCGGACATTCCACGTCTCGGCAGGGGGATAGGGCAGACACTTCAGGTCTTGGAAGGGGGATCAGCCGGACACTCCACGTCTCAGCAGGGGAATCGGTTGGGCACTCTTGGTCTCAGCAGGGGGACCAGCAAGGGAGGAACACTCCGCGTCTCGGTAGGGGGTTCGGATAGGCACTTCATGTCTCGGCAAGGGGATCAGCCGGCACTTCAGGTCTCAGCAGGGGGTTGGCCGGGGATCAGCCGGACCTCCAAGTCTCAAAAAGGGATAGGGCAGACACTTCAGGTCTCAGAAGGGGGATCGGCTGGGCACTCCTGGTCTCAGCAGGGGGATCAGCCGGTCACTCCGCGTCTCGGCAGAGGGTTCGCATAGGCCAGGTTTCAGCAAAGGAATCGTCTGGGGATCACCAGGGCAGGGGGATCGGACAGACACTACAGATGTCAGAAGGGGGATTAGCCGGACACTCCAGGTCTCAGCAGGGGTATCGGCTGGGCACTCCTGGTCTCAGCAGGGGGATCAGCAAGGGAGGAACACTTCGCGTCTCGGTAGGGGGTTCGGATAGGCACTTCATGTCTCGGCAAGGGTATCAGCCGGCACTCCAGGTCTCAGCAGGGGGCTCGGCCGGGGATCAGCCGGACATTCCACGTCTCGGCAGGGGGATAGGGCAGACACTTCAGGTCTTGGAAGGGGGATCAGCCGGACACTCCACGTCTCAAAAGGCGGATCGGCTGGGCACTCCTGGTCTCAGCAGGGGGATCAGCCGAACACTCCGCGTCTCGGCAGGGGGTTCGGATAGGCCAGGTCTCAGCAGGGGTATCAGCAAGGGAGGAACACTTCGCGTCTCGGTAGGGGGTTCGGATAGGCACTTCATGTCTCGGCAAGGGTATCAGCCGGCACTCCAGGTCTCAGCAGGGGGCTCGGCCGGGGATCAGCCGGACATTCCACGTCTCGGCAGGGGGATAGGGCAGACACTTCAGGTCTCAGAAGGGGGATCGGTTGGGCACTTCTGGTCTCAGCAGGGGAATCAGCAGGGGAGGAACACTCCGCATCTCGGCAGGGGGTTCGGATAGGCACTTCATGTCTCGTCAAGGGTATCAGCCGGCACTCCAGGTCTCAGCAGGGGGTTGGCCGGGGATCAGCCGGACCTCCAAGTCTCAAAAAGGGGATAGGGCAGACACTTCAGGTCTCAGAAGGGGGATCGGTTGGGCACTTCTGGTCTCAGCAGGGGAATCAGCAGGGGAGGAACACTCCGCATCTCGGCAGGGGGTTCGGATAGGCACTTCATGTCTCGTCAAGGGTATCAGCCGGCACTCCAGGTCTCAGCAGGGGGTTGGCCGGGGATCAGCCGGACCTCCACGTCTCAAAAAGGGGATAGGGCAGACACTTCAGGTCTCAGAAGGGGGATCGGTTGGGCACTCCTGGTCTCAGCAGGGGGATCAGCCGGTCACTCCGCGTCTCGGCAGAGGGTTCGCATAGGCCAGGTTTCAGCAAAGGAATCGTCTGGGGATCACCAGGGCAGGGGGATCGGACAGACACTACAGATGTCAGAAGGGGGATTAGCCGGACACTCCACGTCTCAGCAGGGGAATCGGTTGGGCACTCTTGGTCTCAGCAGGGGGACCAGCAAGGGAGGATTACTCCGCGTCTCGGTAGGGGGTTCGGATAGGCACTTTATGTCTCGGCAAGGGGATCAGCCGGCACTCCAGGTCTCAGCAGGGGTTGGCCGGGGATCAGCCGGACCTCCAAGTCTCAAAAAGGGATAGGGCAGACACTTCAGGTCTCAGAAGGGGGATCGGCTGGGCACTCCTGGTCTCAGCAGGGGGATCAGCCGGTCACTCCGCGTCTCGGCAGGGGGTTCGCATAGGCCGATTTCAGCAAAGGAATCGTCTGGGGATCACCAGGGCAGGGGGATCGGACAGACACTACAGATGTCAGAAGGGGGATTAGCCGGACACTCCAGGTCTCAGCAGGGGTATCGGCTGGGCACTCCTGGTCTCAGCAGGGGGATCAGCAAGGGAGGAACACTTCGCGTCTCGGTAGGGGGTTCGGATAGGCACTTCATGTCTCGGCAAGGGTATCAGCCGGCACTCCAGGTCTCAGCAGGGGGCTCGGCCGGGGATCAGCCGGACATTCCACGTCTCGGCAGGGGGATAGGGCAGACACTTCAGGTCTTGGAAGGGGGATCAGCCGGACAATCCACGTCTCAAAAGGCGGATCGGCTGAGCACTCCTGGTCTCAGCAGGGGGATCAGCCGAACACTCCGCGTCTCGGCAGCGGGTTCGGATAGGCACTTCATGTCTCGGCAAGGGTATCAGCCGGCACTCCAGGTCTCAGCAGAGGGTCCGGGATCGCAGGCCGGGATCAGCCGGACCTCCTTGTCTCAAAAAGGGGATAGGGCAGACACTTCAGGTCTCAGAAGGGGGATCGGTTGGGCACTCCTGGTCTCAGCAGGGGGATCAGCAAGGGAGGAACACTTCGCGTCTCGGTAGGGGGTTCGGATAGGCACTTCATGTCTCGGGAAGGGTATCAGCCGGCACTTCAGGTCTCAGCAGGGGGCTCGGCCGGGGATCAGCCGGACATTCCACGTCTCGGCAGGGGGATAGGGCAGACACTTCAGGTCTTGGAAGGGGGATCAGCCGGACAATCCACGTCTCAAAAGGCGGATCGGCTGAGCACTCCTGGTCTCAGCAGGGGGATCAGCCGAACACTCCGCGTCTCGGCAGGGGGTTCGGATAGGCCAGGTCTCAGCAGGGGTATCGGCTGGGCACTCCTGGTCTCAGCAGGGGGATCAGCAAGGGAGGAACACTTCGCGTCTCGGTAGGGGGTTCGGATAGGCACTTCATGTCTCGGCAAGGGGATCAGCCGGCACTCCAGGTCTCAGCAGGGGGTTGGCCGGGGATCTGCCGGTCCTCCAAGTCTCAAAAAGGGATAGGGCAGACACTTCAGGTCTCAGAAGGGGGATCGGCTGGGCACTCCTGGTCTCAGAATGGGGATCAGCCGGTCACTCCGCGTATCGGCAGAGGGTTCGCATAGTCCGATTTCAGCAAAGGAATCGTCTGGGGATCACCAGGGCAGGGGGATCGGACAGACACTACAGATGTCAGAAGGGGGATTAGCCGGACACTCCAGGTCTCAGCAGGGGTATCGGCTGGGCACTCCTGGTCTCAGCAGGGGGATCAGCAAGGGAGGAACACTTCGCGTCTTGGTAGAGGGTTCGGATAGGCACTTCATGTCTCGGCAAGGGTATCAGCCGGCACTCCAGGTCTCAGCAGGGGGCTCGGCCGGGGATCAGCCGGACATTCCGCGTCTCGGCAGGGGGATAGGGCAGACACTTCAGGTCTTGGAAGGGGGATCAGCCGACACTCCACGTCTCAAAAGGCGGATCGGCTGGGCACTCCTGGTCTCAGCAGGGGGATCAGCCGAACACTCCGCGTCTCGGCAGGGGGTTCGGATAGGCCAGGTCTCAGCAGGGGTATCGGCTGGGCACTCCTGGTCTCAGCAGGGGGATCAGCAAGGGAGGAACACTTCGCGTCTCGGTAGGGGGTTCGGATAGGCACTTCATGTCTCGGCAAGGGGATCAGCCGGCACTCCAGGTCTCAGCAGGGGGTTGGCCGGGGATCAGCCGGACCTCCAAGTCTCAAAAAGGGGATAGGGCAGACACTTCAGGTCTCAGAAGGGGGATCGGTTGGGCACTTCTGGTCTCAGCAGGGCAATCAGCAGGGGAGGAACACTCCGCGTCTCGGCAGGGGGTTCGGATAGGCACTTCATGTCTCGTCAAGGGTATCAGCCGGCACTCCAGGTCTCAGCAGGGGGTTGGCCGGGGATCAGCCGGACCTCCAAGTCTCAAAAAGGGATAGGGCAGACACTTCAGGTCTCAGAAGGGGGATCGGCTGGGCACTCCTGGTCTCAGCAGGGGGATCAGCCGGTCACTCCGCGTCTCGGCAGAGGGTTCGCATAGGCCAGGTTTCAGCAAAGGAATCGTCTGGGGATCACCAGGGCAGGGGGGATCGGACAGACACTACAGATGTCAGAAGGGGGATTAGCCGGACACTCCAGGTCTCAGCAGGGGTATCGGCTGGGCACTCCTGGTCTCAGCAGGGGGATCAGCAAGGGAGGAACACTTCGCGTCTCGGTAGGGGGTTCGGATAGGCACTTCATGTCTCGGCAAGGGTATCAGCCGGCACTCCAGGTCTCAGCAGGGGGCTCGGCCGGGGATCAGCCGGACATTCCACGTCTCGGCAGGGGGATAGGGCAGACACTTCAGGTCTTGGGAAGGGGGATCAGCCGGACAATCCACGTCTCAAAAAGGCGGATCGGCTGAGCACTCCTGGTGCAAAGGGGATCGGCACTCCAGGTCTCGGCTGGGGCTCAGTCAGAGGGGATCAGCCGGACACTCCACGTCTCGGCAGGGGGATAGGGCAGCACTTCAGGTCTCGGAAGGCGCGGGATCAGCCGGACCTCCTTGTCTCAAAAAGGGGATAGGGCAGAGCACTTCCAGGTCTCAGCAGGGGGATCGGTTGGGCCTCTTGTCTCAGCAGGGGAATCAGCAGGGAAGGAACACTCCGCGTCTCGGCAGGGGGTTCGGATAGGCACTTCACGTCTCGGCAAGGGTATCAGCCGGCACTCCAGGTCTCAGCAGAGGGCCCGGGATCGTCTCAGGCGGGGATCAGCCGGACACTCCTTGTCTCAAAAGGGGGATAGGGCAGACACTTCAGGTCTCAGAAGGGGGATCGGTTGGGCACTCCTGGTCTCAGCAGGGGGATCAGCAGGGGAGGAACACTCCGCGTCTCGGTAGGGGGTTCGGATAGGCACTTCTGGTCTCAGCAGGGGAATCAGCAGGGAGGAACACTCCCTTCATCTGTAGTGCCTGTCCGATCCCCCTGCCCTGGTGATCCCCAGGCGATTCCCCTGCTGAGACCTGGCCTATCCGAACCCCCTGCCGAGACGCAGAGTGTTCGGCTGATCCCACTGCTGAGACCAGGAGTGCCCAGCCGATCCGCCCTTTTGAGACGTGGAGTGTCCGGCTGATCCCCCTTCCAAGACCTGAAGTGTCTGCCCTATCCCCCTGCCGAGACGTGGAATGTCCGGCTGATCCCCGGCCGAGCCCCCTGCTGAGACTGGAGTGCCGGCTGATACCCTTGCCGAGACGCGAAGTGCCTATCCGAACCCCCTACCGAGACGCGAAGTGTTCCTCCCTTGCTGATCCCCCTGCTGAGACCAGGAGTACCCAGCCGATACCCCTGCTGAGACCTGGAGTGTCCGGCTAATCCCCCTTCTGACATCTGTAGTGTCTGTCCGATCCCCCTGCCCTGGTGATCCCCAGACGATTCCTTTGCTGAAACCTGGCCTATGCGAACCCTCTGCCGAGACGCGGAGTGACCGGCTGATCCCCCTGCTGAGACCAGGAGTGCCCAGCCGATCCCCCTTCTGAGACCTGAAGTGTCTGCCCTATCCCTTTTTGAGACTTGGAGGTCCGGCTGATCCCCGGCCAACCCCCTGCTGAGACCTGGAGTGCCGGCTGATACCCTTGCCGAGACATGAAGTGTCTATCCGAACCCCCTGCCGAGACGCGGAGTGTTCCTCCCCTGCTGATTCCCCTGCTGAGAGCAGGAGTGCCCAACCGATCCCCCTTCTGAGACCTGAAGTGTCTGCCCTATCCCCTTTTTGAGACTTGGAGGTCCGGCTGATCCCCGGCCAACCCCCTGCTGAGACCTGGAGTGCCGGCTGATACCCTTGTCGAGACATGAAGTGCCTATCCGAACCCCCTGCCGAGACGCGGAGTGTTCCTCCCCTGCTGATTCCCCTGCTGAGACCAGGAGTGCCCAACCGATCCCCCTTCTGAGACCTGAAGTGTCTGCCCTATCCCCTTTTTGAGACTTGGAGGTCCGGCTGATCCCCGACCAACCCCCTGCTGAGACCTGGAGTGCCGGCTGATCCCCTTGCCGAGACATGAAGTGCCTATCCGAACCCCCTACCGAGACGCGGAGTGTTCCTCCCTTGCTGATCCCCCTGCTGAGACCAAGAGTGCCCACCCGATTCCCCTGCTGAGACGTGGAGTGTCCGGCTGATCCCCGGCCGAGCCCCCTGCTGAGACCTGGAGTGCCGGCTGATACCCTTGCCGAGACGCGAAGTGCCTATCCGAACCCCCTACCGAGACGCGAAGTGTTCCTCCCTTGCTGATCCCCCTGCTGAGACCAGGAGTACCCAGCCGATACCCCTGCTGAGACCTGGAGTGTCCGGCTAATCCCCCTTCTGACATCTGTAGTGTCTGTCCGATCCCCCTGCCCTGGTGATCCCCAGACGATTCCTTTGCTGAAACCTGGCCTATGCGAACCCTCTGCCGAGACGCGGAGTGACCGGCTGATCCCCCTGCTGAGACCAGGAGTGCCCAGCCGATCCCCCTTCTGAGACCTGAAGTGTCTGCCCTATCCCTTTTTGAGACTTGGAGGTCCGGCTGATCCCCGGCCAACCCCCTGCTGAGACCTGGAGTGCCGGCTGATACCCTTGCCGAGACATGAAGTGTCTATCCGAACCCCCTGCCGAGACGCGGAGTGTTCCTCCCCTGCTGATTCCCCTGCTGAGAGCAGGAGTGCCCAACCGATCCCCCTTCTGAGACCTGAAGTGTCTGCCCTATCCCCTTTTTGAGACTTGGAGGTCCGGCTGATCCCCGGCCAACCCCCTGCTGAGACCTGGAGTGCCGGCTGATACCCTTGTCGAGACATGAAGTGCCTATCCGAACCCCCTGCCGAGACGCGGAGTGTTCCTCCCCTGCTGATTCCCCTGCTGAGACCAGGAGTGCCCAACCGATCCCCCTTCTGAGACCTGAAGTGTCTGCCCTATCCCCTTTTTTGAGACTTGGAGGTCCGGCTGATCCCCGACCAACCCCCTGCTGAGACCTGGAGTGCCGGCTGATCCCCTTGCCGAGACATGAAGTGCCTATCCGAACCCCCTACCGAGACGCGGAGTGTTCCTCCCTTGCTGATCCCCCTGCTGAGACCAAGAGTGCCCAACCGATTCCCCTGCTGAGACGTGGAGTGTCCGGCTGATCCCCCTTCCAAGACCTGAAGTGTCTGCCCTATCCCCCTGCCGAGACGTGGAATGTCCGGCTGATCCCGGGCCGAGCCCCCTGCTGAGACCTGGAGTGCCGGCTGATACCCTTGCCGAGACGTGAAGTGCCTATCCGAGCCCCCGCCGAGACGCGGAGTGTTCCTCCCCTGCTGATCCCCCTGCTGAGACCAGGAGTGCCCAACCAATCCCCCTGCTGAGACCTGGAGCGTCCGGCTGATCCCCCTTTCGAGATCTGTAGTGCCTGTCCGATCCCCCCTTCCCTGTTGATCCCCAGACGATTCCTCTGCTGAAACCTGGCTTATCCGAACCCTCTGCCGAGACGCGGAATGTTCCTCCCCTGCTGATCCCCCTGCTGAGACCAGGAGTGCCCAACCGATCCCTCTTCTGAGACCTGAAGTGTCTGCCCTATCCCTTTTTGAGACTTGGAGGTCCGGCTGATCCCCGGCCAACCCCCTGCTGAGACCTGGAGTGCCGGTTGATACCCTTGCCGAGACATGAAGTGCCTATCCGAACCCCCTACCGGAACGCGGAGTGTTCCTCCCTTGCTGATCCCCCTGCTGAGACCAGGAGTGCCCAACCGATTCCCCTGCTGAGACGTGGAGTGTCCGGCTAATCCCCCTTCTGACATCTGTAGTGTCTGTGCGATCCCCCTGCCCTGGTGATCAGCAGACGATTCCTCTGCTGAAACCTGGCCTATCCGAACCCTCTGCCGAGACGCGGAGTGTTCCTCCCCTGCTGATCCCCCTGCTGAGACCAGGAGTGCCCAACCGATCCCCCTTCTGAGACCTGAAGTGTCTGCCCTATCCCCTTTTTTGAGACAAGGAGGTCCGGCTGATCCCGGCCTGCGATCCCGGACCCTCTGCTGAGACCTGGAGTGCCGGCTGATACCCTTGCCGAGACATGAAGTGCCTATCCGAACCCCCTACCGAGACGCGGAGTGTTCCTCCCTTGCTGATCCCCCTGCTGAGACCAGGAGTGCCCAACCGATTCCCCTGCTGAGACCTGGAGTGTCCGGCTAATCCCCCCTTCTGACATCTGTAGTGTCTGTGCGATCCCCCTGCCCTGGTGATCAGCAGACGATTCCTCTTCTGAAACCTGGCCTATCCGAACCCCCTGCCGAGACGCGGAGTGTTCGGCTGATCCCCCTGCTGAGACCAGGAGTGCCCAGCAGATCCGCCTTTTGAGACGTGGAGTGTCCGGCTGATCCCCCTTCCAAGGCCTGAAGTGTCTGCCCTATCCCCCTGCCGAGACGTGGAATGTCCGGCTGATCCCCGGCCGAGCCCCCTGCTGAGACCTGGAATGCCGGCTGATACCCTTGCCGAGACGTGAAGTGCCTATCCGAGCCCCCGCCGAGACGCGGAGTGTTCCTCCCCTGCTGATCCCCCTGCTGAGACCAGGAGTGCCCAACCGATCCCCCTGCTGAGACCTGGAGCGTTCGGCTGATCCCCCTTTCGAGATCTGTAGTGCCTGTCCGATCCCCCTTCCCTGTTGATCCCCAGACGATTCCTCTGCTGAAACCTGGCCTATCCGAACCCTCTGCCGAGACGCGGAGTGACCGGCTGATCCCCCTGCTGAGACCAGGAGTGCAGAGCCGATCCGCCTTTTGAGACGTGGAGTGTCCGGCTGATCCCCCTTCCAAGGCGTGAAGTGTCCGCCCTATCCCCCTGCCGAGACGTGGAATGTCCGGCTGATCCCCGGCCGAGCCCCCAGCTTACACCTGGAGTGCCGGCTGATACCCTTGCCGAGACGCGAAGTGCTTATCCGAACCCCCTACCGAGATGCGGAGTGTTCCTCCCTTGCTGATCCCCCTGCTGAGACCAAGAGTGCCCAACCGATTCCCCTGCTGAGACGTGGAGTGTCCGGCTAATCCCCCTTCTGACATCTGTAGTGTCTGTGCGATCCCCCTGCCCTGGTGATCAGCAGACGATTCCTCTGCTGAAACCTGGCCTATCCGAACCCCCTGCCGAGACGCGGAAGTGTTCGGCTGATCCCCCTGCTGAGACCAGGAGTGCCCAGCCGATCCGCCTTTTGAGACGTGGAGTGTCCGGCTGATCCCCCTTTCAAGACCTGAAGTGTCTGCCCTATCCCCCTGCCGAGACGTGGAATGTCCGGCTGATCCCCGGCCGAGCCCTCTGCTGAGACCTGGAGTGCCGGCTGATACCCTCGCCGAGACGCGAAGTGCCTATCCGAACCCCCTACCGTGACGCGGAGTGTTCCTCCCTTGCTGATCCCCCTGCTGAGACCAAGAGTGCCCAACCGATTCCCCTGCTGAGACGTGGAGTGTCCGGCTAATCCCCCTTCCGACATCTGTAGTGTCTGTCCGATCCCCCTGCCCTGGTGATCCCCAGGCGATTCCCCTGCTGAGACCTGGCCTATCCGAACCCCCCTGCCGAGACGCAGAGTGTTCGGCTGATCCCCCTGCTGAGACCAGGAGTGCCCAGCCGATCCGCCTTTTGAGACGTGGAGTGTCCGGCTGATCCCCCTTCCAAGGCCTGAAGTGTCTGCCCTATCCCCCTGCCGAGACGTGGAATGTCCGGCTGATCCCCGGCCGAGCCCCCTGCTGAGACCTGGAATGCCGGCTGATACCCTTGCCGAGACGTGAAGTGCCTATCCGAGCCCCCGCCGAGACGCGGAGTGTTCCTCCCTTGCTGATCCCCCTGCTGAGACCAGGAGTGCCCAACCGATTCCCCTGCTGAGACCTGGAGCGTTCGGCTGCTCCCCCTTTCGAGATCTGTAGTGCCTGTCCGATCCCCCTTCCCTGTTGATCCCCCGACGATTCCTCTGCTGAGTCCTGGCCTATCCGCACCCTCTGCCGAGACGCGGAGTGACCGGCTGATCCCCCTGCTGAGACCAGGAGTGCAGAGCCGATCCGCCTGTTGAGACGTGGAGTGTCCGGCTGATCCCCCTTCCAAGGCGTGAAGTGTCCGCCCTATCCCCCTGCCGAGACGTGGAATGTCCGGCTGATCCCCGGCCGAGCCCCCCAGCTTACACCTGGAGTGCCGGCTGATACCCTTGCCGAGACGCGAAGTGCTTATCCGAACCCCCTACCGAGACGCGGAGTGTTCCTCCCTTGCTGATCCCCCTGCTGAGACCAAGAGTGCCCAACCGATTCCCCTGCTGAGACGTGGAGTGTCCGGCTAATCCCCCTTCCGACATCTGTAGTGCCTGTCCGATCCCCCTGCCCTGGTGATCCCCAGGCGATTCCCCTGCTGAGACCTGGCCTATCCGAACCCCCTGCCGAGACGCGGAGTGTTCGGCTGATCCCCCTGCTGAGACCAGGAGTGCCCAGCCGATCCGCCTTTTGAGACGTGGAGTGTCCGGCTGATCCCTCTCCAAGACCTGAAGTGTCTGCCCTATCCCCCTGCCGAGACGTGGAATGTCCGGCTGATCCCCGGCCGAGCCCCCTGCTGAGACCTGGAGTGCCGGCTGATACCCTTGCCGAGACGCGAAGTGCCTATCCGAACCCCCTACCGAGACGCGGAGTGTTCCTCCCTTGCTGATCCCCCTGCTGAGACCAAGAGTGCCCAACCGATTCCCCTGCTGAGACGTGGAGTGTCCGGCTAATCCCCCTTCCGACATCTGTAGTGTCTGTCCGATCCCCCTGCCCTGGTGATCCCCAGGCGATTCCCCTGCTGAGACCTGGCCTATCCGAACCCCCTGCCGAGACGCGGAGTGTTCGGCTGATCCCCCTGCTGAGACCAGGAGTGCCCAGCCGATCCGCCTTTTGAGACGTGGAGTGTCCGGCTGATCCCCCTTCCAAGACCTGAAGTGTCTGCCCTATCCCCCTGCCGAGACGTGGAATGTCCGGCTGATCCCCGGCCGAGCCCCCTGCTGAGACCTGGAGTGCCGGCTGATACCCTTGCCGAGACGTGAAGTGCCTATCCGAACCCCCTACCGAGACGCGAAGTGTTCCTCCCTTGCTGATCCCCCTGCTGAGACCAGGAGTGCCCAGCCGATACCCCTGCTGAGACCTGGAGTGTCCGGCTAATCCCCCTTCTGACATCTGTAGTGTCTGTCCGATCCCCCTGCCCTGGTGATCCCCAGACGATTCCTCTGCTGAAACCTGGCTTATCCGAACCCTCTGCCGAGACGCGGAATGTTCCTCCCCTGCTGATCCCCCTGCTGAGACCAGGAGTGCCCAGCCGATCCCCCTTCTGAGACCTGAAGTGTCTGCCCTATCACTTTTTGAGACTTGGAGGTCCGGCTGATCCCCGGCCAACCCCCTGCTGAGACCTGGAGTGCCGGCTGATACCCTTGCCGAGACATGAAGTGCCTATCCGAACCCCCTGCCGAGACGCGGAGTGTTCCTCCCCTGCTGATTCCCCTGCTGAGAGCAGGAGTGCCCAACCGATCCCCCTTCTGAGACCTGAAGTGTCTGCCCTATCCCCTTTTTGAGACTTGGAGGTCCGGCTGATCCCCGGCCAACCCCCTGCTGAGACCTGGAGTGCCGGCTGATACCCTTGTCGAGACATGAAGTGCCTATCCGAACCCCCTGCCGAGACGCGGAGTGTTCCTCCCCCTGCTGATTCCCCTGCTGAGACCAGGAGTGCCCAACCGATCCCCCTTCTGAGACCTGAAGTGTCTGCCCTATCCCCTTTTTGAGACTTGGAGGTCCGGCTGATCCCCGGCCAACCCCCTGCTGAGACCTGGAGTGCCGGCTGATCCCCTTGCCGAGACATGAAGTGCCTATCCGAACCCCCTACCGAGACGCGGAGTGTTCCTCCCTTGCTGATCCCCCTGCTGAGACCAAGAGTGCCCAACCGATTCCCCTGCTGAGACGTGGAGTGTCCGGCTGATCCCCCTTCCAAGACCTGAAGTGTCTGCCCTATCCCCCCTGCCGAGACGTGGAATGTCCGGCTGATCCCCGGCCGAGCCCCCTGCTGAGACCTGGAGTGCCGGCTGATACCCTTGCCGAGACGTGAAGTGCCTATCCGAGCCCCCCGCCGAGACGCGGAGTGTTCCTCTTCTGCTGATCCCCCTGCTGAGACCAGGAGTGCCCAACCAATCCCCCTGCTGAGACCTGGAGCGTCCGGCTGATCCCCCTTTCGAGATCTGTAGTGCCTGTCCGATCCCCCTTCCCTGTTGATCCCCAGACGATTCCTCTGCTGAAACCTGGCTTATCCGAACCCTCTGCCGAGACGCGGAGTGTTCCTCCCCTGCTGATCCCCCTGCTGAGACCAGGAGTGCCCAACCGATCCCTCTTCTGAGACCTGAAGTGTCTGCCCTATCCCCTTTTTGAGACTTGGAGGTCCGGCTGATCCCCGGCCAACCCCCTGCTGAGACCTGGAGTGCCGGCTGATACCCTTGCCGAGACATGAAGTGCCTATCCGAACCCCCTACCGAAACGCGGAGTGTTCCTCCCTTGCTGATCCCCCTGCTGAGACCAGGAGTGCCCAACCGATTCCCCTGCTGAGACCTGGAGTGTCCGGCTAATCCCCCTTCTGACATCTGTAGTGTCTGTGCGATCCCCCTGCCCTGGTGATCAGCAGACGATTCCTCTTCTGAAACCTGGCCTATCCGAACCCCCTGCCGAGACGCGGAGTGTTCCTCCCCTGCTGATCCCCCTGCTGAGACCAGGAGTGCCCAACCGATCCCCCTTCTGAGACCTGAAGTGTCTGCCCTATCCCCTTTTGAGACAAGGAGGTCCGGCTGATCCCGGCCTGCGATCCCGGACCCTCTGCTGAGACCTGGAGTGCCGGCTGATACCCTTGCCGAGACATGAAGTGCCTATCCGAACCCCCTACCGAGACGCGGAGTGTTCCTCCCTTGCTGATCCCCCTGCTGAGACCAGGAGTGCCCAACCGATTCCCCTGCTGAGACCTGGAGTGTCCGGCTAATCCCCCTTCTGACATCTGTAGTGTCTGTGCGATCCCCCTGCCCTGGTGATCAGCAGACGATTCCTCTTCTGAAACCTGGCCTATCCGAACCCCCTGCCGAGACGCGGAGTGTTCGGCTGATCCCCCTGCTGAGACCAGGAGTGCCCAGCCGATCCGCCTTTTGAGACGTGGAGTGTCCGGCTGATCCCCCTTCCAAGGCCTGAAGTGTCTGCCCTATCCCCCTGCCGAGACGTGGAATGTCCGGCTGATCCCCGGCCGAGCCCCCTGCTGAGACCTGGAATGCCGGCTGATACCCTTGCCGAGACATGAAGTGCCTATCCGAGCCCCCTGCCGAGACGCGGAGTGTTCCTCCCCTGCTGATCCCCCTGCTGAGACCAGGAGTGCCCAACCGATCCCCCTGCTGAGACCTGGAGCGTCCGGCTGATCCCCCTTTCGAGATCTGTAGTGCCTGTCCGATCCCCCCTTCCCTGTTGATCCCCAGACGATTCCTCTGCTGAAACCTGGCCTATCCGAACCCTCTGCCGAGACGCGGAGTGACCGGCTGATCCCCTGCTGAGACCAGGAGTGCAGAGCCGATCCGCCTTTTGAGACGTGGAGTGTCCGGCTGATCCCCCTTCCAAGGCGTGAAGTGTCCGCCCTATCCCCCTGCCGAGACGTGGAATGTCCGGCTGATCCCCGGCCGAGCCCCCAGCTTACACCTGGAGTGCCGGCTGATACCCTTGCCGAGACGCGAAGTGCTTATCCGAACCCCCTACCGAGATGCGGAGTGTTCCTCCCTTGCTGATCCCCCTGCTGAGACCAAGAGTGCCCAACCGATTCCCCTGCTGAGACGTGGAGTGTCCGGCTAATCCCCCTTCCGACATCTGTAGTGTCTGTCCGATCCCCCTGCCCTGGTGATCCCCAGGCGATTCCCCTGCTGAGACCTGGCCTATCCGAACCCCCTGCCGAGACGCAGAGTGTTCGGCTGATCCCCCTGCTGAGACCAGGAGTGCCCAGCCGATCCGCCTTTTGAGACGTGGAGTGTCCGGCTGATCCCCCTTCCAAGACCTGAAGTGTCTGCCCTATCCCCCTGCCGAGACGTGGAATGTCCGGCTGATCCCCGGCCGAGCCCCCTGCTGAGACCTGGAGTGCCGGCTGATACCCTTGCCGAGACATGAAGTGCCTATCCGAACCCCCTACCGAGACGCGAAGTGTTCCTCCCTTGCTGATCCCCCTGCTGAGACCAGGAGTGCCCAGCCGATACCCCTGCTGAGACCTGGAGTGTCCGGCTAATCCCCCTTCTGACATCTGTAGTGTCTGTCCGATCCCCCTGCCCTGGTGATCCCCAGACGATTCCTCTGCTGAAACCTGGCTTATCCGAACCCTCTGCCGAGACGCGGAGTGTTCCTCCCCTGCTGATCCCCCTGCTGAGACCAGGAGTGCCCAGCCGATCCCCCTTCTGAGACCTGAAGTGTCTGCCCTATCACTTTTTGAGACTTGGAGGTCCGGCTGATCCCCGGCCAACCCCCTGCTGAGACCTGGAGTGCCGGCTGATACCCTTGCCGAGACATGAAGTGCCTATCCGAACCCCCTGCCGAGACGCGGAGTGTTCCTCCCCTGCTGATTCCCCTGCTGAGAGCAGGAGTGCCCAACCGATCCCCCTTCTGAGACCTGAAGTGTCTGCCCTATCCCCTTTTTGAGACTTGGAGGTCCGGCTGATCCCCGGCCAACCCCCTGCTGAGACCTGGAGTGCCGGCTGATACCCTTGCCGAGACATGAAGTGCCTATCCGAACCCCCTGCCGAGACGCGGAGTGTTCCTCCCCTGCTGATTCCCCTGCTGAGACCAGGAGTGCCCAACCGATCCCCCTTCTGAGACCTGAAGTGTCTGCCCTATCCCCTTTTTGAGACTTGGAGGTCCGGCTGATCCCCGGCCAACCCCCTGCTGAGACCTGGAGTGCCGGCTGATCCCCTTGCCGAGACATGAAATGCCTATCCGAACCCCCCCTACCGAGACGCGGAGTGTTCCTCCCTTGCTGATCCCCCTGCTGAGACCAAGAGTGCCCAACCGATTCCCCTGCTGAGACGTGGAGTGTCCGGCTGATCCCCCTTCCAAGACCTGAAGTGTCTGCCCTATCCCCCTGCCGAGACGTGGAATGTCCGGCTGATCCCCGGCCGAGCCCCCTGCTGAGACCTGGAGTGCCGGCTGATACCCTTGCCGAGACATGAAGTGCCTATCCGAACCCCCTACCGAGACGCGGAGTGTTCCTCCCTTGCTGATCCCCCTGCTGAGACCAGGAGTGCCCAACCGATTCCCCTGCTGAGACGTGGAGTGTCCGGCTAATCCCCCTTCTGACATCTGTAGTGTCTGTCCGATCCCCCTGCCCTGGTGATCCCCAGACGATTCCTCTGCTGAAACCTGGCTTATCCGAACCCTCTGCCGAGACGCGGAATGTTCCTTCCCTGCTGATCCCCCTGCTGAGACCAGGAGTGCCCAACCGATCCCCCTTCTGAGACCTGAAGTGTCTGCCCTATCCCCTTTTTGAGACTTGGAGGTCCGGCTGATCCCCGGCCAACCCCCTGCTGAGACCTGGAGTGCCGGCTGATACCCTTGCCGAGACATGAAGTGCCTATCCGAACCCCCTGCCGAGACGCGGAGTGTTCCTCCCCTGCTGATTCCCCTGCTGAGACCAGAAGTGCCCAACCGATCCCCCTTCTGAGACCTGAAGTGTCTGCCCTATCCCCTTTTTGAGACTTGGAGGTCCGGCTGATCCCCGGCCAACCCCCTGCTGAGACCTGGAGTGCCGGCTGATACCCTTGCCGAGACATGAAGTGCCTATCCGAACCCCCTACCGAGACGCGGAGTGTTCCTCCCTTGCTGATCCCCCTGCTGAGACCAGGAGTGCCCAACCGATTCCCCTGCTGAGACGTGGAGTGTCCGGCTAATCCCCCTTCTGACATCTGTAGTGTCTGTGCGATCCCCCTGCCCTGGTGATCAGCAGACGATTCCTCTGCTGAAACCTGGCCTATCCGAACCCCCTGCCGAGACGCGGAGTGTTCCTCCCCTGCTGATCCCCCTGCTGAGACCAGGAGTGCCCAGCCGATCCGCCTTTTGAGACGTGGAGTGTCCGGCTGATCCCCCTTCCAAGGCCTGAAGTGTCTGCCCTATCCCCCTGCCGAGTCGTGAAATGTCCGGCTGATCCCCGGCCGAGCCCCCTGCTGAGACCTGGAATGCCGGCTGATACCCTTGCCGAGACGTGAAGTGCCTATCCGAGCCCCCGCCGAGACGCGGAGTGTTCCTCCCCTGCTGATCCCCCTGCTGAGACCAGGAGTGCCCAACCGATCCCCCTGCTGAGACCTGGAGCGTTCGGCTGATCCCCCTTTCGAGATCTGTAGTGCCTGTCCGATCCCCCTTCCCTGTTGATCCCCAGACGATTCCTCTGCTGAAACCTGGCCTATCCGAACCCTCTGCCGAGACGCGGAGTGACCGGCTGATCCCCTGCTGAGACCAGGAGTGCCCAGCCGATCCGCCTTTTGAGACGTGGAGTGTCCGGCTGATCCCCTTCCAAGGCGTGAAGTGTCCGCCCTATCCCCCTGCCGAGACGTGGAATGTCCGGCTGATCCCCGGCCGAGCCCCCCAGCTTACACCTGGAGTGCCGGCTGATACCCTTGCCGAGACACGAAGTGCTTATCCGAACCCCCTACCGAGAAGCGGAGTGTTCCTCCCTTGCTAATCCCCCTGCTGAGACCAAGAGTGCCCAACCGATTCCCCTGCTGAGACGTGGAGTGTCCGGCTAATCCCCCTTCCGACATCTGTAGTGCCTGTCCGATCCCCCTGCCCTGTTGATCCCCAGGCGATTCCCCTGCTGAGACCTGGCCTATCCGAACCCCCTGCCGAGACGCGGAGTGTTCGGCTGATCCCCCTGCTGAGACCAGGAGTGCCCAGCCGATCCGCCTTTTGAGACGTGGAGTGTCCGGCTGATCCCCCTTCCAAGACCTGAAGTGTCTGCCCTATCCCCCTGCCGAGACGTAGAATGTCCGGCTGATCCCCGGCCGAGCCCCCTGCTGAGACCTGGAGTGCCGGCTGATACCCTTGCCGAGACGCGAAGTGCCTATCCGAACCCCCTACCGAGACGCGGAGTGTTCCTCCCTTGCTAATCCCCCTGCTGAGACCAAGAGTGCCCAACCGATTCCCCTGCTGAGACGTGGAGTGTCCGGCTAATCCCCCTTCCGACATCTGTAGTGTCTGTCCGATCCCCCTGCCCTGGTGATCCCCAGGCGATTCCCCTGCTGAGACCTGGCCTATCCGAACCCCCTGCCGAGACGCAGAGTGTTCGGCTGATCCCCCTGCTGAGACCAGGAGTGCCCAGCCGATCCGCCTTTGGAGACGTGGAGTGTCCGGCTGATCCCCCTTCCAAGACCTGAAGTGTCTGCCCTATCCCCCTGCCGAGACGTGGAATGTCCGGCTGATCCCCGGCCGAGCCCCCTGCTGAGACCTGGAGTGCCGGCTGATACCCTTGCCGAGACATGAAGTGCCTATCCGAACCCCCTACCGAGACGCGAAGTGTTCCTCCCTTGCTGATCCCCCTGCTGAGACCAGGAGTGCCCAGCCGATCCCCCTGCTGAGACCTGGAGTGTCCGGCTAATCCCCCTTCTGACATCTGTAGTGTCTGTCCGATCCCCCTGCCCAGGTGATCCCCAGACGATTCCTTTGCTGAAACCTGGCCTATGCGAACCCTCTGCCGAGACGCGGAGTGCCCAGCCGATCCCCCTTCTGAGACCTGAAGTGTCTGCCCTATCCCCTTTTTGAGACTTGGAGGTCCGGCTGATCCCCGGCCAACCCCCTGCTGAGACCTGGAGTGCCGGCTGATACCCTTGCCGAGACATGAAGTGCCTATCCGAACCCCCTGCCGAGACGCGGAGTGTTCCTCCCCTGCTGATTCCCCTGCTGAGAGCAGGAGTGCCCAACCGATTCCCCTTCTGAGACCTGAAGTGTCTGCCCTATCCCCTTTTTTGAGACTTGGAGGTCCGGCTGATCCCCGGCCAACCCCCTGCTGAGACCTGGAGTGCCGGCTGATACCCTTGCCGAGACATGAAGTGCCTATCCGAACCCCCTGCCGAGACGCGGAGTGTTCCTCCCTTGCTGATCCCCCTGCTGAGACCAGGAGTGCCCAACCGATTCCCCTGCTGAGACGTGGAGTGTCCGGCTAATCCCCCTTCTGACATCTGTAGTGTCTGTGCGATCCCCCTGCCCTGGTGATCAGCAGACGATTCCTCTGCTGAAACCTGGCCTATCCGAACCCTCTGCCGAGACGCGGAGTGTTCCTCCCCTGCTGATCCCCCTGCTGAGACCAGGAGTGCCCAACCGATCCCCCTTCTGAGACCTGAAGTGTCTGCCCTATCCCCTTTTTGAGACAAGGAGGTCCGGCTGATCCCGGCCTGCGATCCCGGACCCTCTGCTGAGACCTGGAGTGCCGGTTGATACCCTTGCCGAGACATGAAGTGCCTATCCGAACCCCCTACCGGAACGCGGAGTGTTCCTCCCTTGCTGATCCCCCTGCTGAGACCAGGAGTGCCCAACCGATTCCCCTGCTGAGACGTGGAGTGTCCGGCTAATCCCCCTTCTGACATCTGTAGTGTCTGTGCGATCCCCCTGCCCTGGTGATCAGCAGACGATTCCTCTGCTGAAACCTGGCCTATCCGAACCCTCTGCCGAGACGCGGAGTGTTCCTCCCCTGCTGATCCCCCTGCTGAGACCAGGAGTGCCCAACCGATCCCCCTTCTGAGACCTGAAGTGTCTGCCCTATCCTCTTTTTGAGACAAGGAGGTCCGGCTGATCCCGGCCTGCGATCCCGGACCCTCTGCTGAGACCTGGAGTGCCGGCTGATACCCTTGCCGAGACATGAAGTGCCTATCCGAACCCCCTACCGGTACGCGGAGTGTTCCTCCCTTGCTGATCCCCCTGCTGAGACCAGGAGTGCCCAACCGATTCCCCTGCTGAGACGTGGAGTGTCCGGCTAATCCCCCTTCTGACATCTGTAGTGTCTGTCCGATCCCCCTTCCCTGTTGATCCCCAGACGATTCCTCTGCTGAAACCTGGCCTATCCGAACCCTCTGCCGAGACGCGGAGTGACCGGCTGATCCCCCTGCTGAGACCAGGAGTGCCCAGCCGATCCGCCTTTTGAGACGTGGAGTGTCCGGCTGATCCCCCTTCCAAGGCGTGAAGTGTCCGCCCTATCCCCCTGCCGAGACGTGGAATGTCCGGCTGATCCCCGGCCGAGCCCCCAGCTTACACCTGGAGTGCCGGCTGATACCCTTGCCGAGACGCGAAGTGCTTATCCGAACCCCCTACCGAGACGCGGAGTGTTCCTCCCTTGCTAATCCCCCTGCTGAGACCAAGAGTGCCCAACCGATTCCCCTGCTGAGACGTGGAGTGTCTGGCTAATCCCCCTTCCGACATCTGTAGTGCCTGTCCCATCCCCCTGCCCTGTTGATCCCCAGACGATTCCTCTGCTGAAACCTGGCCTATCCGAACCCTCTGCCGAGACGCGGAGTGACCGGCTGATCCCCCTGCTGAGACCAGGAGTGCCCAGCCGATCCGCCTTTTGAGACGTGGAGTGTCCGGCTGATCCCCCTTCCAAGGCGTGAAGTGTCCGCCCTATCCCCCTGCCGAGACGTGGAATGTCCGGCTGATCCCCGGCCGAGCCCCCAGCTTACACCTGGGTGCCGGCTGATACCCTTGCCGAGACGCGAAGTGCCTATCCGAACCGCCTACCGAGACGCGGAGTGTTCCTCCCTTGCTGATCCCCCTGCTGAGACCAAGAGTGCCCAACCGATTCCCCTGCTGAGACGTGGAGTGTCCGGCTAATCCCCCTTCCGACATCTGTAGTGCCTGTCCGATCCCCCTGCCCTGTTGATCCCCAGACGATTCCTCTGCTGAAACCTGGCCTATCCGAACCCTCTGCCGAGACGCGGAGTGACCGGCTGATCCCCCTGCTGAGACCAGGAGTGCCCAGCCGATCCGCCTTTTGAGACGTGGAGTGTCCGGCTGATCCCCCTTCCAAGGCGTGAAGTGTCCGCCCTATCCCCCTGCCGAGACGTGGAATGTCCGGCTGATCCCCGGCCGAGCCCCCTGCTGAGACCTGGAGTGCCGGCTGATACCCTTGCCGAGACATGAAGTGCCTATCCGAACCCCCTGCCGAGACGCGGAGTGTTCCTCCCCTGCTGATTCCCCTGCTGAGACCAGGAGTGCCCAACCGATCCCCCTTCTGAGACCTGAAGTGTCTGCCCTATCCCCTTTTTGAGACTTGGAGGTCCGGCTGATCCCCGACCAACCCCCTGCTGAGACCTGGAGTGCCGGCTGATCCCCTTGCCGAGACATGAAGTGCCTATCCGAACCCCCTACCGAGACGCGGAGTGTTCCTCCCTTGCTGATCCCCCTGCTGAGACCAAGAGTGCCCAACCGATTCCCCTGCTGAGACGTGGAGTGTCCGGCTGATCCCCCTTCCAAGACCTGAAGTGTCTGCCCTATCCCCCTGCCGAGACGTGGAATGTCCGGCTGATCCCCGGCCGAGCCCCCTGCTGAGACCTGGAGTGCCGGCTGATACCCTTGCCGAGACGTGAAGTGCCTATCCGAGCCCCCCGCCGAGACGCGGAGTGTTCCTCCCCTGCTGATCACCCTGCTGAGACCAGGAGTGCCCAACCAATCCCCTTCTGAGACCTGGAGCGTCCGGCTGATCCCCCTTTCGAGATCTGTAGTGCCTGTCGGATCCCCCTTCCATGTTGATCCCCAGACGATTCCTCTGCTGAAACCTGGCTTATCCGAACCCTCTGCCGAGACGCGGAATGTTCCTCCCCTGCTGATCCCCCTGCTGAGACCAGGAGTGCCCAACCGATCCCCCTTCTGAGACCTGAAGTGTCTGCCCTATCCCCTTTTTGAGACAAGGAGGTCCGGCTGATCCCGGCCTGCGATCCCGGACCCTCTGCTGAGACCTGGAGTGCCGGCTGATACCCTTGCCGAGACATGAAGTGCCTATCCGAACCCCCTACCGAGACGCGGAGTGTTCCTCCCTTGCTGATCCCCCTGCTGAGACCAGGAGTGCCCAACCGATTCCCCTGCTGAGACCTGGAGTGTCCGGCTAATCAACCTTCTGACATCTGTAGTGTCTGTGCGATCCCCCTGCCCTGGTGATCAGCAGACGATTCCTCTGCTGAAACCTGGCCTATCCGAACCCCCTGCCGAGACGCGGAGTGTTCGGCTGATCCCCCTGCTGAGACCAGGAGTGCCCAGCCGATCCGCCTTTTGAGACGTGGAGTGTCCGGCTGATCCCCCTTCCAAGGCCTGAAGTGTCTGCCCTATCCCCCTGCCGAGTCGTAAAATGTCCGGCTGATCCCCGGCCGAGCCCCCTGCTGAGACCTGGAATGCCGGCTGATACCCTTGCCGAGACGTGAAGTGCCTATCCGAGCCCCCGCCGAGACGCGGAGTGTTCCTCCCCTGCTGATCCCCCTGCTGAGACCAGGAGTGCCCAACCGATCCCCCTGCTGAGACCTGGAGCGTTCGGCTGATCCCCCTTTCGAGATCTGTAGTGCCTGTCCGATCCCCCTTCCCTGTTGATCCCCAGACGATTCCTCTGCTGAAACCTGGCCTATCCGAACCCCCTGCCGAGACTCGGAGTGACCGGCTGATCCCCCTGCTGAGACCAGGAGTGCCCAGCCGATCCGCCTTTTGAGACGTGGAGAGTCCGGCTGATCCCCCTTCCAAGGCGTGAAGTGTCCGCCCTATCCCCCTGCCGAGACGTGGAATGTCCGGCTGATCCCCGGCCGAGCCCCCAGCTTACACCTGGAGTGCCGGCTGATACCCTTGCCGAGACGCGAAGTGCTTATCCGAACCCCCTACCGAGACGCGGAGTGTTCCTCCCTTGCTGATCCCCCTGCTGAGACCAAGAGTGCCCAACCGATTCCCCTGCTGAGACGTGGAGTGTCCGGCTAATCCCCCTTCCGACATCTGTAGTGCCTGTCCGATCCCCCTGCCCTGTTGATCCCCAGGCGATTCCCCTGCTGAGACCTGGCCTATCCGATCCCCCTGCCGAGACGCGGAGTGTTCGGCTGATCCCCCTGCTGAGACCAGGAGTGCCCAGCCGATCCGCCTTTTGAGACGTGGAGTGTCCGGCTGATCCCCCTTCCAAGACCTGAAGTGTCTGCCCTATCCCCCTGCCGAGACGTAGAATGTCCGGCTGATCCCCGGCCGAGCCCCCTGCTGAGACCTGGAGTGCCGGCTGATACCCTTGCCGAGACGCGAAGTGCCTATCCGAACCCCCTACCGAGACGCGGAGTGTTCCTCCCTTGCTGATCCCCCTGCTGAGACCAAGAGTGCCCAACCGATTCCCCTGTTGAGACGTGGAGTGTCCGGCTAATCCCCCTTCCGACATCTGTAGTGCCTGTCCGATCCCCCTGCCCTGGTGATCCCCAGGCGATTCCCCTGCTGAGACCTGGCCTATCCGAACCCCCTGCCGAGACGCAGAGTGTTCGGCTGATCCCCCTGCTGAGACCAGGAGTGCCCAGCCGATCCGCCTTTTGAGACGTGGAGTGTCCGGCTGATCCCCCTTCCAAGACCTGAAGTGTCTGCCCTATCCCCCTGCCGAGACGTGGAATGTCCGGCTGATCCCCGGCCGAGCCCCCCTGCTCAGACCTGGAGTGCCGGCTGATACCCTTGCCGAGACATGAAGTGCCTATCCGAACCCCCCTACCGAGACGCGAAGTGTTCCTCCCTTGCTGATCCCCCTGCTGAGACCAGGAGTGCCCAGCCGATACCCCTGCTGAGACCTGGAGTGTCCGGCTAATCCCCCTTCTGACATCTGTAGTGTCTGTCCGATCCCCCTGCCCTGGTGATCCCCAGACGATTCCTTTGCTGAAACCTGGCCTATGCGAACCCTCTGCCGAGACGCGGAGTGACCGGCTGATCCCCCTGCTGAGACCAGGAGTGCCCAGCCGATCCCCCTTCTGAGACCTGAAGTGTCTGCCCTATCCCTTTTTGAGACTTGGAGGTCCGGCTGATCCCCGGCCAACCCCCTGCTGAGACCTGGAGTGCCGGCTGATACCCTTGCCGAGACATGAAGTGCCTATCCGAACCCCCTGCCGAGACGCGGAGTGTTCCTCCCCTGCTGATTCCCCTGCTGAGAGCAGGAGTGCCCAACCGATTCCCCTTCTGAGACCTGAAGTGTCTGCCCTATCCCCTTTTTGAGACTTGGAGGTCCGGCTGATCCCCGGCCAACCCCCTGCTGAGACCTGGAGTGCCGGCTGATACCCTTGCCGAGACATGAAGTGCCTATCCGAACCCCCCCTACCGAGACGCGGAGTGTTCCTCCCCTGCTGATTCCCCTGCTGAGACCAGGAGTGCCCAACCGATCCCCCTTCTGAGACCTGAAGTGTCTGCCCTATCTCCTTTTTGAGACTTGGAGGTCCGGCTGATCCCCGACCAACCCCCTGCTGAGACCTGGAGTGCCGGCTGATCCCCTTGCCGAGACATGAAGTGCCTATCCGAACCCCCTACCGAGACGCGGAGTGTTCCTCCCTTGCTGATCCCCCTGCTGAGACCAAGAGTGCCCAACCGATTCCCCTGCTGAGACGTGGAGTGTCCGGCTGATCCCCCTTCCAAGACCTGAAGTGTCTGCCATATCCCCCTGCCGAGACGTGGAATGTCCGGCTGATCCCCGGCCGAGCCCCCTGCTGAGACCTGGAGTGCCGGCTGATACCCTTGCCGAGACGTGAAGTGCCTATCCGAGCCCCCGCCGAGACGCGGAGTGTTCCTCCCCTGCTGATCCCCCTGCTGAGACCAGGAGTGCCCAACCAATCCCCCTGCTGAGACCTGGAGCGTCCGGCTGATCCCCCTTTCGAGATCTGTAGTGCCTGTCCGATCCCCCTTCCCTGTTGATCCCCAGACGATTCCTCTGCTGAAACCTGGCTTATCCGAACCCTCTGCCGAGACGCGGAATGTTCCTCCCCTGCTGATCCCCCTGCTGAGACCAGGAGTGCCCAACCGATCCCCCTTCTGAGACCTGAAGTGTCTGCCCTATCCCTTTTTGAGACTTGGAGGTCCGGCTGATCCCCGGCCAACCCCCTGCTGAAACCTGGAGTGCCGGTTGATACCCTTGCCGAGACATGAAGTGCCTATCCGAACCCCCTACCGGAACGCGGAGTGTTCCTCCCTTGCTGATCCCCCTGCTGAGACCAGGAGTGCCCAACCGATTCCCCTGCTGAGACGTGGAGTGTCCGGCTAATCCCCCTTCCGACATCTGTAGTGCCTGTCCGATCCCCCTTCCCTGTTGATCCCCAGACGATTCCTCTGCTGAAACCTGGCTTATCCGAACCCTCTGCCGAGACGCGGAATATTCCTCCCCTGCTGATCCCCCTGCTGAGACCAGGAGTGCCCAACCGATCCCCCTTCTGAGACCTGAAGTGTCTGCCCTATCCCTTTTTGAGACTTGGAGGTCCGGCTGATCCCCGGCCAACCCCCTGCTGAAACCTGGAGTGCCGGTTGATACCCTTGCCGAGACATGAAGTGCCTATCCGAACCCCCTACCGGAACGCGGAGTGTTCCTCCCTTGCTGATCCCCCTGCTGAGACCAGGAGTGCCCAACCGATTCCCCTGCTGAGACCTGGAGCGTCCGGCTGATCCCCCTTTCGAGATCTGTAGTGCCTGTCCGATCCCCCTTCCCTGTTGATCCCCAGACGATTCCTCTGCTGAAACCTGGCTTATCCGAACCCTCTGCCGAGACGCGGAGTGTTCCTTCCCTGCTGATCCCCCTGCTGAGACCAGGAGTGCCCAACCGATCCCCCTTCTGAGACCTGAAGTGTCTGCCCTATCCCCTTTTTGAGACAAGGAGGTCCGGCTGATCCCGGCCTGCGATCCCGGACCCTCTGCTGAGACCTGGAGTGCCGGCTGATACCCTTGCCGAGACATGAAGTGCCTATCCGAACCCCCTACCGAGACGCGGAGTGTTCCTCCCTTGCTGATCCCCCTGCTGAGACCAGGAGTGCCCAACCGATTCCCCTGCTGAGACGTGGAGTGTCCGGCTAATCCCCCTTCTGACATCTGTAGTGTCTGTGCGATCCCCCTGCCCTGGTGATCAGCAGACGATTCCTCTGCTGAAACCTGGCCTATCCGAACCCCCTGCCGAGACGCGGAGTGTTCGGCTGATCCCCCTGCTGAGACCAGGAGTGCCCAGCCGATCCGCCTTTTGAGACGTGGAGTGTCCGGCTGATCCCCCTTCCAAGACCTGAAGTGTCTGCCCTATCCCCCAGCCGAGACGTGGAATGTCCGGCTGATTCCCGGCCGAGCCCCCTGCTGAGACCTGGAGTGCCGGCTGATACCCTTGCCGAGACGTGAAGTGCCTATCCGAGCCCCCCGCCGAGACGCGGAGTGATCCTCCCCTGCTGATCCCCCTGTTGAGACCAGGAGTGCCCAACCGATCCCCCTGCTGAGACCTGGAGCGTTCGGCTGATCCACCTTTCGAGATCTGTAGTGCCTGTCCGATCCCCCTTCCCTGTTGATCCCCAGACGATTCCTCTGCTGAAACCTGGCCTATCCGAACCCTCTGCCGAGACGCGGAGTGACCGGCTGATCCCCCTGCTGAGACCAGGAGTGCAGAGCCGATCCGCCTTTTGAGACGTGGAGTGTCCGGCTGATCCCCCTTCCAAGGCGTGAAGTGTCCGCCCTATCCCCCTGCCGAGACGTGGAATGTCCGGCTGATCCCCGGCCGAGCCCCCAGCTGACACCTGGAGTGCCGGCTGTAAAACAATTAAAATACCCTTGCCGAGACGCGAAGTGCCTATCCGAACCCCCTACCGAGACGCGGAGTGTTCCTCCCTTGCTGATCCCCCTGCTGAGACCAGGAGTGCCCAGCCGATACCCCTGCTGAGACCTGGAGTGTCCGGCTAATCCCCCCTTCTGACATCTGTAGTGTCTGTCCGATCCCCCTGCCCTGGTGATCCCCAAACGATTCCTTTGCTGAAACCTGGCCTATGCGAACCCTCTGCCGAGACGCGGAGTGGGTGATCCCCCTGCTGAGACCAGGAGTGCCCAGCCGATCCCCCTTCTGAGACCTGAAGTGTCTGCCCTATCCCTTTTTGAGACTTGGAGGTCCGGCTGATCCCCGGCCAACCCCCTGCTGAGACCTGGAGTGCCGGCTGATACGCTTGCCGAGACGTGAAGTGCCCATCCGAACCCCGTGCCGAGTCGCGGAGTGTTCCTCCCCTGCTGATTCCCCTGCTGAGACCAGGAGTGCCCAACCGAAACCCCTCTGAGACCTGAAGTGTCTGCCCTATCCCTTTTTGAGACTTGGAGGTCCGGCTGATCCCCGGCCAACCCCCTGCTGAGACCTGGAGTGCCGGCTGATACGCTTGCCGAGACGTGAAGTGCCTATCCGAACCCCCTGCCGAGACGCGGAGTGTTCCTCCCATGCTGATTCCCCTGCTGAGACCAGAAGTGCCCACCCGCTCCCCCTTCTGAGACCTGAAGTGTCTGCCCTATCCCCTTTTTGAGACTTGGAGGTCCGGCTGATCCCCGGCCAAGCCCCTGCTGAGACCTGGAGTGCCGGCTGATCCCCTTGCCGAGACATGAAGTGCCTATCCGAACCCCCCCTACCGAGACGCGAAGTGTTCCTCCCTTGCTGATCCCCCTGCTGAGACCAGGAGTGCCCAGCCGATACCCCTGCTGAGACCTGGACTATCCGAACCCCCTGCCGAGACGCGGAGTGTTCGGCTGATCCCCCTGCTGAGACCAGGAGTGCCCAGCCGATCCGCCTTTTGAGACGTGGAGTGTCCGGCTGATCCCCCTTCCAAGACCTGAAGTGTCTGCCCTATCCCTCTGCCGAGACGTGGAATGTCCGGCTGATCCCCGGCCGAGCCCCCTGCTGAGACCTGGAGTGCCGGTTGATACCCTTGCCGAGACATGAAGTGCCTATCCGAACCCCCTACCGAGACGCGAAGTGTTCCTCCCTTGCTGATCCCCCTGCTGAGACCAGGAGTGCTCAGCCGATACCCCTGCTGAGACCTGGAGTGTCCGGCTAATCCCCCTTCTGACATCTGTAGTGTCTGTCCGATCCCCCTGCCCTGGTGATCCCCAGACGATTCCTTTGCTGAAATCGGCCTATGCGAACCCTCTGCCGAGACGCGGAGTGACCGGCTGATCCCCCTGCTGAGACCAGGAGTGCCCAGCCGATCCCCCTTCTGAGACCTGAAGTGTCTGCCCTATCCCTTTTTGAGACTTGGAGGTCCGGCTGATCCCCGGCCAACCCCCTGCTGAGACCTGGAGTGCCGGCTGATCCCCTTGCCGAGACATGAAGTGCCTATCCGAACCCCCTACCGAGACGCGAAGTGTTCCTTCCTTGCTGATCCCCCTGCTGAGACCAGGAGTGCCCAGCCGATACCCCTGCTGAGACCTGGCCTATCCGAACACCCTGCCGAGACGCGGAGTGTTCGGCTGATCCCCCTGCTGAGACCAGGAGTGCCCAGCCGATCCGCCTTTTGAGACGTGGAGTGTCCGGCTGATCCCCCTTCTGAGACCTGAAGTGTCTGCCCTATCCCCCTGCCGAGACGTGGAATGTCCGGCTGATCCCCGGCCGAGCCCCCTGCTGAGACCTGGAGTGCCGGCTGATAGTATAAAAGGAGGCCCATTGGAGCGGCTCGAGACGAGTCTTTTTAGGGAGCTTGTAGCGTTGAGTTGGAGGACCGCCTGTGGAGAGTCCGCCAGTCAAGTGTTAGAGCGTTTCTAAAAAGGATTCGGTTTGTTTGAGTTGAAGGACCGCCTTTGGAGAGTCCGACAGCCAAGCGCAAGGAGAGCGAATAGACAATAAGGAAAGGATCCATTGCTGGACTTTCCTCTAAAAACCCAGGGTCGTGGAGTCGAGTAGGTTCATTCCCGAACACGGCAGGTAGCCTTGCAAGGAAGTGAGGAAATGATACGTCTGGCGTACGCCTTACCGACTCCTGAAATCGCAACCAACAGGCGTGGTCCTGCGAAACAAGGATAGATCGACCCGGGATTGCACGCCCGGTGTACACGAAACGTAAAGGACGAGACACAAGACAGAACCAGGGTGGGGAGACCGAGTTGAGCCACTCCCGAACACGGCAGGTAGCCTTGCAAGGAAGTGAGTCTGGCGTATGCCTTACCGACCCCTGAAATCACAACCAACAGGCGTGGTCCTGCGAAACAAGGAGGCCTACAGGAAACGTACAGAACAAGGAAGACAAGGATCCGTTGCTGGACGGTTTCCTCTACGAGCCCGGGGCGTCAGAGTCGAGTAGGGTCATTCCCGAACACGGCAGGTAGCCTTGCAAGGAAGTGAGTCTGGCGTATGCCTTACCGACCCCTGAAATCACAACCAACAGGCGTGGTCCTGCGAAACAAGGAGGCCTACAGGAGACGTACAGAACAAGGGAGACAAGGATCCGTTGCTGGACGGTTTCCTCTACGAGCCCGGGGCGTCGGAGTCGAGTAGGGTCATTCCCGAACACGGCAGGTAGCCTTGAAAGGAAGTGAAGAAAGGATAAGTCTGGCGTACGCCTTACTGATTCCTGGAATCGCAACCAACAGGCGTGGTCCTGCGAAACAAGGATCGGCCGACTCGAGAACTCGCGTCAAAGTCACAGACCAAGTGAGAACACCCTGGTCACCAGCCCCGCCACTACAAACTCGGTTTCGCCGGCGCGTATGCACGGTGTCCCGGCACAGCGGGAGCGCGACATACGATCAGGCACACGGCAACTCCCAAACCTGGCACCGGAGCGTATGCACGGTGTCTCGGTGTAGCGGAGGGAACTGACCGACGCCAACCGTCTGACCAGCCGTAGTCGACCCAAGGGGGTGTTTCTTAAGGCAAAAGAGCCTGCGAGGGTAGCGGAATCGCCAGCAGCGCGGCAACAGGAGTACCTTCGGCAACGGAGTAGCGACGGCGACGGAGCAGCGGCGGCGCATCCTGGACAACCCGCATAGGTCAGGTAGCCTTGCAAGGAAGTGAAGAAAGGATAAGTCTGGCGTACGCCTTACTGATTCCTGGAATCGCAACCAACAGGCGTGGTCCTGCGAAACAAGGATCGGCCGACTCGAGAACTCGCGTCAAAGTCACAGACCAAGTGAGAACACCCTGGCCACCAGCCCCGCCACTACAAACTCGGTTTCGCCGGCGCGTATGCACGGTGTCCCGGCGTAGCGGGACCGGAGCGTATGCACGGTGTCCCGATGTTGTGGAGGCAGCCGACCGACGCCAACCGTCTGACCAGTCGTAGTCGACCCAAGGGGGTTTCTCAAGGCAAAAGGGCCTGCGAGGGCAGCGGAGGGTAGCGGAATCGCCAGCAGCGCGGCAACAGGAGTACCTTCGGCGACGGAGTAGCGACGGCGACGGAGCAGCGGCGGCGCATCCTGGACAACCCGCATAGGACGCGGAAGATGGAGCCAGCAGAAACGGAAGGAGCAACGAGAAGAGAAAGAAAGCTTTTTGTAAAGTAAAGAGGTCTCAAAATAAAGATTGTGGAAACTTCAAGCTATTTGTATTACTTTCTGGGCTTGGGCAATCACGTCGAATCTATAAATTCGGTGGAACGGATCCGCGAAACTCTGTGAGCTAGCCGCGGCCAATTGTGGCGGGCGGAAGCAGAAAAGACAGTTCGTTACAAGGCTTATTGGTCTGTATGATGACGGAATTGTGTGGTCTTTTTCAGGCTTCGGTATCATTATAATGATGGATTTCTTCCACTTTTTTGGGAAATAGCCAAGATTAATGATTCCATTAAATAGTTTGCAGACGACCTCTTTAGCGCATTTCGGAAGTTCGATCAGCATCTTTGTGGTCAATAGGTCACCATTGACCGATTTCGATTTTTCGATTTCGTTCGGCCGGAATGAAGGTGCGGCTGGCTGAGGGGAGGACTCTGGCTGAATTACTGGCAGGAAGAATGAATTTGAGGCTGGGTTTGGCTGGAAGGCATCTCTCTTGTTGGCGAGAGATTCTGAATGTACCTCAGCTGTGCATTTTCTTCCTGTTGGTGAAGAGCCTGGTCGAATGATCGGGTTGCTTCCTTAAGGCGTTGTTTTGAAGCTGGTGATCTGCTGTTTTGCCAATCACGACGCGTGCGCCTCTTTTCTCGCACGAGCTGTTCGATTTGCTGATTAGATTTGAAGTGTTTGTTTCGGTCTACTTCTTTCCTATGAGGAGTAGAGATTTTAGCTGCCGCAACGAGTAATTCTTCCAGAGCGCTCGTAGTGTAGTCGATGTCCGATTCCATGTTAAATTCCGGGGCGAGTTCTATGTGGGCACTCACGTCCTTTTTGTATTTTAGCCAGTTCGTTTTTGGCGTCGTCAGGCTGAAGGGGTGTTCGGTTATTTCTGGGCTTTGAAGAAGCGTTAGAAACACAGGCGAGTGGTGTGATGATAAGTCCGAGACTGCTTTGGCTCTTATTAGATTGCGAGGTATGTTTTTTGCCACTGCAAAATCAATAAGGTCCGGGAGCTTTCGTGAGTCTGTTGGCCAGTATGTGGGACTTCCAGGAGAAACGTAGTCCAGTTTATTTTTCACATTTATAATTGCATTGTACAATTGTCTTCCTTTGGGAGTCACTAGACCTGATCCCCAGTGCGTATGTTTGGCGTTGTTGTCTCCTGCGGCTATAAATCGATCCCCAAGTGAATTGTAGAAGTACATAAATTGTCCTTCCGAGTTTGGGAAACGAGGAGGGCAGTAAACGGCAGCGATTGAAAGGATTCTGTTGCTTGACTGAATTTGTATCGATGTGGACAGCAAGAAGTTTGTTGCAAACCTTTTGTGAAAATGGTGTTTAATGCGTTCTCTGATTAGACCTCCAGTTCCGCTGTGGGCTTTCCCATCTGGATGATCTGTGTGGTAGATTGTGTAGCCTCTTATATGAAAGTTGTATTTGCTTGTAAGATGCGTTTCCACCAGTAGCATAACGTTAATATGGTTTTCGGTCAAGAATTGTGATAATTCTAGTTTATGCCGTGAGACACCATTGGCGTTCCACATTGATATTCGTAGAGCCTGCATAAATTATTTAGACTGTTGTGCTACGAGCAGCTGTATTACCATGTTCTGGTTTTTAACAAGTGTTGGTATGGTCGTTTTCATGAATGACATAAGCTCCATTATACATTGATGGAGGGTAAGTATCATAGTTTCCGTTTTTCTATGTGGCTGTTCTGCGGCATTCTGCAGGTACGCATTCTGTGGATTTTCATTGCGCTGTGCGATTGCTTGTCCCATGCGACACTTCAAGTCTGTCATAGTCATAGTTTAGCTACTGTCTTTAATTCTCTATATTTTTGCCTCTACAGCTACTGTCCTTGTTTGTGCAGTGAGCAAAGTTGTGGGCGTCGCCGCAGATTACATAGACAGCCCCAAGTGTGCAGTATGACCCAGTGTGTCCATACTCTTGGCAATTAGTTCATTGCACTGGACCGTTGCGTTCATGTGGCTCTTCAATAGTGATTCTCCGATGCAAAAGATATTGCAGCTTATAGATTGGCTGGACTGCGTTCTTCTTCAGCGACCTTATTTCAGACCTGACCAGAAATATTTTTTCTTCATATTTGTTCTACACACATTGCGAAAAACCCATAAAATTAATAGAATATTTAAGAACATTTTATTGGAATTTGGATGATAAAAATTAGTATAAACTTATAGTTAGCTGATATTTATTATATTCCACCTTATTATATCTTGACAGACAATCATTTTGTGCACTTAGTCAAATATATATATTTTTGGTAATGAGTTAAACACAGATCAACAGCAAAGAATTTTAATGTCTAATAGGCTACCCAATCCAATTTTTTTATAGAAAGTATTTATTTTTTCAAGCGGTAGTTTTTTTATTTTTTTTTTTAAATTTTGTTCGTAGATCAAAAACCTACATATGTTTTAAAAGCATTTATATTTTAAAACATTAATAGACTTCTACTATTCTTTCTCCGTGGTAAGACTGGTTAAGGGGTATTCTACTTTACAGGTATTATTAGTGTCACAAAAAATGTTTTCCTAAAATGCCTTTAAAAAATGTTTGCTAATCTTAAGCTCCGAATGTTAAAAAAATAATTCTTAGTTAAGATGTCGGGGAAATTATTTTATCAATCTAATTCTTTAAATTCCTGTTTAATTTTATCTGCTCCAAAACGCAAATTCCATCGTCCACAGTTTAATAACATTTCATTTATTAAATATACCGTATACCGTAAAATTTTTCACAATCACACCATGTTTTAGTGACATTTTTTTACATATACATATCTACCAAATAAAATGAAAACCGGCATCCTTTGTTATCATATCTTTGAAAAACGCATTCAATGAATAAGACGCTGTTGGAAAAATTCAAAAAAAAAATATTTTTTTTTTTTTAGTCCAATTTACATATAATATGAATGTACATGTCCTCTCAATTTTAACTTAATCCGATAAATATTTTCGGAGCTATACATAAATTTGTAAGATCAACGGATCAACGGATGGCTTTGAACGCGTTTTTCTCAAAAAAGCGTTTCAAAAGCCTGTGATCTCGATTTTTCAAAAATAGATAACCAGATTGGTTTGAAATTTTTACGCCAGTCAATATATTTTCCAGGTAATGAATAAAGGAATTTATTACTTTTTTCCACACAACAAAATACCAAATTTCATTTTTTTTTCAAAGTTCAACCATTTGGTAATAAAAGAGTTATTTCATTCCTTTGTCCATACCTGCATTTATGTATTTAAAAGAATCAATACAATTTTTTGATTTGGGATTTTCCAAACCGAAAAAAACGAGATCACTGCTCTATTTTATCGAAAGGCTACAGAAGTTGAATAAAAATATATTTTTACCTGATCGACATGCAATTATCATCATAAAAGTAGCTTTTGGTTAAGTAAATAATAATGGTCTTGAAATAGACCTAGTTCTCTTCGTAAGAAAATTTTAAACATGCTGCTTTTTTGGGTCGCGCATCTGCATATAACCCCTTGATATCTCTAGTTCAGGGGTGCCCAGCCTCATTGCTCTCGGTGCTCCTTTGTTGTTGGAATTGCTCTTTCATATGGGAAATGAAATTTCATGTACGTGTGTTGCTCCCAGCATAGGCAAAGCCCAAATACAAAAACAATTTTTCGTTTTTTCGAGTTAAGCAACAACTATTGTATAGTGTCTTAGTTTTTCGTACTAATACGAAGGCACTTCTTTTTTATATTTCCGTAAACTTTTCACTGCATAAAATTACTTTTGGTTAAGATCTCAAAAATAATGGTTGACAACGGAGCTATGAATTTCTTTTATTTATAATTTTATTACAGTTTTTAATTTTTATTTCATATATATTTTTTTATTACTTTTTTCCATTAAAAATGGTACTACAATTTTTCTGAGTATACCGACATGACTAGCAAAAAAAATTCTCTCTGCAATGTATTGGTGATTTTTTGCATTGGTATTGGAGTTTTCTCAGCCGTATGCTATGCTTGGGCACCCCTGCTTTAGTTGATATCTCTAATGGGATATCCTTATTTTTGTGAGCCATAAATAAATTTATTTCTTTGACCAGCTTTTGTATAGTATTTCTATATAGTATTATTTTATAAGTAGGCTATATCGATATTTTCGATATATATCCAATCCATGGTATATAATATATAATATATTTTAGTTTTGGATACATCAAAAATTATCTTTACTTTATACATTATATTTTATTTGGTAAATATACATGTCAAAAATGTTACCTATTGGAAAAAATGTTGGTATTCGCAATTATACGACCATACAACAATATGGTATGATGTTATGGATTTTTTTCTTAGAAAAATGTTGGTATTCGCAATTATACGACCATACAACAATTTTTTTCTTAGATGTAGGCGAAAACTTAATGCGAAGGAAACCTATGTCTGATCTCGAATTAACTTTCAAAAACACAAGGAAATTATATTTGATTTGTACCGAATAAATATAAAAATCAAAGAGTTTACTAAAATTAATATCCAGTGTATTTTACAAAGACACTAACATATTTAACATACACAAAAGTGCAAGCTTCAGAGGCCCGATGTCTCTTGGGGCGTGGATGTAATTGCAAAATAGGACAAATTAAATATTCATAACCCTAAGAATTCCTCTCAAATAAACAGCGGGTTCGGTTTTAGACAGATGGGAACACTTTTGGCACCTTCCAGTAATTTCTGGAATTTTTTTCTTGAAAAGTACGAGAATTAAATTTCAGCCAATTGTAGAGTACAGTCTATCGGAGCTACACAATTTGGGTGATCCAAGTAAAGGGGGGAAACGAAAAAATGGCGGCATTTTGGCGGCAACTCGTGATCATGGTGAAAGTCTTAGAGTCCTTAGTCTGCACACTTATCGGCATCCATGGTACCATAATGAAGAAAAACTTAATAAATGCGGAAACTTTGTACTTTTGAAACAAAAAAAAAATTGAATTTTCCATTCATTTTTTACTTGTTTACCGGAGGTGACACCAGTTCACCAAACGGCCGATAACTTTCGTAATTTAAGAAATTACGATGCAAAACTTGCGAGTAAAATTAAAATTTATTTTTTTTACGTTACAAGGCAGAAACCCTCTTTATTTTCTCGCCAAAGATGGTGATTTCTATTTTAAAATGCTTTCACCACAAATTTTAAAACTAAAACTATTAAAAATTGGTTTAAACGTTGTCGTGGTAAACCAATTATGTGACAAAATAATTTGATTTTTAAATTTTTGATGGTCCAGCTACGAGATGATGGGCTCAAGAATTCACTCTTTTTGTAGAATAATTACAGACATGGTCGTATTTCTTTATTTTTTTAGTGCACAATATTTTGATCCATGAAAATTTTACGCAATAAAATAATGATAACAATGCCATCATAAAAGATATATCAAAAATGTGCCCTCATTATTCCTCCTTAAACACAAGCTAAAATTTTTATGAATAAAAAATTCACTAGAGTTTTCACCCTATTATACGGGTAAATGGTGTAGGTCAAAACTAACTCTAAAAAAAAGAGTGGTAATGGTAAGAAACTTTAAATGGTTAAAATCTTTATAATTATTAAAAAAAATATGGAAATATACGAATTGATTTATAAAATATACAAATCTATATATAAAATTATAAATATATTTTTGTTTTAAATACATATGATTACAATCAATATACCAAAACCAAAATTTAATAGTTTACCTGAAATTGAAACAAAAATACAAATTTCATTTCATTTTACTGTCAACCGAAAAAAATAGTCATCTTATAATAATACGAAGATATTATAATCCAGTTTAAATAATACAAAAATGGTGGGTGTAATCAGTAAATCACAAATTTGTTTTAGTTTTACTATTAGACTTAGGAAAATATGAAATGAATTGATCTTTTGATAATTGTAATTTTTAGAGGGCCTTTTCTGGTTGTCGTTCCTTAAATTTTAACGTCTCTTCGAAAATTAATGATTTCAAGGCATCCCTAGATATATCATCATTTTCCATATTTATACGGAAGGGTACCTCTGCTACAGGCTACATTAAAGAAGAAAAGAAACGTATATGTTATTTGTTTTTTGTGATTTTAATAAAAATATTCAAAAAAAGAAAGGAAAGCTAACTTCTGACGGAGCCGAAGTTCATATACCCTTGCAGTTAATACAGAATATACATCGTAAAATCAGATAAGTAGATAAAGTAAAGCTCTTATCCATAACATAACCAATTTATTAAAATATGAAATCTAAAAAAAAGTCCCAAGCTTCTATATTTAAGAACACGAAAGTTGGTATTTTTACCAAATACCATTTCCGATCGTTCAGTTATATGGCAGCTATAAGATATAGTCGGCCGACTGTTATGAAACTTTGTAGGTGTGATTAACTGACCAAAAATAGAACCCAAACAAAGTTACATGTTTCTATCTTCAAAAATACAAAAGTTTGGTCATTTCCGATTTTCAGTTATATGGCAGCTATAGGATAAGTCGGCCGATCCTTATGAAATTTGGCATGTCGTATTGTTAAAAATAGCATTCGTACAAAATCTGAACTCGTAACTCTAAAAACACCAAATCCGTCCGATCCCGGCCGTTCCGACTTATATACTGCGTGCAAAGGAAAGAAGGGTGTGTGCAAAGTTTCAAGACGATAGCTTTAAAACTGAGAGACTAGTTTGCGTAGAAACAGACAGACGGACAGACGGACGTGAATACCCTCTACAAGGGTATAATAAAAATAGTCAATATATTATAAGAAGTACTTATTTACAATCGTTCTAGACTATAATCTTCATGAATAGCTAAAAAACGACATTCAAATGGACAACCACGAAAATGAATTGAGTGAGATAGAATGCTGAGACGAAAATTAATGAATGAGTGAGTGCGACTGTGTAGGTCTCACTCGCACAACATTCGGGGGATGAAAACCGAATTGAATGAGTTAGAGTTACAGTTCGCATTCGAATTGTTTCGAATGCATTCTAGAATGTTCGATGCATATTTTTCAAACACCATTTTGCCGCTAAAATTTTTTTGTAAAATAGTTTAATTTGAAAAAACAAGAAAGGAAAGCTAACTTCGGGCGGAGCCGAAGTTTATATACCCTTGCAGTTAAATACCGGATATACATCGGTGAAATAGGAAAAAGTTGGCCGATCGTTATGAGAATATCATAACATAACCAACATTACGATAAGAAATCTAAAAAAAGTCCCAAGCTTCTATCTTCAAGAACACCAAACTTGGTATGTTTACCAAATACCATTTCCGATCGTTCAGTTATATGGCAGCTATAGGATATAGTCGGCCGATTGTTATGAAATTTGGGGGGATCAAGTGACCAAAAATAGAATCTGTACAGAGTTACATGTTTCTATCTTAAAAAATACGAAATTTGGGTCATTTCCGATGGTTCAGTTATATGGCAGCTGTAGGATCGATCGGTCGGCCGATCCTTATGAAATTCGTAATCCTTAGGTAATTCGTATTATTTTGTCAAAAATAGCATTCATACAAAATTCGAACTCTCTAAAAACACCGTTTTTGATTAATCAGTTATATGGATATAGTCGGCCAATCCCGGCCGCTCCGACTTATATACTGCGTGCAAAGGAAAGAAGGGTGTGTGCAACGTTTCAAGACGATAGCTTTAAAACTGAGAGACTAGTTTGCGTAGAAACAGACAGACGGACATGCTCATATCAACTCAGGAGGTGATCCTGATCAAGAATATATATACTTTATGGGGTCGGAGATGTCTCCTTCACTGCGTTGCACACTTTTGACCAAAATTATAATACCCTCTGCAAGGGTATAAAAACCGTAAGTATAAAAGAATTATTCATAAATTTTCGAAAAAAAAACACTTTTAATATAATTTACCCTTCGGCCAACTCCCTCATTATCAAAGAAGTATTAATAGAAGCGTTTTGCTCAACAGAATAAAATAAATGAATGCATAGAGTGTGTTAAAAACCATTTGAGATATTCGGATGCATTCCGTATTCCAAAAGCACTCTTCTTACTTCCCACCCCAACTCACTCCGTTTCAAAGCAAGAGAATGCCGATGAGTTAAAATGCTCTCTTACTTTCTCACTCACTCTCATTTAATTCGTTTAATTCTCTTACACTCATTCATTCCATTCCATTCGGATGTATTCTATGGATGAGGCAATAAGAATGTATTCCTGCAGAGCTCTATCCTAGACATTTGAATGAATGAAAAAAAAACCAACATTCTAATTAACTCTATACAAAATGAACTGAATGCATTGGCTGCAGTAGCCAGAATTTTGCACAGGGGGGGAAAAAAAATTTTATTTTTATTATTAAAAAATTGTATTAAACAAGAAAGGAAAGCTAACTTCGGGCGGAGCCGAAGTTGATATACCCTTGCAGCTAAAACAGGATAAATATCGCTAAAATCGGATATAGTTGACCGATTCTTATGGGAATATCATATTATAACCAATAAATTACAAGACAAAATCTAAAAAAAAATCCCAAACTTCTATCTTGAAGAACCCCAAAGTTGGTATTTTTACCAAATACCATTTCCGATCGTTCAGTTATATGGCAGCTATAATATATAGTCGGCCAATCCATATGAAACTTGATAAGTCGTATTATTTTTCCAAAAATAGAATTCATAAGAAATCCCAACTTTCTAGCTCGAAAAACACTGAAGTTATGCCATTTCCGATCAATCAGTTATATGGCAGATATAGGATATAGTCGGCTGATCCTTATAAAATTTTGTAGGTCGTATTATTTTGCCAAAAATAGCATTCGTATAAAATCTGAACTTTGTAACTCTAAAAACACCAAAGTTATACCATTTCCGAGCAATCAGTTATATGGCAGCTATAGGATATAGTCGGCCGATCCCGGCCGTTCCGACTTATATACTGCGTGCAAAGTGCCCCCCCCTGCACCCCCCTTCCTACGCCCTTGATTGGCTGTATAGCCGTCTCGATAAGAGTGATTGAGCGCACGTGCGCCTCAGTCATACAACATTGAAACAACAAAAGAAAAAAAATGACATCAAACGGATGAATTCAACTTTTCAAAAGCATTCGAATGCCGGCCGTTTTTTTTTTTTTTTTTAATTTTTTTCAGAAATTTGGTATTAATATTGGTATTAAATGGTTTACACCACTGCCAAAGATTATAAAGTACATAGATGGGACATCTCATACAAAGAAAAATTTTCTATGGCGGGTTCCAGCGCTGGAACCCGCTGGAACGAGCGGGTTCCATTGCGCGACTAGTTAAGTTTAAGAAATTTTTCGCGCGTCAACGATTGAGGGATAGCCTAGTGGTAGAGTGCTTGGCTGATGTGCAGAGTAAAATGAGTTCAAATCAGGCACGGGAAGCCAATTTTTTTTTTTTTAATCTATTTATATTATATTTTTATTGTTTTAAACTTTTTGTCAAAATATATAATCCAATCAAGAAATACAAAATTTTAAAATCACCCTAAAATCACCTTAAAATCGCCTCAGTTCGTAGTGGAACCCGCTGTAAAAATCCTTATAAGTGCGGGTTCTACGGCATATAGGCAGGCCGAGTCGTGGAACCCGCTGTAAAATGAAAATATTTGAGAGCGGGTTCCACGACAAACGGCTGGCAGATGAGAGAGAGAGAGAGCGAATTCTATTTTTAGAAAGTAACATTTTTGGAACAATGGAAGTTTGAAACGTTCCAATCTAACCAGTGTGAGAGCAAAGAGATCAGAAATATCTTCCACTATCTTCACTCTTCAGCTCGGATTTTACTATGGATCCTTGCGTTTTCTTTAATACCAACTTTAACTACCGTTAGATCAACTTCGAGGGTAGCCTAGATGGAAAGCGCGCGATCCTTATCCCTTGGGTCCTGGGTTCGATTTTGTTGCTGGGCGGTACTTGTATAAAGCTTCAGTTTTATGGTTATTTTTATATTTTCTTTTTTTTTTTTTATTTTTTTTACTTTAATTTTCTTAACAATATTTTTTTTTCCTTTTCATATTTACTTTATAATTATTATTTTTAATTGCATTGTAATACAATTTTTGTAAAAATAAGTGACGTAAGTGTCGGATGACAAAATTCCGGAAGGACTCCCTTGAAATTTTATTAGCCGGACATAGTATTAAATTTTCATTAAAACTACAATTAAAGAAAAATAAAAAAAAAATTATAAAAGAAAGAAAAAGTTAGAAGTCCTTTCTAGGATTTGAACACAAAAATATTGTACATAAAGTAACTACTATATGCATTACGCTACTACCCCGTCTTAAACTGCAGCGACTAAAAATACCATTTGTTCTACTAACTACCACATCGGCCCATTGAAAACAGAAACAAGAAATTGAAAATGAAAATGAAAATTGGAAGCCAAAAAATTTTTACGCCGTCTTGCGAGCAGGCCCACATACATACAAGCCCGCACCCTTTTTTTACGCATACATGTAAAGAGATCTAAAAATAGAATCGTATGTATGTTCGTTCCCCCCTCACCAACAAGCTCGACGAAAAAAGTTGACCGTTTTTGGCCCTGATGTCCCATCTATGTACTTTATAATCTTTGCCCCTGCTTAGTATGTTTAAGAGTGCAAAGAGAGCAAAACACAAGAAAGGACGGCTATGATCGAGTTTCCCTACTGTATTATACCCGGTACTCATCTTTTCCACCTACAATTTTCCTACCTTTTAAATTTTAGCTTTAAAGGTGTGGATTCTCAGCCACAAATTTTTGTTTAAAACTTTGCGCTTGGGCAAAAAAAAACAACTTCAGTCGTCCTATCCGATAAAATTAATCTGTTTTGGGGGCAGAAGTGGCCGTGACAAAATTTTGACACAAACTTGATTTGCGCGGAAATCATATGAATCTTATAGTTCTATCTCTACTATAGTCTTTGAGACCCACGCGTTCAAAATTTTATCCCGTTTGTATATAATTGTATATATATGGATATGGGTATATCTTCTCTTGAAATCGTCCGATTTGAATGACATTTTTTGTTTTCAGATATTAGTTATAGAAATAGTTTGGCATCAAAAGTTTTTCAAAAACCTTCAGGTATTGGCGCTGTAGAAATTCGCGATTTGTGGGGCAGTTTGAAATAAAATTGAACTGCGTGGGCATTGTAGGAGTCTCCGTGCCAAATCCTATAGCTCTATCTCTTATAGTCTCCGAGATCAACGCGTTCATACGGACATATGGACGGATGAATTTTATTTTTATAGGGAAGAAAAGGTTTGTTTCGTCTAAAAAATAACTTTTTTCATGAATTTTTTTTTGCAAAAATGTTAACCGTTTCCAAATCCGTTTCCAGTTTCCCATCTTATATATAAAATTTTCGTGTCACAGTTTTTGATACCATACTTCTTCGAAACGGCTATACCGATTCTCATGAAATTTTGTGAGCGTATTGAGTAGGTCTGAGAATCCGCCAACATCTATTTTTCGTCCTCTTAAATCCTGTTCCAAAAATCGCATATAAAGTGAGTTACTCATAACAATGACAAACTGACCTCATCACAATGACAAACTCACGCTACCCTAGCATATGAAATGTATTTATGATACAAAAGCTGAACGCAATGAAGTCAGAAGATTAGAACAACGACAATCACACCGTTTCACAGTCAATAGACGCAGAACAAATGACCAACAACGAAATCAGGTACATCGAGCATTAACATCTGATTATTTCCTGCGTCTAGCATTCCAGTATGAGCCTCATATTGAGTATTATGCTCACTCAAAAGTGGTAATTGGTGCTATGGACAAGGAAAGTCCGCATTGTCATGGTCTGAAATTCAAAAATGAGCCAGTTGGGATGAGTTGCGCTGATGAAGTGCAACTACCAGAAATTGAAACACCACCTGAACCATTGATGGGCTTACTTATCGAAACGGATCCATATTCTAACGTGTTCCTGAAGTCGATTCGAACATTCAATTCATGCTTTCAAATGACATTGTTCGGAGCAACAGAAATTTAACATTATAATTCTTCTATAAATTCTTACAAATCTGATTAATGAATACGGAAATGAATTTATATATATACATAGAACATACCCTAACCAATGCCCAATTTAAAGGTTAAATTATCCTTATTACCCTTGGTCTTTAAATTTACCTCATCTCCAGGATCATAATACTGCTCCAAATAAGGATGTGCGAGTGCTTCCTCTACAGGAATTCGTTTGTGGGGGTTGAAAGTCAACATTTTTCCCAGCAGATCTAAGGCCAATGCATCAGCATTAGGAAAAAGCCTGGACCAGGGTACATTCGGTTTAAATGGTAATGATTCTAAATAATTGCGCGCCTAAAATAAAAATTAATTTTATTTACATTACGAAATTCATTTTACTTACCTTTTCATTAATAATGCACTCCAAGTCTTCACGAGATGGTGAACCCAGCACGCCAAGAATGTGGTTAAGTTGATCCAAGTAATGTTTTCCAGGAAATATAGGTCGATTACTTAGCATTTCAGCTAAAATGCAACCAACAGACCAAATATCAATGGACTTAGTGTATCCTTTTGAGTTAAGCATAATTTCAGGAGCCCGATACCACCGAGTTGCTACGTATTCTGTTAAAAATCCTGTGTGATCGTGTTCGGGATCTGCAATTCGGGCTAATCCAAAGTCACAAATCTAATAAAAAAAAATATATAACAATTATTCAAATATATAACAAAATATATAACAATATATAACAAAGTTATACAATTCAAGAACATTAATCTTTAGAAAAAAGCTATATAAAAGCTAGAGCATACTGTTCAAGCATTGAACACGATATAATATATGTCTTCTAAATATAAAGTTTCAAGAATCGGACCCTCGGAAATACAGACCCTTGGTGATAAACAGTATGGTTTAAAACCGATCCCCTGCAGCCTAAGCAAATACATAGGTGGTGCGCTTATAGCACTTAAGAAAGGAACGCATAGCATGTCAGCGTGCAGTGCGTTGATAAGTTGTTTTATGACTTTTATTCTTATAAATTTAGAAATAATAATATTTGGGAACTATATTATATTAATGTTACAGTGTATAATATGGTCGGCAAATTTAAGTTTGATGTCTAATAGGATGCCGAGATCATTAACCTGGGTTAATTTTTCTAAGGCAATCCCATTAATAGAATAAGTAGCTTGCAGAGGGCAAGAACGATAAAAAGACATATGTTTGCATTTAGATCCATTAAGTATTAGATCATTAGCTAAACACCATTTTTGAAAGTTATCAAGGTCAGACTGAAGACTGCATTGGGCAGAGATGGATTTGTACTGAAGACAAAGCTTTACATCATCTGCATACATAAGAACTAGAGAGTTCGTTAAAGCAGGGGGCAAGTCGTTTATAAAAAGCGTAAATAATAACGGGCCAAGATGACTTCCTTGAGGGACGCCGGATGTAGCACGGACCAGACGGGACTGTATGTTTTTAAATAAGACTCTTTGTGTCCTTCCATCTAGGTAGCTGGAGATCCACGTTAAGAGGTCTTTAGGAAAACCCAGCATATTCAGTTTACTTAACAAGAGTGAGTGATTAACTGAATCGAATGCTTTGCTGAAGTCTGTGTAAATTACATCGGTTTGATATCCCTTACAAAAGCCATCTATGACAAAGGATGTCAACTCCAATAAGTTTTGGTGGTGGAGCGATGGCTTAATAAAGCCATGCTGACAGGGAGAGATGATCGAAGAGCATAGGTGTTGTAAATGAGGGGTAATTAATTTTTCAAATAACTTTGGAATTGCCGACAACTTAGAGATGCCTCTGTAGTACGGGTAGTACGGGAACATACGGGACTGTATGTTTTTAAATAAGACTCTTTGTGTCCTTCCATCTAGGTAGCTGGAGATCCACGTTAAGAGGTCTTTAGGAAAACCCAGCATATTCAGTTTACTTAACAAGAGTGAGTGATTAACTGAATCGAATGCTTTGCTGAAGTCTGTGTAAATTAAATCGGTTTGATATCCCTTACAAAAGCCATCTATGACAAAGGATGTCAACTCCAATAAGTTTGTGGTTGTGGAGCGATGGCTTAATAAAGCCATGCTGACAGGGAGAGATGATCGAAGAGCATAGGTGTTGTAAATGAGGGGTAATTAATTTTTCAAATAACTTTGGAATTGCCGACAACTTAGAGATGCCTCTGTAGTTGGCAGCCTCAGACTTTTTCCCTTTTTTATGTAGGGGAATTATGAATCATTCCTTCCACTTATGGGGAAAAATCGAGGTTTCCAAAGGTAAGTTGAAAAGTCTTAGAAGAGGTTTGAACAGAGCCCTGGCGCAGTATTTTAGCACACAGCCTGGTACTCCGTCGGGGCCTTGCGAATAAATGGGTTTTACCCTTAAAAGACCAGATAATAAGTTGTTCTCAGAAAAAAACGGACAGAAAATAAGATTTGCTGCTTGAATGTTATATGCGTAAGGCTAATCAGTCAATTTAGGAGGAGAATTAGTTGTTTGAAAAAATTATGCGAATAGATCGGCAATGGCCTGATCAGAGGTCGCAGAGGAATTTTCAAACGTAAGCAGGGCTGTTTACGCTTAGTGTTTACAAAATTATAAAACTGCTTTGGATCCTGAGTAAATTGTATCCGGCAGCGGTCAATATAATTCCTATAACATTCAGCGTTATGCACGGTAAAATTCGACCGAGCTAGTAGGTATCTTGAGAAATCAACACTACTGCAGGTTTTTTCTATATTTAAGTTGTTTAAGCATTGAACACTATTTTGTATAGAAATTCTTAAGTTAGAGTTTCAAGGGATCGGACCCATGAAACACGAGTCAAACACATGGTTCAAAACCGATCCCCTGCAGCCTAACACAAAACAAATACATAAGTGGTCCGCTTGTCACACTTGAGAAAGGGTCGAATAGCATGTCAAATGATACATTACAGTCCGCTAAATCGAAGAAAAAATTTATTTTTTCAAAAGTACATCTAAAATGAAAAGAAAAATATATACCAAGGCACTTTTGTGGCCCCTTGCAGGATGTTCAAACATTAGGTTGAACATAACAAATGAAAGCTTAAATAGTTTTAAATGTTTAAAATTCAAATTAAATAAAACTTTCACTAATTATTAAAAGAACAAATTTATTTATATAGTCCACTAAAAATTATAATCGAAGAAAAGGTTAAATTAACATCAAATTTATTCAAAAAATATTAATCAAAAACACATCAAATTTACGCCTCTTTTTGTGGCCCTTTCCAGAATGTTCAAGCATTGAACACTATTTTGTATAGAAATTCTTAAGTTAGAGTTTCAAGGGATCGGACCCATGAAATACGAGTCAAACACATGGTTCAAAACCGATCCCCTGCAGCCTAACACAAGCAAATACATAAGTGGTCCGCTTGTCACACTTGAGAAAGGGTCGCATAGCATGTCAACGTGCTATGTTGATAAGTAGTTTTTAATAGTTTTAAGATTTTCATGTATCTTACTTATAGGAGAACTTTGACGAATAAAATCAGTTTTGAAACGGAGTACGGAGTACTCATTGGATTACGACCTTATTATTTGGGGCTCCTCTTAACATAAGTAAAAGCTTATTTTTTTTATTTTTTAGGTTAGTGAGGCACACATGAGTCAAAAAATGTATTTAAAGTAAAATAAAAGGTTTCTAAAGTGACATTAAGATCAGTGCACGCCAGAATATCAGACCAGTCAAATGTATCGGTAAGGCTATTAAGTTTGTAAAAATCAGCTTTACGGAAACAGCGAATCTTATTTACCACAAGTGGAGACATCTGAACGATACCAGGATTGGTTTCGATTGAGACCTCCAGCGTGGGGTGATATGGATCCTCTGGGGTTGAAAGGGGAAATGTTTTGGAGAGAGCGGTACCATCAGGATCAGATACAAAACATAAGTCTAAAAGCCGACCTAACGAATTTCTAACATGGTTAATCTGACGTAGGGACATGTCAAACATGCCCGCGGTGAAATCATGGTAAGTTATAAGTTACAAAGATGGTGAGTTATCGACGTTGGACCACTTTAATTCTGGGATATTAAAGTCGCCCACCGCTACGAGTGGGTCACGATCCGTCATAAGATTAGAGACGTATCGAACAGCGGACAAATGCTGCCAATATGTGGGCGGTTCAGACATAGGAGGTATATATGAACATGTAATGTATAAAGCTGCACGGACATAGTGGTGATTTTAACGCAAATAAATTCTATGTCTCCGAACTCTTGGGATTTCACCTCTTCAGAAGCAAGAGTAGAGTCTACCGAAATGAGGACTCCACCTCCCCTTCGCTGAGATCGATCCCGTCTAAAAGTGGTGTACTTACTTGGAAAAACTTCGGAGCTAAAGATCTCCGGATTTAACCAAGTTTCTGTAAATTCTATTATATATTTTTTTTTTTTTTGTAACATTTGAAAGTTTTATTTACAATCTGTCCTCAGTTAGGGACAATAATTAAATTTTTTAAGGGGTTACGCCACCCTGACCGCGTGGAAACGGGACGGTTTTTCAGGAATTTCTTATGACTAAACTAGTTGAGATAGGATTTTTCCACTTTTATTTATATTCAATACAACTAATATGCTTTATTAATTCTAAAAAAAAACTTGTTTTCAATTCAAAATGGCGGAGATATGAACATCGGCGATGATCGGTTTTTCCAGAGAGCTCCTTGATGGTGGGCATGATTCACGTGTCAATTTTCATCAGAAACAAGTAAACAAAATTTTTTTTTTAAAAAGTGATAAATTTGGAACAGAGTGACGTAGCCGTTTTAGAAAAAAAAAAAAATTACGCAAATGAGAGCACTTCAAAAATTTACTCCATTTTTTTGGCAAAAAATTTTGTACTAAAAATTGCATAAAAAAATGTCTATCCATTGGATCGAAAAAATCCTACGTCACTCTGTGGAAAATCTATGTAAGAGGATGCGTTTAAATTTTCAAGTCAATCGGTTGAACAGTTTTTGCGTTATCATGCCCACCGTCTTGAAAAAAGTGGTTTCGAGAAAAACGCAAAAGAAGAATAAGAAGTGTATTAGTGCCCTCCTGCCGCGCCGACTTCAAATGAACATAACTTCCATAATTATCAAGATATTGTCTTCGGGGATGTCTTAAAATACGCGTGAGAATATAGTCTTTTAAATTAAGTAAAAAACAAAAAATCGATTTTTTGAAAATTTCAGGGTGGCGTAACCCCTTAAGTTAACCTTGTCAATAGGAGTTTGATAAATACAAGCTATGAATCTAAAAAAAGTTAATTTAGTAAATCCAGTGGATGCTTCCTCTTGAGTCTTCTGATGGTGGTGCTGCTGTCCAGCAAATTGGTGGCACATGTGTTTGGATGTCGTGTTCATATCCATGTCGTATCCATTATAGACGCCTATCCAACGTCATTCCCAAGTATTTAGGGGTTGAGTTAGGTGGTATGGCAGTGCCTCCAATGCTAATCTGTGGACAGTCCCTATTATATGGGATGCAAATAAAGAACTACCAGAATATAGCTTGGGGAGTTTGCTACGTAGCCCCCTAGTATTCTGATAGGTAAGTGTTAGTGACGATACTAGTTTTTTGGGTTAGTGGGCAAAGAAGAAGTGGAAGGTTGGTCGGTGGTTCCGATATGGGGAAGTTTCACTAACACTGGTTTTAAAACTTTTAGCTTTGCAGTACTAGGCCTATGTTCTTGGACGAAGATGTTCTCTGGCCAAAAACTGGGTGAACAAATCGCCTTGAACATCAGCGGGGGCACCCAAATCTTGAAAGATGACGTGCGCCTTAAATATGTATATTTAAATTTTTGTATGTCCTCCACCTTTATATCGGCTTTAGTTTTGGCCTTGATATAAGCCAAGATATCTATCTCAGAAGTATCATGGGCAAGCCGAGAAAAAAATATAAGTTTCGATGGAAGGATCACCTGTAAGGGTTTTGGTGTCACAGGTACGAGAACTGCAGCATCAGTCGGTGCCGGTGGTCCGGACTGTGGAATACCCTTTTGGGTGACTCTAATGGTTTCGTTCCCTAGGACCTGTGGCATTACTTGAAGGGATGCCATGGCGGTCATGTCAGACAATTGCTCATTATCTCTGAGAAATTCGGACGATTTTTCAGTTCTAGCCCTTGGGGTGGCCAGAGATATAAGCGGCTGCATTAATGTCTGCTGAGCGGGCTGAGGCGGATCAGAAACAGCGGATTTCTTACGCTTAGGGGACTCATTTAGCAGCTGAAGGCCACTAAACTGAGTGTCAAGCGCACAGAGCTGGTCATTGATTTTACGAAAACCAGTGAGCAGCTCTTTAAATCAATTTTTGGTCTGTCTCATGAACGACCTCATTTCGCCTTGCACAGCACGATAAATTTCACAACAATAATGTATCCCAGACCTACGGGAAATGGCATTCGAAACTGATGCAGTGAACCCGGCACACTTGGCGTGTACGACGTTCTCACATAACCAGCAATGGATGGCAGGCTGGGATGAGGAAATTGTCTTGTTACAAGACTTAATAGCACAGACAAGTTTAAATTGCATATTTTTTAATAAATAAAACAAATTTATATATAAAAAGTTAAAAACACTATACCTTGAACCACTGTGCCAAATAGGAAGCCAAAGCGGGAGCTTTGGAGAGTGCAAAGAAGAAATGCAGATATACAGATAAGACGGGGAAGAAGCAGAGCTGAGCTATGCTATGCAACGCCCTCCTACACATTTTGGTCCTTCGAGCTTTTGGATATTTTCTACCAGCAGTCCAGGCCTTGTTCCGCCAAAAGATAAGTACATTTTATCCGTCTCCTTCTCTCTGCCGGTCTTCAGCAGTGATCCGAACATTGAACTTTCTTCACACTGCTGCAAGATTGTTTTTCCCTCCGTGTCAACTCCAAGTCCGAGTTTTCCGACACAACGGCAGTTTGAGATTTTCTACTCTTCGTCTGCAAATTCTGAACATTTTTCCATTCGTCTCTGTTTTGTGTGCTGCCCATATTCCTCGCCGTTTTCGGCCTCTCCGTTATCCATTCGCTTGCCAACGGTCGAGGCATATGTGCACCCACATACATACATACACACATACATATTTATACCCTTGCAGAGGGTATTATAATTTTGTCCAAAAGTGTGCAACGCAGTGAAGGAGACATCTCCGACCCTATAAAGTATATATATTCTTGATCAGGATCACCTCCTGAGTTTATATGAGCATGTCCGTCTGTCCGTCTGTCTGTCCGTCTGTCTGTTTCTACGCAAACTAGTCTCTCAATTTTAAAGCTATCGTCTTGAAACTTTGCACACACCCAACTAAATAATACTTTCACTAATTATTAAAAGAACAAATTTATTTATATAGTCCACTAAAAATTATAATCGAAGAAAAGGTTAAATTAACATCAAATTTATTCAAAAAATATTAATCAAAAACACATCAAATTTACGCCTCTTTTTGTGGCCCTTTCCAGAATGTTCAAGCATTGAACACTATTTTGTATAGAAATTCTTAAGTTAGAGTTTCAAGGGATCGGACCCATGAAATACGAGTCAAACACATGGTTCAAAACCGATCCCCTGCATCCTAACACAAGCAAATACATAAGTGGTCCGCTTGTCACACTTGAGAAAGGGTCGCATAGCATATCAACGTGCTATGTTGATAAGTAGTTTTTAATAGTTTTAAGATTTTCATGTATCTTACTTATAGGAGAACTTTGACGAATAAAATCAGTTTTGAAACGGAACTCATTGGAGTACGACCTTATTATTTGGGGCTCCTCTTAACATAAGTAAAAGCTTATTTTTTTTATTTTTTAGGTTAGTGAGGCACACATGAGTCATGTATGTATTTAAAGTAAAATAAAAGGTTTCTAAAGTGACATTAAGATCAGTGCACGCCAGAATATCAGACCAGTCAAATGTATCGGTAAGGCTATTAAGTTTGTAAAAATCAGCTTTACGGAAACAGCGAATCTTATTTACCACAAGTGGAGACATCTGAACGATACCAGGATTGGTTTCGATTGAGACCTCCAGCGTGGGGTGATATGGATCCTCTGGGGTTGAAAGGGGAAATGTTTTGGAGAGAGCGGTACCATCAGGATCAGATACAAAACATAAGTCTAAAAGCCGACCTAACGAATTTCTAACATGGTTAATGAAATCATGGTAAGTTATAAGTTACAAAGATGGTGAGTTATCGACGTTGGACCACTTTAATTCTGGGATATTAAAGTCGCCCACCGCTACGAGTGGGTCACGATCCGTCATAAGATTAGAGACGTATCGAACAGCGGACAAATGCTGCCAATATGTGGGCGGTTCAGACATAGGAGGTATATATGAACATGTAATGTATAAAGCTTCACGGACATAGTGGTGATTTTAACGCAAATAAATTCTATGTCTCCGAACTCTTGGGATTTCACCTCTTCAGAAGCAAGAGTAGAGTCTACCGAAATGAGGACTCCACCTCCCCTTCGCTGAGATCGATGCCGTCTAAAAGTGGTGTACTTACTTGGAAACACTTCGGAGCTACAGATCTCCGGATTTAACCAAGTTTCTGTAAATTCTATTATATTTTTTTTTTTTTTGTAACATTTGAAAGTTTTATTTACAATCTGTCCTCAGTTAGGGACAATAATTAAATTTTTTAAGTTAACCTTGTCAATAGGAGTTTGATAAATACAAGCTATGAATCTAAAAAAAGTTAATTTAGTAAATCCAGTGGATGCTTCCTCTTGAGTCTTCTGATGGTGGTGCTGCTGTCCAGCAAATTGGTGGCACATGTGTTTGGATGTCGTGTTCATATCCATGTCGTATCCATTATAGACGCCTATCCAACGTCATTCCCAAGTATTTAGGGGTTGAGTTATGTGGTATGGCAGTGCCTCCAATGCTAATCTGTGGACAGTCCCTATTATATGGGATGCAAATAAAGAACTACCAGAATATAGCTTGGGGAGTTTGCTACGTAGCCCCCTAGTATTCTGATAGGTAAGTGTTAGTGACGATACTAGTTTTTTGGGTTAGTGGGCAAAGAAGAAGTGGAAGGTTGGTCGGTGGTTCCGATATGGGGAAGTTTCACTCACACTGGTTTTAAAACTTTTAGCTTTGCAGTACTAGGCCTATGTTCTTGGACGAAGATGTTCTCTGGCCAAAAACTGGGTGAACAAATCGCCTTGAACATCAGCGGGGGCACCCAAATCTTGAAAGATAACGTGCGCCTTAAATATGTATATTTAAATTTTTGTATGTCCTCCACCTTTATATCGGCTTTAGTTTTGGCTTTGATATAAGCCAAGATATCTATCTCAGAAGTATCATGGGCAAGCCGAGAAAAAAATATAAGTTTCGATGGAAGGATCACCTGTAAGGGTTTTGGTGTCACAGGTACGAGAACTGCAGCATCAGTCGGTGCCGGTGGTCCGGACTGTGGAATACCCTTTTGGGTGACTCTAATGGGGGTTTCGTTCCCTAGGACTTGTGGCATCACTTGAAGGGATGCCATGGCGGACATATCGGACAATTGCTCATTATCTCTGAGAAATTCGGACGATTTTTCAGTTCTAGCCCTTGGGGTGGCCAGAGATATAAGCGGCTGCATTAATGTCTGCTGAGCAGGCTGAGGCGGATCAGAAACAGCGGATTTCTTACGCTTAGGGGACTCATTTAGCAGCTGAAGGCCACTAAACTGAGTGCCAAGCGCACAGAGCTGGTCATTGATTTTACGAAAACCAGTGAGCAGCTCTTTAAATCAACTTTTGGTCTGTCTCATGAACGACCTCATTTCGCCTTGCACAGCACGATAAATTTCACAACAATAATGTATCCCAGACCTACGGGAAATGGCATCCGAAACTGATGCAGTGAACCCGGCACACTTGGCGTGTACGACGTTCTCAAATAACCAGCAATGGATGGCAGGCTGGGATGAGGAAATTGACTTGTTACAAGACATAATAGCACAGACAAGTTTAAATTGCATATTTTTTAATAAACAAAACAAATTTATATATAAAAAGTTAAAAACACTATACCTTGAACCACTCTGCCAAATAGGAAGCCAAAGCGGGAGCTTTGGAGAGTGCAAAGAAGAAATGCAGATATACAGATAAGACGGGGAAGAAGCAGAGCTGAGCTATGCTATGCAACGCCCCCCTACACATTTTGGTCCTTCGAGCCGGAGACCTTTTGGATATTTTCTACCATCAGTCCAGGCCTTGTTCCGCCAAAAGATAAGTACATTTTATCCGTCTCCTTCTCTCTGCCGGTCTTCAGCAGTGATCCGAACATTGAACTTTCTTCACACTGCTGCAAGATTGTTTTTCCCTCCGTGTCAACTCCAAGTCCGAGTTTTCCGACACAACGGCAGTTTGAGATTTTCTACTCTTCGTCTGCAAATTCTGAACATTTTTCCATTCGTCTCTGTTTTGTGTGCTGCCCATATTCCTCGCCGTTTTCGGCCTCTCCGTTATCCATTCGCTTGCCAACGGTCGAGGCATATGTGCACCCACATACATACATACACACATACATATTTATACCCTTGCAGAGGAGTCGAGGTTGGTTGTCGAAGCGGTCAGACGCGTAATGGGGCGCTCCCTGAAGCGCAAGCCGCATATAGTGCCTGCGCGGAAAATTAGTGTCAAATAAAGGTGCTCATCAGGTGCGCGAGGGTCTTACCTGCAAGGGAACACCGAGGCCCGCCTCGAATCGCCCTAATCCGGGTTCATCCGACGCGTCCGGATTGATGGCGCCAACGCCAAGGTAAGAGACGGGGAGATCACTTTCTCTTCCGGTCACTCTCTTTGCAGCTCTTCCTGCTTCCGTGAGATTTTTTCTCCGGAAAGAACGCGAGCGCGGCCACCCAACAAAAAGCGCAATGCACTGAGGTGCAATGCACCAGATGTTTATCACTGCAGCCCTGACAGTGTGGGACAACGAAGACGGAGGGGTGTTAGACGGCGCTAGATGGCGCTACCAAAAAGCGCCTCCCCCCAAATGGAGCATACCTGCCGGCGCTGGCTATAGTCTAGCCTAGCGTTAGGGTTAAATGATATATTTATTTATATTTATATTCTGACCTATATTTATATTTATATTTATATTTATATTTACATCCAAATTTATATTTATATGTCAAACCATTCCATAACCTCCCAACCTTTAACCCCCTCCCGCCCGGCAGCGGGAGCTAAGAATACTTCCGGAACAAGCTCTGGTTTGTCGTAAGAGGCGACTGTTAGGGCAGGGGAATATCCCTGGAAAGCAGGGAAGGAGCTACTCGCAACCTTTCTTCATAACCCGAAAGGCATCCCCTTCAAAAAAGCGAGAAAGCGACCAGGGCTGAGTCCAGTAAAGCCCTGGGACAGGCAACTGGAACAAGGAAACGTGAGACGACGAACCCTGGGCTGACGGACAGCGGTATTCTGGCACCTGAGTACGCGGAGTGAACTCCCGCCGAAATGGCTGCCAGGCTAATGCAGCTTCTGCCCCCGTCCCGCTAAAATTTGGCAAGTCTCCAGAAAACGCTCCTTAGGTGTCGCCACTAAGCTGGCCGTGCAGGCTCAGATGAACCATTCCTGACCAACGCGGATCTGGCTCTGAACTCTACACCTCGTAAGGGCTAGAGTCAACCCTAGCATGGACCTCACTGCGCGCAAAGGTAACCATGGGATCAAGGACGCGACTGCATAACACCTAAGGACAACGGCTCAGGAGTTGGGACCCACTAAAACTAAAATGAACAATATTTCATCGATGAATTTAGTTGGAGAGGCGGCTTTCGCGAAAAGCTGCAAAATCACAAGGTCCCCCAGCAGCAAGCTGGATGGTACCCCTCCTATTTCAGGGATCCGAGTGGACCAGAACAGGAGCAAACAACAGAAGGCCGGAGACGCAACAACAATACAGGAACTCGGGAAGGAGATCGCGCAGCTGGTGGAGATGCTGGAAGATGGCAAAAGGAGGTCCATCCACCAGCCAATGAGGGACACCATAGAGAGCATCCGAGCTCTCTACGAGCGACTGGCCGCCCAGACGCACGAACAGGGACGAAAGGAAGCGCCCAAATCCCACCAGGCGTCACAAACATCGCCCCTCTTTCGACCGGTAGCGGAACCCAGGAGGAAGGGAACAGGCCCAGACCCCCCCAACAACAAGAGGAGCAAGAGGGAGACCTCGCAGGCGGCGACTCGAAAGAGGGAGGAAGCCAGGGCACTAGGGCAGACCGCGGAATCTGGAACTCAGGCGAGCAAGGACGCCCAAGAATGGAACGTGGTTGGCCCCAAAAAGAAAATGCCGAAGAAACAGCGGTCAACAAGCGCAATTTCCAAGGAGAAGCCAAGGCCGGACGCACTGGTCATCACGGTAAAGGGCGAATCTAGTTACGCCGACATCCTGCGACAGGTGAAACAGGACAAGAAGCTGCAAGGATTAGGCGAAGCCGTATCGAGGATTAGGAGGACCCAGAAAGGTGAGCTGCTGCTCCAACTGAAGAAGTCAGGGGAGGAAACAGCAGCTTTCAAAGCCCTGGTCTCGGAAGCGGTAGGCGATCAGGTGGAAGTGCGCTCCTTATCGCACAAGATAGAAATCGAGTGTAGGGATCTGGACGAGATCACTACAAAGGAGGAGGTCTCTGAAGCCATAGGAAAACTGGTGGAATCCCCAGGGGTGCCGGTAAGCGACATCCTTTTAAGAAAGGCTTTTGGCCAGACGCAGACAGCCATAATTAGACTGCCTGCCGCGTGTGCCCGGAAAGCAACGAAGATAGGCTGGTTGAAGGTAGGCTGGGTACGATGCAGACTCAGGGAAAGGACCAGAGTCATAAAGTGCTTCAGATGCCTCGAGTTTGGGCACATGGCGAGACAGTGTCAGAGCGCCATCGACCGCTCACGAATGTGCAGGAGGTGTGGCAAGGACGGCCATATGGCAAAAGACTGCGCGGAGGAACCTAAGTGTGCGTTCTGCAGCAACGCCGGGAAGGAAGCAGGACACATAGCAGGAAGTGGGAAATGTCCGATGTTTAGGAGCGCCCTATCACAAAGGAAAAGCTAATGAAGTGCACCCAGCTCAACCTCAACCATTGCGAGGCGGCTCAGTCGCTGCTGAGGCAGGCGGTCAGAGACGAGCAGACACAGGTAGTCCTCATCTCGGAACCATATAGGAGCATCCCAGGAAACGGATGGCTGGCAAGCAGCTGCAAGGGTGCGGCTCTGTGGTCAACGGAGACGGCTCCCCAGGACATTAGGACATCCAGCGAAGGTTTTGTCCGGGCCACAATAAAGGGGGTTACATTTTACAGCTGCTACGCCCCGCCAAGATGGGAAATCTCGCGCTTCCAAAGGATGCTACGAAGTTTGGTGGCGGATGCAAGAGGCAGATCGCCGGTGGTTATTGGAGGGGACTTCAACGCCTGGTCCCCGGAGTGGGGAAGCCGAGCACCGAACGAGAGGGGCACCAGTCTCCTGGAACACTTCGCGGCACTGGACGTGGTTTTGGCCAATAGAGGCCAAAAGCTGACGTACAGCAAGGCAGGGCGGGGGTCTATCATCGACATCACCTTCGTTAGCAGCGCACTAATAAGGAGGTGCAACTGGGAGGTCAACGACGCCTTCACTTTCAGCGACCACCAAGCAATACACTTCACCCTTGGAGGGGTAAGTAGAAAACGGATTCCCAAGGTGACAGGACCGAGATGGAAGGACACGCGCTTGGACCGAGAAGCACTCTCAGTAACCCTGCAGACGCTGGACCGGACTTTATCATCCTCCCCGGAGGGAGCAGCGGAGGAACTCTCAGGATCATTAGCACAAGCTTGCGACAGTGCCATGCCTAGGAGGAAACCCAACAGAAGAGGAGCACCAGTATACTGGTGGAATCAGGACATCCAGCAACTAAGGACCGCCTGCCTGCGGGCAAGAAGACGCTTCCAAAGGGCAAGAGGCTCAGAGGACCTAGCCACCAGAACGGAGGAGTTCAAGGCAGCTAAGAGGGCCTTGAAACTGGCTATAAAAGCAAGCAAACGTGAATGCTTTAAAAAAAATATGTGACGAGGCGGAGGTAGACCCATGGGGCACAGCCTACAAGGTCGTCATGAAAAGGATTAAAGGGCAAGAACACCTTAGACCAACATGTCCTACCTTATTAAGGAAAATAGTGGAGGCTCTGTTCCCGAAGCACCCGCCAAAAAGAGAGACAATACCAGCCGATGATGGGGAGCCGTGTACGCCAGTTACGGAGGAGGAGATCCGGAGCTACGCGAAAAAGATTAAGGCTGGAAAGACTCCAGGACCAGACGGAGTGCCAAACTCCGTCCTGAGGCAGGCCATGCAGGAGAAACCGGAGGTCTTCGCTGAGACCTTCAACATGTGTCTACAGCACGGCACTTTTCAAAAAAATGGAAGAGGCAAAACCTCATTCTGCTGCCGAAAGGGAAGACGGCGACAGACGACCCATCAGGATTCAGGCCCATATGTCTCCTAGATACGATAGGGAAAGCCCTCGAGATGGCCATAGCTACTCGCGTCTCGAAATTCACTGAGGCCAAAGGAACGCTTTCGATCAGCCAGTACGGCTTCCGTAAGGCGCGCTCCACGGTGGACGCAATCAAAGCCGTGACCGACACTGCGAAAGCAGCCATCGCAGGAACTCGGTGGAGATGGGGAGACAAGGAGTATTGCGCGATGGTAACACTAGACATCCGCAACGCCTTCAACTCGGCTAATTGGACACGTATCCAACGAGCATTGTTCTTGGCAGGCACTCCTAAATACCTGCAACTAATTTTATCCAGCTACCTTTCAGATAGGACACTGCTGTACGACACGGACGAAGGACCAAAATCCTACGAGGTGACTGCGGGGGTACCGCAAGGATCGGTCCTCGGGCCACTTCTATGGAACATAATGTACGACGAAGTACTCAGGATCCAACTACCGACGGGATGTAAACTCATCGGCTTCGCGGACGACCTGGCGCTGCTCGTGGTGGCGAAGGAAACCAAGGACGTGGAAACCAACGCGAATGAAGCAATACGGAGAATTTCAACATGGATGTCTGACTCTGGACTGGACCTAGCAGCACATAAAACGGAGGCAGTTCTCTTCACGAGCAGGAAGAAGGTGGAGTACATTACCATCCAGGTGGGCAATTGCCACATCACGTCGAAGGAGGCAATTAAATACCTAGGGGTAATGCTGGACAACAGAATGTCCTACGGAGCACACGTGGAGTACTCCACCATAAAAGCGGCAAGGATCCAAGGAGCACTCTCAAGGATGCTGCCAAACATGGGAGGCCCAAAGGAAGGCAGGAGACGTCTTCTAGCCAGCGTCGTCACGTCTGTCTTGCTGTACGCAGCGCCGATATGGGCTGCGTCAGTCAGAAGACAGCAGGGGCTTAGGAAAAAGCTAGGGGCATCGTACCGACTAGCGGCCCTACGCGTCATATCCGGATTTAGAACCATATCCGAGGAAGCCGCCCTCGTTCTAGCCGGAATGATTCCCATTGATATACTGGCACATGAAGCGGAGGAAATCTACGCATCCAATCGGCAACGGGGAAGGAATTCATCCCGAGAGGCAATCAGGTGGTCAGCCCGACAAGCGGCATTATCCTCATGGCAGGAGAGGTGGGATTCAACAACCAAAGGAAGGTGGACGCACAGGCTAATCCCAAACATCCAGGAGTGGATCGGAAGAACCAACGGTCAGGTTAGTTACCAGCTTACCCAGTTTTTTACAGGGCACGGGGGGTACAGAAAATACCTCCATAGATTTGGACACGACGAAAGTCCAGTGTGCCCCAACTGCCCAGGAGCAGACGAGGATCCAGAGCACATTTTGTACAACTGCAGGAGATATCGTGCCGTCGTCGGATCGCTACCAGATCCGGAGCAGCTGGTGGAATACATGTGTAGCTCACAGGGGCAATGGGATTGGGTAAGCCAGTTGATAGCTTATACACAGGGCGACTTAAGAAGACTTGAAAATGAACGTCGCTTAAGGGAGAATGCCTAGTTTAGGCAACCCTTCCCCGCGAAGTAATACTTGGCAGTGGTACCGCGGGGTCTGTGGTGTGTGCGGGGGTGTTGTTAGTACGTAGGCGCCGGCTAGACATGCCGGTGAATCGTGCATGCTATTGGTACGGGCCAATAGTATCTAGGATAGATTTTCACCTCAATGGCGCAATCCAAAAAAAAAAAAAAAAAAAAAACCCTTGCAGAGGGTATTATAATTTTGTCCAAAAGTGTGCAACGCAGTGAAGGAGACATCTCCGACCCTATAAAGTATATATATTCTTGATCAGGATCACCTCCTGAGTTTATATGAGCATGTCCGTCTGTCCGTCTGTCTGTCCGTCTGTCTGTTTCTACGCAAACTAGTCTCTCAGTTTTAAAGCTATCGTCTTGAAACTTTGCACACACCCAACTAAATAATACTTTCACTAATTATTAAAAGAACAAATTTATTTATATAGTCCACTAAAAATTATAATCGAAGAAAAGGTTAAATTAACATCAAATTTATTCAAAAAATATTAATCAAAAACACATCAAATTTACGCCTCTTTTTGTGGCCCTTTCCAGAATGTTCAAGCATTGAACACTATTTTGTATAGAAATTCTTAAGTTAGAGTTTCAAGGGATCGGACCCATGAAATACGAGTCAAACACATGGTTCAAAACCGATCCCCTGCATCCTAACACAAGCAAATACATAAGTGGTCCGCTTGTCACACTTGAGAAAGGGTCGCATAGCATATCAACGTGCTATGTTGATAAGTAGTTTTTAATAGTTTTAAGATTTTCATGTATCTTACTTATAGGAGAACTTTGACGAATAAAATCAGTTTTGAAACGGAACTCATTGGAGTACGACCTTATTATTTGGGGCTCCTCTTAACATAAGTAAAAGCTTATTTTTTTTTTTTTTTTAGGTTAGTGAGGCACACATGAGTCATGTATGTATTTAAAGTAAAATAAAAGGTTTCTAAAGTGACATTAAGATCAGTGCACGCCAGAATATCAGACCAGTCAAATGTATCGGTAAGGCTATTAAGTTTGTAAAAATCAGCTTTACGGAAACAGCGAATCTTATTTACCACAAGTGGAGACATCTGAACGATACCAGGATTGGTTTCGATTGAGACCTCCAGCGTGGGGTGATATGGATCCTCTGGGGTTGAAAGGGGAAATGTTTTGGAGAGAGCGGTACCATCAGGATCAGATACAAAACATAAGTCTAAAAGCCGACCTAACGAATTTCTAACATGGTTAATGAAATCATGGTAAGTTATAAGTTACAAAGATGGTGAGTTATCGACGTTGGACCACTTTAATTCTGGGATATTAAAGTCGCCCACCGCTACGAGTGGGTCACGATCCGTCATAAGATTAGAGACGTATCGAACAGCGGACAAATGCTGCCAATATGTGGGCGGTTCAGACATAGGAGGTATATATGAACATGTAATGTATAAAGCTTCACGGACATAGTGGTGATTTTAACGCAAATAAATTCTATGTCTCCGAACTCTTGGGATTTCACCTCTTCAGAAGCAAGAGTAGAGTCTACCGAAATGAGGACTCCACCTCCCCTTCGCTGAGATCGATCCCGTCTAAAAGTGGTGTACTTACTTGGAAAAACTTCGGAGCTAAAGATCTCCGGATTTAACCAAGTTTCTGTAAATTCTATTATATTTTTTTTTTTTTTGTAACATTTGAAAGTTTTATTTACAATCTGTCCTCAGTTAGGGACAATAATTAAATTTTTTAAGTTAACCTTGTCAATAGGAGTTTGATAAATACAAGCTATGAATCTAAAAAAAGTTAATTTAGTAAATCCAGTGGATGCTTCCTCTTGAGTCTTCTGATGGTGGTGCTGCTGTCCAGCAAATTGGTGGCACATGTGTTTGGATGTCGTGTTCATATCCATGTCGTATCCATTATAGACGCCTATCCAACGTCATTCCCAAGTATTTAGGGGTTGAGTTATGTGGTATGGCAGTGCCTCCAATGCTAATCTGTGGACAGTCCCTATTATATGGGATGCAAATAAAGAACTACCAGAATATAGCTTGGGGAGTTTGCTACGTAGCCCCCTAGTATTCTGATAGGTAAGTGTTAGTGACGATACTAGTTTTTTGGGTTAGTGGGCAAAGAAGAAGTGGAAGGTTGGTCGGTGGTTCCGATATGGGGAAGTTTCACTCACACTGGTTTTAAAACTTTTAGCTTTGCAGTACTAGGCCTATGTTCTTGGACGAAGATGTTCTCTGGCCAAAAACTGGGTGAACAAATCGCCTTGAACATCAGCGGGGGGCACCCAAATCTTGAAAGATAACGTGCGCCTTAAATATGTATATTTAAATTTTTGTATGTCCTCCACCTTTATATCGGCTTTAGTTTTGGCTTTGATATAAGCCAAGATATCTATCTCAGAAGTATCATGGGCAAGCCGAGAAAAAAATATAAGTTTCGATGGAAGGATCACCTGTAAGGGTTTTGGTGTCACAGGTACGAGAACTGCAGCATCAGTCGGTGCCGGTGGTCCGGACTGTGGAATACCCTTTTGGGTGACTCTAATGGGGGTTTCGTTCCCTAGGACTTGTGGCATCACTTGAAGGGATGCCATGGCGGACATATCGGACAATTGCTCATTATCTCTGAGAAATTCGGACGATTTTTCAGTTCTAGCCCTTGGGGTGGCCAGAGATATAAGCGGCTGCATTAATGTCTGCTGAGCAGGCTGAGGCGGATCAGAAACAGCGGATTTCTTACGCTTAGGGGACTCATTTAGCAGCTGAAGGCCACTAAACTGAGTGTCAAGCGCACAGAGCTGGTCATTGATTTTACGAAAACCAGTGAGCAGCTCTTTAAATCAACTTTTGGTCTGTCTCATGAACGACCTCATTTCGCCTTGCACAGCACGATAAATTTCACAACAATAATGTATCCCAGACCTACGGGAAATGGCATCCGAAACTGATGCAGTGAACCCGGCACACTTGGCGTGTACGACGTTCTCACATAACCAGCAATGGATGGCAGGCTGGGATGAGGAAATTGACTTGTTACAAGACATAATAGCACAGACAAGTTTAAATTGCATATTTTTTAATAAACAAAACAAATTTATATATAAAAAGTTAAAAACACTATACCTTGAACCACTCTGCCAAATAGGAAGCCAAAGCGGGAGCTTTGGAGAGTGCAAAGAAGAAATGCAGATATACAGATAAGACGGGGAAGAAGCAGAGCTGAGCTATGCTATGCAACGCCCCCCTACACATTTTGGTCCTTCGAGCCGGAGACCTTTTGGATATTTTCTACCATCAGTCCAGGCCTTGTTCCGCCAAAAGATAAGTACATTTTATCCGTCTCCTTCTCTCTGCCGGTCTTCAGCAGTGATCCGAACATTGAACTTTCTTCACACTGCTGCAAGATTGTTTTTCCCTCCGTGTCAACTCCAAGTCCGAGTTTTCCGACACAACGGCAGTTTGAGATTTTCTACTCTTCGTCTGCAAATTCTGAACATTTTTCCATTCGTCTCTGTTTTGTGTGCTGCCCATATTCCTCGCCGTTTTCGGCCTCTCCGTTATCCATTCGCTTGCCAACGGTCGAGGCATATGTGCACCCACATACATACATACACACATACATATTTATACCCTTGCAGAGGGTATTATAATTTTGTCCAAAAGTGTGCAACGCAGTGAAGGAGACATCTCCGACCCTATAAAGTATATATATTCTTGATCAGGATCACCTCCTGAGTTGATATGAGCATGTCCGTCTGTCCGTCTGTCTGTCCGTCTGTCTGTTTCTACGCAAACTAGTCTCTCAGTTTTAAAGCTATCGTCTTGAAACTTTGCACACACCCTTCTTTCCCTTGCACGCAGTATATAAGTCGGAACGGCCGGGATCGGCCGACTATATCCTATAGCTGCCATATAACTGATTGATCGGAAATGCTATAACTTCGGTGTTTTTGAAGCTAGAGAATTCGGGTTTGGTACGATTGCTATTTTTGGCAAAATAATACAACATGCCAAATTTTATAAGGATCAGCCGACTATATCCTATATCTGCCATAAAACTGATTGATTGGAAATGGCATAACTTCAGTGTTTTTCGAGCTAGAAAGTTGGGATTTTCTATGAATTCTATTTTTGGAAAAATAAAACTACGTATCATGTTTTATATGGATCGGCCGACTATATCTTATAGCTGCCATATAACTGAACGATCGGAAATGGTATTTGGTAAAAATACCAACTTTGGGGTTCTTCAAGATAGAAGTTTTTTTTAGATTTTGTCTTGTAATTTATTGGTTATATTATGTTATTCCCATAAGAATCGGTCAACTATATCCGATTTTAGCGATATATATCCTGTTTTAGCTGCAAGGGTATACCAACTTCGGCTCCGCCCGAAGTTAGCTTTCCTTTCTTGTTTTTTGGTGCAATTATCCGCGAAAAATTCGCAAGTGAACAGTCAAATTGTGTGGTGACAAAAAGAAGGCATAATTAATGTTGGCCAACCGGTGTGAAATAATTCCGGAATTTCCAAATCCACCGAACACTCCGCCGCTGTCGTAATATTTGTGTTTTTTTCTTCCCCAGTCAGTGTCACTTGTTACACCACATAACTTCTCTGTTCCCCCAATTATAAAGTCCACTTATCAACGCTCCACTGTGCCAACATATACCCACATGCCCTTACATATATCCGTACCTGCATGCATGTCCATATATTTCCAAATATTTTCTGACCCCAATTTCAGGAAATATATAACCGATAAAAATTAACATATACAGTCCACTTATCGACGTTCCACTGTGCCATCATATGCCCCACATGCCCTTACCCTACTTGCATGCATGTCCATATATTTCCAAATATTTTCTGCCTTCAATTTCAGGAAATATATAACCGATAAAATTCAAAAAAAAAAAATTTTTAATTTCCTAAACCCAACAATTATATACCACCATTGCACTACAAATCCGTGATTGTGTCGCGTTAATTCTCGAGCTGGCCGCCTTAGAAGCCGTGTTGTGTTTTTTTTGGTACTGGTTTTTTTTCCCCCTTTGGGGTACGTACAGGGTGCCGACGGCATAACCGGCTGCGTAACAAATAAATAAAAAAAAAATCAATTAATTATAAATTAATATGTATTTATAATTATAACTACTAAAATTTATTAACTTCTTATTTTCCGTTCGAGCAAAGGGCCAGGTTTTTTAATTCGCCTTACCTGCCACTCAATAATTAAAGTCGAAAATTTAATTATCAAAAAATTATAATTAAATAATTTAATTGTCAACCGCCTGTCTGAATAAAGCCGCTGTTTCAATTTCACCGTTCCAGCTTCGTGATAATTAACCTCAATTGATTAAAAATTGAGATTTGCAACTCCACCCTTCTGTTTCCATAATAATAAAATCCGACAATTAGTCAAAAATTAATTATTTATTTTTTTTGTGTTAAATGCAAGCCAAGGTCAAGTCCACCTTTCCGGCTCCGCAAATTTGAAAATAGTTAGGAATTAAATATTTACGTAAGAGCCTACTGGTGGAAATATACATATATAGACTGTCATCAGTTTTTTTCCGAACGAGCACGAGTTTTCCGGTACTTGTCCATTTTCCGTCCCTCTAACGCTGCTTCTACTCCGCATCAGACAACATCCGCCTAGAATCTCAACAAACCGCGTCCCATCTGGTTTTTTTTGGCTTCCTGAAGTTTCTTCCACATTCGAATTGTGCCGCATCCGACGTTCCTTTCGACATCGGCGCTACTAATTCCCACTTGTGCCTTGTAATCGCATTTCATCCGCGATCTAACCGGGTTATCACATTAGTGTGACCGGCCACCGCTTCGTACGAGGCACCTATTGCGCAAGTCAGTCGACAAGCGCAGACCAGCGAATTGGAGTCTGAGAATGCCCACGGAAGACGACCAAAAGCCAAATCCGATCCAAACCATTCGTTTGGACAGATCTCAATCCGTTTTTTGGTGCAATTATCCGCGAAAAATTCGCAAGTGAACAGTCAAATTGTGTGGTGACAAAAAGAAGGCATAATTAATGTTGGCCAACCGGTGTGAAATAATTCCGGAATTTCCAAATCCACCGAACACTCCGCCGCTGTCGTAATATTTGTGTTTTTTTCTTCCCCAGTCAGTTTCACTTGTTACACCACATAACTTCTCTGTTCCCCCAATTATAAAGTCCACTTATCAACGCTCCACTGTGCCAACATATACCCACATGCCCTTACATATATCCATACCTGCATGCATGTCCATATATTTCCAAATATTTTCTGACCCCAATTTCAGGAAATATATAACCGATAAAAATTAACATATACAGTCCACTTATCGACGTTCCACTGTGCCATCATATGCCCCACATGCCCTTACCCTACTTGCATGCATGTCCATATATTTCCAAATATTTTCTGCCTTCAATTTCAGGAAATATATAACCGATAAAATTCAAAAAAAAAAAAATTTTTAATTTCCTAAACCCAACAATTATATACCACCATTGCACTACAAATCCGTGATTGTGTCGCGTTAATTCTCGAGCTGGCCGCCTTAGAAGCCGTGTTGTGTTTTTTTTTGGTACTGGTTTTTTTTCCCCCTTTGGGGTACGTACAGGGTGCCGACGGCATAACCGGCTGCGTAACAAATAAATAAAAAAAAAATCAATTAATTATAAATTAATATGTATTTATAATTATAACTACTAAAATTTATTAACTTCTTATTTTCCGTTCGAGCAAAGGGCCAGGTTTTTTAATTCACCTTACCTGCCACTCAATAATTAAAGTCGAAAATTTAATTATCAAAAAATTATAATTAAATAATTTAATTGTCAACCGCCTGTCTGAATAAAGCCGCGGTTTCAATTTCACCGTTCCAGCTTCGTGATAATTAACCTCAATTGATTAAAAATTGAGATTTGCAACTCCACCCTTCTGGTTCCATAATAATAAAATCCGACAATTAGTCAAAAATTAATTATTTATTTTTTTTTTGTGTTAAATCCAAGCCAAGGTCAAGTCCACCTTTCCGGCTCCGCAAATTTGAAAATAGTTAGGAATTAAATATTTACGTAAGAGCCATACTGGTGGAAATATACATATATAGACTGTCATCAGTTTTTTTCCGAACGAGCACGAATTTTCCGGTACTTGTCCATTTTCCGTCCCTCTAACGCTGCTTCTACTCCGCATCAGACAACATCCGCCTAGAATCTCAACAAACCGCGTCCCATCTGGTTTTTTTGGCTTCCTGAAGTTTCTTCCACATTCGAATTGTGCCGCATCCGACGTTCCTTTCGACATCGGCGCTACTAATTCCCACTTGTGCCTTGTAATCGCATTTCATCCGCGATCTAACCGGGTTATCACATTAGTGTGACCGGCCACCGCTTCGTACGAGGCACCTATTACGCAAGTCAGTCGACAAGCGCAGACCAGCGAATTGGAGTCTGAGAATGCCCACGGGAGACGACCAAAAGCCAAATCCGATCCAAACCATTCGTTTGGACAGATCTCAATCCGCTTCTCCGCGGAAGCCTCTTTTAAAGCCTAAGGCGTACAATGCCATTCCAAGGGCGAAGAGTGACGAATCCGTCAATACAATCCCCGGTCCTTCACAGAGGCAGACTCGTTCCGTTGCAAAAATTGCTCAAAGTGCGGTCGACGTGGCGCTGAAGAAGTTCATCGCCACAACAGATCGAGTTAGCCAATTTGAGGCTAACATAAATACTCCGGGCGCCAGAGAAACGGAAGTGGGCTCCCAATACATGTGCGAAGTCCTTCGGGACCAAATTCGGTCACTGTGGGAGATTTGCTAGCCGAGTCCGACGACAATGCGGCCACCTCGACAGTGCTGGAATCGAAGTACAGCTACTGTTAATCCGTCTATTCGAGGTGTATTGCCCAGCTTCGGGAGAAAATTGCCTCCCAATCCACTCAGGCTTCCGTCAATGTCAACACGCCCGCGTCTACAGGCTGCCGGTTACCTCCGGTGGATACAGAGGTTTTCGCGGGTGATTATCTTCGGTGGCCCACCTTCAGAGACTGGTTTACGGCCATTTACATCCAAAACTCGCGGCTCACCCCGGTACAGAAGTTGTTCCACTTGCTGTCCAAAACAAGTGGTGACGCCCACGCCATTGTTTCTAAGGCTCCGCTTACCCATAAGGGGTTTGTTGCAGCGTGTCAAATTCAGAGTTGTCTGTCAGCCCTAGAAATGTCCTCCATCAATGTTGAGGCTTGGGACTTCCTCTTGGTATTTATGATTTCCTCAAAGCTCCCCAAAGTTACACTTTCTATGTGGGAGCAATCCCTACATAATAAGGTCAAAATTCCAACATGAAAGGAATTAGATAACTTCCTGACAGAGCGCCATCGCACTCTAGAGGCAATCGACGAAGTCAGGCCTAGTGGCTCCGGGCAACTTCCGCCAAGGTCGGGAATTCCTATTGCCCCTGCTCGGAGGCTCAATTCATACGAGACTCGAGTGGTTCCGGGCCCCAAGGGTTGCGATCTCTGTTCGAGGGAGAACCACTGTAATATGCCCATATATGCACTATTAATATAATACATATATATCGACCACCCACTGTACCAAGAGTACTTAAAGGGTACACACTGTAACACTTTGTCGCAGTGTTTATGTTATCCAAGGTCTCGGTCATAAACCTAAGTGCACCGAAATATGAACCGCCCGCTGTGCCTTTGCTGTACGCCGAAAAGTGCATATGTCCGCATATACGTAACACGAGTGGACCTTATGCAAGTCCACATACCTCCGCCTAATCGAACATAACATAAATATATATTCATAAATAAATATTTAAGAATACATAACCGTCTCTCCGCTGCCGCTTTGGGCAACGCAGCTACGAGACTTAGACCTTCTTTAATTCATAAGTAAATTTGTAAAATCAGAAACTCCCTTGAGCTCGGAGCGGCAACAACGGCTGCTCCGAATCCAATAAAAACCAAGTAAAGACTAAATATCAAAAAGGAACATATTACATTTTGGGAACCTGCTATACCAGCCTATTACATGGCGACCGTGACAGGACCTGCAAGGACATCGAGGGATTCGAAGGACACACCGACATCGAGGGATTCGAAGGACACACCTAAAAAGATATAACCCAGGAGAATAAAAAAAAAAACTACAAAAAAAAAAGTTCGAAATTTGCTGAAAAACAAGAAATTTGTTTTTGGAATTTATGACAAAAATTAATCCGAGTGAGTAGAGTGCAGTGATGGGTAAACGCGGAGATGTACAAAACAAAGTATAAAGAGTATATACTCTTATACAAATAAATCCCCTCCAGCGTTGCCAACAAGGCAAAAGTTACGAGCTGAACTTGACTTTCCAAAAACAAAATTACCAAAAAAAAACCCACAACGATCTGACACTCACTCAGTCCCCATGCCAACAACCTATCAGCAACGAATAATTAAACTTATAAATAAATAAATAATAAATAAACAACTTCCGAGATGACCGGATAACTGCAAAGAAATGACAGAGGACCCCTGGAATCACCCTTCTGCGAGCAAACCTGTGCCAGCACCGGTGCCCCAACAACCCAATAAAGAAGAAACGCCTGTGCAGCCAGCACCGGCCCCGTTTAGCGCTCCAAGCTAAGCCCGGAAAAGTGAACCGACAGCGCTACCAAGGGCGCAAAATTTTTTTTCCCATGCACTGCGTTGCATATTTTTTTGTATTGCACTACGATGCATATTTTTTTGTATATATATAAAAATCCTTTGTAAAATTGAGCGACATTAAAGTTGCCCGATTAGCGTGTGGCCGGAAAACCATACAAAAAAATAGGCAGGTTATTATGTAAAAAAAAAAAAAAAAAAAAAAAAAAAAAAGTTACAAATAAAAAAAAGCAATATACACATAGCCAAATAAGACAAATCTTTAAATGAGCCAAACTGAATGGCAAATAAATCATAAATTAAATCATACTATTTACACAAAAAATTATATACCAATTCTAGAGAAAATACCCAAAATGGGTTTAGTAGACGTAAAACAGGTGGACTCCACCGCTAATGTAATAAACAAAGTTGAATCCAAAACCATTGATCTAGAACTAACGAACATCTTATTATTTATTATTGTATTAATTATGAGCGCATGTATCTTGTTATTGTTATTATTGTATTAATTATGAGCGCATGTATCTTGTATAAGGCTTATATATTTCACAACAAAGTCGCGTGGAGTCGCGTTTAGAGTCGCGTGGAGGCACATTGCGCTTCAGGCCGAGACCCGATAAAAGGGTTGTCATGGCCATATAATAATAATAATTTCACAACAAATGTATATCTAAAAGAGCCATAAACAGAAGCCATGCTAATGATCTGGACAAAATATAAAAATTAAAAAAAAAAAAACAGAAAGCGCCTACAATAATTAATAATAATGCCTAATAATGCCTACAATAATTATTAAAAAGATGTTCCGTTAATAAATAAAACACCTACAACACCTATAATATGTATATCCACATGGAGATATATTATTTTTAGTATGCTATATTAAAGTACAGAATATATTTTTATAAAGTATGAAGTATAATCTATTTTTATGTCTAATAACATAGAAATGAAACAGAAATAAATGAATATATCAAGAAAATATCCCGATAATATTATATCCGTAGTCCATTAGATAATGGAATGGAAGGAAATTTATGAAAGATTGCATGGTATAAAAATTGATTTTGACAAATCTTATAAGTCATTATCAAGACCTAGGCCAGCACAGATAAACACTGTGAATGCAGAAATATTAGTAAACCGCTTCAATACAGCGCGTACACTGATACATGACCAAAGAGACAGGCTAGACAAAGCCCATTGGTCTCAGGTGTCAAAATATCTGAATAAATTAAGAGACAATCTCATATTTATAAAGCAAAGGTACGACCTAACAATTTCAGTACCAACGATCCTGAACACACCCCTGACAATAGAAACTGGTGAAGAGTCAGAATATTCAGATTTATCACGGAATCTTCACGGAACCCGAAATTGAGGAAAAAGATATAAACAATCTTACAATTCCGGCAGTCCTTATTCAATCTGAATTATCAGACCAGGACTACACAGACTCAGATTTAGACAACAGCATTTTGGAAGTAAAACCTACCACAATGACTGAAGAAACAATTGCCCAAAGGGCATACATTAGGAAAATATCGAGTGCCATCCCAGAATTTAACGGGCAAAGGTTACACTTGCAAAGATTCATAACAGCTTTGAGGTTAGTCAACCTAACTAAAGGCACATTCGAAGCTTTGGCTGTAGAAGTTATTAAATCCAAAATAGTTGGATCCACTTTGTACAAAGTCCAAAGAGAAACGACTATAGAAGCAATAATTAAAAAACTACAAGATACTATAGTCGGAGAAATATCTGACGTGGTAAAGCCAAAATGGCAAAAACCGGCCAGAAAGGAAAAACGGCAGAAAAGTTTACAACAGAGATGGACAACCTACGGAAGCTTCTAGAAGCTTCGTATATTGACGAAGGTCTATCGGCTGAGCACGCTGACAAATTTAGCACCAAAGAAGCCATCTCCACAATGGTTAAAAATTGTGAGCATGGCCGACTTAAAACAATATTGGAAGCAAGTAATTTCACAACAATGAATGAAGCCGTCAAGAAGTACATACAATGCAGTACTGAAATGACAGGCAATGCAAATTCCATATTATACGCCTATCGAGGAAACTATCGCGGTAACAATTACAAAAACAATTATCGCGGTAGAGGTAATAATCGAGGTAGATATAACAATAACGGGTATTACCAAAATAATGGAAATAACCAAAATAATGGTTACTACGAACACAATAACTATAATAACAATAACTACATGAAGAACAACAACTGTGGTGGAAACCATAATAATAATGGCAATAATAGCCACAACCATAGCAATAACAACCATAACAATAACGTCAGGATAGTCCATACAGATTCGGGAAACTCCCAGACGCCTTTAGGTACACAACAGTAAGAAACACCAAAGTTCACACTATAAATCTCAGTCAAAGTACATTTGTTAGTTTCACAAACGTAGCAACAGGAAAAGAATTAGTTTTTCTACTAGATACAGGTGCAGAAATTTCCATATTAAAGGAAAATTCTGATGCTTTTCAAAACATCAAAAGCAATCAAATAATAAACATACAGGGTATAAGTCAAGAAGTTACCAAATCAAAAGGTTTAACTTCTATTGAAATTCAAACTTCAAAATACATAATTCCACATGATTTCCATATTGTAAATTTGCAGTTCGCTATTCCATGCGATGGAATACTAGGAATCGATTTTATTAAAAGATACAACTGTCAATTAGACTTCAAGCCGTCTGAAGACTGGCTTATAATAAGACCAAATAACCTCCAATATCCTATTTATGTTCCAATAACATATAGCTCTGGCAATAACTCTCTAATTCTGCCAGCAAGATCCCAAGTCGTCCGAAAAATTGAAATGAATTCAGAAAATGACAGTGATTAATTCCGAATCAAGAAGTTCAGCATGGTACCTATATAGCAAATACCATAGCAACAACCCAGAATGCATATATAAGACTATTAAATACCACAGATAAGGATCAAGTAGTTTATATTAAAAATATTCTGCATGAACCACTTTCAAACTACGAAGTAGTACAAACTGACTTAGAAACCCGAGAAAAAATTGTATTATCCCAACTTTCCAAAAACTTCCCTCCTCAATTCAACGAACAAATCACAAAATTATGCACCCAGTATAAAGATGTGTTCGGACTAGAAACCGAATCAATCACTACCAATAATTTCTATAAACAAAAACTGAGATTAACTGATGATGAACCCGTATATATAAAAAATTATAGAAATCCTCATAGTCAACAAGAAAAAACTATAATCAAAAGCATGTCCAAAAACTCATTAAAGATATAATAGTGGAACCCTCTGTATCACCATATAATAGCCCACTATTGTTAGTACCAAAAAAGTCACTTCCAAATTCGGAAAATAAAAAATGGCGATTAGTAATTGACTATCGTCAAATTAATAAAAAACTCTTGTCTGATAAATTTCCGCTCCCTAGAATCGACGATATTTTGGATCAACTAGGTAGAGCAAAATATTTCTCATGCCTTGACTTAATGTCGGGTTTTCACCAAATCGAACTCGAAAAAAGTTCACGTGATATTACATCCTTTTCAATATACAATGGTTCATATCGCTTCACGCGATTACCATTCGGTTTAAAAATAGCGCCAAACTCTTTTCAGAAAATGATGACTATAGCTTTCTCTAGACTAGAACCTTCGCAAGCATTCCTTTATATGGATGACTTAATAGTCATAGGTTGCTCTGAAAAACACATGCTCAAAAACTTAACTGATGTTTTCGAGAAATGTAGGAAACACAACCTAACGTTACATCCAGAAAAATGTTCATTTTTTATGCATGAAGTCACCTTCCTAGGACATAAATGCACAAATAAAGGAATCTTGCCCGACGACAAAAAATACGACGTCATTCAAAATTACCCAGTCCCACATGATGTGGACAGCGCTAGAAGATTCGTCGCATTTTGCAATTATTACAGACGTTTCATAAAGAATTTTGCAGAATACTCCCGTCACATAACAAGATTATGTAAGAAAAATGTAAAATTCGAATGGACAACAGAATGTCAAAACGCTTTCGAACATCTAAAATCAGCATTAATAAACCCAACTCTGTTGCAATACCCAGATTTTAGCAAAGAATTTTGCATAATCACAGATGCTAGCAAATACGCTTGTGGAGCAGTCCTAACTCAAAACAAAAATGGACTTCAGCTTCCGGTTGCATACGCATCAAGATCCTTTACGAAAGGTGAAAGCAACAAGAGCACTACAGAACAAGAACTAGCAGCTATTCATTGGGCAATAATACACTTCAGACCATATATTTATGGTAGACATTTCACTGTCAAAACAGACCACAGAGCACTTATTTACTTATTTTCAATGGTAAATCCCAGTTCCAAACTAACAAGAATGAGACTTGAATTAGAGGAATATAATTTTACGGTAGAGTACCTAAAGGGCAAAGATAATTATGTAGCCGATGCGCTCTCCAGAATAACAATCACAGACTTAAAAAACATACAATTAAATATTCTGAATGTCACTACCTGAAACCAAAGCAGACAAAAATCCTGCGCAGGAAAAGAAAAAATAGAATTGCATAAGCAATCCATAGAAAAAGCTCAAAGCCCAACGTATATGAAGTCATTAATAATGATGAAGTACCTAAAGTAGTGACCTTGCATGTAAATGACAATATGTGTTTATTTAAGCACGGAAGGAAAATTACAGCAAGATATAATGTTAGCGATTTGTATACTAATGGAACCCTTGACTTAGGTCAATTCTTTCAAAGGCTTGAAAAGCAAGCCGGTATGCACAAAATCAGCCAACTTAAAGTGGCACCGTGGGAAAATATCTTTGAACATGTTTCAATTGATAATTTTAAAAATATGGGCAATTATATAGTGAAATCATTAAGAGTAGCGCTACTCAACCCGGTGACCGTAATAAAAAATAATAAAGATAAAGAAGCTATATTGTCTACATTCCATGATGATCCTATACAAGGTGGTCATACAGGCATTACAAAAACCTTGGCCAAGGTCCAGAGACACTATTACTGGAAAAATATGTCCAAAGACATAAAAGAGTACATAAAGAAATGTCCTTAATGCCAAAAGTCTAAAACGACTAAACACACTAAGACCCCATTAACCATAACCGAAACTCCGCAAAGAGCTTTCGATAGAGTAATTGTGGATACGATTGGTCCACTACCCAAATCTGATAATGGAAATGAATACGCAGTAACACTCATCTGCGATTTAACCAAATACCTGGTAGCGATACCAATACCAAATAAAAGTGCAAATACGGTAGCAAAAGCTATATTTGAAGATTTTATTCTAAAGTACGGTCCAATGAAAACGTTCATTTCGGACAAGGGAACGGAATATAAAAATTCAATTGTGATGTATGGCTACAATACTACGTCGATTGCTTTAATACGACCCCCTCGATGGCACATGACTATTGTCCATACGAGCAATCCCTACATAATAAGGTCAAAATTCCAACATGAAAGGAATTAGATAGCTTCCTGACAGAGCGCCATCGCACTCTGGGTTGCGATCTCTGTTCGAGGGAGAACCACCCCATTCGCTTGTCTCCGCGGTTCCTGGAAATGGACGTAAATGGGCGCTCTGACTACATAAGGAGGAAGCAGTTATGTTTAAACTGTTTTGCCCGAGGGCACCAGCACCGAGACTGCACGAGCGCCCATACCTGCTTCACATGCCACAGCCGACACCACACCCTCCTGCACCGCGGCAATCCGTTCGCCACCGCTCCAAGTCCGCCTACGCCAGCAAACGGCTCAGAGGATCAGTCGAATGTGCAGGTGTGTTTCGCTTCCGGGTCAGGAGCACTCCTACTGGGCACGGCCCTTATCAACGCCATTTGGGGTGCACCGTCGAGGCACGAGCACTAATAGACTCAGGGTCCGAAGCGACTTTCATAACGGAACGACTGTTCAACCTCGTCAAGCCTCCTTTCAAGACGATTCAAGCCCAAGTTTCCGGCCTTAATCAGACCATTTCCGCGCAGTCTACGAAATTGTGCCATTTCTCCATTCGGTCGCCGTCTAGACCCGGGCTACAATTAGAGACTGCGGCCTACGTTCTTCCGCAGTTGGCAGGAAATCTGCCATCCTACCCGATTCCGCAGGATCGTCTCAAGGGGCTGCCCGACATTCCCCTGGCGGACCCCAACTTCTTTGAGAGCTCCCAAGTCGATGTGTTAATAGGAGCTGACATTCTTCCGTCCATTCTCCTCGATAATTCCAAGGCTAACATCTGCGGGTCGCTTCTCGGTCAGGAGACCATTTTCGGATGGGTGCTGACCGGCCCATTATCTCCAGTCAACCCCCGCAGCGTGTCTGTTTTTTCCGCACGAGTTTCCCGCAGCCTCGGTGGCTCACTGGATCAGGGAGAGGTGCCCACACGGATCAGTTCTGAATCGGATTCAGGATGCGAGCACAATTCTGTCTCGACTCCTTTAATTTACGCTTCGCATCACACTGCACGGTGGCAATCATCTGATGATCCGACTGATCCGGGCCAAATTCTAAATTCCAAGATCATATTCAGCACGATGTCGCCACACCCACGCAACGCCCAGTCACTGGAGAGCAGATGTACTCGAGGTACACAATCCTACCGATGCCGAGTCTGCTATGGGATCCATCCATTGAAGAAGTGTCGGCGCTTCCTACGCCTTAGTGCCGAGGAGCGGCTCCGAGCGGTTCTCGTGAACCGGTATTGCTCGAGCTGCCTGGCCCACGAGCACTCCGACGGATTCTGTCGACGTGGAGACGGCTGTAAGACGTGTGGTCAGGATCACCACACCCTGCTGCACCCCGTGACCAAGGAGCACCAGTCACCGCCCGCGGGAGACAGTACACGGGGTGTCTCGCTCTCTCGTCGGCCGTCATCCCCCAACTCCCGTCGCGGTTCGGGTGCTTCGCGCTCTGCGTCCGCCATTTTCCGGCATTCCCAAACCGATCCACGGACGCCGACTTCCCGGCACTCTTCGATAACTCCTCGGCATTCTTCCGCCACTGGCCGGCAGCCGTCAAGTGCTCCACTGCATTCGTCCGCCACCCATCGGGTGCCGTCCACCGCTCGTCCGCCCGCGTCATCCGCGCCTAGGCAATTTTCCGCCTCTCCTCGAGGGCCCTCGCAGGACGCGGTCGCTGCGCCCACCCTATCGTCGCTGCTGAACCGGAACAGCGTCAACACCGGGACCCGGATCTTCGACACGGGGGCCTTCATCGACCCGTGTACGCCCTCTAGCTGCAGTGACGCATAGCTAGCGACGAGGGATCTGTTGCAACCCGAGCGATTGCAAGGGGGTGAGAATGTTCAGGTGAGGGGCCGTTGTGCCGCTCGGCTGAACTTAAGAGCGCATCCGCGCTGAAAAGCGCATCCGCGCTTAAAAGCTCATCCGTGCTGAAGAGCGCACCCGCGCTCGCCCCTCTATGCATTCTTCCTCTCTCGTCGGCCGTCGTCGATCGTCCGCTCTGGTTTATATTTACGTTTAGCGTTTAGGCTTTCTAAGTTAAGTTCAGTAATTCGATGTACGCAGCCAATAAAGCTGAACGCGTTTTTTACCTGAACTGAAGACGCCCCCGACTTATTATTTTCAACACCTATTTTTGGAATCTTTTGCGGCACCAGCGCCCCCCTACACACATTGTTTTGAATTTATTTTTGCTTATTTGTTTTTTGTTTACAAACAACAGCTGTTCAGTATTACCCTTTTCCTTTATTTTTTCCTTTTGGTCACACTAGCTCGGTAGCCAAATAAAGAGCGATTTCGTCAGAGTACTAGGCTTTAGACGCAACGACCTCCCAACCCAGCAATCGATTTTTAGAGCTGTCTAACTCCGTATCAATCAATATGACTGTTAGTTAAGTTAAAAATATAAGATTTGATACACCTCTTGTTAGTCTCGCGAAAAGAGGATTCAAGAAATAAAAGCAACGTTAAAAAAAAAAAAAAAACCCAGATGATATCTCGGGATCACAACATGCGTATAAGAAGGGCCGATCCACGGAAACGGCACTCCACGAAATCACTACTTTGTCGAAAAGGCAAAGTGACAAGGAATACGCACTCATTGCTTTTCTAGACATAGAAGGTGCGTTCAACAACATCCTACCGAGCTCGATAATCAATGCGCTGACGACACTAGGAATAGACAATCAATCCATACGCCTAATAGAGCAGATCCTGGTAAACAGGACTGTTGAGGCGTCACTAGGAGGAGAATCTATTCATAGATACGTCAGAAGAGGCACTCCGCAAGGAGGCGTACTCTCACCCCTACTCTGGAACGTGGCGGTTAATTAATAACTGCGATCCCTAGAAGGTGGTGGCTGCAGAGTTTTCGCTTACGCGGATGATGTCGCAATTGCCTTCGCCGGAAAATTTCCCCAGACTCTATGTGACCGCATGACGGACAATCTTAGGGTCCTCTCAACATGAGCAGTTAGAAATGGACTAGGTATAAACCCGTCCTAAACCGAGCTCGTCCTCTTCACCAGGAAGTACAAAATACCAAACTTAAGGCTTCCAAAACTATTAGGAGAAACACTATCCCTTAGCGGTAGCGCCAAGTACCTAGGGATTACACTAGACAGGAAACTGGACTGGAAGTCAAACACTATGGATAGAGCTAACAAGGCAACACTCGCGCTCTATACTTGTAGAAAAGCCATTGGCCTTAAATGGGGGATGTCCCCAAAAATAGTAAGATGGCTTTACACAGCGGTCATAAGACCCATCCTGTTCTACGGGGTAATGGTCTGGTGGCCTGCTCTTACTAACTCCACAATAAGAGAAAAACTTAGGAAACTCAAAGGATGGCGGAGGTCTGTATCACAGGCAGCCCACGTACCACACCGACGAATGCCCTAGACTTCATACTCGACCTATTACCGGTCGAGATAATGGGAGTCAAGATAGCCACGCTATCGGCAATCAGGCTACGCGAGACGGGCATATGGAAATGGACTGACTATGGACATACCAAGTTAGATCTACACCACTGCACGCCAACGGGGTCTACAGACTACTGCGTACCTGTCGATCATCCCACCTTAAAATACAAGGTCTCCATTCTAACAAGGGAGGAATGGGCCCCACAAATCCCGGGACCAGCCGGTTCCCTCCATATCTACACAGACGGTTCAAAATTGAATGGCCAGGTGGGAGGTGGTTTCCATTGCGAACGGCTGTGTCTAAATGAGTCCTTCAGACTCCCCGACCACTGTAGTATGTTCCAAGCAGAAGTAATAGCTATCGGAGAAGCACTCAGATCCCCAGCACTTACTGGCAATCAATCACTGACACAATCTGAATCTTTTTAGACAGTCAAGCGGCACTCAAAGCCCTTGACGGATTTTCATCCAACTCCAGGACAGTAAATGACTGTCGCAGATCTCTTAACGAGATGGCAGAGCAGCATAACATCCACCTTCCTCTTCACCTCCTGTGTCAATGGCCTGCGCTGGGGCGCAGCCGACTCAAATTCCTGGGCGCAGCAATACTCACGGACCTAACAGACCTCGCGGAGGTCGCTCCACACAGACTCGTAGCTTTCATTCAAAAATCTGGATGGGACCGCGAGCCGCCGCAGGAAGGATTGAACACCCTTGGGCACATAAGTAAAAAGGAAGGGAGAGGTCCTCTTGTAGGATGAGACCTGGAGTGCCCGGCTGATCTCCCTTCCGAGACCTGAAGTGTCTGCCCTATCCTCCTGCCGAGACGTGAAGTGTCCGGCTGATCTCCGGCCGACCCCCTGCTGCGACCTGGAGAACCCGCTGATCCCCCCGCCGAGACGTCGAGTGCCCGGCTGATCCACTTGCTGAGACGTGAAGTGCCTATCCGAGCCCCCTGCCGTGTCCGGCGATCCCCTGCCGAGACGTGAAGTGCTTTCCCGAGCAGCCTGCCGAGACGTGAAGTCCCCAGTTGATTCCCAGTCGATTCCCTTGATGAGACCTGGAGAACCCGCTGATCCCCCCGCCGAGACCTGAAGTGCCCGGCTGATCCCCTTGCCGCGACGTAAAGTGCCTGAGCGAGCCCCCTGTTAAGACGCGGAGTGCCCGGCTGATCCCCCTTCCGAGACCTGAATTGTCCGCCCTATCCCCCTGCCGAGACGTGAAGTGTCCGGCTGATCCCCGGCCGACCCCCCCGCTGCCCCCGGGAGAACCCGCTGATCCCCCCGCCGAGACCTAGAGTGCCCGGCTGATCCACTTGCTGAGACGTGAAGTGCCTATCCGAGCCGCCTGCCGAGACGTGAAGTCCCCAGTTGATTCCCAGTCGATTCCCCTGATGAGACCTGAAGAACCCGCTGATTCCCCCCGCCGAGACCTAGGGTGCCCGGCTGATCCACTTGCTGAGACGTGAAGTGCCTATCCGAGCCGCCTGCCGAGACGTGAAGTCCCCAGTTGATTCCCAGTCGATTCCCCTGATGAGACCTGAAGAACCCGCTGATCCCCCCGCCGAGACCTAGAATGCCCGGCTGATCCCCCTGCCGTGACGTGAAGAGCCTATCCGAGCCCTTTGCCGAGACGTGGAGTGTCCGGCTGACCCCCTTCCGAGAACTGAAGTGTCTGCCCTATCCCTCTGCCGAGACATGAAGTGTCCGGCTGATCTCCGGCCGACACCCCTGCTGAGACCTGGAGAAACCCATGATCTCCCCGCCAAGTACCCGGCTGATCCCCTTGCCGAGACGTGAAGTGACTGCCCGAGCCGGCTGCCAAGACCTGAAGTCCCCAGTTGATTCCCAGTCGATTCCCCTGATGAGACCTAAAGAACCCGCTGAGACGTGAAGTGTCCGACTGGCCCCCCTTCCGAGACCTGAAGTGTCTGCCCTATCCCCCTGCCGAAAACCTAAGTAGAGAACGGAACTCCCCAAAAAAGTCCGGAAATGGGGTCACTGACCCGTTAAAGTCCAAGGCCCTCAAAAGCCAAGGAGTTGCTGAGATGAAGAAGCCCCCCACAGAGGGGCAACATCTGGAGGCGGGATGCGCCGGTGCGGAGAAGGATGCCAAGGCCTCCTCCTCCAAAGCGGGGCTAACCATGGGACCACCGAACGGCGTGGAGAGGAAGACCCCCGGGTCAACCTCTAAACCAACCGGCGGGGCCCCTAAAGCGAACCCTGGTCCGGGAGCGTCTCACAGCGTAAAGGCTCTTACAAAGATAGGAGAAGAGCACCCTTCATTCTGATGAGGGCGGACCCATCGGCCGAAGCCAACCCGGACCAAGCCGAGATCATAAAGTGGGCAAGGGAGATCCTGCCCAACTTTAATCCGGAAAAGGCGGGAGTGAGGCTGGATCCGAGTAAACGCACTGGGTCAGACCCTGCCAAGGAGACCGCGCAAAGCGCGAAAAGGCAGAGGTCCAAAGAGGGAGAAGCCCCCCAGGCCAAGAAGAGGAAGGCCCAGCCGCAGCTGTCCAACCGCTCGTTTGCCGAAGTAACGAAGGAAAGAACCCTAATTGGAGTCCTGGACAAGGGCTTCAAGGATGGGCTCATCCCCAAGGACCTTTGGCGACGAGTGGTAAACGAGTTGCATGGGCGCTTCGTGGAGGAGATGCTGCGATGCGGAGGACCCCCACCTGAATGCGAAGACGCAGGATGGTATCAGAGTAGCGTCAAGGTTATTGCCTGCCAAGACGCGAGATCGGTAGAGACTTACAAGCGTATGGTTGCATCGCTTGGAGAGGTCTACCCTGGAGCTAAGCTGGTGGCGGTTGGGACTGGGACGAGTTCCCCAGCAAACCGAGGGTGCGAGTGTGGCTCACTGAAAAGCCAGCCGACCCTAAAACCATACTAACGATGCTTAGGATGTGCAACCCGACGCTTCCCACGGCGGACTGGAGAGTCGCCAAGGTCGAGGAAGCAGAGGGACTTCGGAGGCAGGTTGTCCTCACACTAAATGAGGAGACCGTTAAAGCCCTGGAGAGGACGGAGCACCGGCTGAAGTACGGATTCGAACACGTTTCGGTTCGTATCTACAAATCCGATGCGAAGGCCAAGCCAGGAGGTATCGGGCTGGAGGCAGACACGCAAGAGCCAGATTTGGAGGAGCCGACCGAAGAGAGGCACCCGGAAGGAATGTCAGATGAGGAGGAGGACATCCTGGAAGGGTACACCTCGGAGGAAAGCGACTTGGCAAGGGCACTTAGTGGAGTCGGAATGGAGGAGGACTCTCTGCTGAGCTCCGAGACGGAGGCAGAAATCCTCGCAAAAAAGAACCTTAACCTCTTTTTGCTACCCAATTTTAACAATGAAGACCACGTAGCTGCAGCCATGGAGAGCCCAAATGGCCCTATGGCCATTTTAATTATGGCCTTAAATATTCGGCCTATATGGGCCACGACCAGGAGGCCCTCCCCTAGTACTAGTACCCTCCCCTAGGAGGGAAGTACTTCACGTCACTCTTTACTCTGAATCCCTTGCAGACAGGATTGTTAGTTGGGGAGTTATAGAGAAACACTCCTTCTCGGACCACCGATACATAGAATTAGTGGTCAACTTTGGTCAACGAGACTCGAGTGGTTCCGGGCCCCAAGGGTTGCGATCTCTGTTCGAGGGAGAGCCACCCCATTCGCTTGTGTCCGCGGTTCCTGGAAATGTACGTAAATGGGCGCTCTGACTACATAAGGAGAAACCAGTTATGTTTAAACTGTTTTGCCCGAGGGCACCAGCAGCGAGACTGCACGAGCGCCCATACCTGCTTCACATGCCACAGCCGACACCACACACTCCTGCACCGCGGCAATCCGTTCGCCACCGCTCCAAGTCTGCCTACGCCGCCTACCGCTCCAAGTCCGCCTACGCAGGAAAACGGCTCAGAGGATCAGTCGAATTTGCAGGTGTGCTTCGCTTCCGGGTCAGGAGCAGTCCTACTGGGCACGGCCCTTATCAACGTGTGCCATTTGGGGTGCACCGTCCAGGCACGAGCACTAATAGACTCAGGGTCCGAAGCGACTTTCATAACGGAACGACTGTTCAACCTCGTCAAGCCTCCTTTCAAGACGATTCAAGCCCAAGTTTCCGGCCTTAATCAGACCATTTCCACGCAGTCTACGAAATTGTGCCATTTCTCCATTCGGTCGCCGTCAAGACCCGGGCTACAATTAGAGACTGCGGCTTACGTTCTTCCGAAGTTGGCAGGAAATCTGCCATCATATCCGATTTCGCGAGATCGTCTCAAGGGGCTGCCCAATATTACCCTGGCGGACCCCCACCTCTTTGAGAGCTCCCAAGTCGATGTGTTATTAGGAGCTGACATTCTTCCGTCCATTCTCCTCGGTAATTCCAAGGCTAACATCTGCGGGTCGCTTCTCGGTCAGGAGACCATTTTCGGATGGGTGCTGACCGGCCCATTATCTCCAGTCAACCCCCGCAGCGTGTCTGTTTTTTCCGCACGAGTTTCCCGCAGCCTCGGTGGCTCACTGGATCAGGGAGAGGTGCCCACACGGATCAGTTCTGAATCGGATTCAGGATGCGAGCACAATTCTGTCTCGACTCCTTCTTCGATTTACACATCGCATCACGCTGCACGGTGGCAATCATCTGATGATCCGACTGATCCGGGCCAAATTCTGGATTCCAAGATTATATTCAGCACGATGTCGCCACGCCCACGCAACGCACAGTCACTGGAGAGCAGATGTACTCGAGGTACACAATCCTACCGATGCCGATTCTGCAATGGGATCCATCCATTGAAGAAGTGTCGGCGCTTCCTACGCCTTAGTGCCGAGGAGCGGCTCCGAGCGGTTCTCGTGAACCGGTATTGCTCGAGCTACCTGGCACACGAGCACTCCGACGGATCCTGTCGGCGTAGAGACGGCTGTAAGACGTGTGGTCAGGATCACCACACCCTGCTGCACCCCGTGACCAAGGAGCACCAGTCACCGCCCGCGGGAGACAGTACACGGGGTGTCTCGCTCTCTCGTCGGCCGTCATCCGCCAACTCCCGGCGCGGTTCGGGTGCTTCGCGCTCTGCGTCCGCCATTTTCCGGCATTCCCAAACCGATCCACGGCCGCCGACTTCCCGGCACTCTTCGATAACTCCTCGGCATTCTTCCGCCACTGGCCGGCAGCCGTCAAGTGCTCCACTGCATTCGTCCGCCACCCATCGGGTGCCGTCCATCGCTCGTCCGCCCGCGTCATCCGCGCCTAGGCAATTTTCCGCCTCTCCTCGAGGGCCCTCGCAGGACGCGGTCGCTGCGCCCACTCTATCGTCGCTGCTGAACCGGAACAGCATCAACACCGGGACCCGGATCTTCGACACGGGGGCCTTCATCGACCCGTGTACGCCCTCGAGCTGCAGTGACGCATCGCTAACGACGAGGGATCTGTTGCAACCCGAGCGATTGCAAGGGGGGCGGGATATTTAGGTGAGGGACCGTTGTGCCGCAACCTTAAGAGCGCACCCGCGCTGAAGAACGCACCCGCACTGAAGGTGCATCCGCGCTCGCCCCTCGTTGCGCTCTCGCTCTTTCGTCATCCGTCGTCGATGGTATTCTTTCTATTACCTTTGCCTGTTTTCTTTTCTAAGTTAAGTTTTTAATCCTCTGTAAGCAGCCCAATAAAGCTGAACGCGCTTTTTTTTGAATTTACTGAAGACTTCTCATTTCATCTACTCCTGGAATCTTTTGCGGCAGCAACGCCACTCTACACATTTTGGTGCTATGCTTGGAATAGAATTTACACAAATTATTAATTCGACTCCAAATATACCACAGCACTCGCGAAGCGATACGGTTTAAGCTTTAAGATTCACAATATATTTAATTCACATGTAAACACCGGTTTACCAATATTTATCATAAACGCAGTGCGCAGAAAAAAACACGACCGTTCGCTTAAGAGAAAGAGAGGGAAATGATCGAATACATCGATTTTTACACACATTTTATAGAAACGAAAGTGTTCCTTTAACGGGTTCCAGCTCTGAAGTCACAAGGTAAAAAAAAAATAAATATTGAGGGACCCACAGAATACGCTACGGGATTTGGGTGTGTGTTCTAAAAAAAAGATGTGTGACAAATTTTAATTCGATAGCTCACAACTGATAACTTTCTACGCAAACTAGTTTGCGTAAAAACAGACAGAGGTTCGGCAGTGTTTTTATACCCTTGCAGAGGGTATTATAATTTTGGTCAAAAGTGTGCAACGCAGTGAAGGAGACATCTCCGACCCTATAAAGTGTATATATTCTTGATCAGGATCAACTCCTGAGTTGATATGAGCATGTCCGTCTGTCTGTCTGTTTCTACGCGAACTAGTCTCTCAGTTTTAAAGCTATCGTCTTGAAACTTTGCACACACCCTTCTTTCCTTTGCACGCAGTATATATGTAAGTCGGAACGGCCGGGATCGGCCGACTATATCTTATAGCTGCCATATAACTGGTTGATCGGAAATGGTATAACTTTGGTGTTTTTAGAGGTACAGAGTTCAGATTTTGTACGAATGCTATTTTTGGCAAAATAATACAACCTACCAAATTGCATAACGATAAGCCGACTATATCTTATAGCTGCCATATAACTAAAGGATCGGAGATGATATTTGGTAAAAATACCAACTTTCGTATTTTTGAAGATGGAAGCTTGGTACTTTGTTTTAGATTTTTTATTGTAATAAATTGGTTATATTATGATATTCTCATAAGGATCGGCCAATTTAATCGGATGTTTGCGATATATATCTGGTTCTAACTGCCGAAGCCGGAGCCGAAGTTGATATACCCTTGCAGTTAATACCGGATATACATCGGTAAAATCGGATAAAGTAGGCCGATCTTTATGAGAATATCATAACATAACCAATTTATTACGATAAGAAATCTAAAACAAGGTACCAAGCTTCCATCTTCAAAAATACCAATGTTGGTACTTTTACCAAATACCATTTCCGATCAATCAGTTATATGGCAGCTATAGGATATAGTCGGCCGATCCTTATGAAATTTGGTAGATCGTATTTTGCCAAAAATAGCTTCCGTACAAAATCTGAACTCTGTAACTCTAAAAACACTGAAGTGATACCATTTCCGATTGTTCAGTTATATGGCAGCTATAGGATATACTCGGCCGATCCCGGCCGTTCCGACTGATATACTGCATGCTAAGGAAAGTGCAAAGTTTCGAGACGATAGCTGTAAAACTGAGAGACTAGTTTGCGTAGAAACAGACAGGCGGACATGGTCGTATCAACTCAGGAGGTTATCCTGATAAAGAATATATATACTTTTTATACTTTATGGGGTCGGAGATGTCTGCTTCACTGCGTTGCACCCTTTTGACCAAAATTGTAATACCGTCTGCAAGGGAATAAAAATTACCATAGTGAAGTTGCTTCTCTTGGAAATGCGCTATGGTCTTATGTAGAGGAGCCATTGTAGTTATATACGACTCCATAAAGTCCCATAACATTTCATTTAGTATAAAATCGACATCTTTTGATTTATTTAATTATTTATTGTACTCTGCACTCAAAAGTTTCATACTTTAGGTACAGACGGGGATCGGTCATAGCAGCGGTGACTTTCGGCTGGAATGTACGCACATATTTGCTTATTAAATAACAATATTAACAAATAACAATTATTTACAAGTGTGTTAAAAAGTTATTTACACGTAAATTATTTATAAATTTAATAACAGTTTAGATGAGTTCATATGAGATGCAAAAGGTTAGCTGATTTAAGGAAGTTTAAAATTAGCTAGAGGTTTGCAGGTTTAGGGTCAATTAGCAGTTCCGTGAGTTTAATATTTGAAAAATTTGTGTGTTTGTAGGGCGGGACAGTCGTCAAGGATATGGGAGATTGATATGTAGTCCGTGGTGCAGAACTGACATTGGTAGTTTGGTGTCTGTGAGAAGCGATGTTCGTGGGTGAGCCTGGTGTGGCCAAGTCGAAGCCGGATTATTCTATTGATCTCTCTTCTTGGTAGGTTGGAGGTCTGTGTAGTTTTAGTGTAGTCGGCTATGCTTTTTGCTTCAGGATTGATTTGTTGGTACCACTGCGATGATTTTCGCAACATTTTAGGTTTATTTTTGAGGGACTCTGTTTTTAATTGTTTGTTAATGTCTCCACGATTTACATTTGTAAATCTTTACATTTGTAAAGCTGGAGTTGTTTATGTTAGCTATTGCTTCCAATGTGGATAGGAAATCTGAGCAGATGCCGGATTGCCCTCTAATCTTGACTGCCATTTTGATGGCTTCAAGAATACCAATCGCCTCTGCCGTATAAACTGTTGAGTAGCTTGGGAGCACAGCTTATTTAAGCGTTTCATCTTCTGTCGTTACCGCAAAGCCAATTATTTCTTTGTTCAAGGATCCATCTGTGAACAGAAGCGTGAAGTTGTTCCTCATGAGCTGGTGTTTAATTTCCAGAAATTTTGGACAAATATGTCCTTGTTTGTGTCAGATTTTTAGATTTAGTCGGCTTAGTCGGGTATCTATTAGATTAATATCTAGAAACCAGGGCGATAATATTGGTTTAGACTTATGAGAAAGAGAGGTTGGATGTTCTAGCTTTAGACTTACGGAAATTCAGCGGTCGACCGTTGAGGTTCGATAATTTTTCGTGTTATTTTTGGTTATCCGGTGAATAATTTTTCTTAGAGGGGAGTCGTTTGCGTGCATGATAGTGTTAATTGTTTTTGTTTGTAAGTATTCGATTCTGATTTCTAATGGTTCGATGTTAGATTCCAGGTATAGATTGAAAGTGGGTGTTGAGCAGAAGGCTCCCAGAGATGTTCGCAAGATTGAGTTAATTAACGTTTTAATTGTGGGTGGCTGTTGTATTTTCCGCTGGAAAGGCATTTTATTATATTTGATGATTTCTGTAGTGATTTTGTAATTTATTGAAGTGGGGATTGTATTTTGTGTTGAAGGACAGACCTAGAATAGTTAGTTCGTTAACTGTGTTTATAATTGCGGATTGTGAAGAGAGCATTATTTGAGCATTGTTTTTTCCGTGCTTGTCTATTATATCTGATAGACTGTTGAACGCAATGAGAAAAAGTACTACCGAGAGGGGAGATCCCTGCGGAATGCCATTGTGGAGTGGGTGTATCCTTGAGGTGTTATCATTGGCACAAACTCTTATTTTCCTGTTTCACATGAAGTTCATCACATATTTGATAATTAATGGGCCGCAGCCCCATACCGACAGTTGATTTGTGATGGTATGCAATCCCATTTTTTCAAATGCTTTTGCGAAGTCGAGAGATACGATGGACATGTGTCTTTTTTCAGAGAGTGCTCTGATAATTAGAGCGTCTGTGTTTTATTTTTATTTTTTTTTTTTTTTTTTTTAATTAAGCAAACAATCCATAGCAGATTTCCCTTTTTTAAATCCGAGTTGACGGCTATTCAGTACTTAGCTTGTTAGTTGTAGCAAATTACCTTAGCCGTTTTGAGATTATTTTGTCAAGGGTTTTAGATAAACATGGGTTAAGGGAGATAGGTCTATATGATTCCGTCATGGTTTTGTCTGCACCTTGTTTGTGGATAGGTATAATTGTGCTGATTTTGTACGACTGCGTATTTAGATTGACTTTTTCTTCAATGAAAATTAAAGTGAGTGACCAATAGCTTGCGAAAGCTTCAGAAATATCTTCGGAGCTGGTGAGCAAATAGCTACTGCTGTTTTCCTTGATACCGTGTATTTGTGTAGCTTTGTGAAGACCCAAAATTGCTTCCGGTTTAGACTGTGGAGAGATTGTCGAAGTCAATTTAAATAGGCTGTTGGCCTTACTCAATTTTAATTCCCTTCTGAATTCTGTGCGTTCATTTTTTTATAATGGATGAGATTGTCGTCGGACATTTCTCTATTGAATGTTTTCCAGGCCTTAAATTTTTCCTTTTTCAGTTTATCCAGTTTTTTGTTACACCAAGGAACATTGTGGTGTCTCTTAGGTGGTCTCGTGTGTGGAATGCTCTTTTATGCACTTTGCAAAATAATTTTCTTGATATAACCTGCTTCCTGATCAATGTTAAGTGATATTGGTATTTTATTTTTCAGGTCTTCAGTTAGAATCTCGAATTTTTCCCAATCAGCTCTGCTAGTTACAAACCGTTGTACGAAGTTTTGACTTGCTCTCTGATTTTTCGGGAAAATTTCGATGGTGATTGGGAAGTGATCGCTTCCTTGAAGGGAGTCACTGATTTTGCAGTCGAAATATACTTTAAGTTTAGGTGAACAGAATGCCAAGTCAATATGTGTAAAGGTCCTATGTGTTGAGAAATGCGTGGGTTGTCCGTTGTTAAGGATAATGAAGTTGTTATCCAGAATGAATTGTCCGAATGTTCTTCCTCTCAGATTAATTGTTGGGTATCCCCAGATGGTATTCCAGCTGTTGCAGTCTCCTGTAATTAGATTTGTGGAGTTTCCCGGTGGTAAAATTAAATGGAGGTCCATTTGGTTGAATTTCTTGTTAGGAGGTATATAGGATGCTATTATATTAAATTTTTTTCACAGACTGAATTTCCAATGCAATGGAATCAAATGTGCTCTGAAGAGGGATGGATTTGTGAATTAAAATTGCCGCGCCGCCAACCGGGCTGTGAATATGTTAACTGTGTTAACTGGAATAGGGATTGGTTGGGTGTACGTGATGTGGATTTCTTGAGGTGAAATGATTTTGGGAGTAAAGCGTTTAATCAGGACTTGCAGTTCGTTGTAATTGTTCACTGAACAATGTTCAGGTATCCATTCATGTTAAATTGTAGAAGTTTCATGGTCATTATGATTGTTACTGTGTTGTTTTTGTTTCAATTGAGGCAAGGGATTTAAATTTTGATCTGATGATAATTGCGCGCTGTTCATTTTTTAAAAGCCTTTTGGTTCTATTTGTTGTGTTAAGAAGACAGGGCAGTCCTTGTTGCGGGCATGGTGGTCAGATGTTGGGAATTTTTTAAGGCAGCAATTTATGCAATTCGTCTTGTTTTGTCAAATTTCTGAGTTCTCATAGTTAACGTGGGCATCAAGACCACAGTTGGCGCAAGTTGGTGTGTTGTTGCAGAACTTTGTGGTTTGACCAAACCTAAAGCATTTGTTGCAACGCATAGGACGCGGTATAAATGTACGCACTTCAACTCTCTCATAACCAATATAGAGAAAGTCTGGCAGATTGGTTTTTTAAAATGAGATTTTTATGAGACCTGCTTCGTTTTGTGGTGTTTTATGGAGAACCAGGTTGGGAGCATATTTATATATTTTCTGGACTCTTTCAACTTTCTTCGCCTTTAGGTTATCCAAGAAGACTTTTTCATCAATTCCTCGCAAATCATTCAAATATATTATCCCAAAACTCGAGTTAAGGCTTCGGTGTTCAAATATATACCGTCTGGAGGGTGTTTTCTCCAGATGTCTGGAGGGTCCACCATTGTGGGGTCAACAAACTTTAAGGCCTCTTAAATGCGGCGAAAATTGTCCTTTGCTCCGGTTGGAGTAGAGATAAGAAAATTTTTTCACAAAAATATTTTTTGCTCTTCTCATAATATGGACATAATTATGGAAGTTATGTTCATTTGAAGTCGGCGCTGCAGGAGGGCACTAAGACTTCTTTTTCTTCTTTTGCGTTTTTCTGGAAACCACTTTTTTTAAGACGGTGGGCATGATAACGCAAAAACTGTTTAACCGATTGACTTGAAAATTGGAACACATCTTCTTACATAGATTTTCCATGGAGTAACGTAGGATTTTTTCGATCCAATGGATAGAAATTTTTTTATGCAATTTTTAGTACGAAATTTTTTGCCCAAAAAATTGAGTCAATTTTTGAAGTGCTCTCATTTGCGTAATTTTTTTTTCTTAACCGGCTACGTCACTCTGTTCCAAATTTATCACTTTTTAAAAAAAATGATGTTTTCTTGTTTCTGATGAAAATTGACACGTGAATCATGCCCCCCATCAAGGAGCACTCCGGAAAAACCGATTTTCATATCTCCGCCATTTTGCATTGAAAACAAGTTTTTTTTAGAATTTATAAAGCTCACTAGTTGTATTGAATATAAATAAAAGTGGAAAAACGCTATCTCAACTAGTTTAGTCACAAGAAATTCCTGAAAAACCGTCCCGTTTCCACGCGGTCAGGGTGGCGTAACCCCTTAAACGAAAGAAGCCGATTTTTACAATCGTTATGTATATCTTGTCAAATTTCTTGTCAAAATTAAATAATTCTTTAAAATAAAGGCACGATTTTTTTTAGCATTCGAAAACATGTTTTGGATTTAATGAGCTCGTTGTCACTCCCTTCAAAATATTTGACAATGATGAATAAATAAAAAAAACAAGAAAGGAAAGCTAACTTCGTGCGGAGCCGAAGTTGATATACCCTTGCAGTTAAACTGGAAACTGGACAAAGTACCCAGCTTCCATCTTCAAAAATACCAAAGTTTGTATTTTTACCAAATACCATTTCCGATCGTTCAGTTATATGCTATATCTTATAGCTATAAAATATAGTCGGCCGATCGTTATGCAATTTGGTAGGTTTTATTAACTGACCAAAAATAGAATCTGTACGAAGTTCCAACTTTCTATCTTCAAAAACACGAAAGTTGGGTAACTTTGTTCAGTTCAGGCAGTTATATGGCTCAGTTATATTGTTCAGTTATATGGCAGCTATAGGATATAGTCGGCTGATCCTTATGAAATTCGGAATGTTGTATTATTTTGCCAAAAATAGCATTCATGCCGAATCCGAATTCTCTAGCTTTAAAAACACCAATGTTATACCATTTCCGATCAATCAGTTATATGGCAGCTATAGGATATAGTCGGCCGATCCCGCCCGTTCCGACTTATATACTGCGTGCAAAGGAAAGAAGGGTGTGTGCAAAGTTTCAAGACGATAGCTTAAAAACTGAGAGACTAGTTCGCGTAGAAACGGACAGACAGACGGACAGACGGACATGCTCATATCAACTCAGGAGGTGATCCTGATCAAGAATATATATACTTTATAGGGTCGGAGATGTCTCCTTCACTGCGTTGCACACTTTTGGACAAAATTATAATACCCTCTGCAAGGGTATAAAAAGTGTCAAAACTATTTTCTTAAAATGCATTCTTGCAAGGGTAAAAAACCAAGTCACAGTGCATTAAAAGCAGATGATCCAAATTCATAATTTTCTGGTACTGTCTGTGTAAAAACCAGAAGCAGGTTTGGGACCTCGGGGGCTCTGGCTGCACATCCCTGTTCAAATGAAACCAAGATCATTAACCTGAGTTAACTTTTTTTAAGGCAATCCTGGAGAGTATAAAAACGATACAACTTTTGCATTTTAATCCATCAAGTATTAAATCATTCGCTTAACACATTTTTTGAACGTTTTTAAGATCGGGCTGAAGTTTACATTGGGCAGAAGCGGATTTTTATTGAAGACAAAGTTTAACCTCGTTTGCGTACATAAGTACAAGCGAGTTCGTTAGAGAAGAAGGGAGTAAGAAAAAAACAGTAACGGGCCAAGATGACTTCCTTAAGGGACTCCAGATGTAGCACGAACCAAGCGGGAATGTACATTTTTAAATAAAACACTTTGTGTTCTTCCATCTAGGTAGCTGGAGATCCACGTAAGATCTTTAGGAAATCCAAAAGATTTAGTTTACCCAACAGGAGTTATTGACTGAGTCAAATGGTTTTTTGAAGTCTATGTGAAAACCATCAGTTTGAAATCCATTTCGAAAGCCATCTATGACAAAGGATGACAACTGCAAAAAATTAGTGGTGGTGGAGCGACGCTTAATGCAGCGAAGAGCAAAGGTGTTGCAAATGAGGGGAAAAACTTTGGGGAAAAATCGATTCATGGCGGTGTCTGGTATTGGCTTTGCGACGATGATCGGTTAGATTGTCTGCTCCGCATTTTTTGGAAAATCGAAGACGGACCCGACCCTATTGTGAAACGGACGAAGGAAGAGTTAGATTGCGATGCGCATTTCTTGCAACATGTTGCTGGGCTGGATTCCGGCGCATACGCTGTAATACGCTTACGAGCATTAGACTGCCTCCATAAAGGAGTATTTGGAGTTGGGTCATATGTCTCCAGGCCCTTCTGATACGAGCGTCACTAGCCAGTAATTCCTGCCACACCATTGTGTTTTAAAGGAGGACAGTTCAACAACCAAACTCAGGGTTGTTTTTGATGGATCTGCTGTCACCACTTCTGGATATTTGTTCGTTTGTATGACCCATTAGGCCTTGTCGGTCCTGTTATTGCAAAGGCGATGATCTTTCTCCAGAAGCTATGCAGTGAGAAGTTGTCCTGTAGTGAAAGTATTCCTCAAGCTCTTCACTCCGACTGAAATATGATTTGTAGCAGATTTGCCAGTGCGCAGAGCGTATGTTGCTTGCGTTTATATCGTGTCCAAGGGCCCAGGATCTGCAAGCTATTTACTCTGCTCAAAGTCCCGAGTTGCGCCTTTAAAGACTGTTACGGTGCCGGAGTTATCGGGAGCCGAGTTGTTGGCTCGACTTATGTCGGAAGTAGCACAGTTGAAGGTCTACGTTGGAAAGTATTTGTGCTGGTGCGATTCTGCTTTGGCTCTGTCTAGGATTCGCGAAGAACCCTCTCGGTTCAATATTTTCGTCGCCTATTGAGTTTCGACTATTCAGAAGCTAACTAGAGCAATGGATGTTCCCACTTCCTTGAACCCGGCAGATATTCTGTCGCGTGGTGCTCTTCCCAATGAATTGATAAAGAATAAGCTGTAGTCTCGCGGTCCTCCGTTTATCCCTGATCGAACATGAAATTAGGTGCACGGGTCCGGTTCATTCAGTCTCGGTACGTGGATATACAAGCGGTTTCTAAGTACTCTAATTTGTTTCCAGCACTGCAGAGGGTATTCGCTTACGTATACAAGTTTTCCCAACGAATTCGCCACAAAGGTGTCACGGCTAGCGATATCATGTCTGGAACGCAGCTTTTATTGCGACTTGGCGCTTCAAAATGTAAAGGAGATAGCGGTATCCAGTGCACTTGCCTCATCCTCTCCTTTTTAGATAAATTTTGTCTGTTGCATGTAGACGGTCGCCTAAAAAATTCGTCATTTGATTTTGATAGTCAGCATCCAATTATACCTAGCAGCAATTCTAGTTACGTTGGCTATAATTGTTGATTTCCATGAATTTACATAAGGGACGGGACATCGCGCGCTGTTGGCAATCATTCGGTCCCAATATTGGCCAATTGGGGGGAGAAAAACTGGGACGAAGACACTACAAAAGTGCATCCGATGCTTCCGGACTAAGCCTCGGTTACTGAAACACATTATGGCTCATCTCCCGGATCATCTCCACTGGTGTGGATTTTTTGTGGTCCTTTTTATTATAAGCCGGAAGTGCGTAATATGGCTCCAGTAAAATTTTACGTCAGCGTTTTCATTTGTTTTGACACCAAAGCACCTGGAGCTTGTAAGGGATCTGTCCACAACTTCTTTTCTTCATGCATTAAATCAATTTATATGCACCCGTCGAAGGCATAAATATATTTGGTCTGACAACGCAACCAACTTTGTAGGAGCCAAAAACGAGCTAAGGGAGCTGTTCCGAATATTTATAAGCGATGAACCTCAACGGGCGTTTCGAGAGTTTTGCTCAATGGAGTCAATCGAATGGAATTTTAATCCTCCAGCTCCGAATTTCGGTGGACTGTGGAAAGCGGCTGTTAAAACCGCCCAGCACCATTTTAACCGGGCTGTTCATCAGTTCTTGAATTCGAGGAGCTGCTGTGCCATATTGGGGCTGAAACATAAATTCACGACATTTATTGTCTTTTTCAGAGAATCCTATAACGCTGCTGTGCTATTTTGGGGCTGACATAAATTCACGACATTTATTGTCTTGTTAAGAGAATCCTGCAGACCTCGATGTTCTGACCCCAGCTCTTTTTTTAACTGGTGGTCCACCCAGTCAGCTTTTTTGAGCCCGAGTTAATACCTGGTCGAGATGGAGTCCATCGAATGGCGGTGATTAAAACCGCATTTGGAGTTACCAAGCGCGCAGTGTCTAAGCTGTGCCTGTTGCCCCTTAAGGATGAAGTTGGGGCATAGAAGCCCCAACTGGGGGGAGAAAATAATAAGGTTTAAATAATTAATTAATAATGTACGCATTGATGGTCGCAAGTCGACGCCTTCTCGGCCGATCGGCTTCAACTAATTTATCATCTCAATCTAGCTAGCATCCGATCACCCTATTATCTAAGGCGCACTCTCGTTCGTTATTTCCCAATTTCATAGGCGGCCAAATAATTTTATAACGTTCTAAAATTGAATACATTCTGACTCTTTATTTACAGTCATTCAAAAATATCAATGACCAAACAATAGCTTTGTAAAATATTTAAGAATGATTTAAATTTTCTTCAAAACCTAACTAATAATATATGTGTGGGATAACACAAGAAACTTTTCAGAAAAAAAAATAAATGTCGAATTTGACAAAAAATTATTCGTTCAAAATAAAAGTAGTAAAAATTTGTAAATCATACCACAGCTAAAATAAATGTTCTAAAAATGTTTAAACGATTGATTATTATAAAGTAATATTGAACGAAATTTTTCGTATTTATTAGAACCGTCTAGTTAGCTAAAGCTGCTTCACAGCGTTTTAATAAAAAGTCTACCAAATTTCGGCAGCCTTCGACGGTAATTAAGACTCAGAACCTTAAAAAATATTTCCTAAGTTGAATATTAATGTGTTTAATTTATTTCTAAGACTAATCTTTTCACTTCACACCATAAGATCGCAATTGTGTTGAGATTAAGTGACTGTGGAGGCGATAACATAACCTTGATTCGGTAGCCGGTAAACCCCTCTTTGGCCAAAAAAGAGGTGTGCTTTAGTTCTTTATCCTTTTATATCGTCCAAAAATATGTCATGCCCTCTAAAAAATACAAAAGTATACAAATGCCCTCCAATAAATGGTTTAACTTAAGTAATAGCATAAAAAAACTAGATCAAATCAATTTGGATGAAAAAGTTTTTGAAAGTATGTTTTGGGGAAAATTATACTAGGTATGTCTCTGCAACCCTTCCAAATAGTACTTGACGTCTTTGTCTGCAAAATACGAGTTCACGAAAGAGATTGCCTCCTCATTTGACAAAAATCTCTGGCCGCCGAGCGCATTTTTAAGTTGAGGAAACAAAAAAAAGTCGCTTGCTGCTAGATCCGGTGAATAAGCAGTAAGCAGAGGTCAAACAGTTCGAACCGCAATTCGTGGATTTTCGCCATGGCGACTTGAGGAGTGAGATGGTGCGTTGTCATGGTGGAACAAGACTTTCTTTTTTTGCAAATGTGGCCGATTTTTCGAAATTTCTTCTTTTAGCTTGTCCATTCTCGTAGTATTGATGCAATGATGCGTAGTAAGCTCCTGTTATAGTTTTTCCTTTTCAAGATAGTCGATAAAAATAATTCCATGGCTGTCCCAAAAAACACTCGCCATCACTTTCCCGAATACACAGCTTTAGGTTTTTTTGGGGCCGATTCCCCCTTTTCAATCCACTGTTTAGATTGGATTTTTCTTCCGGGCGTATAATGATAAATCGAAGTTTCGTCTACAGTTATCAATCGGTCTCGGTAAAAAACTCGGTCTTATTGCCTCTAAACTGAGCCAACAGTCTAGAGTGAGCAAACGCGCCATCCAACGCGCGGAATGCTTTCTCATGCCCAAATCTTGGTTTAATATGTGACAAAAACGTTCTTTTGACATCTTCATAATCTAAGCTATTTCCCTAACTTTAATCCGGCGGTCGTCTGGTACCAATTGATGAACTTTAGCGATGTTATCGTTAGTGGTTACAGTTTTTGGACGCCATACTCCATACACAGCGTCCAACTCATCTTTGTTAAGGTGTATTGCCTTTCAAAACATTAAAAAATTTTTAAAAATTAAAAATAAAAATGTAATTACAGCTCGATATTTAATTTTTTCCATTTTGGGGAAATCACCAAAAAAGATGAATGTCGGAATGTCTGAGATCAGCAGACTATATCCCTTACCTGTCAAATAACTGAACGATCAAAAATTGCTTCACATTGTATTATTGAAAAAAGAAGTTTATGAAATTTAAAAAATTTTGTATTTAAAGAAATTGGTTTTAAAATAAAATTCTCAGAAGGATCCGACAACAATATCCAACATTTGCTATATACATATATCCAATGTTAACTGTAAGGTTATATCAACTTCGGTACTGCCGAGAGTTAACTTTGGTTTCTTGTTTTTGTCCTGTATGAAGGAAAACAATAAAGGAAAGCTAAAATCGGGCGATGCCTAAGTTGATATACACTTTCAGTTAAAACTGGATATATATCGTCACGGCCTTATCCCGAGGGCATAGGAAATTTCTGTGCCCGAGCTCTGCCACACACACAGAGTATAAATGTGTGAATCGACAGCCTACCTTATGTTATTCTTTACTAATACTAATTCGTTAAAATCATATCAATGTATTGGGGTGCCAACTACTGGTTTAAAGAAAAGACTGCTAAAAGACAAAACTGTTTCGGATGATGGAATAGTATCCCTATGGTAAGGGATGTTTCGTTTCTCGTATGGATTAACATCATTCATTGGATTTTATATTGGAAAAGTCATTGAAATTAGACTTCGGATAGTGCATTCCTGATTTATATGACACATATAGGATATATTAAGTGGATCCCGAATTTAATGAATCGAACAAGTACGGAAAAGATTGGGTACACAGCTCAATAAGCTAATAACAAGAAAGGAAAGCTAACTTCGGGCGGAGCCGAAGTTGATATACCCTTGCAGTTAAAACTGGATATATATCGCAAACATCGGATTAAATTGGCCGATTCTTATGAGAATACCATAATATTACCAATTTATTACAATAAACAATCTAACACAAAGTACCAAGCTTCCATCTTCAAAAATACCAAAGTTGGTTTTTTACCAAATTCCATTTCCGATCGTTCAGTTATATGGCAGCTACAAGATATAGTCGGCCGATCGTTATGTTATTTGGAAGGTTGTATTATTTTGCCAAAAATAGCATTCGTACCAAATCCGAATTCTCTAAAAAAACACCGAAGTTATACCATTTCCGATCAATCAGTTATATAGCAGCTATAGGATATAGTCGGCCGATCCTTATGAAATTTGGTAGGTCGTATAATTTTTCCAAAAATAGCATTCGTACAAAATCTCTAACTCTAAAAACACCAAAGTTATACCATTTCCGATCAATCAGTTATATGGCAGCTATAGGATATAGTCGGCCGATCCCGGCCGTTCCGACTTATATACTGCGTGCAAAGGAAAGAAGGGTGTGTGCAAAGTTTCAAGACGATAGCTTAAAAACTGAGAGACTAGTTTGCGTAGAAACAGACAGACGGACAGACGGACATGCTTATATCAACTCAGGAGGTGATCCTGATCAAGAATATATATACTTTATAGGGTCGGAGATGTCTCCTTCACTGCGTTGCACACTTTTGGACAAAATTATAATACCCTCTGCAAGGGTATAAAAAGAAGAATAAACAGGTTACGTCCTTCAGTTAACTGTGGCTTCACCTCCAATTTATGAAGATCACAGGAGAGTGCAATTATTGGAAATTATTGCATTCTCACAAACCAATAATGAGTCTAATAACGTACTAATAAGTAACTAACAAGAAAGAAAAGCTAAATTCGGGTGGAGCCGAAGTTGATATACCATTGCAGCTAAAACCGGATAAATATCACAAAAATCGGATGTAGTTGGCCGATAAATATGAGAATATCATAACATAACCAATTTATTACAATACAAAATCTAAAAAAAAGCCCCCAGGCTTCTATCTTCAAAAATACAAAAGTTGGTATTTTATAGTCGGTCAATCCTAATGAAATTTGGTAGGTTAGATCAAATGATCAATAATAGAATCTGTACGAAGTTCCAACTTTAAAAACATGAAAAATGCGTCATTTTGGATCGTTCAGTTATATGGCAGCTATGGAATATAGTCGGCTGATCCTTACGAATTTTGGTAGGTCGTATTATTTTGCCAAAAATAGCACTCATGCATTATGAAATCCGAACTTTCTAACTCTAAAAACACCAAAGTTATAGCATGTCCGATCAATCAGTTGTATATACTACGCGCAAAGGAAAGAAGGGTGTGTGCAAAATTTCAAGTCGATAGCTTTAAAACTGAGAGACTAGTTCGCGTAGAAACAGACAGACGGGCATGCTCATATCAACAACTCAGGAGGTGATTCTGATCAAGAATATATATACTTTATAGGGTCGGAGATGTCTCCTTCACTGCGTTGCACACGTTTTACCAAAATTATAATACCCTCTGCAAGGGTATAAATATGGTTACTATACTATACTGCAATAAAAAATTGTATTTTGTAATGAAAAATTGTCGTAATTTCATTATTTTAAGTATACGCTCAGAGCAAAGTTCCATAGAGCTGCTCACTTAGACTGCGATTAACCAAAATTTATTCTCGCAAATATGAATTTTATGACGATTGAGAACTTCGTGTGCAATCTGTGTAAAAAACCCTAGGTAATGAGCCCGCACGGGGCATGTCTTTTATAAGCGATTGATGATATCGCTTAAGATGAAACATACTATTTATTGCCTATGTTCAAAATTTTAACAGCGTTTTAAAGGTCAGTGATCTCGCTATTTCGACAGCAAATGAAACAATCGGTCTACAATTTTCACACAATTGTATTTATATTCAATATAAAATGAAAAAATCTAGAAATAATTCAAATCTAAAAATACAAATTTTGGTACTTTTAAAAATAATCGATAACACTTATCGATTTTCTTCCAAAAAGAATACCAAAATACAATTTTTGGTATTTTTAAAAATAATCGATAACACTTATCGATTTTCTTTCTAGCCGACGCATCGAATTCGCAAAGTGGCTTTTTGAAAGATGTTTCTTAAATCTTGGTGACTTTATATCGCAGAATTAAAGGGGGCTAATGTCAATAACTCACCATCTTTATCACTTATCACGCACCAAGACTTAACCACGGGCATATTTGATATGACCCTAGGTCAAATTGACCATGTTAAAAGTTCGTTAAGTCGGTTATTAGACTTATGTACCACTCTTTCCAAATTTTTTTTCGAATAAATCGAAAACAAAATGGGCGCAGTTCAGCATTTCTTACAGCTACAGATGTACAACAAACAAGAAAGGAAAGCTAACTTCGGGCGGAGCCGAAATTGATATACCCTTGCAGCTAAAACAGGATATATATCGCTAAAATCGAATATAGTTGACCGATTCTTATGGGAATATCATAATATAACCAATAAATTACAAGACAAAATCTAAAAAAAAATCCCAAACTTCTATCTTGAAGAACCCCAAATAAGCAATTATTAGTACACCCTTGCAGAGGGTATTATAATTTTGGTAAAAAGTGTGCAACGCAGTGAAGGAGACATCTCCGACCCTATAAAGTATATATATTCTTGATCAGGATCACCTCCTGAGTTGATATAAGCATGTCCGTCTGTCCGTCTGTCTGTTGGGATTTTCTTTGAATTCTATTTTTGGAAAAATAATACGACCTTTCAAGTTGCATATGGATCGGCCGACTATATCTTATAGCTGCCATATAACTGAACGATCGGAAATGGTATTTGGTAAAAATACCAACTTTGGTATTTTTGAAGATGGAAGCTTGGTACTGTTTTAGATTTTTTATTGTAATAAATTGTTTATATTATGATATTCTCATAAGGATCGGCCAATTTAATCGGATGTTTGTGATATATATCCGGTTTTAACTGCAAGGGTATATCAACTTCGGCTACGCCCGAATTTAGCTTTCCTTTCTTGTTTTTATTCTAAAATAATATGTTAAAATCAGCCAGATCGGACACTATATAATATAGCTGCCATATAACTGATTAATCGGAAATGCTATAGCTTCGGTGTTATTAAAGTTAGAGAGTTCCATTTCCTGAGTTGATATAAGCATGTCCGTCTGTCTGTTGGGATTTTCTTTGCATTCTATTCTTGGCAAAATAATACGACATACCAAATTTCATAAGGATCGGCCGACTATATCCTATATTTTCCATATAACTGAAAAAACGGAAATGACCCAACTTTTGTGTTTTTGAAGATAGAAAGTTGGAACTTTGGACAGATTATATTTTTAGTCAGATGATTCAACCTACCAAATTTCATAAGGATCGGCCGACTATATCTTATAGCTGCCATATAACTGAATGATCGGTAATGGTTTTGGTAAAAATAAAAAAAATTTATGGTTATCAAAAATTTTTGATAATTTTTTGTTTTAGATTTTTTTATTGTTTTATTATGATATTCTCATAAGGATCGGCCAACTATATCCGATGTTTGCGATATATATCCGGTTTTGACGGACGAATATGACGAACAGAACAAAACACAAAATATGCACGAAAACAACGAAAATTTTCCAAAAGTTACAGCTCAAATTTAAAACAAAGTCTAAGAAAACATTTACTAGTATTAATAAATCTGTTTCATTAAAGGGAATGCCAGGTATCACAACTGGACACTAATTGAAACACAATCTTTAAAAAATAACACAACACATAATGACATAAAAATTATAAAAGAAAAACTAAATTATAAAAAAAATAATATAAAATAAAAACTATTAGTAAATGAACAAATAGTTTGGGAGGGGTAAAATTCAAAAATGAAAAATGAAGACAGAGCAACAGCATAACAAGTAAATAAACGGCAAAACTGACCCTGAAAAATACATGATGGTGTTACGATGTTACGATTTTTACGATATTAGGCAAATAGGAAAATTTTGGCAGAACATTTTTACACATTTGTTACCTTTGGAGACCGACAACCATATTGGTATATAAACGAATTGTGGAATTTTGTGGGATCACTACTAAAACTTCAGCTAAACATGAAAAGGACGCTCAAAATATAGGCAAAAACATTAATTCACAATAATATAATAACAATAATTATTATTAATATATCAAATTTTATCTCATTTTATAGAAAATACCTTTAACTCCAAAACCTATTACAAATAATTTTAATTTGAACACGTTAATATGGATATGACCACTTCAAAGTTCGGTTTAGTTGTGAAATATTCGCGATGCGCGCAGCGGCGCTTCACAAATGAGCAACTGTTCACATCTTCAAATATATTTTTAGAAAATCCCGTTAGATTTCTAGAAGGATCGGGTTTGCCATGAAGAAGCTTTGACATTTTAGAGGCGATTTGTTGACTTTTCGTACATTTTTGCCGTTATCAATTTTTTTATTTTTGGCCTATGGAAGCAACCACTGTGAATCCCCAGCAAGCCGAGAATCGAGTATGGCTCATCAAAAAGTCGGCCCACCCTAACACCATCCTAGCGATGCTTAAAATATGCAATCCGACACTTCCCACGGCGGACTGGAGAGTCGCCAAGGTGGGGGATGCGATGTGACCCCGGAGTTAGGTTGTTCTCAACCTAAATGAGAAAATACTGGAGGAGACGCGACACCGGATTAAGTATGGCTTTGAGCATGTTACGGTCCGGATTTACAAGTCGGATACCAGGAGCAAGATTGGAGGCATCGAGCGCTGTGGTGGAGAAACTCAAGGATGTCTCTGACAATCTTCCAGACAAACCTCCACCACGGTAGGGCGGTATCAGGAAACCGTGATCATTGTGTTGGGGGCGTCAGAGTACACGCTCTGCAAATCCGATACAACCGGTAAATGGCGAGGCTACATTCTTTCAAATAAAAACCTTAACCTCATTTTCAACAATGAAGATTATCTATCCCAAAGGGACCTCTAAGGGGATGCTCGGCGTACATATGCTACGACCAGGATGCCCTTCCGCTACACAAACAGCTGCTGGAAGACAGCGAAAACCAGAAGATCAACCTGATTATAGGTTGCGATGCCAACGCCCAACGGATCGTCATCAGTGGGGAAGCACAAGCGAGAGAGGTGAGACAATTTTTGATTTTATCCTCGGCTCAAATCTTCTGGTGTATAGTCAAGAACAAAAGGGAAGTCCTTGAAATTACTCTCTACTCTGACTCCCTAGGATTGTCAGATGGGAAGTCCTAGAGAAGCACTCCTTCTCGGACCATTGATACATAGAATTAGTAGTCAATTTCGAGAACATCACTCGACTAACAGTACGCAATCCTAGAAAAGCGAACTGGGAGCTATACAAGAAAAAAATTAGAAAGATTCTTGGGGAAACCTCCATCAAGGGACGTTAACAGCAAGGAAGACCTGGATGCCATGGTGGCACGCTAACGGCGGCATGCGCCAGGGCATGCAAAAACGCATACCCCATAAGCAGACAAGGCAGTAGCAAGTCAAATAAACCACCATGGTGGTTCAAACACTTGCGTCCTTTAAGACCAAGGCCCGTAAAGCCTTTAATTTCGCTGCTAAGGCAAACAAACGGGTAGCCTGGAAGGGCGTACAAAGCGGACCTCAAGCAGTACAACAAAGAACTGCGTAGGGCATTCCAAAGAGGAATGCCTGGACCAAGCTCTGCACGAACATTCATCAGACATCGGAGGCCTCCCGACTCAGGAAGTGCCTCGCGAAAACTGCACCTTATGTAGGATACATTAAAACCTCGGATGCTAGCGAGACCATGTCCAGTAGAGAAACCCTAGAGGCTCTCACAAATGCACACTTCCCAGTTTGATCTCAGGAAGCAACAACTCCGAAAACGCAGAGACAGGGGGACAGCCCCTCCTTCCCAAACCAACTCAAATATTGAGTAACCCATCTCAGCTGGGCGACAATTAATCAAAGCCGGATCTAATCTGAGGTCATGGGTTAGTTTTCACATCAATTTTCACCATAGGCATCCTGCCTGCGACTTGGTTGCGGACGATGATTGTATTCATACCAGAAGCGGGAAAACCATCGCACTGCTCCCCTAATGACTATAGACCTATAAGCCTGTCGTCCTTTCTCTTCAAGAAAATGGAGAGACTAAACAGTCTCCACATTAATCTTATCATTAACCCAGATGACATTTCGGGATCACAGTATGCGTATAGTAAGAGCCGAAGACAGCACTACACGAGATCACTACGTTCGTCAAAAAAGCACTTAGTAACAAGGAATTCGCACTTATTGGTTTACTCGACATAAAAGGTGCGTTCAACAACATCCACCCACGTTCGATAACACAGTGCGACAAAAAAAGAAAAATTGGAGGAACTTTTGAAGAGACCTAGTTTCTTACTAGTATTTATTAGTTCAAATATAGTACAAAACCATGTTTAAAATTTTTTCAAACACCCTCAAAATCTTGATTTGTTTCGAAAAAACGGTTTTTCGAAAGTTTTTTGCTCTTAAAAATTCCTGAACGCGTAATTTTAGGCCGATTGGACGCCATTGGACTCAGATGTGAAATGTCTCCAAAAATAGTAAGATGGTGGTCCTATCCTATTCTACGTGGTGGTCTGGTGGCTTCATATGTAGAGAGAGGTTTAGAAAAACGCAAAGTATGGCGGAAGTCTGCATTATAGGCAGCCTCTTCATACTCTAGACTTTACGCTTGACCTATTACCTGATAAATTGATATTTATTGTGTCAATCACAATTAATATCAATTAATAATATTTATTGTGTCAATCAATTCCTGTTACCACAGATAGTGGGAGTCAAGATAGCCACGCTATCGGCAATTAGGCTACGCACGGCGAGTCTATAGAAAAGATCTAACTATGTACACACAAAGTTGGACCTACACCACTTTACGCCTACGGGGGCTACAGACTAACGTTCTGGCCATCATCGTTTTTGATGGATCAATGATTCCACTAGCGCTTAGCGCACCATACAGTCAGTTTTTCTGTAACGGTATTTTGAGATACACTTGAGGATTAGCTTCACTTCAAATGCGGCATTTTTGTTTGTTGAAGTAAGGCAAGTAAGTAAGACAATGGCAATCTCGTTTGGTGACGTGAAGCCTAAAATTCTTTCACGAGCTGGATTTTGTAAGCATGCAACCAAGATCTCCTTCTGTAAAATCTTTCATAAAGTGGATGGCCACAGATTCAATTCCTGTGCTCGATGGCGGGATGGACTCATTCGGGTCTTCCTCGTGGAAGACGAGAACGTGGTGCGAAAACGTTCCATGGTTAATCGAATTAACTGCTCTGATAGACGATTTTGTCGACGATAAAATGGACGTAGTGCCCAGAACCATTATTATCGAAATAAAATTGCACTATTTGGAAGCGTTGTTCAGGCGTGAGTCTATTCATGATGAATTGCCGAACCAAATTAAGAATAAATCACATCACCTCTAAAAAAAAAAAATAAAAAAAAAATAAAAATATGTATGAATGCGTGTATGCGGGGGCTGTATATAAGTTTGTATATGTTTTCGTGGGTCTAGCTTTCTTTTCTTCTTTGATTATAAGTACGGGTATAAATATTTTCTATACGTACTTTTAAATCGCAAGTCTTATTTAACAAAAGATTGCTAGGCTTTAAGTCCCGATGCAATACGTTTGCCGAATGTATATACTTTAATCCGCGCAGAATCTGGTATAGGAAGTAACAGATGTGATCATTGCTTAGCCTCTGAAATTATAAAAAATAATATTAGATTTATTATGATGAAACTTAAGATGGTATATTGTGATATAGAACGAGATTTAATGTAATTGTAAGTTTGTATTGTATAATTGTATAACGAGGAAAAATTGCTTAAATTTAAAATAGATGTTTTTAAGTTTAAAGGAGAGGAACAAGATACGGTCTCCTTAAGAGGGGTTTTAATAAAAACGTAAGAGGGTCGTGTTGTGCATATGTCGAGCTACAATAGCTAAGGAATATAAGACTAAATGTTTCCAATAACGATAAATTGTAAGTGTGTTAGTAATATCTGGCTATCTACATCCCCATTAATTAGGTTATGGAGAAAAATTACACCGAGTCCCGAGTCCATTGTCCTACGATTTGTTATGCTTGGAAAGTTTATTAGTAGGAGTCTACTACTATATGATGGAAGATGAAGAATTGCAAACCAGTTAAGACTTCAAAGTGAAAATGTTAAGAAATTCGTACGGATTCTATGTGTATTTGTATGAGGTTTTTTGAGATTATGTCGTAACCCTGACATTCTAGTTTTTTAGACCTCGTATTTGGATTCAGCGACCCCGAAAACATAGGGTAAACATGGTCTGACCTCCAGACCCGAAAACAAATTTTCTTTTGTGTGGCTGTGTTATTGATCAGGATCACATCCTGAGTTAAGCATGTCCGTCTATGTGTCTGTTCCTCTGCGAACTAGTTTCTTACTATTAAGGCTATGACTTGAAACTTTTCCCACACCCTTTTATTTTTTGAAGACATAATATAAGTCGGAACGGCCGAGATCGGCCGACTATACCCAATAAAAAATTGTTTAATAATACAATTCTCTTAACGATCGCCCAACTATAGCCGATATTAGTGATTTATATTCGATCTTAACTGTAAAGGTATAAATTTCGGATCCGCCCGAAGTTAGATTTCCCTTGTTTTCAATTATTATGAATAGGTAAACTCAATAAATAGTATAATTTTTATCAAGCAGAAAATTAATAAAAACTACCTTAAACAAACAAAAGAAAGTCTCGGGAACAGTTTTATTCTCTATATTTTTTTGTATTACATACGAAAGTACGTATCGTGCGTTTCTGATGTTTTTTTTTCTGACAAAAAGACCTAGTGAAACCCGTTTTTACTGACTAGCTTGAGCTGTGTACCTTATTGGGTCTGACTTTTACGTCCACTGGAGCGTTCTGGGGGCATTGAGAAAAATTTGTACTGCATCCGAGATCACCATTAAGCTAATAACGATTTCTGACGCTGATTAAAACATTCGAAATAGCTAGATACTAAAGATAATGTGTTTGAATTTGAAATTGATGATTTAAATGGCTACTGAGGAATATTCCTTCAGTGACATCGAAGATATTTCACCCTATCCTGGGTATTTTGGAATCTAAATATTATTCTGACTAAATTACTAAAAAATAAAATGAATTTATCACTAAAAAAGCATTTTTTTAACATCGGAAAATTGTCTCATTTGTAGAACGTCACTAAAATATACGTTTATACTATGTACTATACAACAAATATCGTCCTGACGAGCTAAACGTTCGGTGTCTTGATGTTTCGGTCTTTAGTACTTCAAGTTGGTAGTTGGACGGAATTAAGGAAGTCTAAAAACTGGTTTATCTTTTTTAATTCATAGTTTCGATTAAAATAAGCGAAGCTTCAACTGCATGTATAAACTCTAAAGGTGTTGTTTATGATAAAAATTCTTATGAGCTATGGATTTAAATAATATACAATATATTATGTTTATGCGATGGCAATCACGAATGCCAGCCGTTTAAAATTACGTATTTTAGCTGGTCAGACTTTCACAAAAAGTAAACACGATTGTTTAAACCAGTGGTCAGCACGGCCCTACCCCGAGGGCATAGAAAATTTCTCTGCCCGAGCTCTGCCATACACACACAGTATAGCTGTGTGAATCGACATGCTCACTGCCTACTTTCTGCTATTCGTTACTAATACTAATTCGTTAAAATCATATTAATGTATTGGGGTGCCGACCACTGCACTATGTGCCGAAACTCCGTTTTTTTTTGGCAGAAACTCCAGTTTTAGAGATACTGGCCTCAAATTCTGCACAAACACTTAAACTATTTTTATCGAATTTGGAATTTTTTTTTTTTTAATTTGACCAGCCCACTTCGGGAGGAAACGCCGTTTTTTTTTAAAGAAAACCTTAACAGAACACATGTACTTTTGTTAGAATAACCTAGAACAACACATGTGCAACACATTGCACAAAACAACAAAAACCATATATGTATATATAAAGAAAAACTTTAAAATTATAAATTTACATACCGTCATCTATATTTTCTCTTACACTTTTAGCTTTTAATGTTCGCTTTAATTGCCTTACTAGCTGCAAGATGTGAACATTTAATAGCGTTTTTAGGCTTAAACAAAACGATACTGAATAGCTGACTTTAGAAGCGAGTAGAAAATTAGGGGTATTCCAAAAACAATTTTCAAAATATTTATATATCATTTCAGTATGAAAGATACTAAAAAAACAAAAACAAAATTTAATTATTTTACAAAAAAAAATCATTTATGCCAAAAATTTGGGCTTTTGAACCATAGTGCACTGTTGTAAACACAACAAGTAAACAAACCAAGCAACTCGATGGATAAAAATACATTTTTTCATTTACAATCGATCTAAGAGGAATTCTTATTCAATTTAAACCTTTATGCACGGCGTTGCCACCTGATTTTTACCACCAATTCAGACATTGAGGCTGAAATCATAGTCAATTTTTATGTGTTGCCGAATTCACGAAATGGCGTTTATGCACACACGAAACGGCTGGAATCGTGAAATAAAAGCATTAACTCGGCATCCCATAAACACAGTAATAGTGATCTATGATTAAATAGGGTTGAAATCTCGAAAAAGACAACTTTTAAACTTTGTAAGTTTTGGAAGAAAAAGTTATATTTTGTGAATTATATTTACTTAAACTAATTTATTATTACCTGTGTTTTTAATAGTTTATATAAATCAGTCTCCATTAAACACTGGACTATATAAACATCCCTCATTTGTTCAATACTGTCTACTCTCAAAATGTCTCGAATATCAATAATCTATAAATGTGAAATCTTGAGTAACATTATTTAACTTAAAGGGGTCATGACGCGGTGAGAAAATATTCTCTAACCATTCAAAAACAACAAAAGATAGAAGGAATGCGTTTTAACGACCGACAACAGAGCATTCTTTAAATTTAAAGCGCGTTTTTCTCTAAACCACTTTTTTGCATCTGGCTATTAAGATATCTAAAAATAAAAAAAAATAATCGACCGATCGTCTTAGTTTTTAGGACATGAATGGCTGTAGCCGGAATTAAAAAAAAATAATAATAAACTTGCGTAGTAAAAAAAATTAAATGAAGTTTTTAAATCGTGTAAAAAGTTTACTTTTTTAAACTTTAGTTCATGCCGTAGTCATTCATATAAAAATTAATGTTCTTATTAATTTTTTAATTTAAATAATTCAGTTTTGGTGAATCGTAGCCTGAAGGCCCAGAAGGGAAACAGCTCCAACGCGGCATGACCCCCAGAAAAAAAAAACATTACGTTTTCATGTTTAAATCGAGTCAAAATTGTTATTTCTCTAAGAGTCCGTTGGCAATATGTCTGGTGCTCAAAAGGTGAAATCTTTTTAATTGCAACTCTTTGGTTTGTTAATGTATCATCGGCAGACCTAAAAATACAAGAAAAGAAGTTTTTTGTTTTTGTTTCATTATTCAAAATTTACATTATCTGCAAATTATCATCTCTTATGTAAGAATAAGGCCAAAATTATAGATATTTTCTGTTTATTTACATAAAAATCTAACTCTAACAGTCGATCAATAGAGGGATGGCAAGATTAATAATTAGTAAATGCCAGCGTGACTTAACGCTTTGCCAAGATAAGTGGAGCTACCGAAAACAAAAAGAGAGAGGGCTAACGAGAGAAATGGTGACGAACAAGACTCCAGTCGGATATGCCGCACGCCCCGAAGGATGTCCCCGCCACGTGTTTCGCTTTTTTTTCCTTTTCTTTTATGTTTGCCTATCTTTTTATTGACGACTCTTAAAACTATTACATTTTTCTTTTAATGTAATGTAGAAAATCAATTTTAGTTATTTTATTGAAGGAAAAAAGAAATCAATTAAGAGCTGAAAATAAATATAAGAATTTATGTATTTATATTATTTAAAAAATCTATGGCGCTATGTGAAGAAACTGCCATTGACAACAAACATGAAGGTTACATTACTTAATGATCTCATTACTTAATCATCTGCTGAAGATTTCTCGGAGCAATTGCTAACTATCGGTAATGGTCAAGTACCTGTCGATGAATCAAGCGGATTAATATCATCTCCAAATATTTCCTGCAATTTTGTCTCATCAAAAGTCGAACTTATCAACAATTTATTTCCAAACATTACTTCTAACTACAAAAATAATGAATGGGTAAGTGAGCGAGGAATTTTAGCGGCTAAGAATAAATATGGAGATGACCTGAATTACATAATTAAAAAAAAATAAGATTATTGGAACAATGCATTCGTTTAAATCGATCTAATGAAGATGAAGCCACCCACTATCCAATTGAATATTTTAACTCTTTGGATGTGCCTGGCTTACCACCGCACAATTTACGCCTAAAGGTTGGCTCCGTAGTAATCATGCTTCGAAACCAAAAGGTACTTAGGTGAAGAGCAACCTATGTGCTAAAATACAGAAACAATAATGAATAAAATAATAAAAGAAAACACAATCTGCTTATTTATTGTCATAATGGCCGAATAAAGTTCGCCGGGTCAACTAGTTTAACATATAAACAACTTCTAAAACACGCACTAATTTCGTAGAATTTTTTCTAGCAGAGGGTATTATAATTTTGCTCAAAAGTGTGCAACGCAGTGAAGCATGTCCGTCTGTGCGTCTGTCTGTTTCTACCCGAACTAGTCTTTCAGTTTTAAAGCTATCGACTTGAAGCTTTGCACACACCCTTCTTTCCTTTGCACTCTGTATATATAAGTCGGAACGGCCGGGATCGGCCGACTATATCCTATAGCTGCCATATAACTGATTGATTAAAAACGGTGTTCTTAGAGGGTTCGAATTTTGTATGAATGCTATTTTTGACAAAATAATACGAATTACCTAAGGATTACGAATTTCATAAGGATCGGCCGACCAATCGATCCTACAGCTGCCATATAACTGAACCATTGGAAATGACCCAACTTTCCTATTTTTAAAGATAGAAACATGTAACTTTGTACACATTCTATTTTTGGTCACTTGATCCCACTTACCAAATTTCTATATTTTATAGCTGATATATAACTGAGCGATCACATTTGGTATTTGGTAAAAATACCAACTTTGGTGTTCTTGAAGATAGAAGACCAATTTATTACAATACAAAATCTAAAAAAAATCCCAAAGGAAAGATCCCAAAAAATCCCAAATTTTTTTTAGATTTTGTATTGTAATAAATTAGTTATATTATGATATTCTCATAAAGATCGGCCAACGTTATCCGATTGTAGCCTGTTTTATCTGCAAGGGTATATAAATTTCGGCTCCGTCCGAAGTTAGCTTTCCTTTTTTGTTTTTTATTTCAATTATTAATATTACTGCCCAAAGAAAGTCCGAAAATGGTATTAATGCTCCATCAATCTCCAAAGCAGATTAAGGCCAAGGATATGTGGGATGGAGAAGTGGGAAGCAACCCATTAGGGTCGAACTTCCGGTCCCGGTTCGGAAGCGGCTCTTTTGGTGCAGCGGAGCGACTCTTATACGCATAGGAGGAGAGCTGCCTTAATCTTCATAAGGTAAAGGTATTATTATACCCTTGCAGAGGGTATTATAATTTTGGTCAAAAGTGTGCAACGCAGTGAAGGAGACATCTCCGACCCTATAAAGTATATATATTCTTGATCAGGATCACCTCCTGAGTTGATATGAGCATGTCCGTCTGTCCGTCTGTCCGTCTGTCTGTCTGTTTCTACGCGAACTAGTCTCTCAGTTTTAAAGCTATCGTCTTGAAACTTGGCACACACCCTTCTTTCCTTTGCACGCAGTATATAAGTCGGAACGGCCGGGATCGGCCGACTATATCTTATAGCTGCCATATAACTGATTGATCGGAAATGGTATAACTTTGGTGTTTTTAGAGTTACAGAGTTCAGATTTTGTACGAATGCTACTTTTGGCAAAATCATACGACCTACCAAATTTCATAAGGATCGGCCGACTATATCATATAGCTGGCATATATCTGATTGATCGGAAATGCTATAACTTCGGTGTTTTTAAAGCTAGAGAATTAGGATTTAGTACGAATGCTATTTTTGGCACAGTAATACAACATGCCAAATTTCATAAGGATCAGCCGACTATATCCTATAGCTGCCATATAACTGAACAATCGGAAATTAACAAACTTTGGTGTTTTTGAAGATAAAAAGCTGGAACTTCGTACAGATTCTATTTTGGGTCAGTTATATCTTATAGCTGCCATATAACTGAACGATCGGAAATGGTATTTGGTAAAAATACCAAATTTGGTATTTTTGAAGATGGAAGCTTGGTACTTTGTTTAAGATTTTTTATTGTAATAAATTGGTTATTTTATGATATTCTCATAAGGATCGGCCAATAATCCGATGTTTGCGATATATATCCGGTTTTAACTGCAAGGGTATATCAACTTCGGCTCCGCACGAAGTTAGCTTTCCTTTCTTGTTTTTAAGTATGAATTGTTGTAACGACAATCGCGTTGTCGTTATTATAAAATTAATTCTTTATATATTTTATTATTTATATTATTTATTTATACCCTTGCAGAGGGTGTTATAATTTTGTCCAAAAGTGTGCAACGCAGTGAAGGAGACATCTCCGACCCTATAAAGTATATATATTCTTGATCAGGATCAACTCCTGAGCTGATATGAGCATGTCCGCTGTCTGTCTGGTTTTCTGTTTCTACGCAAACTAGTCTCTCAGTTTTAAAGCTATCGTATTGAAACTTTGCACACACCCTTCATTCCTTTGCACGCAGTACTTAAGTCGGAACGGCAGGGATCGGCCGACTATACCCTAAAGCTGCCATATAACTGATTGATCGGAAATGCTTTAACTTCAGTGTTTTTAGAGTTAGAGAGTTCGGATTTAGTACGAATGCTATTTTTGGCAAAATAATACATGTTAAATTTGATAAGGATCGGCCGACTATATCTTATAGCTGCCATATAACTGATTGATCGGAAATGGTATAACTTTGGTGTTTTTAGAGTTACAGAGTTCAGATTTTGTACGAAGGATCAGCCGACTAGATCCTATAGCTGCCATATAACTGAACAATCGCAAATTACCCAACTTTGGTGTTTTTGAAGATAGAAAGTTGGAACTATTTTTGGTCAGTTGATCCAACCTACCAAATTTCATAACGATCGGCCGCCTATATAGCTGCCATAAAACTGAACGATCGGAAATGGTATTTGGTAAAAATACCAACATTGGTATTTTTGAAGATGGAAGCTTGGTACTTTGTTTTAGATTTTTTATAATTTATAAAATATAATCTTAAATATATAAAAATATTTCAACATATGTATTTTAAAAAGGGTATTCTGACGTCGCTTCCATTCATTTGGTTTTCGACACAGATTTTTTTTTTCTCCCTTCCCTCCATCTACATCTCTCTAATTGTCTCTCTGTCGCGTGCCGCTGCTCCAAAAATATCACGTAGAAGCTTCGAGAATCATTGTCGAAAACCGAAAGCAGGTAGAAGTTTCGTTTCCCCTTTCGTTTCGGACTTGAGTAAACGAAGCCCATGCAATTTGTTTTTGCTTTTCGACAATGTCGCCAGGAAAAGTCGGGGAAGGAATTTTGGTACTGAAGGGCTGCTATAGGATATATATATAGGATGCTATAGAAATTTTAGAATTAACAAGTAAAAGTATTTTTTGGTGCTGCTCCCATACAGGCCATACTGTGCAGCGAGTATTTTTGGCATATTAATCTAAACAAGAAAGGAAAGCTAACTTCGGGCGGAGCCGAAGTTGATATACCCTTGCAGTTAAAACCGGATATATATCGCAAACATCGGATATAGTCGGCCGATCCTTATAAGAATATCATAATATCTAAAACAAAGTACCAAGCTTCCATCTTCAAAAATACCAAAGTTGGTATTTTTACCAAATACCATTTCCGATCGTTCAGTTATATGGCAGCTATAAGATATAGTCGGCCGATCGTTATGCAATTTGGTAGGTTGTATTAACTGACCAAAAATAGAATCTGTACTTAATTCCAGCTTTTTATCTTCAAAAACACCAAAGTTGGGTAATTTGCGATTGTTCAGTTATATGGCAGCTATAGGATCTAGTCGGCTGATCCTTCGTACAAAATCTGAACTCTGTAACTCTAAAAACACCAAAGTTATACCATTTCCGATCAATCAGTTATATGGCAGCTATAAGATATAGTCGGCCGATCCCGGCCGTTCCGACTTATATACTGCGTGCAAAGGAAAGAAGGGTGTGTGCAAAGTTTCAAGACGATAGCTTTAAAACTGAGAGACTAGTTCGCGTAGAAACGGACAGACAGACAGACGGACAGACGGACATGCTCATATCAACTCAGGAGGTGATCCTGATCAAGAATATATACACTTTATAGGGTCGGAGATGTCTCCTTCACTGCGTTGCACACTTTTGGTCAAAATTATAATACCCTCTGCAAGGGTATAAAAATGTAATGTTCCTCCAAAAAATTAGAAAAACTTAGAAAATTCTCAACCGATTGATAATTTGTGTGTACTCATCGCGATCCACACAATCATGCGTCTCCGGAAAAAGTATCGCTTTTAAACCCACTTTTGAAACCGCACAAAAAGTAGTAACAAATGCAGCATGTGTAGTAGTATAAGTAGTCTCACATATACAAGTTACAAGCTACACATATTATAAGAGGCAAATAAAAGTTGAGAGAAAAATTTTTAATTTGTTTATTTAACGTCTTAACGTCTTAACACTTATTGTCGTATTTCTATGTGCATTCAAGCTACAGCTGTGAAAGCTATGATAAATATGCACTAATTAAAAAAAGAGTCAAAAAATAAGTTTTCTTATTTATTATCTGTTATGTAAATAAAAAATGAACAAATAAATATTAAATAAACAAAATATAGAATATTTTAGTTGTAAAGATAGTAAATAGGTCTAAACTCTAAGTACAAAATTTGTTAGCTTTCAACAAAACTGAAAATGATATTGAAAAATAAAGCAAAATTATTGAATTGAATTGAATTATTTGTTATCTAAACTCAACTTATCAACCTATCAATCTTTGTTGGTCATCTCCAGCTGCAGAAACCATGAAAGATAGACAAACAAACTTTATAAGTTTTAGGTTTTTTTCATCACAAAAATGTATAGTTTCAACACTTTTTGCCATATTTTTCAAAGTTTAGCGTTTTCTGTATGATTTCACTAACCATACAACATATAGACTACTCAGTCTCTGAAAGGAGAACCATGAAGATGGTTGGATTGCGCTTCGATTAATGTTTGTACATATATGTACATTGATCTTTGCATACACGGGTGCGTGTTCGTGCGACTTCGTTTCGAAGCTAGCACTAATTTTTGATTTTTGAACATTTTCAGCTTGCTACTCATAAAAAATTGGGGTTATTTGTAGGGGGGCGCGCTGCCGCCAAAGATTCCAGAAAAGTTGAAATTTTGAATTAAAAAGTCGGGGCCGTCTTTCAGTGAATTTAACGCGGTCAGCTTTATTGGGCTGCTTACAAGAGATTACTGAACTTAACTTAGAAAGCCTAAACGTAAACGTAAATATAAACCAGAGCGGACGATCGACGACGGCCGACGAGAGAGGAAGAATGCATAGAGGGGCGAGCGCGGATGCGCTTTTCAGCACGGATGAGCTTTTAAGCGCGGATGCGCTTTTCAGCACGGATGCGCTCTTAAGTTCAGCTGAGCGGCACAACGGCCCCTCACCTAAACGTTCTCCCCCCCTTGCAATCGCTCGGGTTGCAACAGATCCCTCGTCGCTAGCTATGCAGCTAGAGGGCGTACACGGGTCGATGAAGGCCCCCGTGTCGAAGATCCGGGTCCCGGTGTTGATGCTGTTCCGGTTCAGCAGCGACGATAGGGTGGGCGCAGCGACCGCGTCCTGCGAGGGCCCTCGAGGAGAGGCGGAAAATTGCCTAGGCGCGGATGACGCGGGCGGACGAGCGGTGGACGGCACCCGATGGGTGGCGGACGAATGCTGTGGAGCACTTGACGGCTGCCGGCCAGTGGCGGAAGAATGCCGAGGAGTTATCGAAGAGTGCCGGGAAGTCGGCGGCCGTGGATCGGTTTGGGAATGCCGGAAAATGGCGGACGCAGAGCGCGAAGCACCCGAACCGCGCCGGGAGTTGGCGGATGACGGCCGACGAGAGAGCGAGACACCCCGTGTACTGTCTCCCGCGGGCGGTGACTGGTGCTCCTTGGTCACGGGGTGCAGCAGGGTGTGGTGATCCTGACCACACGTCTTACAGCCGTCTCTACGCCGACAGGATCCGTCGGAGTGCTCGTGTGCCAGGTAGCTCGAGCAATACCGGTTCACGAGAACCGCTCGGAGCCGCTCCTCGGCACTAAGGCGTAGGAAGCGCCGACACTTCTTCAATGGATGGATCCCATTGCAGACTCGGCATCGGTAGGATTGCACACCTCGAGTACATCTGCTGTTCAGTGACTGGGCGTTGCGTGGGCGTGGCGACATAGTGCTGAATATGACCTTGGAATCCACTGAGTCACTAAGGCTGCGGGCAACTCGTGTGGAAAAAACAGACACGCTGCGGGGGTTGGCTGGAGATAATGGGCCTGTCAGCACCCATCCAAAAATGGTCTCCTGACCGAGAAGCGACCCGCAGATGTTAGCCTTGGAATTACCGAGGAGAATGGACGGAAGAATGTCAGCTCCTAATAACACATCGACTTGGGAGCTCTCAAAGAGGTGGGGGTCCGCCAGGGTAATATTGGGCAGCCCCTTGAGACGATCTCGCGAAATCGGATATGATGGCAGATTTCCTGCCAACTGCGGAAGAACGTAAGCCGCAGTCTCTAATTGTAGCCCGGGTCTTGACGGCGACCGAATGGAGAAATGGCACAATTTAGTAGACTGCGCGGAAATGGTTTGATTAAGGCCGGAAACTTGGGCTTAAATCGTCTTGAAGGGAGGCGCTTGACGAGGTTGAACAGTCGTTCCGTTATGAAAGTCGCTTCGGAGCCTGAGTCTATCACTGCTCGTACCTGGACGGTGCACCCCAAATGGCACACGTTGATAAGGGCCGTGCCCAGTAGGACGGCTCCTGACCCGGAAGCGAAACACACCTGCACATTCGACTGATCCTCTGAGCCGTTTTCCTGCGTAGGCGGACTTGGAGCGGTAGGCGGCGTAGGCGGACTTGGAGCGGTTGCGAATGGATTGCCGCGGTGCAAGAGGGTGTGGTGTCTGCTGTGGCATGTGAAGCAGGTATGGGCGCTCGGGCAGTCTCGTTGCTGGTGGCCTCGGGCAAAACAGTTTAAACATAACTGCTTCCTCCTTATGTAGTCAGAGCGCCCATTTACATTCATTTCTAGGAAACGCGGACATAAGCGAATGGGGTGGTCCTCCCTCGAACAGAGATCGCAGCCCTTTTGGCCCGGAACCACTCGAGTCTCGTATAAAGTGAGCCTCCGAGCAGGGGCAGTAGGAAGACCCGACCTTGGCGGAAATTGCACGGAGCCACTAGGCCTGACGTCGTCGATGGCCTCCAGAGTGCGATGGCGCTCTGTCAGGAAGTTATCTAATTCCTTCCATGTTGGAATCTCGGCCTTATTATGTATGGATTGCTCCCATATAGAAAGTGTGACTTTGGGGAGCTTTGACGAAATCATAAACACCAGGAGGCAGTCCCAAGCCTCAACATTGATAGCGGACATTGCTAGGGCTGTCAGACAACTCTGAATGGTGGCTTGCAGCTCCTTCAGCGCGATCCCGGACTCTTTAGAAATAGCCTGGATGTTGAAAAGGATCTTCAACTGGCTGTTGACCAATAGCCGCCGGTTCTCAAAGCGATGTGTGAGGCTTTGCCACGCAGCGTCAAACCCCTCAAGGGTAAGCGGAGCCTTAGAAACAATGGCGTGGGCGTCACCACTTGTTTTGGACAGTAAGTGGAACAACTTTTCTACCGGGGTGAGCCGCGAGTTTTGGATGTAAATGGCCGTAAACAAGTCTTTGAAGGTGGGCCACCGAAGATAATCACCCGCCGGATCCACCGGCCTCATGACCGAATGACCTCAGTATCCTCAGTATCTCAGTATCCACCGAAGGTAACCGGCAACCTGTAGACGCGGGCGTGTGTACCTTTACGGAAGTCTGAGTGGATTGGGAGGCAATTTTCTCCCGAAGCTGGGCAATACACCTCGAATAGACGGAGTAACAGTAGCTGTACTTCGATTCCAGCACTGTCGAGATGGCCGCATTGTCGTCGGACTCGGCTAGCAAATCGGAGCAGCTCTCATAGCTTTTCTCCACCTTCTTCCTCAGTGCCCGAATTTGTTCCCGATGGACTTCGCACATGTATTGGGAGCCCACTTCCGTTTCTCTGGCGCCCGGAGTATTTATGTTGGCCTCAAATTGGCTAACTCGATCTGTTGTGGCGATGAACTTCTTTAGCGCCACGTCGACCGCAATTTGAGCCATTTTTGCAACGGAACGAGTCTGCCTCTGTGAAGGACCGGGGATTGTGTTGACGGATTCGTCACTCTTCGCCCTTGGAATGGCACTGTACGCCTTAGGCTTTAAAAGAGGCTTCCGCGAAGAAGCGGATTGAGATCTCTCCAAACGGATGGTTGGGATCGGACGTGGCTTTTGGTCGTCTCCCGTGGGCATTCTCAGACACCAATTCGCTGTTCAGCGCTTGTAGACTGACTTGCGCAATAGGTGCCGCGTACGAAGCGGTGGCCGGTCACACTAACGTGATAAGACCGGTGAGATCGCGGATGAAATGCGATTACAAGGCACAAGTGGGAATTAGTGGCGTCGATGTCGAAAGGAGCGTCGGATGCGGCACGATTCGAATGTGGAAGAAACTTCAGGAAGGTTTGTTGCGATTCTAGGCGGATGTTGCCTGATGCGGAGTAGAAACAGCGTTAGGAAACTGACGGCACGAAAAAATGGACAAGTACCGGAAAATTCGTGCTCGTTCGGGGGAAAAATTGATGAGAAAATTGATATATATGTATATTTTGACCAGTATGGCCCGTACGTAAATATTGAATTCCTGACTATTTTTGAATTTGCGGAGCCGGAGAGGTGGACTTGACCTTGGCTTGGATTTAACACAAAAAAATAAATAATTAATTTTTGCCTAATTGGCGGATTTAATTATTATGGAGTCAGAAGGGTGGAGTTGAAAATCTTAAGTTTTAATCAATTGAGGTTAATTATCACGAAGCTGGAACGGTGGAATTGAAACCGCGGCTCGATTCAGACAGAAGATCGACAAATAAATTATTTAATTATAATTTTTCCCGATAATTCAATTTTCGACTTTAATTTTGAGTGGCCGGAAAGGTGAATTAAAAAACCTGGCCCTTTGCAGAACGGAAAATAACATACATTTATAATTAATTGATTGTTTATTGATTTTAATTGATTAATTTTTTTTAATTTATTTGTTACGCAGCCGGTTATGCCGTCGCCACAATGTACGTACCCAAAAGGGGGGAAAAAAAACCAGCACCAAAAAAAACACAACACGGCTTCTAAGGCGGCCAGCTCGAAAATTGACGCGACACAATCACGGATTTGTAGTGAAATGGTGGTATATAATGGTTGATTTAGGAAATTAAAAATTTTTTTTTTGAATTTTATCGGTTATATTGTAGTATGCACATATATTGAATACCCACTGTACCAAGAGTACTTAAAGGGTGCGCACTGTAACACTTTGTTGCAATGTTTACACAATCCAAAGTTCCGGTCATAAACTCTAAGTGGCCGAAATATGAATCGATCGTTATTGCATAGCCCGCACACAGTGCTAGTGTCAGCATAATCGCACCCAAACCGTCTCTCTGCCGCCGCCTGCGAGCAGCGCTGCTACGAGACTTAGCCTTACTTAGACTTAAGAAATATTGTAAAAGAACAGAATCATTTTGAACGTTGGAGCGGCACCTCAGCTGCTCCTTCCAAATAAAGACCAACTAAAACCAATCCCCCTGGAGTTATCCTATCACATGGCGACCGTGACAGCGATGGAAGGACATCAAGGGATTAAAAGGATGTACCCAGGAGGATACCTATAATCAGAAAATCATTGGAAAATTACTGGAAAATTACTGAAAAATGACTAGAGAATTACTGGAATATTACTGAAAATTACTGAAAAATTACTGGAGAATTACTGGAATATTACTGGAAAATGAAAAATAAATCGACAAAAATCTGAGTGAGTAGAGTAAAAGCAATGGGCAATCGCGGAGGAGTCGCGAAAAAAAAAAAAAAAAAAAAGAGTAGCACACCTAAAGTGGCTACTCTACGTAAACACTCCACCTCCCGCGTGGGCTACAGCCCAAAAACTTCAAACAGAACTAGATTTTCTGAAAGAAGAATTATTAAACAAGAATAAAAGCCCAAAAATTGCCACCACTCACTCAGTATCGATTAAGAAAATTAATGAAAAAATAATAACAAAACCTCCACCACCAAAGCAATTACCAAAACTAAAAAAGACGTGCCCGAAGGATTGCCCTGGACCACTGGACAGCCCTCACTGCAACCAAACCTGTGCGAGGACCGGCACCGGTAACGCCTGAGTCCAAAAGGCCCCGGACAGCAGCAGCAGCAAATAGAGTGCGGGAATACGCCACCTCCTGCGCCACCGAGGGAACGTCAGCGTAGCCAAACCGGCGACGACCAGCTGACGTGGAAAAAAAAAGGAAATCAACTGAGGAGAGAAATTTTTTTACCCATGCACTGCGTTGCATAATTTTTTTTGATTGCACTGCGATGCATATTTTTTTTTATACTATAATATTTTTTTTGAAAAATTGAGCGGAACCTCTTTTGCCCAATTTGAAAGTATGGCCCTGTTAGATAAGAAAAAAAAAGACAAAATTTAGAAAATTTTTTTAAATTAAAGGAAAAAATACGACAAATCCCAAAAATTTATGTAAAATTTTAATGAAAGAAAAAAATAAATTCAAAAATAGCATAAATTCCTAAAATTTATGAAACATTTTAATACCCTTTTAATGAGAAGTAATAGCATAAGTAAAACAGATCAAATAAATGATTCTGACTATTACTTCCCAGAAAAATTAAGTTACATTGCAAAACATGACTCAGAGAAAAATATAATTGAAATTGGAAAAACAAAAACATATAAACTATCTAAAATGGGTTTAGTAGACACGAAAGTCGTAGATTCCACGGCAAATGTCGTTAATAAAATTGAACCAGGAAAAATCGATCTTCAAACAATTACAATATTGTTAATGATAATCGTCATTATAATGTTAGCAAGCGTTTTGCTAAAATTATATAAATTACACAACAAATGTTTAAAGAAAAAATTCCAGAGTCAAGCAAATGACCTGGACAAAATCTAAATAAAAAAAAAAAAAAAAACAAACAAAATTATTATACACAAATGTAAACACCTACAATCTAAGACAATGAAATAAAAGAAAATAAATATTAAAATATATTACGTAATTATCTCTACAAAAGTATGGCTAAACTAAAGGCATGGATTGGAAAAAATTGTACGAGGAGTTATCAATAATTAAAACAAATTTTGACAAATCGTACAAGTCCCTAACTCAGAATAGACCCATTCAAAAGAATACGGTTAGGAAGCACGTTGAAATATTAGTAGAGTGCTTTAATGAAGCGCGTATGCTAATACATGATCATAGGGAAAGATTAAATCAAGATCATTGGTCACAGGTATCGAAACTTTTGATACGACTACGATCTAATTTAATATTTATTAAACAAAAGTTCAGTTTAGAAATATCGTTACCAACCGTTCTAAACACTCCAATAGCAGTTGACACTGCACCTGACTCGGAATCAACAGAAACGAAAGAATCTGAGTCAGAAGAGCTTCCCAAAGTAAACCCCAAAATAGAAGATACAGATTTAAATAATCTTACTATTCCGGCGGTATACACTGATCTGGATAACTCTACAGATTCAGATACTTCGAGTGTCATAGAATACAAAATAGATAAATCCATCACAATGGCACAATCAAATATTGATTTTATTAATACAGCATCTAAGCTTATACCAGTTTTTGATGGTAAGGCTGAAAATTTAACAAGTTTCATTGATGCTTTACAAATAATACAATCAATAAAAGGCGAGCACGAAGAATTAGCTATTTCCATCATTAAAACAAAGCTAAAAGGTGTCGCCAGGAATCTAATCGGTAATGAAACAACAATTACTGAGGTGATTGCTAGACTAAGAAGCAACGTCAAAGGCGAAACTGTTGAGGTATTATCAGCAAAGCTGATGAATCTACAGCAGCGCAATAAAACTGCTAACCAGTACACACAAGAAATTGAGCAGATGACGAAAGCTTTAGAAGGTGCATATATATCAGATGGTTTATCTTTAGAGCTAGCCAGGAATTATTCCATGCAGCATGCAGTCAAAGCAATGACTAAAAACTGCACAATCGATAAGGTAAAACTTATCATGCAAGCTGGAACATTCAGTACGATGAATGAAGCCGTTTCCAAATTCGTTAATAGTTGCACTGAAGCAACTGGGCAGTCAAACACTGTCCTATATTATAAGAATTATCCACAGCGCGGCTCAAATCGCGGACGTGGCAGTTATAGAGGTAGTTTTCGTGGTAATCACTATAACTACAATCACAATAACTACAACAACGGTAATTCTAACAATAATTATCAGAATAACAATAGAGGGCGAGGCTCATATAGAGGAAACTATAGAGGCAGTGGTAACTCGAACGGAGGCCACAATAACAATAACCAAGGCAATGTAAGAATGGCGCAAAATAATAGCCAAAACACTTCGGAAAACTCCCAAAACCCTTTAAATATTCAACAATAAATGAAGTAAGAGTTCACACTATTAATCTCAGCGAAAATATATTTGTTTCATTTTTTAATGTAGCTACTGGGAATGAACTAATATTTTTAATAGACACAGGTGCAGACATTTCTATTTTAAAAGAAACTTCGGATAATTTCCAAAACATCCAAAATGATTACATCATAGACATAAAAGGCATAAGTAAAGAAATAATAAAATCCAAAGGTTTGGTTTCTATAGAGATACAAACCACAAAATACATAATTCCACACGATTTTCATATCCTCAATTCAAATTTCCCAATTCCATGCGATGGAATAATAGGCATCGACTTTATCAAAAAATACAACTGTCAATTAGACTTCAAGCCATCTGAAGATTGGCTTATAATTAGACCCAATAATTTAAAATTCCCAATTAAAGTACCAATAGCTCATAGTTCTGGCAATAATTCAATACTTCTGCCAGCAAGATCCCAAGTTATTCGGAAAATTGAACTTAATTCAACAGCAGACAGTGTATTAATTCCAAATCAGGAAATTCAACATGGTATTTACGTTGCAAATACCATAGCAACATCCAATAATGCCTTCATAAGATTATTAAACACAACAAATAACGACCAAGTAGTGAGTACAGATAATCTAATATATGAATCACTTTCGAACTACGATGTAGTCAACACAAATCCAGACAATAGAAAAAAATCCGTACTATCACAACTGTCAAAAAACTTCCCTCCACAATTCAAGTCTCAGCTTACTAGCTTATGCACCCAGTATAGCGATATATTCGGATTGGAAACCGAATCAATAACCACAAATAATTTTTATAAACAAAAACTGAGATTAAAAGATGATGAACCAGTTTATATAAAAAACTATCGAAGCCCACACAGTCAGGTGAATGAAATACAAAAACAAGTAGAAAAATTAATCTCAGACGGGATTGTCGAACCGTCAGTATCCGAATATAATAGCCCATTGTTACTTGTTCCTAAGAAATCATCCCCCGGATCAAATGCAAAAAAATGGCGATTAGTAATTGACTATCGCCAGATTAATAAAAAATTACTATCCGATAAATTCCCATTACCTAGAATTGATGATATTTTAGATCAACTAGGCCGAGCAAAATACTTTTCATGTCTTGACTTAATGTCAGGATTCCATCAAATTGAACTAGAAAAAGGTTCAAGAGATATAACGTCATTTTCAACGAGCAACGGCTCATATCGCTTCACGCGATTACCCTTCGGATTAAAAATAGCTCCTAATTCGTTTCAGAGAATGATGACTATTGCGTTCTCTGGTCTAGAACCTTCTCAAGCGTTCCTTTATATGGATGACTTAATAGTAATCGGTTGTTCCGAAAAACATATGCTTAAAAACTTAACAGATGTTTTTGAGAAATGTAGGAAATTCAACCTAAAGCTACATCCAGAAAAGTGTTCATTTTTTATGCATGAAGTGACTTTTCTAGGTCATAAATGCACTGATAAAGGAATACTTCCAGATGACAAGAAATACGATGTCATTATGAACTACCCAGTTCCGCACGACGCGGACAGTGCTAGACGTTTTGTAGCATTCTGTAACTATTATAGACGCTTTATAAAAAATTTCGCCGATTATTCACGGCACATAACAAGATTATGTAAAAAGAATGTTCCTTTTAAATGGACGGATGAGTGTGAAAATGCATTCCAATACTTAAAAACAAAACTTATGGAACCTACCTTGCTACAATACCCAGATTTCACTAAAGAATTTTGCATAATAACAGATGCAAGTAAGCAAGCATGTGGAGCGGTTTTAACTCAAAATCATAATGGTCTCCAACTTCCCATTGCATACGCATCAAGAGCATTTACAAAAGGTGAAAGTAACAAGTGTACTACTGAGCAGGAATTAGCTGCAATTCACTGGGCGATATTATATTTTAGACCATATATATATGGAACACATTTCTTAATAAGAACAGACCATAGACCTTTAATATACCTTTTCTCAATGACCAACCCCAGTTCTAAACTGACACGTATGAGGCTCGAACTAGAAGTGTTGTGACTGCGCCGATAGAATACGGGAGTCAATGATTAGCAGAAGTCTGCTATGGGGACTTTGCTGTTGCCGTTTTATAAAAACACAGGGTGTATTTCAAGTATGTCACTGAATTTAATTTGAATTGATTTTAGAGATCAAACAATTTTGGCAATATATCAAAAACGTGGTTTTATCGTAATGAAATTGGAAGAAGCTTAGAAGAAGCTTAGAGATGTCCCGCTTTCCAAAAAGGGACCGGGGTCTCGGGATCGATAGACATCACGCAGCTATCGATTGTAGGGTTGTGGGAGGCACTAACATTACGTAATGAACATTACGTCAACGAAAATGACCGTACATGCCGCCCCGCAATGCTGGGTCCAGCATTAAGACATCCTTCTAATGGTAACTGAAAGAAACAGGTGAAATGTTTGCTGTGGTATGGATGTGAGATCAAATGCGTGTATCACTATTGTTCAAGATTAGCTTCCTCGACTTTAGCTTCCGTGTAAGTCGGGATGGGTAATCTGCAGATCTTGGATACTGATCGCTTATATGTACCCGAACCTGTATAGATTGTTGCAACTCGTACCATCCCATCGGCTCCAGGGTGTAATTCTATAACACGACCTAGTTTCCAATCGGTTGGACCTGTCCTGTCGTCCTTGATAATAACTATGTCATTGACCTGTAGGTTTTCTTCCTCTTGTCTCCACTTAGGGCGTGCCTGAAGGTGAGACAACCAATCCGAGCTCCACCTTTTCCAGAACTGGCGTAGGATCCGTTGTCCCTCCATGAACTGTGTGTTGAGCGACTTGTCCTTGTCACTGGGGGTAGGAAGTGATTGCATGGAGTCTCCGATGAGAAAATGAGCTGGAGTCAATACTTGCAGATCGTTAATATCCGCGGTTAACGGGCATAATGGCCGAGAGTTAAGACAGGCCTCGATCTGGATAAGAACGGTTGATAATTGTTCATAAGTCATTGGGTATCCTTTGAAGGAACGATGAAGATGAGACTTTACGGCTTTTACGTTAGCCTCCCAAAGTCCTCCGAAGTTTGGGCTGTGTGGGGGGTTAAAGTGCCACTGAATATAGCGCTTTGTGAGTTCTGGGACGACTGTCTTGTTGATTTCCTGCCGGAACTCGTTAGACCACAACTGTAGGGATTTATCTGCTGCTATAAAATTTGTGCCGCAGTCACTGTACATGTGCCGCACAAAACCGCGGCGTCCAATGAACCGTTGGAGAGCCCAGAGAAAATGTTGTGCTGTGAGTCCTGTCACCAGCTCCAAATGGATAGCTTTACTGGCAAGGCAAATGAATACTGCAATATAGGCCTTATATGTGGTGTGTCCTCTGAACCTCGAGGCCATGACCTCAATAGATCCTGTGTAATCCACACCTGTAGCTTCGAACGCTCTTTTCGGCGGATTAACACGATGGTATGGTAGATCACCCATTAATTGTCGAGAGGGTTTAGGGCGATGCTGAAAGCAAGCCACACACTGTCGGAGAACTCCTTTTACCGCTTGTTTGCCATTAATGATCCAAAACTGCTGATGGATGATCGCACGGGTCAGTTGCACTCCCCCATGCATGGTGTTGAGATGGGCATTTTTTATGACGAGGTCCGTAAAATGATGTGACTTCGGTAGGATGATGGGTGTGCGTTGTTGAGTGGTGAGCTGCAAAGCGTTTCGAAGTCTGCCCCGCACTCTGAGGATCCCTTGGGCATCTATGAATGGCGACAGTTGGCTAAGCTTGTTAGATTTTGAGAGCGATTTGTTTGCTCGCAACTTGGACAGTTCGTGAGAGAATGCTTCCTGTTGGACAACGCGAACCAGAGTATACATTGCCTTGGAAAACTCCTTTACGCTAATTGGTCCGGAAAGTCGAGCCTCCCCTTTGCAGCGAGTATTATGGATAAAGCGATTAATGAATGCTGTGGAAAATACAAGTCGACTGTATGACGAAAATGACTCAACAAATGAATCAGTGGATGCACAGGTGTGAGCGTGGATAACCTTTGCTGCCTGTTCCTCGCAGATTGTGCTCCGATCTGGAGAAGTAAGAGTTACCTTGGGCCAATGATCTTCGGGTTCCTGCAACCAGTCTGGGCCGCTCCACCAGAGCTTATCCTGCGCGAGCTGTAGCGGGGTTAAATCGCGCGTTGCACAATCCGCAGGGTTGTCCTGCGTAGACACATGACCCCACTGTGAAGCAGAGCTGACCTCTTGGATGCTGCCAATTCGATTGGCTACAAAAGTCTTCCACCTGCATGGATCTCCATATATCCAGTGAAGCACGATCATGGCGTCTGACCAGTAGTACACTGTGACCCGCATCTGAGGCACGTGAAGTTGTTGCTGGATCCATGTGGCGAGTTTGGTAGCTAGAACTGCTCCGGATAGCTCCACTCGCGGTATGGTGAGAGGCTTTGTTGGTGTAACCCTAGTGCGAGCTGCGACTAAGTGTCTATGTATAATTCCAGCAGTGTCGAGTACTCGAAGGTAGGCACACGCTGCATACGCGAGGGACGACCCATCGGAGAACATGTGTAATTGAAGAGATATCACATTGCTGAAATCGCAACCGAACCAGCGTGGTATGCGAATGTGTTGAACTTCTGGAAGATGTTCGAGATATCGCTGCCAACGCGCTGCCAAAGACTCTGGTAGCATGTCGTCCCAATCGAGTGCACGGTAGGTGCCATCAGTTTGTTGCATACGGAAGCTCCATACGTCCTTGAGGAGAATTTTGGACATGACTATCAAGGGTGCTAGAAATCCTAATGGATCGAAGAGCCGCGCCACTGTTGATAAAAGAGCCCTTTTCGAAAGTGTGGGATTGATCGAGAAATGGATCTTGAATCCGTAGACGTCCGGGTTTGGCTGCCAGTAAAGTCCAAGCGTTTTAATTTATTTAATGTCTTAATGTCTTTAATGTCTTTATTGTCCATTTCGAAGATTGAGTGGTTGCAGAGGTCTACTTGAGGAATATCGCTAAGCAACGCCGGGTGGTTCGCTGCCCATTTTCGAAGATGCATACCAGCCGAGCGGAGGGCTGCTATGACCTCGTTTCGCACTCGAATGGCACCGTCCGTGGTCTCATGGCCGCTTTGTACGTCATCAACATAAATTTCCCTTTTCAGTACCTTTTCTGCTAACGGATAATTTTCTCGTTCGTCCTGAGCTATTTGGTGGATCACCCGAATCGCTGTGTATGGCGCTGATGCTGTTCCGAAGGTAACTGTGGTGAGACGGAACTCTTTTAACTCTCCGGTTTTGTCACGCCACCAAATGCGCTGGAATTGAGAGTCCTCTGGATGCATTTCGATACATCGGTACATCCTTTGGATGTCCGCCACGAAAACATAGCGATAACAACGCCAATTTAGTATCACTCCTCCCAAATCGTTCTGTAGAGCTGGGCCAGTACATAAAATGTCATTCAGTGACTTCCCGTTGGAGCTCTTACAAGAGGCGTCGTAGACTACCCTAAGTTTAGTCGTCAGGCTGTCCTCCTTCAGGACTGCATGGTGTGGAATCGTGCTGCAGAAGACGCCGAGCTTCCCATTTGTGTTGATATGAGAGTGACTGTCTTCGCTTGTAGTGACTTCTTGTATTTGCTGTAAGTCAAAATATTCCTCGATTGCTTGGAGATATTGTTGATGAAGCTTATCGCGCTGCTGCAATTTTCGCTCTAGTGTGTAGAAACGATTCAAGGCTATATGTTTTGATCGGCCTAGAACTTGTGACGGGTCGAACAAGGTTTTCAGTGGTAAGCGAACCATGTATTTCCCGTTGGGCTGTCGAACATGGGTTTGACGAAAGTGTTCTTCACACCATCGTTCCTCTGTGGTGAGTTGGCGTTCAGACGGCACGCTATCTAGTTCGAAGAACCTTTGCACCACATGATCAAGCGTCGTGGTGTTACAACGGACAGTGATGGAGTGGGTCATGGATTTCCTCACTGGTCCAAAAACAATCCAACCAAGAAGAGTGTTTTGTGCGATTGGTTCCTCATGAGTTCCTCGTCGAATTTCTGGGAGCATCAATTGTGGAATAAGATCAACGCCCACAAGCACGTCAATACGACCGGAGCGGGCAAAATTGGGATCGGCGAGTTGCAATCCTTTAAGGTGTTGGAATGAGCGAGGGTCGACATCCGATTTTGGAAGGTGCCCTGTAAGTGTACGGAGAATAAATGCAGTGGATACAAACGATGTGAACTGGGAACCTGAAATCGAGCTTAGGACAAAATTGGTACTATGTCGACAACGATTGTGAGAAGAGTCGCCGATCCCTGTTATTTCCGCAGATATAGGGGTGCGTGAGAGACCCAGCGTCTGTACTAATCTTTCGGTGATAAGTGTTCCTTCCGAGCCATGGTCAATCAACGCTCTGGCTAAAACAGATTGTCCCGTTTGGTCGTTGACAATTCGGATTAGGGCCGTGGCGAGAATCGTGGTGGATGGATTTTGATAGGTGGCAACTGCGCTGAGGAGTTGCGTCTCGTTCGAAGCCGTTAAGCCGGGGGCTAGGCTGTGCTGTTGAGACAAAACAGATGAGCGGGATGCTACGCTCTGTTGGGTGCCCTGCGCGCTATGGACACCGTTCGTTGGCTGTCGCGATAGGGCAGAGTTGGTAGGCTGGGTTGCTATGTTCGGAAAATGCAGTAGCGTATGGTGGCGTTGGCCGCACTGTAAGCAATTGCGAGTGCTGCTGCAGTGACTTAGCGCGTGGCCTGTGCTGAGACAATTGAGGCATGCTTTTATGCGATCGACGATCGTCTTACGAGCAAAGCAATCCTTCGCGAGAAAACTGGGGCATCTCCGGAGAACATGGTTTCTTTGGCAGAGAATGCACTGGGGTGCTCCCATTTCCGTAGTCACATGAAAACTGTGGCGGTTAGTGGAATTGAAGTTGGATCGGTTAGGCGCACGTGGATGGGAAGATTGTCCTGGTGCTGAACGAGTTCCAAGTGGTTGATTTCGATTTTCGATTAGGTCGATGCTAACTAAGCGCTCCAGCAGGAAAGTCTCCAACATCGAAAAGGTTGGAATCACGGTGGAGCTCCCCAATGAGTGCTCCCACGCTTGCGTAGTGCTGTTTGGTAGTTTGGTTAACAGATGATGCACTAGCCAATGATCGCAGGAATCAATGTTTATTTTTAACCGTCGAAGATCACTAATGCAAACATTAGCCAGGGTTAGCACGCGCCTGATACCGTCTGCAGCTTCCTTGGGAACCGACTCAAGACCATACAGTGCCGCCATGGTGTGCATAAAGTGGAGACGTGGATTGCTGTAGCGCTTGACGAGGAGATCCCAGGCTACCGTATACCCAGAGTCCGTTAATGCCATGTGACTGACGTCCTGGTCCCGTCCTTCGGGCAAGGCCTGCTTGAGAAAGTGAAACTTCTGGATGTTAGAGAGAGTGTTGTTGTCATGGATGAGTTGTAGGAAACCATCGTAGAACGAGGGCCAATCCGTAAAGCTTCCCGAAAAGCGTGGAACTGGAAGCTTTGGAAGCGGAATGTTGGATGATAAAATTGGAGTGACGGTCTCGATTGGTGTGACGGACTCGATTGGTGTGCCGGACTCGTTTGGTGTGACGGACTCGATTGGTGTGACGGACTCGATTGGTGGGGAACCTTGGGCTATCACTGAGAACTTGTTGTCGTATTCTTCCGAGATGTTGCAGAAGATGCGCTGGTGCTCTTCAATAAACCGCTCGTGTAGGTTGTCTGAGAAGTATACATGTTGACTGGGACACAGCTGATCGACCAATTGTTGGTGATTCGCATCAAACAGGGTGGATAAATCCTTTAACGTACTAAGTCGCTGAAGAAAATAATGTTTGGATTTTCGGGATTGGCTATCCTTTTTAAAGTTACGCTCGAGTTGTGTCAACCTGTTCCATAAATCCTCCTGTCTCGCGTGCAAACCAGCAAACTGGTCGGATGGGGAAGGATTGGCTTGTGTGCCTGTCTTTTCATCGTCGATACCCATAGTTTTATTGAATTTACAACAGCACGCTTGAAAACACAGCCCTCACATACAAACACTCACCGGCTTCCAGTCAGTCTGTGTAGCAGTTTCCAGTTCCAATTCGTCGTTCCTTTGGTCCGTTCTTCGTCTCGCAGCAATCTCTCCTTCCTTTGTCCGTTATTCGTCGCGCAGCGATCCCTTGTTCTTCGGTCCGTTATTCGTGGAAAGCGTGGTTCCACGTGGCATAGGTTAATAGCCGTTTGTTTTAGATTAATTTGAGCTCAATTGTTTGTTCCAAATCAATTCAAAATTCCATTCATTGGCACATTTAACAACAGGTTCCCCTCATGGGCCACCAAAAATGTTGTGACTGCGCCGATAGAATACGGGAGTCAATGATTAGCAGAAGTCTGCTATGGGGACTTTGCTGTTGCCGTTTTATAAAAACACAGGGTGTATTTCAAGTATGTCACTGAATTTAATTTGAATTGATTTTAGAGATCAAACAATTTTGGCAATATATCAAAAACGTGGTTTTATCGTAATGAAATTGGAAGAAGCTTAGAAGAAGCTTAGAGATGTCCCGCTTTCCAAAAAGGGACCGGGGTCTCGGGATCGATAGACATCACGCAGCTATCGATTGTAGGGTTGTGGGAGGCACTAACATTACGTAATGAACATTACGTCAACGAAAATGACCGTACAAGAAGAATACGACTTTACAGTCGAATATTTAAAGGGAAAAGATAATCATGTAGCCGATGCGTTATCAAGAATAACCATCAAAGATCTACAAAATATAACTGGAAATGTATTAAAAGTCACTACTAGATATCAAAGTAGACAAAAATTCCGCGCGGAAAATCAAGAACAAGAATTGCCAAGGCAATCTTTAAATAAAGCTTCTAAGCCCAACGTATACGACGTCATAAACAATGATGAAGTACGTAAAGTAGTGACCTTGCAGATAAAAAATATGTTATGTCTATTTAAACAAGGCAGAAAAATTACTGCAAGATATGATGTTAGCGATTTATATACTAATGGAGTTATTGATTTAGATCAATTTTTCCAAAGGCTTGAAATGCAAGCCGGTATACATAAAATCAGCCAACTCAAAGTGGCACCGTGGGAAAATATCTTTGAATATACTTCAATAGATAAATTTAAATTAATGGGCAATAAAATATTGAAAACATTAAGAGTAGCGCTACTCAACCCGGTGACCCAAATAACAAATTTAAAAGAAAAAGAAGCAATTTTGTCTACATTTCATGATGATCCAATTCAAGGAGGTCATACTGGCATATCAAAAACTTTGGCCAAAGTAAAAAGACACTATTACTGGAAAAGCATGTCTAAAGATATAACTGAGTACGTAAGAAAATGTCAAAAATGTCAGAAATCAAAAATAACTAAACACACAAAGACCCCTTTAACCATTACAGACACACCAATAAATGCTTTCGACAGAGTGATAGTGGACACTATTGGTCCACTGCCAAAATCAGAAAATGGCAATGAGTATGCAGTCACTTTAATATGTGATTTAACTAAGTATTTAGTTGCTATACCTGTTCCGAATAAAAATGCCAATACTGTCGCTAAAGCAATATTTGAATCTTTTATCCTGAAGTACGGTCCAATGAAGACGTTCATTACGGACATGGGAACAGAATATAAGAATTCGATTATAGACGACTTGTGCAAATATTTAAATGTTAAAAATATTACATCCTCAGCACACCACCACCAGACAGTTGGAACAATAGAAAGAAGTCATAGAACTTTCAATGAATACATACGATCTTACATATCGGTTGATAAAACTGATTGGGACGTATGGCTTCAATACTTTGTCTTCTGTTTCAACAGGACCCCCTCTATGGCACATACATATTGTCCATATGAGCTAGTATTCGGTAAAACAAGTAATTTGCCAAAACATTTTAATAGCATAGATAGTGTAGAAGCACTATATAATATAGATGACTATGCTAAGGAGAGTAAGTATAGATTAGAAGTAGCCTATAAAAGAGCTAGAGTTATGTTAGAAGCAAATAAGAATAGAAATAAACTACTATACGATAATAAAGTAAGGGATATAGATATATCAGTAGGTGACAAAGTTTTATTAAAAAACGAGACAGGTCATAAGTTAGATCCTAAATATACAGGTCCGTATATAGTAACGGAAATAGGAGATAGAGATAACATAGTAATAGCAAATAATAAACATAAAAAACAAAAAGTTCATAAGGATAGATTAAAAATCTTTATTTCATAAATTGCACTTAGTATAGCCATGCAAAAAACACACATACATAGATAAATAAATACACATATTCTTTTAATAATTTCATTTTCTATGATTCTAACCACATAAAACAAAACAAAAAAAAGATGTATTAATTAGAAATTTTTATTATAAAAATAACTTCATTATATTACGTTATTTTTCAAAAGGAGGGAGATGTAGTATGCACATATATTGAATACCCACTGTACCAAGAGTACTTAAAGGGTGCGCACTGTAACACTTTGTTGCAATGTTTACACAATCCAAAGTTCCGGTCATAAACTCTAAGTGGCCGAAATATGAATCGATCGTTATTGCATAGCCCGCACACAGTGCTAGTGTCAGCATAATCGCACCCAAACCGTCTCTCTGCCGCCGCCTGCGAGCAGCGCTGCTACGAGACTTAGCCTTACTTAGACTTAAGAAATATTGTAAAAGAACAGAATCATTTTGAACGTTGGAGCGGCACCTCAGCTGCTCCTTCCAAATAAAGACCAACTAAAACCAATCCCCCTGGAGTTATCCTATCACAATATATTTCCTGAAATTGAAGGCAGAAAATATTTGGAAATATATGGACATGCATGCAAGTAGGGTAAGGGCATGTGGGGCATATGATGGCACAGTGGAACGTCGATAAGTGGACTGTATATGTTAATTTTTATCGGTTATATATTTCCTGAAATTGGAGTCAGAAAATATTTGGAAATATATGGACATGCATGCAGGTACGGATATATGTAAGGGCATGTGGGTATATGTTGGCACAGTGGAGCGTTAATAAGTGGACTTTATAATTGGGGGAACAGAGAAGTTATGTGGTGTAACAAGTGACACTGACTGGGGAAGAAAAAAACACAAATATTACGACAGCGGCGGAGTGTTCGGTGGATTTGGAAATTCCAGAACTATTTCACACCGGTTGGCCAATATTAATTATGCCTTCTTTTTGTCACCACACAATTTGACTGTTCACTTGCGAATTTTTCGCGGATAATTGCAGCAAAAAAATATGTATGTGTGTATGTATGTATGTATGTATGTGGGTGCACATATGCCTCGACCGTTGGCAAGCGAATGGATAACGGAGAGGCTGAAAACGGCGAGGAATATGGGCAGCACACAAAACAGAGACGAATGGAAAAATTTTCAGAATTTGCAGACGAAGAGTAGAAAATCTCAAACTGCCGTTGTGTCGGAAAACTCGGACTTGGAGTTGACACGGAGGGAAAAACAATCTTGCAGCAGTGTGAAGAAAGTTCAATGTTCGGTATAAGAGAAGCTCACGCTGGTGTACCCCAAGGCAGCGTTCTTGGCCCGTTGATGTACAACGCTTACACGGCCGACCTCCCTGTTCTTCAGAGGCCTCACCTGCTCGCAGCAACCTATGCAGACGACACCGCCTTCCTTTCCACCGCCGATAGCGCAATGGGGGCAGCCGAAACGATGCAATTGCAGCTTGACTTGCTCAGCGACTGGCAAACACGATGGAACATTGCCGTCAATAATGAGAAGTCCACTGCCTCCACATTTTCTCTCTGCAAAGGCAACTGCCCTCCAGTTAACCTTAACGGCTCTCCAATTCCACAGGTAGACAATCCCAAGTACTTGGGACTCACCCTAGACAGGAGGCTCACCTGGAAGCCCCATCTGATTAAGAAGAGGAATCAGGCTAATCAAAGACTTTGATCCTTCTACTGGCTTATGGGTAGGAGATCAAAGCTGAGATCTTCCACTAAACTCTTCATTTACAAGGCAATAATACGCCCAATCTAAACGTACGGCATACAGCTCTGGGGCACTGCGAGCAAGACGAATGTCCGAACAATACAAGCTTTCGAAAATAGAGCCCTTCGAATCGCCACTGGGGCCCACGTCTTTCATGACAATCGCACCATCCACGAGGTTCTCAATTTCCCTTGGGTCAAGGACGAGATACAAAGAAGCAGCGCACGTTACATGCAGAGGCTTCATAATCACACGAACCGGTTGGCTAGCTCCCTGCTGGACAACAGCGAGCAGCCCAGAGGACTAAAAAGGACACACCCGCTGGACCTCCCCTTACTACTCTAATTTATTTCTACCATATTAATATTTAAAATTATCTATAAGTGAAGTTTATGTGATAACATTTAATGGTTGTCCCTAATGGACAGTTTTAAATATACGTTACCCTGCTATTACAAAAAAAAAAAAAAAAAAAAAAAAAAAAATTATCGGTTATATTTTCTGAAATTGGAGGCAGAAAATATTTGGAAATATATGGACATGCATGCAAGTAGGGCAAGGGTATGTGGGGCATATGATGGACTTTATGTGTTAATTTTTATCGTGTGTTAATTTTATAATTTTTTATATTTTTATTAGCGAATTTTTCGCGGATTATTTACACAAAAACAATGCTCATATGCCTCGACCGTTGGCAAGCGAATGGAAAACGGATATGGGCAGCACACAAACGGAGACGATGGAAAAATTTTCAGAATTTGCAGACGAAGAGTAGAAAATCTCAAACAGCCGTTGAGTCGGAAAACTCGGACTTGGAGTTGACACGGAGGGAAAAACAATCTTGCAGCAGTGTGAACGAAATTTAATGTTCGGATCATTGCTGAAGACCGGCAGAGAGAAGGAGACGGATAAAATGTACTTATCTTTTGGCGGAACAATGCCGAGAACTGCTGGTAGAATATATCCAAATATCCAAAATATCCAGGATATCCGGCTCGAAGGACCCATGTTTGTAGGGGGGCGCTGCTGCCGCCAAAGATTCCAGAAAAGTTGAAATTTTGAATTAAGAAGTCGGGGGCGTCTTTCAGTGAATTTAACGCGGTCAGCTTTATTGGGCTGCTTACAAGAGATTACTGAACTTAACTTAGAAAGCCTAAACGCTAAACGTAAATATAAACCAGAGCGGACGATCGACGACAGCCGACGAGAGAGGAAGAATGCATAGAGGGGCGAGCGCGGATGCGCTCTTCAGCACGGATGAGCTTTTAAGCGCGGGTGCGCTTTTCAGCACGGATGCGCTCTTAAGTTCAGCTGACAACGGCCCCTCACCTAAACAGGGGTAAATAAGCTTTTACATAAATATACAAAAATTGCAGCACATTGTTTTTCAAGAATTTTAGTAGCTAAAAAACTAATAGCACCATTTACAAATGGGCTCTAAACCAGAGAAATGATAAATTTGAAAAAAATTTAATTTTTGTCCATTCAACAATACCAAACACCAAAAACTAAGACCATTATTATTATATTTAGTATTAATTAGTACTTAGTAGCACATTCTTTATTGACAAACATCTGCGCTACGAGGCAATATACATAGTCCTGGCAATGCTATATGGATATTTTGATCCAAAACTTTAAAGTAGGTTCTTAAAATGATTTCAATTGTAGTTGGAATAGACTGAACAAGAAAGGAAAGATTTCTTCGGGCTGTTGCAGTTAAAATCGGATATATATCGCAAACATCGGATATAGTCGGCCGATCCTTATGAGAATATCATAATAAAACCAATTAATTACAATCAAAAATTTAAATCAAAGTCCCAAGCTTCTATCTTCAAAAATACTAAAGTTGGTATTTCTACCAAATACCATTTCCGATCGTTTAGTTATTGGTAGCTATAAGATATAGTCAGCCGATCGTTATGAAATTTGGTAGGTGGGATCAACTGACCAGAAACAGTATGAAGTTCCAACTTTCTGTCTTCATAAACACGAACGAATGACGCAACATTTCCGATTCTTCATTTATATGGCAGCTATAGGATATTATTATTTTGCCAAAAAAATAAAAATATAAGATAAAATAATTTTATCATTCATACAAAATCCGGCCGATCCGACTTGACTTTCCGACAGACAGACTGACATGCTTATATCAACTCTGAAGGTGATCTTAATCAAGAATATATATATCTTATGGGATCGGTAATGTCTCCTTCACTGCGTTGCACACTTATGACTAAATTTAAAAAACCATCTGCAAGGGAATACAAAACAACATCTTTCACTTTGTATTAAAAAAATGCATAAGCAATTTTTGGTGTTCACTGCGTTGCACACTTATGACTAAATTTAAAAAACCATCTGCAAGGGAATACAAAACAACATCTTTCACTTTGTATTAAAAAAATGCATAAGCAATTTTTGGTTGTATGAAGGTGTACCCCAGTATATATTATATACATTATATGATAATGTATATATATATATACATTATTATATACAATACATTAATATGATTTTAACGCATTAGTATAAGTAACGAATAGCAGAAAGTTGGCTGTGAGCATGACGTTTCACACATTTATACTGTGTGTGTGTGGCAGAGCTCGGGCAGAGAAATTTCCTATGCCCCCGGGATAGGGCCGTGCCCGTTAGTGCCCTCTTCGCCTCTGCCGCCAGGACCTCTGCTGTTGCTTTGCGACGCTCCGGCGGTCTTCCAAGAAACTGGTTGACCCTCCGCTGTCGCTACTCTTCGAGTACTTTTCGTTCCACGTCGTCTCTGCTGTGCAATCGATGGTATACAAATTTTTCTCTTGCTCATCTGACGTGCAATATTTTCTGTTCTCTTTTTCTATGCTCTTTTTCGATCCGTTTTGCTTTGAGAGACGATTAAAAAATTCGCTTTTGCTTGTGTGTGCGTATGTGAAAGTTCGTGTGTTTTACCTCACTTGCTTTTATAAATTTTGGATCTGAATCCCGAAATGACATACATATATATGTGTCGTATAATGGCTAGTTTGCCCATTGTACGTGTGCGTCGTACAGCTTTAGTGTGGCGACACATTGTCGCTAGTAGTTTAAATACGCACAGTAGCTGAGAAAAAGGGACACACTCTGCTGCTGAGCATGGTCTGATCGTAGAGCGCGGACTGAACTGAGAGAAACAGAGAGAGCAATAGAATTAACAAGAATGATGAAATTAGACAAAAATCTGTGTTACGCAGTTCAGTTGGAAAGCGTCTCTAGTAACAAACAGAACTTGATGTGCAATTGTGCTGGAAAATGGAAACTTTGGACGGATCTCCGACATCAGAAGTGGGATCTGCTTTGCCTACTGATCGTGCCACCGATCCGTATTTGTCAGCTTTGGAGCTGCAAAACCGCAACCTACTGGAGATCATCAAAAACATGCAAACACCAAGGGCACCGCCAACCGATGGAAAAGCGTCATATGTGACTTTGCCAAAATTCAATCCTGACAGTGCTGGAGCGGATGCTTCCTCTTGGTGTTCAACAGTTGATCTAATTTTTGCTGATAACGTGCTCGAGGGTAGCAACCTGGTGATCGCCCTTAGCAAGGCACTAGAAGGCTGCGCATCACAGTGGCTTTCCCAAATTTGCTTTGCCGGCATCACTTGGGCGCAGTTCAAGGAGCTGTTTATACAACGCTTTGTTGGGATTGAGACTTCTGCCGCCATGCTATTAAATGTTCTGAATGGTCGACCAAAGCCGGAGGAGGGCTTTGCTGAATACGGTAGCCGTATTGTGACGCTACTTATGTCCAAATGGAAAGCCAAGGATTTGGAAGAAATAGCGGTATGGGTGACTCTGGCGCAAATAGACAACAAGTTGACGCACTGGGTTTTAACAAACAACGTGAAAACTCGCAATGAGCTACAACAACAGTTACACGCACACTCTTTCAAAAAGCGCAGTATAAATGACGACTCAACAGGCATGGAGCGCAAGAAGTTCAAGTTTCCGACACCGATGAAATGCAATTACTGTGGAAAGGCTGGCCATAAATACGCCGAATGCCGTGCTCGCTTGGAGAAGGGCCAGAGCAAAGGCAAAATCCACAGCGGCAGCAACATGACTGGACCGAAGGATCGGTCAAGTGTTAGGTGCTTTAAGTGTGACGAAATAGGACATTTTGCATCCGCTTGTCCAAAAGGCCGAACGTATGAGAAGCGGGTGGATATCTGCACAGTAGCTCCACCGACTGGAATAATAAGGGCATCCGGTGAGTCTATTCCATTTTGTTTTGATTCGGGTGCTGAATGCTCCTTGGTGAAGGAAAGCGTCGTGGATAAATTTAAGGGAAAAAGAACAAATAACATTGTAAAACTTAACGGTATAAGTAACGATGCCATTTGTAGTACTCAACAAGTATTATGTAATATAAATATTGAACAATACTGCTTTGAAATTTTGTTACACGTAATTATGGATAAGTATCTGAAATACGATGTGTTGGTTGATCGCCAAGGCTTTGGAGTAACAATAGACGCCGACAAATTCCAAATTTATAAAACAAAAAGGGTAGATGTTTTGACTGTAACTGATTACAAAGATATCTTAAATGCTGATATTGATTTAATCGAATCCTAAAGACAGTACTACGACGTCCTTATAGGCTAAGAGAGGAAGAAAATTTTACATGTGCGCTGTAAAATTGATGAATTATTGAAAGCAAATGTTATTCGTCCAAGTTGCTCACCTTTCGCAAGCCCTATAATGTTGGTCAAGAAGAAAAACGGCACTGATCGGCTTGTGTGGATTATAGGATATTAAATGAGAATACCGTTGCTGATAGGTATCCGTTGCCTCTTATCGCAGACCAGATTGCCAGGCTTCGAGGTGCCAAATATTTCTCGAGCTTAGATATGGCTAGTGGTTTCTACCAAATTCCAGTACATGAAAATTCAATTGAGCGAACCGCGTTTGTAACGCCAGAAGGGCAGTACGAGTTTTTGACCATGCCTTTTGGCTTGAAAAATGCACCTTCTGTGTTCCAGAGGGCCATAATAAGAGCATTAGGAACTCTATCACACACATTTGCTATCGTTTATATTGATGATGTGTTGGTTATAGCTGAAACCATAGAAAAATACAGCGAAATGGTAAAACTAAATGCCTACCGATAATTCCAAGGTCATTTAGATGGGCAGTTATCAATCATGTCCACGAATCAATAATGCATTTGGGATGGGAAAAGACATTGGATAAGGTCTATAGCTATTATTGGTTTGAAAACATGTCAAAATATGTACGTCGGTTCGTAGAAAACTGTTATATGTTATTGTTTTAATAGACGCATTTACAAAATTTGTTTATTTTTATCACACTTTGAAAATAGATACGGAAAGTTGTGTTAAGGCCGTAAGATCGGTTGTTTCTTTATTTGGCTTGCCCACTAGAATTATAGCGGATCAAGGTCGTTGTTTTGCGAGTTCAGATTTTCGTGAGTTTTGTTCTTCTCAAATAATTAATTTGCATTTAATTGCCACTATATTGTCTTGATTCTTCGGCAAAGCTCTTAAGAATTCATGGGAATATTTGTAAGTTCGCTTACTTGTTAAGGACTTTAACAGATATCTATCTCCATTTAATATTTTGAAAATCTCAAACGGCCCTTTTAATTTAGGGTCAAGCTTAGTTTGATGACGCTCCTCGTTCTTAATCAAAACGTGATCGCCTAAACTATGTTTAACAATGTTCGCCTTATTACTATCAAACCTGCGCTTATCATATCGTGCGCCGTCTTCCATGTTTTGTTTGGCTTGTTTTCTTAGATTTTCTCTGTCTATTTTGTCATCAACTTCTTCATCTATTCATCTTCAGTTTCCTTACCAATTAACAATTCTAATGGGCTAAACTTAGTTACTCTATTCGCCGTACAATTCATTGCCAATTGCACCTCGGCCAACGCATCTTGCCACGATCTCTGACCGGTTTCCACAGCCGTCAGCATACTTTTGAGTTTATACTGACCATTGGCCCTACTCGCACCAGAAACTACTCTTATCATCGTACCTATTTTTGCGCACATCATTGTATTGTTTACCATTTGGGAGCTTTAAGCTCACACGCATAGCCGAAATTGCAGTGCAATGCGTTAGTATTAGAACATCACATCGGGATCCGGATACCCGCGTTTATTTGTGCATTCACTTTTGTGAACATTAGAGACAAATTTACCGCTTTTTCGTCATGAACGCTATAATGCATAGAAAGATTCAACAACGTGGTGCCTGCAAGGGGCAAATAACGCGCACCCTCAACAGTGCTGTGGAGTTTTCACAAAGATGTGAAAATGTGGAAACATTGCAATTCAAGCTGGAGCGTTTGGTCGCTACTTTCAACCACTTTATGGAGCTCTCAGATGAGTTAGTGGAATTTCACTTGGAGGAGGGATATGAAGACCCTGGATTGGACATACCCGAATACGAGGACAAGTTCTACGCCGCGCATGCTATTTTTAGTAACGCCATCAAGGACATGGGAGGTCAAGATCATGGACAGGACCAGTCGAACATTCTACTTTCAAGTACAGTGGAACGTCTATTTGAGGGACAAAACAACCTTTTGGAGAAAATTCATACTTCATCGGGAACTGCTGATTTAAGGTTTGAGAAAATTCGGATTCCCACATTTTCTGGTAAATATGAGGATTGAAGCCAGTTTAGTGATCTGTTCTTAAGCTCAGTAAATAGTAACGAAAAGCTCTCCAATTGCCAAAAGTTTCATTATCTCAAATCATATCTGGAGGGAGAAGCACTGTCCCTAATTAAACATATTGCCGTCTGTAATGATAATTACCAAGACGCATGGGAAAAATTAGAAAATCGTTATAATAAAAGGTCGCTCATCGCTCGATCGTTTGTTCAGAATTTTTTATCGTTGCCAACCGCTAACAATTCGAATATTGCAGAATTACGCAAGGTAATTGACTCGGCCGACGAATGCATTCGAGGCTTACATGCACTGAACTGTGACAGCCGCGATGTATGGCTCATTCATATTTTGCTGTCAAAGTTAGGTCCAGAAATTAAACAAGCTTAGGCCAACTGCAGTCTATCGGCCACTGAAGACGCCACCATAGATGAGCTGTTCGCCTTTCTTTTCGCCCATTGCACTATGGTCCCAGTGCGGCATAAAATCGAAAAAATGATGAAACTATTTTTTGAATATGAACAAAATTTTAATTAATAGACATCCCAAATAAATATGAATATATAATTTTTTGAGCTTTATTGCAACCCTGTTAATTTAGCGCGGTCATTTAACCAGCTGATTTATTGCAACCCTGAAACTTGCAAATGGGCAGCAACTTTAAGGCAACTTTTAATTGTGTTTCAATTGGCTTAAATTGAGTAAAAATACTAGATTAAATATGGAAAACAAAGATCAAGGTATGAAAAATCAATAATTAAACTATTTCGTGTTATCATTATATTTGTATCTGTGTTGTCAAAGGTTTTGTAAGTGTCTATTTAGCAGGAATGTGTAACAAAAGTAGTTGTGTTTTATGGAGTGTTACTTTTTCAGCGCATATCGGCGCAAGCAACTAACCAGGTGAAGTTACTTATAAAAATATAGGAATTCAAATTTAATTGGTCTTCTTTGCTGGTTTTTGCTCGTTTTCGAAAAAACAATAGATGTTGCAAGTGTTTATTAGTTCTCTCATGCAGCGCTCCTCGAAGTTTCGGGGGAGAGCCACCGGAAAGACGACGCTGTTAGAGGTTTAAATTAAATATTATAAATAATAGAACCATATTTAATAAAAGTTTTAGTTCTTTTATGAAAAACTTAAGTTTATGTAAAAATTAAGTAAAAATTCCAGTATAGCCAACTCTTAATGTAGGCGGCGGCCATAGGCGTGGTCAAATTTCCAAAACAATAAAATTCGAAATTCGACAAAAATAGTTCAAGCATATATGCAAAATTTGAGCCCAGTATATCTAAAATTGGAGTTTATGCAAAAAAACGGCATTTCCGCCCGAAGTGGGCGTGGTCAAATTTAAAAAACAAAAAAATTCGAAATTTGACAAAAATTGTTTAAGCGTATGTACAAAATTTGAGGCCAGTAACTCTAAAACTGGAGTTTCTGCCAAAAAAAAGGCGTTTGGGCCCATTGTGCATTGTGATACTTTGGAGTCTTGTCAGGATTTACCCGCAATGCAACCCTCAAGACCAGCCCAGAGTAGACGCCGCCAAGCCGCCTTTCATGCCAGTGGATCAACTCAGTCGTCTCGCGAATGTATATATTGCCAAGGACAGCATTCTATATATTCATGCAATGAATTCAAGACACTGGATGTAGTCAGCCGCCGCACCTTCGCCAAGGATACAAAATTATGCTTCAACTGCTTGAGTCGATCGCATCAAGTCAGGGATTGTAATTCATCGAACACTTGCCGTCAGTGCAACGCTAAGCATCACACGTTAGTACACCCGATTGAAGCAAGATCGGTTCCTGTGGCACCTGCGCACTCGACTGCCGCTGATACGAATACTGCCGCTGTTAGCCATCATATTTTGGAGAGGGCCAACAATCCAGCCCTACTGCCAACTGTTGTCGCCAATGTAATTGACACATGGGGAAACGAGACCTCATGTAGGTTATTGCTCGATACTGGATCAACAATAACCATGGTATCTGAGTCCTTTATCCAAAGGATCGGAATTCCTCGCACGCATGCCCGCATTTCGGTAGTTGGTTTAGGTGCTAACCCGGCTGGTGTTAGCCGAGGTCGCGCTAGCTTCACCTTACTCTCAAGAACCACGACTGCATCATTGGAAGTCTCTTGTCTAATTATGAGTTCTCTAACTTCTACGATTCCAGCTCAGCAGGTCAAATCAAATGCAACTATTTGGACCAAGATTCGCAGCCTACCGCTAGCTGACCCGACGTTTGGATCTCCGGGCAAAATCGACGTTATCTTAGGCGCTGATCAGATGTGGAACTTATATACTGGACATCGCGGAGAGTTTGGTATCGAATACCCCATCGCACTGCATACTAATTTTGGTTGGGTTATTACAGGCAGCTATACTGATTGTAACGAAGCATCTACGCACGCACAAGTTCATCACGCTTATGAAGATTTGGATTCCTTAGTTCGCTCATTTATGGACATGGAACAAGTGCATCCGAGTAAAACAACGATAGACGCCAGTGATCCCGCCGAACAACATTTTCTGAAAACACATGCTCGTAGAGAAGATGGTGTTTATATTGTTCAATACCCATTCAAGGAGCCCCGCATGCCAATTGGCTCCACTTTGCCACAGGCTTTAAACCGCTTCGCCGCTTTGGAAAGGAAATTTAGAAGATTCCCCGCACTCAAACAACAATATGTGGATTTCATGGATGATTATTTAAATCGAGGACATATGGAATTGATTCTGCTTCTTAGCGAAGCTCAATTCAAATTGCGAAAGTGGAGCTCAAACTGTTACGCCCTTTTAAAATCGTTGCCAAGGGAGATTTGTGAGTATCCACCAGAGGATTTAGAGGAAGACCGCTCATTTCGATTTGTTAAAATCCTGGGGTTGTGTTGGGAACCAAAACCGGACTATATTTTCTTCAAATTAGAAACCCCCGCATTTACAACTGCTCTTACTAAACGCATATTGCTTTCAGAACTAGCCAAGATCTACGACCCGCTGGGTTTGCTTTCGCCAACTGTTGTTTTTCTGAAGATCTTATTTCAAGATAGTTGGCTAAGTTCTGTCGATTGGAATGAAGTACTACCGCAGCAATTATGTACACGATGGCAACAGTTTGTATCGGAAATGCATTTATTGGAAACTTGTCGAGTTCCTCGCTACATATCTGCACCACATCAAGAAATGGAACTGCACGGATTTGCTGATGCATCATCTCAAGCGTATGCTGCCGTCATCTATAGCCGCGTCGAAGTCAACAATGGATATGCTGTCAAACTGATTATGGCTAAAACTCGCGTAGCCCCTATTAAGCCTATCTCTATTCCGCGACTAGAGTTAAACGCAGCACATTTACTCTCTAAACTGATTTATCTGGTCAAGCAATCATTAACTGTTCCTATTTCCAGAATCAATTGTTGGTCAGACTCTGAAATAGTCCTGCATTGGCTCTCTTCTCCGCCTAGGACTTGGAACACCTATGTTTGCAACCGCACTGCTGAAATTCTAGAGGTTTGCCCACGCAGCTGCTGGCAACATATTCGAAGTGGTGATAATCCCGCAGACTGCGCATCGCGAGGAGTACTGCCAAAGGACCTCGTGGATCATCAAATATGGTGGAATGGACCACCTTGGCTATCTCAGTCACGTTCAGCTTGGCCACCTGTTAAAGCTAAGTTTGTTCTGTCGACAGAAGAAGAGGCCTGCCTAGAGATGAAGGCTGAAACGAAAGTTAATCTACACATTTCCGACGACGGAAATTCGCTATCTTGTATGATCAACAAATCGTCCTCATGGTCCCGTTTATTAAGGATAGTCAGCTACTGCCTTCGCTTCGTTCATCGTCTTCGTGAGAGGAATCGACTTTCACCATTCCTATCGGCGTGGGAGCTACAATATGCACGAGCTAAGATCTTTACGCACGCTCAAGAGGAGTTGGAGTACAAGAAGTTAACTACCGGACAGCCATTGTCGAAGAAATCGAAGTTGATTCGCTACACACCCTTTTTAGACGAGCAGAGAGTAATGCGTGTTGGTGGTCGCATCGATAATTCTATAGCTACTTATGACGCAAAGCATCCCATTCTCTTTCCTAAGGAATCTCCCATAGTTGGTCTGCTAGTTCGCTATCAACATGCTGCATTGTTACACGCTGGAGTCGAATACACGTTTCATAGTCTACGCCAAAGGTATTGGATTCTAGGAGCTCGAAACCTCGTCCGCAAAACTGTATTCAATTGCAGAACTTGCTTTCTGCAGCGAAGACACACGAGTTCTCAACTTATGGCTGATTTACCGGAGTTTCGAGTTCAACCCGCCCGTTGTTTCCTGCACACTGGATTGGATTATGCTGGACCTGTGTCAATCAAAACATCGACAGGCCGGACACCAAGATTTGGCAAAGCTTGGTTTGCGATCTTTGTCTGCCTATCTACAAAAGCTATTCACATAGAATTTGTCAGCGATTTGACGACACCCGCCTTTATAGCCGCTTTCAAACGCTTTTGGTCTCGACGTGGACCTATATCGGATTTATACTCGGACAATGGAACGACTTTCCATGGAGCCAAAAGAGATTTAGCTGAAATGCAACGAATGACAATAGCTCAAAGTCAAGATGAAGAAATTTCAAGCTTCATGGCCAGTCACGAGATTAATGAAATCACGAGATTTCATTCCGCCATCTGCTCCCCATTTCGGAGGCATTTGGGAGACTGGTGTGAGATCCATAAAGCTGTACTTAAAACGAGTCATTGGCAGCAGTGCCTTGACATTCGAGGAGTATTCGACCCTGTTAATTCAGATTGAAGGGCTTCTGAACTCTCGCCCTTTATGCGCACCTAGCGATCACAGTCTTAACCCGCTAACTCCTTCTCATTTTCTAACAGGTCAGCCTCTCACTTCGGTACCAGAACCATCTTTCCTGGATGTAAACATCAACAGACTGCAGCGCTGGAGACAACTACAGGCCAAGGTTCAAGGTTTCTGGAAACGTTGGAATCTCGAGTATCTCAGCACGCTTCAACCTCGCACGAAATGGCATCAAGATGCTCCAAATGTTGCCGTGGACACACTGGTTGTGCTGAAGGAGCCCAATCAACCGCCAAGCAAGTGGATGCTAGGACGAGTCACCGAAGTTCACCCTGGCCAGGATCAGAGGGTCCGGGTGGTCACCGTTAAAACCGCCAAGGGAATTTACAAGCGCCCTATTACGAAAATTGCTGTGCTTCCTTTGAACTGAACCGTCGTTCAGGGGGGCCGGTATGTTGAGAAATAGTTCGTCTTTATTTTGCATTTAAATAGTATTACATTTGCTTCTCTAATTGTTAATTAATTTCTTATCATCGTACCTATTTTTGCGTACCTATTTGGGAGCTTTAAGCTCACACGCATAGCCGAAATTGCAGTGCAATGCGTTAGTATTAGAACATCACGCGATTGTTTTTCAATTCTTTTTCTGCACGTTTTGCAAGCCGGCCGCACTCTCTTTTTGACATTAACCGCAACCGCTCGCTGATAGCAACCCCGCTTAGAAACTTTGTAAACCCGCTAAATATTGAAAATAAATGCATAAAACTAATAAAAAACCATAATACAGTCCACTATTCATAAACAGGTGGCATACAATAATGCATAGAGATATTTCGAAAAAGAATTTAATTTAATTTAATGTTATTGTAATGTGTAAAAGGAACTACACAAATGTTAAAAAAGTGTTAAAGGAACTACACTAATGTTATATTGTGTTAAAGGAATTACACAATTGTTTAAATGTGCAAAAGGAAAGGCACAGATGTTTTATTTTACAAAAGAGAATAATGTTATTAAAGAATAAATAAATGAATTAATAAGATTATGTTTAATTAAAGAAATGTAACGAATACAGAAGATCTGACAGTCATATAAGTGATTTTTATTTGAAAAGCTTTTGTCCAATAAATGAAATAAAAATATCTGTTTAAAAATAAAGAAACGTTTAAAGTGAAATTGTGTCTCGTAGTATTGAAAACTAAACACACGAGGACGTGTGAGTTGTCAGGATCCTTCGAAGGCCGTGTCGTAGAATGGCTAGTTTGCCCATTGTACGTGTGCGTCGTGCAGCTTTAGTGTGGCGACACATTGTCGCTAGTAGTTTAAATACGCACAGTAGCTGAGAAAAAGGGAAACACTCTGCTGCTGAGCATGGTCTGATCGTAGAGCGCGGACTGAACTGAGAGAAACAGAGAGAGCAATAGAATTAACAAGAATGATGAAATTAGACAAAACTCTGTGTTGCGCAGTTCAGTTGGCAAGCGTCTCTAGTAACGAACAGAACTTGCTGTGCAATTGTGCTGGAAAGTGGAAACTATGGACGGATCTCCGACATATGCATTATTTTAATTAAAGCACCAATATTTCAATCATTTGAGAATAATCAATGTGTAAAGCAGGGGTAGCCATCAGGGCCATCTAAATTAAACTTCTCATCGCAAAATATTACATTTTTGCACTCTATATCCCAAAATTGGAATTTATTGGCAAGCTGCAATCGGGCTACTTTGTGCCTGAGTAGTAGTTCAGGTTTAAGCAATTTTTTTTTCATATAACACATTCCGATTCTTTCAAAATTTGTTGGAATCGTCGAGTGGATATTAGCAGTGACAAATTAGATCGTATTTAAGATGCACTGTCGTTTTCATTGACTGCTAGAAATTTAATACGTCAGTTGTCCCGCTCGTCAACAAGGGGTGGGCGCCAATATTCTTGCCCGCTCTACATCGCTTAAATGTGTAAAAGTTCACATATCTGAACAAAAATCTATATATATAAAAGAAAGTCGTGTTAGTTACACCACTTATAACTCAAGAATGGCAGAACAGATTTGGGTGAAAATTGGTAGGGAGGTAGCTTAGAGCCAGGAGACGGACATAGGATACTTTTTATCCCGTTCGACAGCGGGAATTATACTCCTCCGAAATGGCTGCTTTTATAGTAATGAATAACAATAAGTAGGCTGAGAGCGTAACGTATTGTACATTTATGTGTGTGTACATTTATTATATGCCCCTGAAATAGGGGTCCGCCGATTACTTATCTACAGTCACCAATGCCAAGAAAACGCAATTGGGCCAATTTTAGTCATCAAACAGTCAATTCTAGAGCTGCGCGAGATAGAAGAATACGAGATCAGGAGAACAAATTTATAAAGGTAATGAAAAGGCGCGTGTAAGCATGGCGCAGTTACGTGAATTACAATCGAAAGATGCACGAGATGAACATAATCAACAAAGACCACTTTTCAAAGAAGAGAAGCGCACAGATTAATAGTTAGAAGAAAAATTAACAAACAACGGCAACAAGTTTATCGAGGATTCACATCTGGGCAATTTCTTCGACTAGCATTCCAGTAAAAGCCTGATGTTGAAAATTCTGCTTATTCCAAAGTGATTATTGTGAACATTCAAAGTGAAAGTTCCAAAGTGAACATTCCTTATTTCGCTTCTTCCTGCCGAGTTACGATTAAAAAATCGTGGCGTTGCAGCCACCTTATTAGATGGAGGCATAACAGCTCATTCAGCACTTAAGCTGTCTATGGTCAATCGTCTATGGGCATAGTGCCCATATTTTGGATGAATGCACTATAGGACGTAAAAATTCGCTTGCTGAATTGGATTGGTTATTTAGGGATATAAGGAACAATGATAAACTATTTTACGGGCCTTTGTTACTCCTTTCAGGTGTTCACGGTTAACGTACGCTGATGAATTCAATGCTTGCTTAAAATCATCGCAACTGTGGCGTAATGTTGAAAAAAAACTGACCAAGAATATGCGCGATCAAATGCTTCAGGATCCATCCTTTCTCTAAACAACTGTTAGATATTGGCGAGGGGAATTTTGTTGTACGTGAAAATACTGGATGTACTTGAAATACTGAAAAACATTTATTAACCAAAATAAATGAAGAAAAAACAGCTAGCCCTTATAGAAAACAAAAAAGGATAAAACAACGTTTGCCGGGGTCGCTGGTTATTAAATAAAACTACAAAAAAATGATTTATTTGACAAAACTCACTAAATTTTGTTGTTTCTAATTGTTAGAAAATAATTAAATAATTGCTATTAAAATTATTGAATTAGCTTTACTGAAACGAACACAAACTGATCTGACCCATTTATGTACTTACATATTTCGTTCGCAAAATCAAAGCTCGCCTTGTCAAGACCTATCAGGAAAATCGTACGGTACTTTTTAAAGTTCTCTCTGCTTATCTCTCACAAATCGTTCAACCAACAATTCATGGAAGAAAAAAATTCCATTCGTTGGTTTTTGTGGACGAAACAGTTATCAACATGTGTATAAGTGTCCTACTTACTTATTTCGTACACTTTAGTTTCGAATTTTTGACACGCCCCATCCCGTCCCACAAATCGCCATTATTTGCAGCGCCGGTACGGGAAGGTTTTTTGAAAAACTTTAGATGCTGAACTATTTCTATAGTTAGACGCACGGGTCTCGAAGACTATAAGAAAAACGCCTAAACCATTTGGATTTTGAACTCTTATGGTTTCCGAGCCGATCCATTTAGTGAGAAATTTTTGCCACACCCACTCAAAGCAAAAATCTGGTTTTAGCGCCAGATCGATGTTTTTGGAAAATGTTTCGATGCCAAACTGTCCAATGGCTAATATACACAAAGAATCAAAATGAACCTAATCGGAGACAACATTTTTAGAGGAGTTATAGACTATTTATTCTGCTTCCCTACTAAATTGATTCAGTTTTTTTTTTGCTCAAGCGCAAAAGTATGCAACAAAAATTTTGTGCTGAAAATCCATACCTTTAATGTTTAAACCTTAAAGGTTAATAAATATAGGCGGAAAACTCGACTATAGCCGTCCTTTCTTGTTTCGACTCTAATTTCAGACGAATCCATTAAAAATGTTTTTTTATTAAGAGGTTGTTAAGCTTAAACGTTAGATTATATACATATATGTATACAGGTTTCACTTTATGTAGGAATACTCACACAACCATGCCGTAAGCTCCTTCACCTATATATGCTAATTTGGTATATCTCGGTGCCACTTCGAATATTTGCCCTCTTATAACTTCAGCGTTAGGATGTGAATCTTCTGAAGGAGCAGCTCCTTCAATGCTTGTACTAGTTGGTAATGATTCGGCCATTTTTTATATTAAGTGTTTCCTGGCAAATATATCTGTAACAAATATTTTAAGTTTTTAAAATAATTCGCAATAATTGTTCATTGTATATACATGTGCACATGTGGGTATGTATGTATGTACATATATTAAATCAGGCGTAGGGACAACACCCTATAAAACATTATATATTACATATATGCAATTCAACAAGTTTAGTATGGACCTTTAAATTTCTTACAGTTTAATAATATTACAATTGGATTTATTATATGTTGTTTATCTTAACATAAGATTTTTATTTACTCCAAGTACAATTAATATGTATTCAGAAAGTATCGATATTTAATTAAAACAAAGACAAGCTATCGTCGAACCAAAGAGTTTACAGACACAGATTTGACATCTCATAGAAACAAAAGTGTTCCAATGGAAGGTGGAACGCTGAAACGTGCGGGTCCCATAGAACGACAAGCTAAGTTTAACAAATTTTTCGCCCGACAAAGTCTCATGGATAGCCGTTGGTAGAGTTCTTTGCTTGTGTGCGGAGTGAAACGAGTTCAAGTCGAGCTCGAGTCTACCATTTTATTTATTCTTTTATTATTAATATTATATTATTAATATTATTATTAATATTATAAATTAATATTATATTAATTTATAGTTATATTTAGCATTCAATTAATTTTAGTAAAAATAAAATTTTAAAAGTTTTATACTCTTTTATAAAGAAAAAAATGTAAAAATATTCTTAACTTGGCCTTATTTTTTTGTGGTTACCCTCTGTAAAAATCTGCATAAATGCGGCTGCTACGACTTACTGCCAGGTCGCGTAGTGAAACTCGCTATTAAACGAAAACGTATGAGAGCAGGTTAAAAGGTAGGACTACCAGAGAAGGGGAAGGGATAATTATATTTTTAGAACAACAGATTCCATCTGTGGAATGTTGGAACAAGAAAACATTTTTTTTTTAATAAATTCCCTTATGAGTTATTTCCAAGAAGTTAATGAATATAGTATATTGATCAGTTTACCAATTACAATTGTTGTTACCAACTACCAATTACAATTGTAGATTAGAATAAACTAAAAAAAAAGTTATAGTTTTTTTAAGTCGTTACTATATGTAACTCCTTGAAGCCTAGTACTCAGATCGACAAAAACTATTTTTCAGTTCTTAGATCAAACAACAAAAAACCAGAAATTTACGCTTTGATGCCACCATACTAAATAACTTTAAGAATTTCAAATTAAAAATTTTAATCTTTATAATATATATACACCTAGTCCTTTTTTTACGCGATCTCTTTTTACGCGATTTCACTTTAACGCGGTTATTTTTGCAGCGCAAATTTCTTTTTTTACGCGGATTTTTCACTTTAACGCGATTGCTTTTTTGCTTGGTTACATATTTTTACGCGTAATATTTTTTGAATATAATACGGGGACGTCCCAACAACTAAATTTTACTCTATGTGTATCAATTATTGCAAATCTAGTCATTAGTCATTTAGTTAGCGGCCGGTGCAGTGGTTTTGGTAAGACTTTTTTTTTACGCGATTTTTTTTTACGCGATTAGTGGCAGAACCAACAATAGCGTAAAAAAAGGACTAGGTGTACTTATATACTTTAAAGACATTTTAGTACTTTTTTTGTTTTTATAATGCAGAAAATCGATTAAAATCAGGGAAACTTAAATGAGGAATAAAATTAAATGAGTTTATTATGAGTTTTATTTAAAAAATTACAAAATAATCATTATTCTCTGAGCGAAAAAATAAAATACAAAAATAATCATTATTTTCTAAGCGAAAAAATAAAAATCAAAAATAATCATTATTCTCTGATCGATGATTAGATTGGTCAAACCATATTTTGTTGCCTATTTCATTGCCCCAATCGCGCCAAAATGAAAAAAAAAATCATTTTAAATTAATATTTTTACACCCAAAAATGTTGACATTGTCAACATTTAAATTCAAATCAATTTTATTTTATTATTTTTATTTAATATTAAGTTACTTCCCAGCTTGAAATAGGGGGAAGATTTCCTTGGCCATCCCGCGAAGACGGGTTAACGCCAACGCCTATGTGTGAAATTAAAAATTTCAAGATACTTGTTATGACAATGTTAACAAATTACACAGTGCAAAAGAGATTTGGAACTTTTGAGTAATTAACTGTGATACAAGGAAAAGGAATTACTACATTTAGTACTCATACTGCACTAAGGGCAAATTATTTCGCTCTACACAATAGGAGCAGAAAGGTAGATTTTTGCAAACTTTTCTAAATTTGGGTATTGTTTGGCATTAGCTGCTCACCAAGAATAAGGGTCGCATGTGGGATCAATCCACACTGACTTTAGATAAAAGTCCAGCTCACAGGTTATCGCATTTCTTTCTCCACGTTGCACCTGGTCAGTGTTGTTCTCATTTGCTACTTCATCAAAGCAGTCCCAAAATGTCTCATGAGCTTTGCAAGATACAGCTGGCTCTGTCTCCTCTCTTCTTCCTCCTGAATAAAACAAGACCAATTTTACTAAGTTATTAATATTTTTGAAGTTATAACGCTTTTCCAAAAACAACACAGTGCAATCTTGCTAGTGTTCTGGAGAAACCCCGTGCCCTTCCATTTCGCTTATACCTTTCTTTTACACACTTTTACTTCCAAGCGCTAGTAAAATTGCACTGACTTGTTTTGGGAAAAGGGTTATAACTTTTACAATATTCATGGAATTGGTACGGTTTTATTCAGGACTAATGAGTCAATATTGATATGTATCAAAAATGATATAAATGATTTGTATATTATAAAAAATTACCATTTCTTGAAAGTGGTTACAAAAAAAAAAGGCGTCAAAGTCCGAAAAACTCAAGTTCTCAAGCGTCTCATCTCGTTGTCCACGGCATCGACGTGTGAACCTTAGGATCCAGGCCGTAGTCCTCAACAATCGCCTATAGCTTGAGAATCTCTGTAACGATATAAACGTGTCACTCGTGCCAACGAGCACAAATTCACTCGGCATCTCCTCTTCATCTTCTGAATCCGCTTCGTCGGCAGGTGCAGTTCCCGGCCAGCTGCCCGCTTATCTCCTCAGGAATGCCGCTCCTTTTAACCAGCGTGACTCCTCGCTCAGGTATACGCTGCGTTGCGCCCGAGTCGCATCATCCGCCGCGTTGTCGGCCATTTATCCATTGGACCACCTTCGTTGACTCCAGAATCTCGGCTACTCTGTTCCCTACGAACTGCTTGTAGCGCCTGTGCGTGCTACCAATCCAACGCAGCACTGTCTTTAGTCCATTGGTCCACTATGGTCCTGCCTGACTGTGTCCATCAATCTCGTTCCTAGAACTGCTGCCTGCAGCTCCAACCGTGGAATCGTCATGGTTCGCATAGTCATGGTGCACACTTCGACTTTGCGCACACGAACCTCACCTGCACGTCGCCGTCCTCATACGTGAACCTCCAGTATACCACTGCCGCGAATGCCGACTGACTTGCATCCACAAACACGTGCATCTCGATATTCTTCACCAGCCGAGATCCACAACAGTGACGTGGGCTCCGAAAATGTTCCACTTTATCTATTTCCTTACGCAAATCCATAAAGGCGTTGTACATCTGAGCCGGTAGTGGCTCGTCCCATGGGATCCTCCTTCTCCAGACCTCTCGCAACAATAGCTTCGCTGTTACCATCAGGCAACACAGAAATCCCAAGGGGTCAAACGTTGACATGACCATACTCAAGAATTCCCCTTTTGTGGAAAATTTCCCTTTTTGTGGAAATTCTCTTCCCATCGGGCATTCTCTCTTCTGTAGGCGAACTAGACGAAAAATTGCAAAGCTCAAAACCGCCTTCTGCATATATCTGTTTCACTCTAGTAGATACTTCGATAGCATTGCTCTGTGGCGAAGCTGTCCACGTAGTCATCCACGTAGTGGTAGTCCACGATGATCTTGACCGCTCACCGCAGAATTCAGCGAGACTTGTCCAACTCGTGCCGCTGCATCGAATACCAATCGTATCTTTCCTGGCTTGTTGGGACTCTCCACTCCAAAATGTACCATGTACCATGTACCATGTACCATGTAAGTACCATGTCCTATCGCTTCCCATAGCGATCTACTGTCGCTCCAGACGCCGTATCCCTTGACGACATAATCCTTCATAATCCGTGAATATAATCCCGTCTGGTATCGGCGGCCAACTCGCACCGTGGTGTCCTCCAAGATTATGTCCGCCATGTCCGCCGCTGGCGCCGCCTTCACACCGAAGTATTCGATCTCGAAGTAGTCCTCGACGATCCGTTCCACATTATCATCTAACGACGTGGCTAGCGGACAAGACTTCGGTGATGGTGTGTCTCGTCATCCTTCTACAGGCCCAAAAAAGACCCATCCTAATTCGGTTGCGGCCGCATATGGTCCCTCTCTGGCAAACCGTCTCGTTCTCAATGGCAATCCTAAATGCCCATGGTCCAATCTAATAAGCAGCTTCGGCACTGCATTTTCCTAGGGCTTCATTGGTAATCGAGCGTCCTTCTTCACGCTCCTAACATCTCTTCTGTGCAGGCTCTGCATCGGCAAACTCAATTTCGGAATGGCATATGCGTTTCTCAGCACATGTCGAGAGGACTTGCCTGCTCCACTAATCTGCAGACGTACCACGTTAGTAGGCTCTCTTGTGGCCATGCCTCCGAACCACAAGCAAATTAAAAACCACGTTTATATTCACAATCTCGCGACCAATCGCGGACAAAATCAACACGATGGTCTGGCAAGATGCCCCTCGCTCCATCAAAACCAAGCCGCCTTCCAAAAAGAAGGCCTGCTAATGTTCAAATAGACGAATCCAGCGACTCTGAGTCTGAAGAAATGAAGCGGAAACCTGCCAAAAAACCCATCATGGAAGACGAACCAACCACCAGCGAAGCAGCCAGAGCATTTAAAGCTAATATTGAAAAAACTTTTATGCAATTCCATCTGATTTAGACGATGAAGATCATGACAGCGACGTGGAGGTTGACGGTATTAAGAAAAAAGATGACAAAAACGGCGAAAATCATCAAACCGTCCCGGACGTATCCAGCATCAAGGGCCTCTCCAAAGACATTTCCCGCCTCTTAGGCGAGGATGTTGAAGTGACCTACAAGGACTTGTCTGACTCCAGACAAGTATACTTACTCAACTCTGAACAAGTTCCTTAGCGAAAATAAGCATCGATTCCACACATTCCAGCCCCGAGACGAGCGTGCTTATCGTATCGTCGTTAAAAGCCTCCACTTTCCCACCGACCCGGAGGATATTAAGGAGGGTTTCAGCCGCCATGGACACAAAATCAGGGATATACACATTTTCTTTATTAACATCGAGCCAGCCAAAAACAACAAGGAAGCCTTTTAAGTCAAGCGGCTACGCAGCACGGTGGTTACGGTTGAGCCACCAAAAAAATTCGACGATGTGCCCCAATGCCATCGCTGCCAGGGCTTCGGTCACACGAAACGGTACTGCCATCTGGAGTACAGATGCGTAAAGTGTGGAGATAGGCACCCATCGTACGAATGCACCAAAATCGCCAGTGAACCAGCCGTCTGCCTCCACTGCGACGGACCACACGCGGCCTCTTACAAGGGCTGTCCAGCCTACAAAAAGGCAAAGAGCACGTTCCCCCCAAGCAGACTGCCCCAAGAAGCCAGCGACCTCAATTCATCAAAATTAGCCCTAACATCAGCTATGCTAGCGCAGCCAAAAACGGAGCACCACAGTTTGACTCCAACCCCAATCCCGATCCCAGTCTTCCAAGTAATCCAATGGACGCCCTAATGGCTAGGATGGAATCTATGTTTGAGCGCATGATGGAGAAGGTCTTGAGCCAAATAGCCCAAATGATGGCCACCGTTTGTAAATTCTTATTCATACGCCAGAGGTAGAGAAGGCCAGAGGTCGAGCTGTATTGCAGGACTCACCAAGCAGACGTTCTCCTCATATCAGAAATGCATTTTACCAACAGATCATACCTATTAGAGGATACGACCTCATTGCCGCTAACCACCCGAACGGTAGAGGTCGCGGGGCGCGGCCATCCTTATTCGCAGCTGCATCAAGTATGAGGCACTTTCAGCTATGTGCGAAGACTGGGTGCAATGTGCCCAACGGTGACATAACAATCGCTGCCGCATATTGCCCCCCCCAGGCACAAAATTCACGAACAGGAATTCGGCTTGCTACTGGATTGCCTCGGCCCCAAGTTCATAATCGGAGGGGACTTTAATTCTAAACACCCCTAGTGGGGCTCCAGGATTATGACCCAAAGGGGTCGGCCCTGGACAAAGCCGCCTTCAATAGAGCGTCCAAATGTCTGTCAGACTCTCTGGCAAGACTAAGAAAGCAGGCCTTTGACGGGTTCGTCGAACAACTCGAACCAGACGACCCTCAACATAACTTATGGCGAGTCACCAAATTTATCAGACGGCCACTGAAAAGGATCCCACCTGTACATAGAACCGACGGCAGCTGGTGCAGATCGGAGATGGACAGGGCCAACGCTTTCGCCGAACACCTCGAAGGTGTCTTTACGCCTTTCGATCGCTGCTCACCGGAGGATGCTTCTGAAACTGCCCGACTGCTAGCCGAGCCTTCCAGGGACGCCGATCTCATACGACTAGTGACTAAGGAGGAAATAGCTGAGCTCATAACCATCATGAGCAAGAACAAGGCCCCGGGCGATGATGGTATCAATGCAATTGCATTAAAAATGTTACCACCTCCAAGGATTCAGCTAATTACGAGGATCTATAATAGATTCTTGGAGATAGGGTACTTTCCGTCCACATGGAAACGTGCCCAGGTAACTATGATACCTAAACCCGGTAAACCCGAAGCGAACCTTTCATCCTACCGCCCAATAAGTTTGTTACCAATGCTCTCCAAAATACTGGAACGAGTGTTTTTAAGCAGAGCACTGCCAGTATTTGACGAGGCTGGACTAGTCCCTGACCACCAGTTTGGCTTCAGGCGACGACACGGTACCCCAGAGCAGTGCCATCGGGTGTTGCAGTGCATCCTGGACGCATTTGAAACCAAGAAGTACTGCATGGCCGTCATGCTGGACGTGAAGCAGGCGTTCGACCGAGTCTGGCATCCCGGTCTTTTATATAAATTAAAAACTGGCCTACCCCGGCCATACTTCCAGTTTCTAAAGTCGTTCTTGGAAGACCGTAAATTTGCGGTAAGATGCGGCGAGGCCATCTCCGGTCTAAGAGAATCTCACGCTGGTGTACCCCAAGGCAGCGTTCTTGGCCCGTTGATGTACAACGCTTACACGGCCGACCTCCCTGTTCTTCAGAGGCCTGACCTGCTCGCAGCAACCTATGCAGACGCCTTCCTTACAACTGCCGATAGCGCCATAGGGGCAGCCGAAACGATGCAATTGCAGCTTGACTTGCTCAGCTACTGGCAAAAGCGTTGGAACATTGCCGTCAATAATGAGAAGTCCACTGCCACCACATTTTTTCTCTGCAAAGGACACTGCCTTCCAGTTAACCTCAACGGCTCCCCAATCCCACAGGAAGACAATCCCAAGTACCTTGAATTCACCCTAGACAGGAGGCTCACCTGGAGGCCCCATCTGATTAAGAAGAGGAAGCAGGCTGATCAAAGACTTCGATCCTTCTACTGGCTCATGGGTAGGAGATCTAAGCTGAGAACAGACGAATGTCCGAACTATACAAACGTTCGAAAATAGAGCCCTTCGAATCGCCACTGGGGCCCACGTCTATCATGACAATCGCACCATCCACGAGGTTCTCAAATTTCCTTGGGTTAAGGACGTAATCCAAAGAAGCAGCGCACGTTACATGCAGAGGCTTCATAATCACTCGAACCTATTGGCCAGCTCCCTGCTGGACAACAGCGAGCAGCCCAGAAGACTAAAAAGGACACACCCGCTGGACCTCCCGTTACTACTCTAATTTATTTCTACCATATTAATATGTAAAATTATTTATAAGTGAAGTTTATGTGATAACATTTAATGGTTGTCCCTAAAGGACAGTTTTAAATAAACGTTATTAAGAACCCTGCGGCATGCAATTCCGCATGCACGAAGCCGAAGACTAGTGCGAAGACCAGCCCAGGACAGCGGCAGCAGATAGCAAGCCACCTGCGCCTTCGAGGGAGTGTCAGCGTAGCCAAACCGGCGACGACCAGCTGACGACCAGAAAAAGAAACCAAACAAGCTGGAAACAAAATTTTTTACCCATGCACTGCGTTGCATAATTTTTTTGATTGTTTGATTGTTGTATATATAATATAATATTTTGTAAAATTGCGCGGAACCTTTTCTGCCTGGTTAGTCGTGAAGCCTCACAAGTAAAGCTATGCAATATACTAGGTAGGAATTTTGTTAATTTAAATGCGCAGTAATACGATAAGTAAATTTTCAATAGAAGATCATAATCATTTTAATAACACACTTTATACACATAAAACAAAAGTATATGCAAAACCCACCAAAATGACTTTGGACATAAAAACAGTGGATTCCACTGCCAATGTCATCAACAAGGTAGAATCTAGCAACATCAATCTATATTGGGTACATATACTCTTGATAATCATTGTTGTTATCGTGTGCGCCACTGTCTTTTACAAAATTTACAAGCTGCATAATAATTGTCTGAAAAAAAAAGTATATGAGCCGGGCAAATGACCTGAATAAAATATAAGCAGCAAAATAAATTAAAAAAAAAAATTAACAAAAAAAAAACAGCACAAACAACAAAGATTACACATAAATGTTAACACCAAAAATGAAATACCAAAAAATAAATAAATTTAAAAAATATTTCATGTAATTCTTCTTACAAAGTATGGCTAAACTAAAGGCATGGAATGGAACAAATTGTACGGGGAATTATCAAACATTAACAGGTTACAGGTATCGAAACCTTTGATACGACTACGATCTTATTTAATATTTGTCAAATAAAAGATCAGTCTAGAAATATCGGTACCAACCGTTCTAAACAGTCCAATAGCAGTTGACACTGCACCTGTACCGGAATTAACAGAAACGAACGAATCTGAGTCAGAAGAACTTTCCGAAGTAAACCTCAAAATAGAAGATGAAGATTTGAATAATCTTACTCTTCCGGTGGTATACACTGATCTGGACAATTTAACAGATTCAGATACTTCGAGTGTAATAGAAAACAAAATAAGTAGCTCTATCACAATGGCACAATCAAATATTGATTTTATTAATACAGCATCCAAGCTTATACCAGTTTTTGATGGTAAGGCTGAAAATTTAACAAGTTTCATTGATGCTTTACAAATAATAGAATCAATAAAAGCCGAGCACGAAAAACTAGCTGTCTCCATAATTAAAACTAAGCTAAAAGGTGTCGCCAGAAATCTAATCGGTAATAAAACAACAATTACTGAAGTGATTTCCAGACTAAGAGGCAACGTCAAAGGCGAAAATGTAGATGTATTATCAGCGAAGCTGATGAACCTACATCAGCGCAATAAAACTGCTAACCAATACACACAAGAAATTGAGCTAATGACGAAAGCCTTAGAAGGTGCATATATAACACATGGTTTACCTTTAGAGCTAGCCAGAAGTTATTCCACGCAGCATGCAGTCAAAGCAATGACTAAAAATGGCACAATCAATAAGGTAAAACTTATCATGCAAGCACATTTAGTACTATGAACGATGCCGTTTCCAAATTTGTCAATAGTTGCACTGAGGAAAACGGACAGTCAATCACCGTCCTATATTATAAGAATTATCGACAGCGCGGCTCAAATCGCGGACGTGGAAATTATAGAGGTAGTTTTCGTGGTAATCACAATAACTACAACAACAATAAGTACAACAACAATAACTATAACAACAATTACCAAAATAACAATAGAGGACGAGGCCAATATAGAGGAAACTATAGAGGCGGCAAAGGTTTAGGTTCTATGGAAAAACAGACAACTAAATACATAATTCCACACGATTTTCATATCCTAAATTCACATTTCCCAATTCCATGCGATGGAACAATAGGCATCGACTTTATTAAAAAATACAGCTGTAAATTAGACTTCAAGCCATCTGAAGATTAGGCTTATAATTAGACCCAATAATTCAAAATTTCCAATTAATGTACCAATAGCTCATAGTTCTGGCAATAATTCAATACTTCTGCCAGCAAGATCCCAAGTTATTCGGAAAATTGAACTTATTTCAAAAGAAGACAGTGTACTAATTCCATATCAGGAAATTCAGCATGGTATTTACGTTGCAAATACCATAGCAACATCCAATAATGACTTCATAAGACTATTAAACACAACAAATACCGACCAAGTAGTCAGTACAGATAACCTAACATATGAATCACTTTCGAACTACGATGTAGTCAACACAAATTCAGACAATAGAAAAAAATCCGTACTATCACAACTATCAAAAAACTTCCCTCTACAGTTCAAGTCACAGCTTTCTAGCTTATGCACCCATTATAGCGATATATTCGGACTAGAAACCGAATCAATAACCCCAAATTATTTTTATAAACAGAAACTGAGATTAAAAGATGATTAACCAGTCTATATAAAGAACTATCGAAGCCCACATAGTCAGGTGAACGAATAACAAAAGCAAGTAGGAAAATTAATCTCTGAAGGGACTGTCGAACCGTCAGTATCCGAATATCCGTAACAATGGGCTAGTTACTTTTTCCTAAGAAGTCATCCCCCGGGTCACATGTAAAGAAATGGCGATTAGTAATTGACTATCGCCAGATTAATAAAAAATTACTATCCGATAAATTCCCATTACCTAGAATTGATGATATTTTAGATCAACTAGGTCGAGCCAAATTCTTTTCATGTCTTGACTTAATGTCAGGATTCCACCAAATTGAACTAGAAAAAGGTTCAAGAGATATAACGTCTTTTTCAACGAGCACAGCTCATATCGCTTCACGCGATTACCCTTCGGATTAAAAATAGCTCCTAATTCGTTTCAGAGAATGATGACTATTGCGTTCTCTGGTCTAGAACCTTCTCAACCATTCCTTTATATGGACGACTTAATAGTAATTGGTTGTTCCGAAAAACATATGCTTAAGAATTTAACAGATGTTTTTGAGAAATATAGGAAAAACAACCTAAAGTTACATCCAGAAAAATGTTCATTTTTGATGTATGAAGTGATTTTTCTAGGTCATAAATGTACTGATAAAGGAATACTTCCATATGACAAGAAATACGTTGTCATTATGAACTACCCAGTTCCGCACGACGCGGACAGTGCTAGACGTTTCGTAGCATTCTGTAACTATTATAGACGTTTTATAAAAAATTTCGGCGATTATTCACGGCACATAACAAGATTATGTAAAAAGAATGTTCCTTTTAAATGGACGGATGAGTGTGAAAATGCATTCCAATACCTCAAAACCAAACTTATAAAAACTACCTTGCTACAATATCCAGATTTATGCAAATGCAAGTAAGCAAGCATGTGGAGCGGTTTTAAATCAAAACCATAATAGTCTCCAACTTCCCATTGCATACGCATCAAGAGCATTTACAAAAGGCGAACCTAACAAATGCACTACTGAGCAGGAATTAGCTGCAATTCATTGGGCGATATTACATTTCAGACCATATATATATGGAAAACATTTCTTAATAAGAACAGACCATAGACCTTTAATAGTTCTAAACTGACACGTATGAGGCTCCAACTAGAAGAATACTACTTTACAGTCGAATATTTAAAGGGAAAAGATAATCGTGTAGCTGAAGCGTTATAAAGAATAACCATCAAAGATCTACAAAATATAACTAGAAATATATTAAAAGTCACTACTAGATATCAAAGAAGACAAAAATTCCACGCCGAAAATCAAGAACAAGAATTGCCAATGCAATCTTTAAATAAAGCTTCTAAGTCCAACGTATACGACGTCATAAATACGTCATAAATTGCAGATAAAAGATACGTTATGTTTATTTAAACAAGGCAGAAAAATTACTGCAAGATATGATGTTAGCGATTTATATACTAATGGAGTTATTGACTTAGATACATTTTTCCAAAGGCTTAAAATGCAAGCCGGTATACATAAAATCAGCCAACTCAAAGTGGCACCGTGGGAAAATAACTTTGAACATACTTCAATAGATAATTTCAAATTAATGGGCAATAAAATCTTAAAAACATTAAGAGTAGCGCTACTCAACCCGGTGACAAATTTAACCCAAATAACAAATTTAAAAGAAAAAGAAGCAATTTTGTCTACATTTCATGATGATCCAATTCAAGGAGGTCATACTGGCATATCAAAAACTTTGGCCAAAGTAAAAAGACACTATTACTGGAAAAGCATGTCTAAAGATATAACTGAATACGTGAGAAAATGTCAAAAATGCCAGAAAGCAAAAATAACTAAACATACAAAGACCCCTTTAACAATTACAGACACACCAATAAATGCTTTCGACAGAGTGATAGTGGACACTATTGGTCCACTGCCAAAATCAGAAAATGGCAATGAGTATGCATCACTTTAATATGTGATTTAACTAAGTATTTAGTTGCCATATCTGTTCCGAATAAAAATGCTAATACTGTCGCTAAAGCAATATTTGAATCTTTTATACTGAAGTACGGTCCAATGAAGACGTTCATTACGGACATAGGAACAGAATATAAGAATTCAATTATATACGATTTGTGCAAATATTTAAATATTGCATCGACATCACACCACCACCAGACAGTTGGAACAATAGAAAGAAGTCATAGAACTTTCAATGAGTACATACGATCTTACATATCGGTTGATGAAACTCATTGGGACGTATGGCTTCAATATTTTGGCTTCTGTTTCAACACGACCCCCACTATGCCACTATGGCACATATGAGCTAGTATTCGGTAAAACAAGTAATTTACCGAAACATTTTAATAGCATAGATAATGTAGAAGCACTATATAATATTAATATTAATAAATATTAACTGATATATTAAGCTGTTTATATCTGTTTAAATTAATATTAACCTGTATATTTAGATTTTAGATAAAGATTTTTAATCTATCCTTATGAACTGTTTGTTTCTTATTTTTATTATTTGTTATTTCTATGTTATCTCTCCTATTTCCGTTACTATATACGGACCTGTATATTTAGGATCTAACTTATGACCTGTCTCGTTTTTTAATAAAATATTATTAATATTTGTATTATTATTAATTAATAATAATAAAAAAAAAAATAACAATTAATATTATTAATATTTAATATTAATATTTATTAATATTAATATTTTATTAAAAAACGAGACAGGTCATAAGTTAGATCCTAAATATACAGGTCCGTATATAGTAACGGAAATAGGAGAGATAACATAGTAATAACAAATAATAAAAATAAGAAACAAACAGTTCATAAGGATAGATTAAAAATCTTTATTTCACAAATTGCACTTAGTATGGCCATACAAAGACACACATACATAGATAAATAAATACACATATTCTTATAATAATTTATTTTTTTTTGATTCTAATAACATAATACAAATAAAAAAAAAATATTATAATATAATAAAATAAAATATAAATTTAATAAAATATTAAAAAATATTATCATTATATTACGTTATTTTTTAAAAATGAGGGAGATGTAGTATGCAAATATATTGAATACCCACTGTACCAAAAGTACTTAAAGGGTACACACTGTAACACTTTGTTGCAGTGTTTACATAATTCAAAGTCCCGATCATAAACCCTGAGTGGCCGAAATATGAACCGATCGCTATGGCTTAGCCTGTACACAGAAACTTTTAGCGTCGGCATAATTGTAACGAACGGACAGCATATGCATAGCCCTCGCGCCTCCACTTGAGAGCGCATAGCAACGTATATAAGTACATTCCTTTATACATAAGTATATAAATTAACGGGTGTGAGGGAAGGGGAACGGTCGAAGTGGTGTCCCTCGCCGCTGTCTCCAATAATTAGTATCCGGTTGGCCGTACTGCTCCTATGCTGAGATTAGGAGATGTGGTGAAAGGGAACTGTCCTTCAATACCGCTGGCCTAGAGACTCAGTCGGTATATTAGTTAATGAAGGATTTGACGACTAAGTGCCGGAGTTTCATTAGTATGAGCTGGTGCTCTTGCTTTATTGAATACCAAATATGAACTAACTTAAGACTTAACAAAAGCTCATGCAAGACCGCATGCCCGTGGCAGACCGCTAACCATGGACTTTTGTAGAAGTCATACGATCTCTGTCATTGAGACAAGGCCACTGTCCATAACAGCCCATGAGCTTTAACGGCCAACTGTCCATAACTGCCCATACATGAGTGGTATAAAAGTTTGTAATAATAATAATTATACTAATAATAAGTAATAATAATAATTATACTAAATAATGGTAAATATTTATAAAGGGAATTGGCCTGCTCAGCCTAAGCTGGGAGTTGGTTGTTAACTTATAGGTACATAGCCGTCTCTCTGCCGCCGCCTGAGAGCAGCGCAGCTACGAGACTTAGCTTTAATTAGACTTAAAGAATATTGCAAAGGAACAGAGACACTTCGATCGTTGGAGCGGCACCATTGCTGCTCCAACTAAATAAAATAAACCCAAATATAATCTCAAAAGGAACTACAGGATCTTTGTATTACAGGATACTATCCACCTGCTTTCCACCTCCGTATAGCGTACAGTAGTCGTTCTCGGTCCTCGTAGACACAGCAAAATTTCTTTCCGACGGAAAGCTTCTTGCTTCACAGGAGCATCCACGGATGACGCTTCCCTTCATTTAATCGGTACGACTGCCTGTCGGCCCGGTTGTAGCTTCTCCAATGGCCGCCTTGCTGTGGCGGTCTCCTGAAGCCTTCATTGCTTGCCTCATGAAGAAGACGGTGATGCTTCCTCCTGCATCCACGATCCAGCCATATGCCCGCTTTGCAAGCACATAAAGCATAAGCGATGTCTCCTTGCGAGCCTCCACCTCTCTGTAGGCGTGGCTCCAATAAATCGTTGGCAGTCGCAAATTGCATGTTGGACATATATTGGACAATTCCTGAGGCAGCTCTCCTGTTGCTCGTCTGGCTCATGGTCGATGCTGGTATGAAGCAATCGATGCCTTGGCTCTTTTCCATCAATGTCCGCCACCATGCAGACCACATTCGCTAGTTCCGTCAACCACGAACTAAAGTCCACAATAGTCGGAAAGGGCTGAATAGTTGCAGAATGCCTTGCCCAGTCCACTCGTTTACTTATCGGAAGCTTCTTCCGATTCTTCCATCAGGGTAGGGTTACCCAGATGCTGCTCTGCCTTCGCTGACTGAAAGAAGGCCTTGAGGTAACTCACATGTGTGGTGAATGCGACGAGCTTTCCTAGATTGTGTTCCGTAATTGCGGGCACATCTCGAATGCTGTTGAGCTGGCTACGTATTAGTTGCTCCGGTCGGCCATATCTGAAACGCAGCTGCTCCATCGCTGCATTCGCACCTCATTCGCATGAGGTCGGCCACCTTCGGTTGCGGGATCAATATGGGACCTTAAACATACGGCGGCGATGGGGCGACCCGCCTTTAGTACACAAGCCAACTGTATGCGTGAAGGTATGTTTTATTTTGAAGAGAGTACAAGTTAGACAAAGGATGATCCTAAAGATATCTTACCGCAGTATAACCTCCCACACTCCACGGCTTTTCGACAACAAATTCACCACGAGCACTCTTCAACATTTAACTATTAAACAAGAAAGGAAAGCTAACTTCGGGCGGAGCCGAAGTTGATATACCCTTGCAGTTAAAACCGGATATATATCGCAAACATCGGATATAGTTGGCCGATCCTTATGAGAATATCATAAGTAAACCAAATTATTACAATAAACTATCTCAAAAAAAATTCCCAAGCTTCTATTCAAAATACCAAAGTTTCGCTGCCCGAAAAAGAGAACCAAAACAAAGAAAATATTAAGCCGACTGTGCAAACTGGTATGGATCGCTACATCCAAATCAAAAGGAAGCTGAGCCCCCTAAACTCTCAACGCAAAATAACCTTTGGCAATGCTAACATAGCTGCAGTAGAAACGCCCACGAACTCAAACCGTTTTAAAATCTTGGCATTCTATGAGAATGACGCCGAATCTACAGAAGTCGAAAAAAGGAAGCCTAAGCCCCCGCCAATATACATACGAGAAAAAAGTTCCAACGTTCTTGTTAACAAAATTATAGAGCTCATTGGCAAGGACAACTTCCTCATAATACCACTCGTAAAGGGCAACATCCAGGAAACAAAAGTTCAAACGAAGTATGAAGATAACTACTGAAGATAACTTATACGTATCAGCTAAAAAGCAGCAAGGGCTTGCAAGTCGTACTTAAGGGCATAGAGCCCGAAGTATCGCCTGCAGAGATAACAAAGGCGCTACAAGAGAAGGGATTTAGCGCTAAGACAGTGTTCAATATCTCTAACAGGGATAGAAAGCCGCAGCCACTCATTAAGGTTGAGCTTGAACCACAAATTAAGCCCCTAAAGAAATACGAAGTGCACCCTATATACAATCTTCAGTTCCTGCTGCACCGCAGAATTACATTTGAGGAGCCGCACAAACGCAATGGCCCGGTACAATGTTCGAACTGCCAAGAATATGGCCATACAAGGTCTTACTGTAAACTGCGCCCAGTCTGTGTAGTTTGTGGTGAGCTTCATGACTCCGCACACTGCCCAGCGAGCAAAGATGACCAAAACTCGAAAAAGTGCGGCAACTGCGGTGGAAATCACACTGCTAACTATAGAGGTTGCCCAGTTTATAAGGAGCTGAAAAGTCGCATCCACCAGAGGGGATTTACTGCCCGCACCCAAAATAATCAGTTCGTAGCCTCCAGGTCAAACCCTGAAGTCTTCTTCTCGACTGCAGCCAGATCCTCACTAGGACCCATAAACTCTGCCAAAAATGTCACATACGCCAGCGCTTTAAAATCAGGACTGGCTACCCCAGCCTCAAAAAGCTCACTGCCGCAATCAGCACACCAAGAACCAAACACGGCTCAGCAGCATCAACCGCCGGAGCAGCCAAAAAGTAACTTTGAAGCTATGATATGCAGTCTTCAACGCATTGGCGGGGGAACGCTAACGGCGTTTCGCAGCATAAACTCGAGTTAGCGCAATTCCTACTAGATAATCAAATCGACGTAATGCTGCTTTCAGAAACACATCTTACGAACAGATACAATTTCCAACTACGAGGATATTCATTCTATGGAAAAAATCATCCAGACGGTAAAGCACACGGCGGGACTGGAATTTTAATCAGAAGCCGTATCAAGCACCATTATCATACGAAATTTTCAAAAAACTACCTACAGTCCACATCAATAAATATACACCTAAATACTGGCAAGCAATTAACTCTAGCTGCCGTATACTGCCCCCCACGCTTCACCATAGCCGAAGATGAGTTTATGCAGTTCTTCAACTCACTCGGAGACCACTTCATAGCGGCAGGAGACTACAATGCCAAGCACACACACTGGGGATCTCGTCTCGTGACCCCAAAGGGAAAGCAGCTCTATATTGCAATTATCAAAGCTAAGAACAAGCTAGACTATGCTTCTTCTGGCACACCAACATACTGGCCGGCAGACCCAAAGAAACTTCCCGATTTAATTGATTTTGCGATTACCAAAAACATTCCTAAAAATCTGATATGCGCCGAGTGTCTTTCGGATCTTTCATCTGATCACTCGCCTGTCCTTTTTACTCTACTCCAAGACCCAGGAGCATGGGATCAATCATCGAATCTGACCTCACATAAAACCAATTGGGTTAAGTACAGGAAGTACATCAGCTCACACATTGAGCTGAGTCCTCACCTCAGCGACGAAGCCAACGTAGACAGCTTTGTTAATTCGCTGGAGTCTGTACTCGTCTCTGCAGCTCGAGCTTCAACACCTCAAACTATGAACACACAACGCATTCAAAAGAAGACAAATGTACAAATCGAACAGCTCGTCCTCGAAAAGCGACGCTTACGTCGAGAATGGCAATGTCACAGATCGCCATCTGCTAAGCAACGCTTTAAACATGCCTCACGTCAACTTGATCAAGCTCTACAGCAAGAAGAAACGTATGTCCACCACCGCTACATAGAGCAATTGTCAACTAACAGTACGAAACACTCACTATGGAGTGCTCACCACACTCTGAGCTCACCGAAAGAAATCGTGATGCCTATTAGAAAATCCACATGCGGGTGGGCGCGCAGCGACGCAGACAGAGCCAGCACGTTTGCCAAACACCTTAAAAATGTCTTCCAACCAAATCCTGCCACCAATGCGTTTTCTTTGCCGACTCTATCATATGAGCCCCAGCCTCAACATGAGCTGATTCGCCCAAACGAAATCGTTAACATCATCAAACGACAACTGAATCCGAAAAAATCCCCGGGCTGCGACCTCATACCTCCCAAAATTATCATTGAGCTTCCATACTGCGCCGTTTGCACTCTCACCCAGCTATTTAATGCCATGCCGTCACACCAATTTGGGTTTTGTGAAAAGCGTGGAACAATTGAGCAGGTCAACCGGATAACATCCGAAATTTGGAACGCGTTCGAAAAACGAGAGTACTGTACTGCCATATTTTTAGATGTCTCTCAAGCATTCGATAGAGTCTGGCTAGAAGGTGTAATGTACAAGATCAAGACAATGCTCCCCTACAGCACCCACAAGATTTTGGAGTCTTACCTTCACGACAGAAAATTTGTCGTGAGGTGCAACACCGATATATCCGATGATTACACTGTTGGAGCTGGAGTTCCTCAAGGTAGCGTGCTAGGGCCAATATTATATGTCCTCTATACAGCAGATATCCCGACAAGCACACGTCTAACAACATCCACGTTTGCCGATGACACAGCTATTCTTAGCCGCTCAAAATACCCGATTCATGCAACTGCGCAGCTAGTTCTTCATATGGTCGATGTCGAAAAATGGCTGTGCAGATTGGCGAATTAAAGTGAACGAACTAAAATGCAAGCATGTTACGTTCACTCTGAACAGGCAAAACTGCCCGCCGATTACATTAAACAACACTCTACTCCCTCAAGCAAACGAAGTAACATACCTAGGAGTACATTAGGAGTACATTAGGAGGTTGAAAGTGCGGGTCGAAGAAAGCGGACGTGCCGCGCGGGCGCTCCCCAGTGACGCGCCCAAGCAGCGCAGAATCTGGAAAAGGAGTGGGTAATGGGTGACCGGACAGCTGGGGACGGACTCACCTGCCGAGCGAACCAAAACACTCCCTGGATAGGTCACTAGATGGCCTCCGTGAAGACTCGGATAGCCGCTAACCGCCGAGGTAAGAGGCGCGAAGAGAGCTTTCTCTTATAGGATCTCTCTTTGCGACACCTTTCTCCGAGTTGTAGCAAACGTGGCTGCCCCCACCAGAATTGCGCAGGTCATGGCAGCTGATCGTAACCAGATCGGGCAGTGTTGGGTAACGCCCTAACAGTGTCTGCCGGTGGAGGGCGCTAGACCCGGATCAAGGCACTATGGGGTTTTTGACCACTTTATGTGGCATTTAATCATTTTTTGAAAGTTCTCTGATTTAAAAAAAATTAATGGGAATGTATTAAGAAAACATCAAACTATTATGCCTCATACGCAAAATGTTAATTCTTAACAGCATATTTTAGCAGAACAGCTGCAAAGTCAGCTGTTGCATCCGAAAGCACGTGCGCTAAGTTTGCAATTTTCTCATAGTGATCTGTGAAATTTGATTATTCGTTTAAAACTCCATTTAAAAAGAAAAATAATAATGGACACTGATTTCACAGGTTTGTACTACATGTTAAATGTATTAACTGTTTAAATTGTGCGTGTCTATACTAACTTTTTGTCATTTTATAAATGCACCTTAAGCTGAATTTTGGGAAACAAATTTCAACTTTGGGAAGAGTTTTGAAATAGAAGTGTTCATTAGTTTTCAATGCGTCCAAGTGTATGTTGTAGCGTTGTCAATACTGTTAGTCTTGTTGTACACTTTTCCCCACTATTGGTGTAATTTAAATTTTTCTTAGATAACCTCACTTTCTCCAACGCCGACTTGGTCGCTGCTTGAAACAGCGCAAAGGGCCGGGCTGAACAAGAAATGGCTATACAAAGTTTTTTTGAACGCCATTCAAAGAACAATGTGGATAAGAACATTTTAAAAGAAAAAAGCACCCAATTTTCCAAAACAATGCGTTACAAATGGAACAGTTGTCGAAGGAATTATAAGTACTTTGCAAGTAAGCACGGAAAATGGATAAGCAGCACAACAAATTTACCTATGAAAAATATGGATATGGGCTATGGATACATCAGATCCAATTATTTCGTCCCTAAACTTATCGAGACGCATAAAAAAACAAAAGAGTTTTCCACTACCAATTGAGGTAATTGGGATGCTTTCGTGCGAATACGAAGATAATGTTTGTGTTGAAGATGACGAATTTGACGATAGTAGCTTGTTTTTTTTTTGAGATAATATTGAAATAGAAAATGAAATAAATGAATTATAAGATAAATACTACTGTGTGAAGGAATTTTTCTTTTTCTTTTTCAGCTTTTATAGGCATTTGTATGGAAAAACACTGAAATCCAGTATTTTAAACTGACAGTTCCCAGGGAAAGCGTTGTCCGATTTGGTTCAAAATTGCTATAGTGTATTAAAATAGCAACAAATATCAGCTCCTTAAATTTCATTAATTTATCTTTACTTTTACCAAATCGTTCCTATGAGAGCTATAGGATATAGTTTCCTGATCCGAACGATTTTCATACTATATGTGCCTAGGATCAAATAATAACGATTGGTAAAGTTTCATGTCGATATCTCCAAAACTGACCGAGTTATTAATTAATGCCACAAAAACAGGTCAAAAACCCCATAGTGCAAGGGCACCAGGGCTGCCGAACGTCGCAATGACGCGACTACAGGAGCCGCTAGAGGTCGCCAGCGACCCAAAGCAAAGGAAAAGGGTAGCATACCTTTCAGGGCTGCTGCCTCAGGTCCTTTGACCAACATAAAGCGGAAGGGGCTAGAAAACTCTGGCCTGCCATGAGGTGACAAAGGTCATGGAGCTGACCAACTGCCAACCCCTCCGCTACGGCGGTTCACCCACAAAAGGGGCTCTGGCGACCGAGCAGGAGCGGTATAACTCCCATCGGTCCCGCCAGGAGGAAATTCCAGGCGCACCGATGGAAGGCAGTGCTGAAACCCCCAAACCACAGCATGCATTACCCATGCTCTATCCACTTTCCCCACCCCCCAACCCCCTATCGAAGAAGGCTAGCGCTCAGCTGAGCCGGAGAATAAAACCCTCGCAGCGTCTGTCCCACATTGGGCGGCTGCGAGGTCTGCGTCTGTACCAAAGTGGTCGGCAGCTTAGACACCTGGCAGTAGGTATAAAATGCGCAACCCCCCCCAATTTGGAATGTCGTCGAAAAACGAAATTACTCCAGGTGGCAGCCACAGAAGTGGAAATCCACCCGTGGGAGAGACCATGGCTAGGGCAAGGATTCTGGAGGCCCTAAACAACATCCCAATCATACCTGACAAGGCGGTGCCTCACTTGGCCGCCCTGGAAAGGAACGCTACAAGTGCAGAAGAGCTAAAGAGTGCCAAAACGGGTGACCCGTTCAAAAAGAGCAACAAAATGCGGCGCTCGCCGCTATTCGCGCCACAGGCTGGCAGCTCAGCCGGCACTGGCAGCCCAGCAGCGGTAGAGAAGGAAACGCCAAAGAGGCCACGTGAGATGCTTAGCCCGGACAAGGACCAGAGGGCGGCTCCCCCGAAGAAAAATAAGGCTGGCAGCCCACCGGCTAAAAGCAAAGAATGCCTGACGGAGCTGGGCACGATAGTGAACGAGCTGCTATCGTGGGTCACCGAAAAAAATAAGAGACATATTTCCGCAATGCAAAGGAGCCTGACAAAACTGACCGAGTTATTAATTAATGCCACAAAAACAGGTCAAAAACCCCATAGTGCAAGGGCACCAGGGCTGCCGAACGTCGCAATGACGCGACTACAGGAGCCGCTAGAGGTCGCCAGCGACCCAAAGCAAAGGAAAAGGGTAGCATACCTTTCAGGGCTGCTGCCTCAGGTCCTTTGACCAACATAAAGCGGAAGGGGCTAGAAAACTCTGGCCTGCCATGAGGTGACAAAGGTCATGGAGCTGACCAACTGCCAACCCCTCCGCTACGGCGGTTCACCCACAAAAGGGGCTCTGGCGACCGAGCAGGAGCGGTATAACTCCCATCGGTCCCGCCAGGAGGAAATTCCAGGCGCACCGATGGAAGGCAGTGCTGAAACCCCCAAACCACAGCATGCATTACCCATGCTCTATCCACTTTCCCCACCCCCCAACCCCCTATCGAAGAAGGCTAGCGCTCAGCTGAGCCGGAGAATAAAACCCTCGCAGCGTCTGTCCCACATTGGGCGGCTGCGAGGTCTGCGTCTGTACCAAAGTGGTCGGCAGCTTAGACACCTGGCAGTAGGTATAAAATGCGGAACCCCCCCCCAATTTGGAATGTCGTCGAAAAACGAAATTACTCCAGGTGGCAGCCACAGAAGTGGAAATCCACCCGTGGGAGAGACCATGGCTAGGGCAAGGATTCTGGAGGCCCTAAACAACATCCCAATCATACCTGACAAGGCGGTGCCTCACTTGGCCGCCCTGGAAAGGAACGCTACAAGTGCAGAAGAGCTAAAGAGTGCCAAAACGGGTGACCCGTTCAAAAAGAGCAATAAAATGCGGCGCTCGCCGCTATTCGCGCCACAGGCTGGCAGCTCAGCCGGCACTGGCAGCCCAGCAGCGGTAGAGAAGGAAACGCCAAAGAGGCCACGTGAGATGCTTAGCCCGGACAAGGACCAGAGGGCGGCTCCCCCGAAGAAAAATAAGGCTGGCAGCCCACCGGCTAAAAGCAAAGAATGCCTGACGGAGCTGGGCACGATAGTGAACGAGCTGCTATCGTGGGTCACCGAAAAAAATAAGAGACATATTTCCGCAATGCAAAGGAGCCTGATAACCAGATTGAAGGACATCCACTCCATTCTGGTCGGAAGTGTTCCAGAGGAGCATGCGCGACCGGCCATCATGCCCAAGCCAGTGTGCCCCAGATGCGAGAGAGCCGGCATCGATACCGCGGAGAAGGAGCAGCAGACCCTTCCGACGAAGGTCTGGACTCAGGACCAGGCTGTGCAGACCGGCAGCATCCCGAACAGCACGGGCCCCTGGAGTGCACACCGCACACCGCACACAAGCGCTTGCAAGAGCTCGAAGGACAGGAGCGACTGCTGCTTCCGCTGCGGAGACTCGGACCACAGGGCGGCCACCTGCAAAAAGGACCCTCGATGCTTCTCGTGCGAAGATAAGGGCCGGAAGGATGTGAGGCATCAGACTGGAAGCAGAAGTTGCCCCATGTCAGCGAAAGGAGGTGGACCTAGGACGACAGGATGTTAGTGCTTCAGCTGAACCTGAACCACTGTAGGGCGGCCCAAGATGTGCTGTCGCAGACGGCGAGGGAGACGAAGGCGGACATAGCGCTCCTAAGCGAGCCCCATAGGACGGGCTCAGACAACCGCTGGGCAGTTGACCTATCGGGGAAGGCCGCCATCTGGAGCTGCGGCGCAACCGGCGCGACAATGCACTCAGTGCACAGTGCGGAGGGATTTGTAAGGGCTCGGATAGGTGGGGCATGGCTGTACAGCTGCTACATGGCACCTAGCCTAACCACCATTGAGTTTGAGCGCATGATGGACTGCCTAGGAAATGACATCAGAGGCCGTTCTGACGTCCTTGTAGCAGGGGACTTCAACGCATGGGCGCAGGACTGGGGCTGCCCGAGGACGAATGCGAGAGGGAGAGTGGTCAGAGAAACCTTTGCCTCACTCGATCTCGTCCTGCTGAACGAAGGAAACCAGCACACCTTCAGCAGAGCCGGAGCAGGTTCCATCATAGACCTGACGTTCGCAAGCCCCTCGCTAGCGAATGGCGCTAACTGGAGGATAAGCGGCAGCTTTACGGCCAGCGACCATGAAGCAATATTGTGCTCAATTGGTAACCCTCAAGAACGACCGAGGGATCCGAAACCACGAGGCTACAGAGTCGGTACGCTCCAAGCGAGAATCTTCACCGAGGCAGCGCGCGACATTGACAACGTCTTACCAAGCGGAGCCAACGAAATGGCTGATACCCTGGCTGCTAAGCTGGAGGAAGCGTACATGGCAAGCATGCAGCGGAGAAGCCGCTACCGCAGGAACCACGCTCCCGTTTACTGGTGGAGCGTCGAGATCGGCTCCATCCGAGCTTAGTGCATGAGAGCAAGGAGGCTCATGCAGCGCGCGAGAGGCAGCGACGCCTTTGAGGAGCGGCTCTTAGCCTTCAAGGACCGGCGCAAAGCATTGAAGGTGGCCATCCGAGACAGCAAAAGGAAATGCTTCCTGGAGCAATGCGACTCGGCGGAGGAAAATCCAAGGGGCAACGCGTACCGGAGATGAAAAGGCTGCGCGCAGGAAACCAGTCCCCCACGGACCCGAACGTGCTAAGGACCATAGTGCAAGCACTGTTCCCAGCCGGCAACCAGGTCACCCAGCTTCCCACCCCCCCAGCAGACAATGAAGCGACTGAGGAGGTAACGGAAGAGGAAGTACTGGCCATAGGGAGAGGCCTGGCCCCGAACAAAGCACCCGGCCCGGACTCGGTTCCTAACCGAGCCCTGAAGCTGGCTCTAGCTCTGCAGCCGGGCAGCTTTGCGGAGCTCTACAATAAATGTATCCGCGAAGGCACTTTTCCCACCAGGTGGAAGGTACAGAAGCTCCTGCTGCTCCTCAAACCAGGGAAACCAAGGGAGGAGGCGTCGTCCTATAGGCCAATCTGCCTGCTGGACGCAACGGGCAAGGTCTTCGAGAGGGTGATCGCGGCGAGGCTCAAAGGTGCCATAGAGGAGGCGGGAGGGCTGTCTCCCAAGCAGTATGTGTTCCGGAAGGGAAGGTCAACGGTGGATGCCATAGCAGAGGTGGTCGGCATTGCTCGCAACGCAATATCGGGAACCAGGTGGAAAGGTGGCTCCAAGCAATACTGCCTGATAGTCACCCTGGACATCAGGAACGCCTTCAACACGGTGGACTGGAGCAAAACACTGGCAGTCCTAAGGCGGTTGAACGTTTCCAGTGCCATAATGAACGTCGTCAGTAGCTACTTTAGCTCCAGAGTGCTACCGGTCGACACGGACATGGGCACGGAGTCCTACGACGTTACGGCGGGTGTGCCCCAAGGATCGGTCCTAGGACCGCTGCTGTGGAACGTCATGTATGACGGAATCCTGAGGCTGCAGCTCCCAGCGGGATGCGACGTCGTCGGCTTCGCAGACGACGTAGCGTTGGTGATGGTGGCCAAGCACAGGGAGGAAGCAGAGAGAGCGGCGAACAAGGCTATCGAGACAATGGAGATGTGGCTCCAAAATGCCGGTCTAAGCCTAGCCCCGCAAAAGACCGAAGCGGCGCTGGTCAGCAGCCGCAAGGTGCTGGAAACGGCGACAATCCGGGTTGGTGGTATGGCCATAACCTCCCAGCGGGCCATAAAATACCTGGCGTGATGATCGACGCCCGGCTCACCTTCCGCGAGCACCTTGATTATATCCAGGGCAAGGCTGCAGCCACTACCAGGGGCCTCGCCAGGATCCTTCTAAACACCAGAGGCCCCAAGCAGAACAGGAGAAGGCTCCTCGTGAGCGTTGCCTCGGCGCAAATTTTGTATGCAGCGCCCATCTGGGCTGATGTGATGAATACGCCCAGCTACAGGAAAGGGGTATATGCAGTTTACAGGATGGGTGCTATAAGAGTCGCGTCCGGCTTCAGACAGTCTCCGATGACGCCATTCTGGTCATTGCGGGGATGGTCCCGCTGAAGGAGCGCGCTCTGGAGCTCAAGGAGCTTAAGAAAACCCGCGCTCGCAATGAGGGTGCCGGCGGCACCCCCAATACAGCTGCAAGGTAGGATGCCAAGGAGAGGTTGCTCACAGCCTGGCAGGATTGCGGGGACGCGTCGACGAAGGGACGATGGACACACACCCTCATTCCTAACCTTAGAAGGTGGGTGCTGCGAAGCCACGGGCAGGTCGACTTTTACCTGACCCAGGTCCTGAGTGGACATGGCTGCTTCCGGCAATACCTGAAGCGTTTTGGCCACACGGAGGATGACTGGTGCCCGGAGTGCGGGCGTTCGATAATCGAGGACGCCAGGCACGTTGTCTTTGAGTGCCGCCGGTTTGCACGAGAGCGCCACCGACTGGAGATGACGGCGGGCAGATCAATCCACCCGGGAAACCTAGTGGAGGTAATGCTGGAGAACCAGATGCTCTGGGACGCAGTAGCAACTTTTGCTGCAGCTTTAATGCAGAGGCTCAGGAGCATCGAGCAGGAGAGGCGGTAGGGTGGAGAGTTGGGGCCTGTGGCGGGCGAAGCAATGCCTAGCGGTCGTCCCGCCCGCACTCAATCCCTCACTATCCATCACCCATAAACAACCACCTTTCCCCCCCCTTATTATTATGGTTATATTTATGTATGTATGTATGTTAATTTTTGTTGATATTAATAAAACAAAAAAGTATATAAAAAATATACACCTAGGAGTACATCTCGACAGAAGACTCACATGGTACCGGCACATTGAAGCCAAAAGAACACACCCAAAGCTAAAAGCCAGCGGCCTTCAATGGCTTATCAACGCTCGGTCACCTCTTAGCCTTGAATATAAAGCTACAAAAAAAAAAAGTTCCAGTTTTCTATTTTCAAAAACACGAAAGCTGGGTCACTTCCGATCGTTCAGTTATATGGCAGCTATAGGACATAGTCGGCCGGTCCTTATGAAATTTGGCATGTCGTATTATTTTGCTAAAAATAATAATAAAATTTGAACTCTCTCACTTTAAAAACACCCAAGTTATACCGATCATTTCCGATCAATCAGTTATATGGCCCTTCCGACTTATATACTGCGTGCAAAGGAAAGAAGGGTGAATGCAAAGTTTTAAGTCGATAGCGTTAAAACTGAGAGACTAGTTTGCGTAGAAACAGACAGACGAACAGACGGACATGCTCATATCAACTCAGAAGGTGAGTTGATCCCTTGAACCCTCTGCAAGGGTATAAAAACGTCGTAAATTTTAAAATCGACTTAACATTACGCGTTAATCAATTTTTAAGAGCAAAAAAGTCCCGAAAAACAGTTTCCTATTGGATATGTTTTTTCCTAAAAACATATTCCTATTGGAATATTTAAAAATGTCTTGTGAAAAGTCTTTAAGTAGCAGTTCATCTTCAACACCGGTTAAAAAGAGTAGAAGAGAGGAGACAGAGCCAGCTGTATCTTGCAAAGCTCATGACCAGGTTCAACGTCGAGAAAGAAATGCGATAACCTGTGAGCTGGACTTTTATCTCAAGTCAGTGTGAATTGATCGCACATGCGACCCTTATTCTTGGTGGGCAGCTAATGCCAAACAATACCCAAATTTAGCAAAGCTTGCAAAAATCTACCTTTCTGCTCCTTGCACTATTGTATATAGCGAAAGTGTTTTTTCTGAAGCCGTCCCTTTTTATGAAGAATAACGCAACCGCCTGCTACCTCTCAATGCAGAGAGTGCAGTGTGAGTTCTAAATGTAGTAATTCCTTTTCCTTGTATTACAGTTACTTACTATTGTGTAATTTAATACTTAAGATTAACTAAATAAAGCAAATAATTAACAAAAATATGTTTATTTACCGAATAGGCCGGATACCGGATAGTTACCGGATATCCGTTTCATCTCTAATGTCAACTCCAGTAAATTAATGGTGGTGGAGCGATGCTTAATAAAGCCATGCTGATATGGCGAAATTATCGAATAGCAAAGGTGTTTCAAATGAGGAGTAATTAATTTATTAAATAACTTTGGAATTGCCGACAATTTAGAAAAACGAATTTTTACGTTGGCAGCATCTGAATTTTTCCCTTTTTTATGTTAGGGAATTATGAAAGATTTCTTCCACTTAAGGGGGGAAATCGAGGTTTCCAAAGATAAGTTGAAAAGTTTATAAAGAGGTTTGCATAGAGCCCTGGCACAGTATCTTAGCACAGAGCCTGGTACTCCATCGAAACCTGGCGAGTACGCGGGTTTGACCCTTAGAATATCAGAGAATAAGCTGTTCTCGGAGAAAAACGGACAGAAAATAAGATTTGCTGATTGAATGTTGCACTGATATGTCTTTTTAAGCGGAGAATAAGTTGTTTGAAATAATTTCGCAATTAGATCTGCACTGGCCAGATCAGAGGTCGCAGATGAATTTGCAAACGTAAACAGAGGTGGAGAATATATATGTTTACGCTTAGTGCTTAAAAAGTTATAAAACTTCAGATCCTGAGTAAATTGTATCCTGCATCGGCGAATATAATTCCTGTAACACTCATCATCATGCACAGTAAAATTTTGCGGAGCTGGTAGATATCCTGAAAAATCGATGTATACTGTTTTTAGTAATTTTAAAGTTTGTGAGGATTCGCAAACCTTGTAAAGGAGGAGTAATCCAAACCTTGTAATCCAAGGAGGATTTGTTGAAGCGGACGGATATTTTTACGTCACACATGATGCAAAAAAATTTATTCAAAGCAGTGGTGGGCAAAACGCACACATGTTTAAAATTTGAGTGTGTGCATAAGCATCAAAAAACAATGAGAGCAGAGTATTCACTGAGCGAAAGAAAGGAAGTCTTTTAATATATTTTTCGTGAATTCAACAGTTCAAATGGTCACTAAAATAGTGTATTTTGTATTAAATAAAGTTATTTTTAGCAACAGTTCTTAAACAAATGAAAACTACACTTTCCTATCTATATTTTTTTTCTAAGTGAAAACCTTTCTTTTAAGTTTGGGCTGTCTAATGAGCCAAAATTGGAACAAATGAGAGAGCTTCTAAAAACATTTAAGTGTGCTCACACTATCAGTGTGCAGGAAGTGCTGCGGCAGAGTTTCGGGCGCGTGTTATAGAAATCGAGAATTTTCCCCCTGTGTTTTAAAGTGACATGGTATGAAATGCTTATCAGGTCGAATATGGAACAAAACCGTGTTTGAAATATTTGTAACACACTCAAAATCTTGATTTTGTTTAAAAAAAAGACTCTGAAGACTCTACGAATATCAATGAAGAACGCCAATGATATCTCACGGCATAAACTAGATTTGTCACAATTCTTGAACGAAAACCATATTGACGATATGCTACTGTTGGAAACGCATCATACAAGAAAATACAACTTTCAAATAAGATGCTACACAATCTATCGCACAGATCATCCAGATGGGAAATCCCTCGGGGGAACCGGAGTTCTAATCAGATAACGCATCAAACACCATTTGCACAAAAGGTTTAGCTCAACGTTGTACACGTGAATAAAAATCTTGACTGAGAACCTATGGAGGAGAGAGGTCAGAAATGGGCCGACAGGTTACGAAATCTCAGAGCTTGCCCTCACGGATCTTGTTCAGCGTCTTCTCGGTCATAAAGAGACCCACGATCTTGGTCAGCGTAGGATTCCGGGCACAATAGGCCAGAACATTGACAGGAAAGAGGCCATACCAGGTGAGATCCATCTTGTTGGTCAAGGCGACAGCGAACTGTTCCCCGCAACGCTCCGCCGTCAAGCGCTTTTGATTAGCCGTGCTCTGACCCACTTTAGTGCCCTGGGAGCCCGTGAAGGCCTCCTGGAAGAAATCCGTGGCAACGGGGACTGGAGCAAAGATGGTTATGTCCAGTTTTCGCATCTCCACCTTCAAGGAGAGGAGATAGGCGTTAAGGGCATGCTTGGCGGCGCAATAGGTGGCCGAAAATGGCACTGGACTGAAGCCAGCAATGTTGGAAGTGGCCGCCAAATGGCCACGACCTCCTCGATGCTCGACAAAGTACCGGACCACCAGTCTGGATAGGTGGACCACTGAGAAGACGTCCAGTTCGAATAGTTCCCGATCCACCTCTACATCGATATCAGTCCAGTTGGCTCTCTGCGATCTCCCAGCATTGTTGACCAGAACATCGAGGCCCTCGAAATGGTTGAGCACTGTGTAGTGATGCACTCGGTGCTCGTCCAGATCCAGCATAGCCATGGGCGGAATCAAAACATCCTTGGTGGAAAGCAGCTCCTTGGCAGCGGCAAGACACTCTTCCTCCACTCGGCGGGCACTGAGCACCAGCCTAACTCCCTGTTTGGCTAGGCTCACGGCCAGGGCTCGTCCAATTCCACTCGAGGCACCGGTTATCCAAACCACCTGTCCGCGCATCGAGGAGAGGGAAGCTCCAAACCGGGACTTGTACCACAGCGCCACATTGCAATCGAGCACGATCCAAAGGAGGACATAGATCACATAGTAGAGCACCAACAGAAAAAGCAGGAACTCCAGTAAGGTCATCTTGAGACTGGTAACCAAAACGAGAGCATGTCGGATCGGATCGGATCGGATCGGAAAACCTTTGCCCTTTGCCGCAACAGGAGAGACTGTTCAACAAACTTCTTGCAGGCAACATCGATACAAATTCCGATAAGAAACTCTTCGGTATGCTGGGCTCGTAGTGACGAAGACCAACTAAAACATTCGCTATACATCTTCAAAGTGTCTTCCAGCTATACCCTGCCTCTAATTCATTCTTCCTGCCAGTAATTCAGCCAGAGGCTACCCCTTAGCCAACTGCACTTTCAACTGAAATCGAAAAAGTCACCAAAAAATGGTGACCCTCTGACTCCAAAGATGTTGATCGAACTTCAAAATGTGCTATAGAGGTCGTCTGCAAACCATTTAAAGAGATCATTAATCTTAGCAGCAAAACGATTCCTTCAAGCACAAATTTCTTCGCTCGGGGATTGACTCGGGTATCCAGCGGATCCCGCCTGCGACGCAACGACCTTCCAACCCAGCAATGGCGTGCCGTCATTGTGTACACCGCTGGTACTGCTACTTTACTCTTCACGTGAGGACGGCTGAAAAGAGATCTCCTATGTCATGATGGACGAACCCCTTCCCGCCTACTCGTGGGTCCAAAATATAAATTCTACTTTATTAAATAACAAGAAAGGAAAGCTAACTTCGGGCGGAACCGAAGTTGACATACCCTTTCAGTTAAAACCGGATATAGATCGCAAACATCGGATTAAATTGGCCGATCCTTATGAGTATTTTATAATATAACCAATTTATTACAATAAAAAATCTAAAACAAAGTACCAAGCTTCCATCTTTAAAAATACCAAAGTTGGTATGCCAAAAATAGCATTCGTACCAAATACGAATTCTCTAGCATTAAAAACACCGAAGTTATAGATTTTCCGATCAATCAGTTATATGGCGGCTATAAGATATAGTCGGCCGATCCTTATGAAATTTGGTAGGTCGTATTATTTTGCCAAAAGCAGCATTCGTACCAAATCTGAAGGGTATAAAAAGGAAGGGTATAAGGGTATAAAAACCAAAGCGGAGAAAGCGAACTCCCTAAAAAAGTTCGGAAATGGGGTCAACGACCCGACAAACGTCAAGGCCCTCAAAAGCCAAGGATTGGCTGGAGAAGCTCCCTACAGAGGAGCAACATCCGGAGGCGGGACGCGCAGGTGCAGAGGAGGATTTCAAGGCATCTTATTCTAAAGCGGGGCTGTAGCGCTCGACGTTCGATTTTTCTTGACGTATTTCAAGCTTTTGACCGAGTTTGGTTTAATGGCCTTATGCAAAAAATTAAAACGTATTTGCCAACATACACCCACAAGGTACTGGAATCATACCTCTACAATAAGGAATTCTCAATGAGATGCAACGCAGCCACTTCGGAAGAGTACGCGGCCTATTTCTATATGTTTTTTATACTGCAGATATTCCTACGAACGCACAACTAACAACGTCAACGTTCTACGACGATACCGTTATACTTAGTCGCTCCAGATGCCCAACGCAAGCAACAACCCGACTCACTATTCATCTCATAGTAGTGGCTGTACGGAAAGGAAAAGGATGCTGTACGGACTGGCGCATTAAAATAAACGAACAAAAGTGTAAACGTTACATGTTTACTTAATAGATTAACACGCCCTCCGCTTTCACTAAACGGTATGCAGATTCCTTAATCTTACGAAGTAACGTACTTTGCCGTACACCTTGATAGACGACTAACCTGGCGTAAGCACATCGAGTGCAGAAAGATTCACTTAACATTGAAAGCCAGCAGCCTCCACTGGATCATAAACTCACGATAGCCACTGTGCCTGGACTACAAGTATGGCTCGCTGGGGATACGGAAGCAGCAGCAACATAGACATCATACAGCGCGCGCAATAGAAAATCCAGATGCCCAACGCAAGCAACAACCCAACTCACTATTCATCTCATAGTAGTGGCTGTACGGAAAGGAAAAGGATGCTGTACGGACTGGCGCATTAAAATAAACGAACAAAAGTGTAAACGTTACATGTTTACTTAATAGATTAACTCGCCCTCCGCTTTCACTAAACGGTATGCAGATCCCTTAATTTTACGAAGTAACGTACTTTGCCGTACACCTTGATAGACGACTAACCTGGCGTAAGCACATCGAGTGCAGGAAGATTCACCTAACACTGAAAGCCAGCAGCCTCCACTGGATCATAAACTTACGATAGCCACTGTGCCTGGACTACAAGTATGGCTCGTAGCTGTGGGGATACGGGAGCAGCAGCAACATAGACATCATACAGCGCGCGCAATTGAAATTCTTAAGAACTTTTACTGGAACACCTTGGTATGTTTGGAACGAAAACATCCACCGGGATCTAGGTATCCTCGCAGTGAATGACGAAACCCAGAAGCAAAACGAGTCCTACAAAGAAAAACGGTCTTCGCATCCAAATTTCCTCGCTCAGGGATTGACTCTGGTTTCTAGCGGATCCCGCCTGCGACGCTACGACCTCCAAACCCAGAAATCGATTTTTAGGGCCGTCTAACTCTGTATCCGTCAATAATCTTGTTAGTTGAGTTAAAAGTATAATATTTGATATACATCTTGTTAGTCTCGCAAAGAAAAGATTCAAGAAATTGAATCCTCTATTGAACCAGAGTTAGTCTCGTCAAGAAGCAATGTTTAAAAAAATAAAGTTTTATTTGATAAAAAATCGAAATCAATATTAAGAAGGAAAATTTGTTATATTTATAATTTAATATATTGTAATTAAATGAAGTAAAAAATAGAAAAAGAAACTGTCGCATCAATATGACAAAATATATTTGCCGACCAGTGTAATTTGATTTCTCTTCTACTTTTTAGCTGAAAAAATGTCTAGATTGTCAACCCGTTTGTGGGTTTTCCTCTTTGGTTCCTCAAAAGAACCAACAGAAAAAAAATATGAGCATGTTCACGACCAATTTTAAAACATTTTTTGTCCTAAAATAATTATGACACTTTAAAATTACGTTAAAAATTAAAAAAAAAAAGAAATACCTAAAAATTCATAAATATTCAAAAACGGATAGCGTAAGAACCAAGGTCTGAAGGTTTTCTTAATGGTGTAATTCTCTTTTTTCATTAATAAACATGTAAATAGTAAGAAGAAAAAAAGAGAAGAAGAAAAAATACACCAAAAATAGTACAATCACGCACGACAAAAAAATTATCAAATCACATCACCAGTTGCAACAATTCAAATCGCTTCAAGTATAACCCAACTCCAACTCAGCTCATGTGAGTTAGACATCTGCATGGCATCACTCATATGAAACGATAAAATGCAACGCAAATGCAAAATGCGTGAAATCACTCGAGATCACATTCCGTGGCTTTCAGAGAAATGTAAGAAAATAAATGAAGCGTACAACGGAATAAAACCGGAATAGAGTTATTGGTCTGTTCCACCGAATGTATAGTTCGACGTGATTGCCCGAGCCCACAAAGAATACAAATAGCATATAGCATAAAACTGTGTCAATACTTTATTTCGGGGCTCTTCCAAATACAATATGAATCGTTCCTTATTCCCACAATTGGCTCCGCCTCGGATCCTTGCTGCTCCTCCTGGTCCAGGAGCCGTCATATTCTTTTCTCACAGGATCACGCCTGTAAGACTTGACCCTTATTCACCCTTACTACTGGCCGCTTTCGCACCCCTCGACCCTTCTTTGCCCCCGGCTACCTGTCTTGGCGTGTGGGGAGACTCAATCTTCTCACACTTCCCCCCTCCTTCGGGAAACGACATAGACGGTTGTCGGACAATGTTCCCCAAGTCTCTTTTTTGTTTTTTTCTTTAAACGTTGCTTTTTTAGAGATGATTTCTTGTATCTTCTCTTTGCGAGACTAACAAGATGTGACGGCCCTAAAACTCGATTGCTGGGTTGGGAGGTCATTGGCACCGGTATCATCAATACACAGCAGCAGCTCAACAGAAACAAACAAAAAAAAAATATATATATATGATAAATAGATAAAAAAAAATTCAACCTCTCAAACTGCTGTGTCTGGCGATCGTGTGTGTGTCGGAGAGCACTTTGTGTGCGCATGTGAGAGAGTACAAGTATGCATCTTGGGTATTTCATCAGAATAGTAATTTCATCACTATGCTACTATTGCATCAGCCTATAGCTGAATTGCGATTGGTTGTTGTGGTTTTGCGTCTCTGAGAACAATCGTTACGACGCGACGACAGCCTGGCGCCATTCTCGCCGAGTGTGGTTCACTGAAGAAGAATACTAAAGAAATAGATCAGTCGAACATTAGACATCGTTGTGACCAGAGCTCGCTACTAACGCGTATATCAATCGCCGACAACGGAAGAGGACAATCTGCACACAGTGGTTTACAAAGATAAATGTAAGTTGTGTGATTAACGACCGTATATGTGTACAACAATCGCTGTTAAGACACCGGGATCGTTTCAATTTGTCAATTTATATGAATGCAAATGTATTATTATGAAATACAAAACAAGAATACTAAAACAAACAAAAAAAAAAAAAATGGTAGAATAAATTAAACCTGCAACAAAATATTATACGGTTCCCTTCGCCAAATATCAGGCAAACATGTATGATTTGTGTTACGCCGCTTGTGAAACTCTTGTTGCGTCGTTGTGCAGTGGCTGCCGCCAAGAGCTGATGACGCGCCGGAGTGGCGGAGTGACACTTGATGCCGTGTTGGCTTGTACACTGTCGAATTTCTTTTTGCACTACACACTAAGGGATAATCAAATTAATTAAAGGAAAATGCTATACGTTCTATTTCTACATCATATGTAAAAACAAATAATAATAATAAGAAAAAGAAGAGAAAACAACAAAGCATTCCATGAACAACATAACTTTTATTGTTGTCACGTGTTCACTAACCTCTGATAAAAAAAAAAAAAATAATATATTTATATTATTTGAATATTTACTAAATCGCATACAACAACAAAGGTGAAAGGAAACACAGCAGCACTACACGAATAGCATACAACTTACACTAAACACAGGGAAGCAGGGAAAAGAGAAAACTGCGTATCGGATACACACTACAGGTTTTCTTTTGCTTTATAAAGAATCATAGTGTACATAGTATCACATATTATAGTACACTATTTAACCAGATTAAGACACAAACGAAGCCGTGTAGTAAATTTATCCTAATTTATCCTATACTTCAAAAATACATATACATATATATAGTTAACTAGCAGTACCCTGCCACGTTTCGCTGTGGCATATTGTGGTTGCACGCATAAGAAATAAGTCAAACAAAAAAGAATAATTTTCAAATTAATTAAATTCTGTAATACTTGTGGGTATACAATATTCTTTGTTTCTCCCTTCTCCGCGTAAATATAAAGATCGATCTTCTGTACATCCACTCAGAGTCTGATAATTCATTTACCCCATCCTTTTTTGAGATTGTAAGTAACAAATTTCAGCTTATCATTGCGTTGCTTGTTCCTTTTACTTTTTGTGAAAGTCTGACCAGACGAAAATATATGTATAATTTTATAGGGCTGCCACTTCTGCTAAAAATCATGAAATGATATGTGTCGCATAAACAGGGATTATCACGCTTTCAAAAAATCCTTTTTCAATTATCAAAATAATAGATAAAAGTTAATAAAAAATTTAAAACTATTTACCTACAATATTTTTGATAGGTATGTATGTATAGCATAACAATCACACACATATATATATATATACTCTTCACATTCATACTTTTCAGTATTGATTTCCTTTTGTGCACAAAATTCAATTAAGTTATATTTTTTTGTTTTCTGTTTTGTCAAAAAAAAGCAACGGCTTGGCATTTAAATTGATTTGAAAAGTTTTCTTCATCGGTTTACAATGCCATTAAATCGTCTTTCGTCGTTTCAATTTTGTGCAACTGAGTGGGACGCTCGTGCGCTTACCTCACTCTAACCGAAACGGCTACGCAGTCAATTCATTTTGTATAGAGTTAATTTGAATGTAGGTTTTTTGGCATTCATGCAGATGTCAGTCTGATTCTAACGCTTTGGGCTAGCTTGGTTCGAATCAAATCGCTTCGAATCAACCGAAGGTTACGCGTTACTCAGCTTAATGCAAAATTTTGGTTGCTGTTTTACGACGATCCAGGCAAATGATTTAAATCATTAGGGTATACTCGTACTGGGAAGTTTTAAGTACGTCTCATCCTCGAAAAAGGAAATAAAGGGATCAATTTATAAAGTCATTTATAAAGAAACTGTCTAAAAATACACGGAAACATGCATAACCTCATTTGCGAAGTTCTTAAGGGGTTATATACCTTCTTTGTCGAAGAAAAAGAGGAGAGTTCATAATTTTTTTTAGGTATGTAGGAATTATTTTATTACACGGATGTTTTAATTTTTTAATAGTACACATTATTAACAATGTTTGTGCAAAATTTGGTGGAAAAATATTAAATAGTTTTTAAGGGGTGGCTGTTTCCCTTAGAGGCTTTTTTTTAGAGCCTTGCGGTGACAGGTCCCCAGGTCGAACAGGTCAACTGAAACCATAAAAGTAAAAAAATGTCATTAGTTTAGTGTAATTCCTTGTGCTTGAACGATCGGTTTTAAAACTTTTTTTTTATGCATACGGGAACGTTTTATGCTAAAAATGAACTTTTTGGTCTCTAGAAATTTCACTAAAAAATTCATTTCGGCGAAAAAAAAGTTTGTGCGTGAAAAGTCGATCGTTCAAGCACAGAAGAATTTCATTACGAACATTAAAAAAAAAATTTGAAGTAAATCGGTTCAGTAGTTTTCCGCCAATCCATGTCACCGCAAAGTCATTTTTCAAGAAGCACCATTTCGAGATATTCGCGTTTAAAGTTTCAAGTTCAGTTCAAGGCCGCGACAAGGCGCGCGGTTAGGAGGGCTGTAACTATTTTTCTACTGCTCCAATCTCTATGAAAATTTGGGGAAATGTTCTCAAGGAGTTGTTCTTCAAGATAAGGCAATAAAAAAATTTTCGATTTTTTGAAAATAAAAAAGGTATATAACCCCTTAAGCGTATTTGGATAGCTGTAATTAATGTTTAGATTTCGGTAAAAAGAAAATCGATCTGAAATGATAATGCGAAGGATCGTGCACTGCACGATCGAGCGTCTAAGTAAAGCGGGGCGCGGATCAACGCCTAATTATGATGAACGACCGAGAGACACCGCGATACAGCGACACAACATTAGCGCGAGACGGCAGATGCAGGTCGAATGTACGGTAGCGGGCGACGCGAGCAAGCGGAAACCAATAACAACGGTGCCAAAATAGAGAAAGTGAAAAAGTGCCGTTACAGTCGGTTTTTGGGGTCAAAAAATTATTGCCAAATAGATTTTCCGTCGGGTGAATGATCCGACAGTATCGTAGATTCTAGAATGCATTTTCAATTCGCATGAGTTATAGCAGCCCGTAAGGGCAAACTTTTAATATTCAAAACAGTAAGTTAATGTTTTTAAAATTTTTTTGTGTTTTTCCTTTGCACGTTCCTTTTAAAATGTTTTTCCTTTGCACGCAGTATATAACGGTTGGAACGGAAGTATATAAGTTGGAAGTTGGATCGGCCGGGATGGGCCGGCTATAGCTGCCATATAACTGATTGATCGGAAATGCTATAACTTCCGTGTTTTTAGAAGTAGATAATTCGATTTTTGTATGAATGCTATTTTTGCAAAATAATACGACGTGCCAAATTTTATAAGGATCGGCCGACTATATCCGATAGCTGCCATATAACTGATTGATCGGAAATGCTATAACTTCGGCCGACTAAAAATTGGTGGCGATTTGGTAAAAATACCAACTTTAGTGTTCTTGAAGATAGAAGCTTGGGACTTTTTTTTTTAGATGTTGTATTGTAATAAATTTGTTATTTTATAATATTCTCATATTGATCGGCCAACTTTATTCGATTTTCGCGATATATATCCGGTTTTAACCGCAAGGGTATATCAACTTCGGCTCCGCTCGAAGTTAGTTTTTCTTTCTTGTTTTCTAATATATTAAATTTGGTTTTTTATAGTTTCTTTTAGGTCAACTATACAGAATAATATAAAACTTTACAGTGGAGAGCTTTTTAAATGCTCAAAACATTAAATGTTCAAGTAAATGCTAACGACTTTTTCTAAGAATATGTATGCAATCATGGTAACAAAATGGTATATTTTAATTCTTAAATAAGCCAATTCATAAATATAAATTAAACTGATTTAAACTGCAGCTTTTATAAAATAAACCCTTGTATAAACCTTTTATCATCAAAATTCAGACAGCCACACCTAATCGAATAACATTCTAATTTTTAAACGGTACAACCAACCCAATCCGATATTTTTCTTAAAATTTATTCAAGATAATTCGAGTTTCTTCTTCCTCACAACTGAAACCTTAATTAAAATTAAAAATACATAAAATAAAAGTACGATTGAAAATGTTGTAATTCGGATCTTGTTCTTTTACCGGGATACCCGGATCGGATACCATATTTTATACCGGGATCGACCGACTGGTATCCTAAAGCTGCCATATAAATGATTGTTCCAAAAAGCTGTAACTGGTGTTTTTAAAGTTTGAGAGCTGTGATTTAAAAGGATTTCATTTTTTGCCAATTGATTGGTTGTGCCAAATTTTATAAGGATCGGCCGACAATGTTTTACAGCTGGCATAGAATAGGAAGCTCTGGAATGACTTTGAATTTGGTTTTTTTAAGATAGAAGTTACAGATTCCATATTTGGACAACTGATCCAAACTTCCCAATTTTTAGGTATCAGTTAACTTAGGATATAGATATCATTTGACTGACCGATCGGAAATAACCCCACTTTTGTGTTTTTTTTTTTAAATAGAAGCTTCGCATTTTTTTCAAAATTTATATTATAACAAATTGATTTTATAAACAATTCTCATAAAGATCGGTACTATACGGATATTATTACATCATATTTGCGATGTATATCTGATCGGCTCCGTCCGAAGTTAGCTTCACTTTCTTGTTTAAGTTAATAGTAAATTGGGTGAAAATTAACAAAAAAAAAATATATATTTTTACGCGTCGATATATGGAATATTCGTCCATTGACACCTCAACCATCTTAATCAGACAAAAACCAATGAATCTATCTAAACATGCCTTACTTCGCTAAAAAGCTCGTTTTTTAAGGAAAAGACTTATTTTATTTTTAAATACTCTGAATACATTTTTGTTTTTAACAAAAATATATTTAATTTTTAAATTTTCCTGTAACAATTGTTTGCCAACTGTGAAGCTTAGCGTTAAGTACACATGTACACAAATTAGTATTATTAGCTATATTTAGAATTTAAACCGCTTAGGAGTTAAACCGCTCATTGGTTAACCCTTCAGTTTGTTGTTTGGTGCCTAATTTTATTTTAATTTATTTTTTTAAGGTCCCCTTTTCTTTATAAGTTTCCTTCTCAACTAAGAAATTTTATAGTTTTAACAATAAACTAATCTAGTCCCGTATTTTTTTTTGTTAATACATAATTGATTCTGATTTGTCAGCTGTTTATAATTTGGGCAACTTAGGCTAAGCTTAGCAAACCTAACCGAAATACCTGTTAGACGTCATATTGCATTGTTGCGATTTCGAGCATGTCTTTTTCGATCTGCCATTTGTACTTACAGTCTATTTGGCTCCTTCGCCTCGGAATTCGGATTGTTTCTAACTGATTGTTTAGATATAAAATAAACGCAAATAACTTTATATAGGGCTTATTATTGGAAGAAAATTTGTAACAAGATACAAATAAGATAAATGTATAAAATTGACTCAATCAAAAATTGAATACGGTCTTAGCCAAATATTTTCTTCCATATAAATACATACATATTTGCTCTGCTTGCAAAGTTTTTTCAAGTTTATTTAGCTTCTTCTTCTTTACAGCTTATAAAAAAGAAAATGTATAATTTGTAATTCTCTAGGGTCCATTAAAACAAACGTTAATTGGAGCGCGTTTGGCAGCACCATCTAAATTTCTGGTGTTTTGTTTCTTTGATTAGAGTCGTTGCTCACTCTCATTACTGAAAAACGTTTTCTTTTTCATTTTAACTTTTCACTTTCTCTTAAAGCGAATGATCGTGACTTAATCGTGAATTTTACATTTAATTGAAAGTAATTTATCACTTAACAAAAGTTGATCAAAGTTAAATGCAAATATGCGTAGGTCTGTTTAATTAAGTCATGTAATAAAACAATCCCTTCATCCCAGTCTACCATCCACTACTCGTTAGGTAAAAACGTAAAACGTTAAAAACATTTGGCACCCACCAAATGTGCAAAGTGCACTGCCTCAGTTTCCGATGCCATTACCCGTATTGCTGGGGTCCACTTATGCTGCGATAGTTTTCGCAATGTTTATGACGAAATGAGTTCGTTCGTGAGACAGACCAAGATCAAAATTAAAGAGTTAATCAATGATTTTTGCCAAATCAATGAGCAACTATGTGCGCTTAACTCTCAGTTAAGCAGCCTTTAGCTACTAAATGAGCCGCCAAAGCTAAAGAAATCCACTGTTCGTAATTCGCTTTAGAATGCTGAGCCAAAAATTACGCAGCCACTTATTCGTGGACTGCAGTCCACAATTAAAAATTTGTGGAAGAATTAAAAATGTTATTTATTTAAGATCGAAACATTTGCCAAAAGTCTATCTGTTTGGGTAAATTTGCGTAAAAGTAAAGGGATTGTGTTACTCTTTCTTCAACAACATTCTAATTGTGAATACACTTCGATTCAAACCTCAATCAGCCCAATAATTCTCCGTTCAGTTATTTAAAAGTTATTTATAATTTTTTCTTCTTTTTCTCAGCTGAGAAAATGTTGTCTAGATGTCAACCCGTTTGTGGGCTTGTTTCATCTACTGTAGATGAACAATCTGAAAAAAATTTGTTTAACAGATGACTCCTCACATCATCAACAGTAGCATCCGGCATAAGGCGAGAGACAAATATGGCCTTACGGGGAGTAACTGCCCTCAGCGTAAGTCCAGAAGATCTAACTTCAGGCGCACACCAGTCAAAGTCCTTGGAGACATCAAATCAGGAGCAAAGGGTAGGTTGTCCAACAATGGAGGCTCCAAGATGATAGGAGGCTCGAGATTTGTACTCGGTACACTGATCGCTTCTTGCAAGGATATTAGAGTGCCCTGAAGGAAGGCTCATCAAGTCCCTTGGTACTAGCAACGAAAGCTAGGCGTCGTGAAGAACAACAAGTACAAAACACTACAGCTCGGAGAGACTTAATGTTGGAGAATATAGTTAAAGAAAGTAAAAAAACAAGGAAAGTACCGTGAAGAAATGTGGAAACTGCGGAGGCAACCATACGGCAAACTATAGAGGATGTATGCTGTATAAGGAGTTGAAGAGTCGCATGCGTCAAGCGACCGCAACGCGCAACCAAAATCCACAGAATGCGTACATTGCGTCAAAAACCACGCCAGACGTCTTCTTCGCGAAAGCAGCGAGATCCTCATTCGGTCCACTAAACACCACCAACGGCTTCTCCTATGCCGATGCTCTACGATCTCTACGGAAGGGAAATTCCAATTCAGCCTAACTCTCAAAGCGCTCAACAGGCCCCAGAACAGCCACACAGCAAAACGGAAACTATGATGCTTACCCTCCAACAAAGTATGATGGAGCTTATGTCATTCATGAAAACGACCATGCAAACGCTTGTTCAAAACCAGAACATGGTGATACAGCTGCTCGTAGCACAACAGTCTAAATAATCTATGCAGGCGCTACGAATATCAACGTGGAACGCCAATGGTGTCTCACGGCATAAACTAGAATTGTCACAATTCTTGACCGAAAACCATATGTATTGACGTTATGCTACTGGTGGAAACGCATATTACAAGCAAATACAACTTTCATATAAGAGGCTACACAATCTACCGCACAGATCATCCAGATGGGAAAGCCCACGGCGGAACTTGAGTTCTGATCAGAGAACGCATTAAACACCATTTTCACAAAAGGTTTGCAACAAACTTCTTGCAGGCCACATCGATACAAATTCAGTCAAGCAACGGAATCCTTTCAATCGCTGCCGTTTACTGCCCTCCTCGTTTCTCAATCTCGGAAGGACAATTTATGGACTTCTACAATTCACTTGGCGATCGATTTATAGCCGCAGGAGACTACAACGCCAAACATACGCACTGGGGATCACGTCTATTGACTCCCAAAGGAAGACAATTGTACAATGCAATTATAAATGTAAAAAATAAACTGGACTACGTTTCCCCTGGAAGTCCCACATACTGGCCAACAGACCCACGAAAGCTCCCAGACCTTATTGATTTTGCAGTGACAAAAAACATACCACGCAATCTAATAAGTGCCTAAGCAGTATAATCAGACCACTCGCCTGTGCTTCTAACGCTTCTTCAAAGCCCAGAAATAACCCTTCAGCTTGACGACGACAAAAACGAACTGGCTAAAATACAAAAAGTACGTGAGTGCCCACATAGAACTCGCCCCGGAATTTAACATGGAATCGGACATCGACTACACTACGAGCGCCCTGGAAGAAGTACTCGTTGCGGCAGCTAAAATCTCTACTCCTCATAGGAAAAAAGTAGACCGAAACAAACACTTTAAATCTAATCAGCAAATCGAACAGCTCGTGCGAGAGGGGCGCACGCGTCGTGATTGGCAAATCAGCAGATCACCAGCTTCAAAACAACGCCTTAAGGAAGCGTCATCATTCATCAGCGTAAGGATCATTCGACCAGGCTCTTCACCAACAGGAAGAAAATGCACAGCTGAGGTACATTCAGAATCTCTCGCCAACAAGAGAGATGCCTTCCAGCCAAACCCAGCCTCAAATTCATTCTTCCTGCCAGTAATTCAGCCAGAGTCCTCCCCTCAGCCAGCCGCACCTTCATTCCGGCCGAACGAAATCGAAAAAGTCATAAGAGGGCTAAAACCAAAAAAGTCTCTCGGTGGTGACCTTTTGACCCCAAAGATGCTGATCGAACTTCCAAAATGCGCTATAGAGGTCGTCTGCAAACTATTTAATGGAATCATTAATCTTGGCTATTTCCCAAAAAAGTGGAAGAAATCCATCATTATAATGATACCGAAGCCTGAAAAAGACCACACAATTCCGTCATCATACAGACCAATAAGCCTTTTATCTTGTTTGTCTAAATTGTTTGAAAATTGCTTGTTAACTCGCATAATACCACATCTGGAAGCTTGCAACATTATCCCGGCACACCAATTTGGCTTTCGAAGAAACCATGGAACCATCGAACAAGTGAACAGATTAACATCCGAAATACGCTCAGCCTTCGAACAGCGAGAATACTGCAGCGCTATTTTCCTCGACGTATCTCAAGCTTTCGACCAAGTTTGGCTCATCGGACTCATGCACAAAATTAAAACGTATTTGCCAACATACACCCACAAGCTACTGGAATCATACCTCTACAATACGGTATTCTTAGTGAGGTGCAAAGCAGATACTTCGGGCGACTACACCATCGAAGCTGAAGTTCCACAGGGAAGCGCACTCGGGCCGTGTCTATATGTTTTGTATACTGCGGATATTCCTACGAGCGCACAACTAACAACGTCAACGTTCGCCGATCATACCGCTATCCTTAGTCGCTCCAGATGCCCAACGCAGGCAACAACCCAACTGGCTAATCATCTCACAATAGTGGAAAGGTGGCTGTCCGACTGGCGCATTAAAATAAACGAACAAAAGTTTAAACATATAACGTTTACTTTTAATAGACAAACATGCCCACCGCTTTTATTAAACGGTATGCAGATCCCTCAAGCTAACGACGTAACGTACCTTGGCGTTCACCTTGATAGATGACTTACCTGGCGTAAGCACATCGAATGCAAAAAGATGCATCTAAAACTGAAAGCCAGCAGTCTCCACTGGATCATAAACTCACGATCGTCACCGTGTCTGGACTACAAGTTACTACTGTATAATTCAGTCCTAAAGCCAATCTGGACGTATGGCTCCCAGCTGTGGGGGAACGCGAGCAGCAGCAACATAGACATCATACAGCGCGCACAATCAAAAATCTTGAGAACTATCACAGGGGCACCTTGGTATGTTCGCAACGAAAACATCCACCGGGATCTGGGCATCCTCGCAGTGAAAGACAAAATCCAGAAGCAAGAATAGTCATACAAAAAAAAAACTTTCTCCGCACCCAAATTTGCTCGCTCGGGGATTGACTCTGGTTTCTAGCGTATCCCGCCTGAGACGCAACGACCTTCCAACCCAGAAATCGATTTTTAGGGCCGTCTAACTCTGTATCAGTCAATATAACTGTTAGTTAAGTTAAAAGTATAAGATTTGATACACCTCTTGTTAGTCTCGCAAAGAAAATATTCAAGAAATAAAAGCAACGTTTAAAAAAAAAAAAAAAATTCACTAAAATTTTAAAACTCAACAACTAGTGAAGCTACCAAAACATACTCTAAGTCATTACAAAAGTTTTTGAATTGTCAAATTCTCTTTCTTGAAGATTAAACATCTTAGGTGTTTATTACAACTAGCCAAGTTCCAAGCAGTCGTTTAATCATTTAAGCTGTCAAAACTTGCGATGTTTATCAACGTAATTGATTGGTTGTGCCAAATTTTTTAAGTATCGGCCGACAATATTCTACAGCTGGCATAGAATAGGAAGCTCTGGAATGTCTTTGAATTTATTTTTTTTAAGATAGAAGATACAGATTCCATTTTTGGACAACTGATCTAAACTTCCCAATTTTTAGGTATCAGTCAACTTAGGATAGGAAAATGATATCTAATTAGGAAATGATATCTAATTTGACTGACCGACGTTTGCCTTTGATATGGCAGCTTTATTGTAAATAGCATTCATTGCATTGATGATTTGACATATTTGGCGCAGAATGGTAATCATGCAGCCATAAAAGATCAATACCTACATTTTATATACTGGAATTTGTCTATTCTCGTGTCTATTTGGCGAATTCTCTAGTCCCTTCAATAAGAAACTATTAAGGGGTTTACAAATTTTTTTTTTTTATTATGCCTGGTCCACAGAAATTTCACTAAAAAATTCATTTCGGCGAAAAAAAAGTTTGTGCGTGAAAATTCGATCGTTCAAGCACAGAAGAATTTCATTACGAAAATTAAAAAAAAAAATTGAAGTAAATCGGTTTAGTAGTTTTCCGCCAATCCATGTCACCGCAAAGTCATTTTTCAAGAAACACCATTTCGAGATATTCGCGTTTAAAGTATTAAGTTCAGTTCAAGGCCGCGACAAGGCGCGCGGTTAGGAGCGCTGTAACTATTTTTCTACTGCTCCAATCTCTATGAAAATTTGGGAAAATGTTCTCAAGGAGTTGTTCTTCAAGATAAGGCAATAAAAAAATTTTCGATTTTTTGAAAATAAAAAAGGTATATAACCCCTTAAGCGTATTTGGATAGCTGTAATTAATGTTTAGATTTCGGTAAAAAGAAAATCGATCTGAAATGATAATGCGAAGGATCGTGCACTGCACGATCGAGCGTCTAAGTAAAGCGGGGCGCGGATCAACGCCTAATTATGATGAACGACCGAGAGACACCGCGATACAGCGACACAACATTAGCGCGAGACGGCAGATGCAGGTCGAATGTACGGTAGCGGGCGACGCGAGCAAGCGGAAACCAATAACAACGGTGCCAAAATAGAGAAAGTGAAAAAGTGGCGTTACAGTCGGTTTTTGGGGTCAAAAAATTATTGCCAAATAGATTTTCCGTCGGGTGAATGATCCGACAGTATCGTAGATTCTAGAATGCATTTTCAATTCGCATGAGTTATAGCAGCCCGTAAGGGCTAACTTTTAATATTCAAAACAGTAAGTTAATGTTTTTAAAATATGTTTTAATATTTATACCTAAATTTACTTAATTTTTATATTTTTAATTTTTATATTTTTTATGCCGCCAAGTTAGAAATATTTTATTGTAGTGCAATACTTAACGCTCATGCATTATGTCAAAATTTCTCCTCTGAATTATTTTATTTTGGTGACCAAAATAAAATAATTCATTTTGTAACCAGAAAAAAAATTATTTTTTCAAAATAAAAAAACTTAACAAAGTTTAATCGTATGGTTCTAAATTATATACAAAAATGAACGCAGTAATGGAACCTTATTCTTAAAATTGCGAAGTAGTTAAATATTTAATATTCTCCTTGTGATATTTAATCTCTGTTGTTATTATTTTTAAATTAACGATGTTAACTGCGGGTTCGGTGTCTTAGGGCGAATCATCATAGTGGATTTTTTCAGTGTGTAGTCCCATCCTCTCCAACGAAACCAAACAATTCCTTGTCGAGCAGTTAAATCTTGAGGATCGTGCAGATATAGTCCATTTAATCCACGACCGCATGACTTCCACCACCAGCCACCCTTTTAGAAAAAAAAATGAAAATATATGAAATATATGAATATATTCAAATATGAACTATGTTTATACCCTTGCAGATGGTATTATAATTTTGGTCAAAAGTGTGCAACGCAGTGAAGGAGACATCTTCAACCATATAAAGTATATATATTCTTGATCAGGATCACCTCCTGAGTTGATATGAGCATGTCCGTCTGTCCGTCTGTCTGTCTGTTTCTACGCGAACTAGTCTCTCAGTTTTAAAGCTATCGTCTTGAAACTTTGCACACACCCTTCTTTCCTTTGCACGCAGTATATAACGGTTGGAACGGAAGTATATAAGTTGGAAGTTGGATCGGCCGGGATGGGCCGACTATAGCTGCCATATAACTGATTGATCGGAAATGCTATAACTTCCGTGTTTTTAGAAGTAGATAATTCGATAAATCTCTATGAAAATTTGGAAAATTTTCTCAAGGAGTTGTTCTTCAAGATAAGGCATAAAAAAATTTTCGATTTTTTGAAAATAAAAAAGGTATATAACCCCCTTAGAGGGACATCTGAGTAGAGTTTTGAAAACAAATTTTTTTCCGCTTAAAAAATTCTTTAAGGTCTTAAAAATAACATATCAAAAGAAAGAGTCCGGCAAAAGTGTCTAAGTGTCGAAATTTTCCATTCTGCGGCGATGCCTCAGTGGTATATCCCACAGTACTTAAAACTTTAAATGCGTTTTTCTCGAAACCGTTTTTTTTTAATTGGCCGAACACATAACTCGAACAACTCTAAATCTCTATCAATCTAAAATTTTGGCAGTATACTCAGAATGCCTATGTCTATCGACACGTAGGATTTTTTTTTATCAACAATTTTGTGTTTTTTTTTGTTCGTGAAAATTGAAAATTTTGTTCAATCACTCACCATTTTGCAAAAAAACAATATATCGAAAAAATCCTACGTGTGTCGATAGCCGTTGATGTACAGAAACTAACGAAACTTGAATTTTTGTTTTAGATCAGTGGTGGGCAAACTCTCATTTTACATAGCACGCAAGTATAGGGTAGGAAATTCTGTCGCAGCGCTGCCGGCACACTGACAGTGTGAGCATTCTCAATTTTTTTTTAGAAGCTCTCTCATTTGCACTCATTTTGACTCATTTGACAGCCCAAACTTAAAAATCAAAATGTTTCCACTGAGAAAAATTTTCTCACAAATTGGGTTGAAAAAAGTTTTCTCCATAGAAAATAAAGATAGGGAAGCGTAGTTTTTGATTTTTTTAAGAAATGTTGCTAGAAAAGGTGTCTATAAAATAAAATACACTATTTTAGTTCCTATTCAAACTTTTGAATAACTAAAAATGAAATAAAAAAATACGTTTTTTTCGCTCAGTGAATTCTCTGCTCTCATTGTTTTTCTCTGCTACGCACACACTCAAATTTTAAACATGTGTTAGTTTTGCCCACCACTGTTCTAGATAAAAAATTAGGGACGTTAGGTGTTCGGCCATGGAACCCCTTTAAAAAAATAGAGCCTACGAATAAAGGCTGCATTTTGTTTTCGATTTATAAAAAAAAAAATTTTTGTTGAACTTTAAATATAATATAATAAAACCTTATTTACAAATTTTCGATTAGCTTTTTCATTTGGCCAAAAAAAATTCCAGAAAATCTGCTTTTTTTTCGCCTGTTACTCAGATGTCCCCCCTTAAGCGAAACACTATCGACATTTTTTGTTTATTTTTGTTGTAAGCTCCAAAATGAAGGAGATATTAGATTCGGGGTGAGCTTTTCTTCGCTCTCTTTTTTACGATAGCTTATCCTTTATTTCAAAAGGTGCGTCTCAACCTTTGTGCGCTTTCTTGCTTTTTCTTCTTCATTGGAATGCATAATAGAAAGGTTTCTGGGCTCTGAAGCTCATTTCTGCAATATTTCCGGTTCTTGCCGCCCTCTTCGCCACCAAGTCCTTGGCCTGGCCTTTTTCAATTGACTCTTATCAATCCCCGACCTTTATCGGGATTGGCTAAGTTGGAGCAGAAGTCTAAAGGATGCTTCATGTGTCATGGTTTTAAGAAATCAATTTGCATCTCCCATCTCTGTAATTTACGTTGTGGCTTGAACTGTCAATGAAATATGTTCATTGGACAACAGGTAATGGTCCAAAAGGACTCCAAGATCGTTTATTAAGGAACCCCGATCTAATACGTTATTTTCCAGTTGTTATATTGTTAGAACACCTTAAGAAGCTTTCGTCAAGGTCCAATTGCACATGTCTATGAAGAAAATGGTCTGAGAAACAGAAACATAACTTAAGATCATCGGAACACATAATATAGTGCTCAGCTTACGAAACTAGTTAAGTCGTTACCGGAAAGGAAAAAAAGAAAATGGAAGACTACCTTGGTGGATACCAGATGTTTTACCAGATCTAGACACAACGCTTGCTTTAATAGGTTGCTGCAGGACTTTAAGGCATAAGTTTTCTGTAGTAGAATAATCTTTTATAAGATCTTAAATTTTCTTTTCATCGTTTACGCTTTCTAAATTTGCTGTGATTCCTTTGATTGACATTTATAAAATTTAACGCTTTAAACCTTTTTATACCCTTGCCGAAGGTATTATAATTTTTGTCAAAAGTATGTAACGCAGTGAAGGAAACATCTCCGATCAGGGTCATTTTTGATCAATCGGGCGTATCTCCATATATTCTTCCTAACTAAATATTTTGCCCATGGTGTGCAACCCCTATCTTTGAATGCATTTGAATGCATTTGAATGCTAAGCTCCCCGTGCCGTTTGGATCACCGCCGTCGACCCCCACGCTCCGCAAGGGGTTAACAGAGTCAAATACTTTACTTAAGTCAGTGTAAGTGGCATTTGTTTGTAAATGGCCACTCCGGAGTCCATCCATGTCAAAAGAAATTTACTTCAACAAGTTGGTGGTAGTAGAGTGGCACTTCAAAAAACTATACTGGCAAGGAGAAATTGTTGAGCTACAAAGGTGTTGCAAATGTGAAGTAATTAGTTTTTGAAATAGTCTTTGAATAACAATTTATAAATGCCTATAAAATTGGTAGCGTTTGATTTTTTCTCTGTTTTAATATCGTAGGATTTTATAAATTTACATATTTTTATCGTAGGGAAAATATCATAGTTTAATTTTTTTGAAAACTAGTTTGATGAGTTTTCAAATGTAAGCAGAGGAGAAAAAGATACATATTTACAATAAGCATTTACAAAGATATAAAACTGATTCGAATCCTGATTAAGATGAAACCGACACCGACGAATATAGCTCTAAAATAACATCCCACGTTATGCACGGTGAAGTAAGACCGTTCTACTAAGTACTTGATTCTTTAAATTTGATAATAAGTCCCAACTTTACTTTTTATGCATAAATGCATTGTAACGTCATAGAATGTCGCCGCTCTTAAAAAGACCCGACAAATGGGAGGTTCCGAGAGGTTTTTCGAATTTTTTATTTTATACCTTTTTCCTTTTAAATACCCTTGCGAGGTTATTCCCTATATATATTCCCTATATATATTATACTTCTCCCTATATTATAACTGCATAATACTTGGGACGGATCGAATGAAGCTTTCGGATTTTTTATCCCTTATTAATCCCTTCTTGACAGATAATTCCTTAGATCTATTAGGGTACCAATTCTAAGTTAACCTAGATCAGCTACATTAAACTTAATTCGGCAGTGTACTTTTACATACATTTTTATTCAAGTTTTTTTTTTCGTCGCTCATGCTGCGCACGTACCTCCCGCCGAACCGACCAGAGGTGCTGCCGGTTGACGTACGGCTGGAATTGCGGGATAGGTCCAAGGTAACAAACGCATAGATGAATAGAAATATAACGAGTAACAATGGCTGTGCTCGCAATAAATTTAAATTATTACTGACCACTGCTCTATGGCCATCCCATAAAAAAAGTACGTAGCCTAGTGAGGTCTCGATCAATAAAATGACAGATGTTTACTTTTTAATTGATAATTAGGTTATTAGATAATTGTTATTAGTTATAATTAAAAAAATAAAAATAAATTAAACTGACTATAAGGTTATATTTTTTAATAATAAAGGGTGGTCCATTTAGGCTTTTTGAACTATTGATCATTTTGTGTTTAACATTTCGAACGTCATTGTCAATGTGTCAGATATTTAGTAAAAGGTTTGAGGTTTACAAAATGGTTAAGTTTACGTTCGAAGAAAATTGGGAAGAATGGGCTCAGGAGCGCGTGGTCGATTATGACCATTTTTATCGAAAATTGGCTCATTTCCACTTCTATGGTTAGGTTAATAAACAAAACTGTCGCATTTGGAGGTCGGAAAACGACGTCCACACGTCGTTTTGGAGAAGCCAGTGCATCCACAACGAGTAACTTTTTGGTGCGGTATGTGGTCGGGTGGCATCATTGGGCCGTTTTTCTTTGAAAACGAGGAAGGACCCGCCGTAACCGTTAATGGTGTCCGCCATCGCGGTATGTTGGAAGGCATGTTGTCGCGACACTTTTTCTTTCCCCAAATGGAAAAGGAAGACATAGACGACATATGGTTCCACCAGGACGGCGCTATGTGCCACATAGCCAACGTCACAATCGATCTTTTACGTGGTAAACTGGCCGCCTCGCAGCTGCAATTCGACCCCGTTGGACTATTTTATGTGGGGTGCCATCAAGGATAAGTGTTACGCCAACTACCCAGAGACGATTGGCGACCTAAAGCAGAGATTGAAGTCGCCATCAGGGCCATTAAGAGATGGATGATTTTTAGGAAACCGGACAGCAACAAAAATATTAAAAAATTTTTTTTGGAGCACTGGCTATGAATGTTTCTTTCATTTAATAAATGTATTATTTAAAAATTTTAAAACAAATTTCCATTTCTCTACTTTTAATGGATGTTTACAAAAAATTATATCAAATCAAATTTTTGGATTAAGTGTGTACCCTTTTTTAAATTTTTTTATTTTTAAATTTACATTAAAATCATTTACTTAAGTAAATTAAAATGTACTAAAAATCATCCATCGGTAGGGTATGCAGGCACAATCCACATGAGGAACAACAAAAACTTAAAAGCGATCGGCGCTTTAAGGGATGTCGACTGAAATATACCCTGTTCCTATCTCAGTATATTGTTTTTTATTGATTCGTAAAAATATATATATGCAAAACATTTTACTGCCAACACTTAATCTTATTCCTAAATAAATTTAAAATGTGTGCTGAAACAATAAATAATATAATATAAAAAATAATATAATTTCTTTCGTCATTTCACCAAATATCGAATACCCGAATTTTGTTAGGGTAGCAAGCCTGAAAAGTAAGAAAAATCAAAATTTTGTGCGCTGGCTTCGAAACGAAATCGCACGCACACATACACCCGTGTATGTGAATGTGTGACACGCATACATACAAAGATCAACATTTAATGAGAGAATGAGCGTAAGATGAACGAACGATGAGCGTAAGAGAGCGTAAGAAATCCTCTCTGGGGCCTGTCGCAAGAAATTTTTGCGTCCATTTTCGTTGTATGAAATGGGTTGTCTATATGCTGTATGGTTAGTGGTACGGCTGATATAACATTTTTGCAGATAAATAAGATGTTTTAAAAAATTTTTCGAATAAAAGCTTGAAAATAAGTTTTCAAACGTAATCAATGAAGGAAAATAAACAATTACGCTTAGTCTGCGTTATGGTCGGAAAAATTGGACCAATCTACTTATAATCTTGAAGATGAAATACTAAAAAAAAAAGTAAAAGCAGCATCTACGCCAAAAAAACTCTGGTCAGATTCGTGCAACTAATAGAAGTACTTCCACTTCTTGCTACCACCTCTGGTTAGATTCGTGTAACTAAAACAAGCATTTCCACTTCTAGCTACCACGCACAACGCAACCATTTCTTTGCTCTCATTGTTTTTCTCTGCTACGCATATACTCAAATTTGTTCTTTCGTGCTTTGCATTAGCTTATCACGGCCGTCTTTGAAGATGTCGCAATTTAGATCGAAGGTGTTTCGGAGGTCGTACATATTTAAGGTAGGTCTGGTAGGTCTTTAAGGTCAGACTGTTCCTCGGATATTTGTAGCATTTTCTAGGAATCGGTCTCACGCACTTTCAAGGACTGATAGCTTTGTTTGAAAGTATGTCGACCATTGTTTTTGGCTCGGTCCATCCTTCTTATAACTCTGAATGCACCTCAATGTCTCTTGCCAAATTTTTAGCTGGGCATCTAAAAGCCCTTGAATGTTAGCCGTTCGATTGTTATCTTTGGAGAAATATTCTCCCTTTCCATCTTTACCTTCTTCGTTTCTGAAAAGATAGCAGCCTCCACTCGATCATAAACTCATGATCGCCACTGTGCCTGGACTACAAGGTACTACTCTATAATTCAGTCATAAAGCCAATCTAAACGTATGGCTCCACGCTGTGGGGAATCGCGAGCAGCAGCAACATAGACATCATACAGCGCGCACAATCAAAAATGTTGAGAACCATCATGGGGGCACCTTGGTATGTTCGCAACGAAAACATCCACCGAGACTGCATCCTGGCAGTGAAAGACAAAATCCAGAAGCAAAAATAGTCATACAAAAAAAAAACTGTCTCCGCACCCAAATTTGCTCGCTCGGGGATTGACTCTGGTTTCTAGCGTATCCCGCCTGAGACGCCAACGACGTTCCAACCCAGAAATCGATTTTTAGGGCCGTCTAACTCTGTATCAGTCAATATGACTGTTAGTTAAGTTAAAAGTATAAGATTTGATACACCTCTTGTTAGTCTCGCAAAGAAAATATTCAAGAAATAAAAGCAACGTTTTAAAAATTTGAAAAAAAAGTTTAATCAGTTAAAAACAAAACGAATGAAGACAATTTTTACATGGATTCCGCGTTTTGGGATTTCATCGAGACATATTGCAATGTTTTTAGTCCATTGTAAAAAAAAACTCAATAAAAAAAATGTCAGGAGGAGAAATTAAATTCTAGTAATTTTTACGCCCTATGGTTAAAGCTTAAAATATCCACAGAAAAAATGGTAAATGGAATTCTATAGAAATACGAATGTTAATTGATTTGTTATTTTATTGCATTCCACCGCGAATCGTCGTCGCATACAGACGTGTAGTTATTGTGCTCCGGAAAGAAAACCAAAACAAAAAAGTATTCAATAATATCAAAAAAGTGCAGTGACTGGTTTCGTAAATCAACAACAACGCGAAAAGACGCTTTCAGCGATGAAATCGCTAATGTTTATATTGATTAATTAATTAATTAATATAAAACATAACATTTAAAACTCGAACAATATCAACCTCGATTGCAATGAGTCTAAACGACGTTAGCACACAACGTCAACGTGAGCAAGACGAGAGACGGCTCTCAGTACAAAGAAACAACGCTTACTTCACTTTCAAAGCAACCGAAAGCAATGCAAGCTCATCCCAAACACGGTCAATTACCCCAAACTTGACCGAATTCTTAAACGTAGAGAGCGTGAGAGCGCGATCTTGCTCCCCCTCGTTACCATCGATGTCTCTGCAGACAAAGAGCGCAGTAACTAGCACCGCAACCTCTTTGACAACGTCAACCGTAACAACAACAACAACCGCTACTGTAACGACAGCGCGTTTAACAACGTCATCAGCTAGCAGCGCAAACATTGATACTTCTGCCGCTGTGCTTCCCGAAAAAGAGAATAAAAACAAAGAAAATATTAAGCCGGCTGTGCAGACTGGTATGGATCGCTACATCCAAATCAAAAGGAAGCTGAGCCCCCTAAACTCTCAACGCAAAATAACCCGTGGCAATGCTAACACAGCCGCAATAGAAACGCTCACGAACTCAAACCGTTTTAAAATCTTGGCAGACTACGAAGATGAAGCCGAATCTACCGAAGTCGAAAAAAGGAAGCCTAAGCCCCCGACATACGAGAAAAAAGTTCCAACGTTCTTGTCAACAAAATTATAGAGCTCATTGGCAAGGACAACTTCCACATAATACCACTCGTAAAGGGCAACATCCAGGAAACAAAAGTTCAAACGAAGTCTGAAGATAACTACAGAGTATTATCGAAATACCTAACCGACAAAAAAAAGAACTTTTATACGTATCAGCTAAAAAGCAGCAAGGGCTTGCAAGTCGTACTTAAGGGCATAGAGCCCGAAGTATCTCCTGCAGAGATAACAAAGGCGCTACAAGAGAAGGGATTTAGCGCTAAGACAGTGTTCAATATCTCTAACAGGGATAGAAAGCCGCAGCCACTTTTTAAGGTTGAGCTTGAACCACAAATTAAGCCCCTAAAGAAATACGAAGTGCACCCTATATACAATCTTCAGTACCTGCTTCACCGCAGAATTACAGTTGAGGAGCCGCACAAACGCAATGGCCCGGTACAATGTGCGAACTGCCAAGAATATGGCCATACAAGGTCTTACTGTAAACTGCGCCCAGTCTGTGTAGTTTGTGGTGAGCTTCATGACTCCGCACACTGCCCAGCGAGCAAAGATGACCAAAACTCGAAAAAGTGCGGCAACTGCGGTGGAAATCACACTGCTAACTACAGAGGCTGCCCAGTTTATAAGGAGCTGAAAAGTCGCATCCACCAGAGGGGACTTACTGCCCGCACCCAAAATAATCAGTTCATAGCCTCCAGGTCAAACCCTGAAGTCTTCTTCTCGACTGCAGCCAGATCCTCACTAGGACCCATAAACTCTGACAAAAATGTCACATACGCAAGCGCTTTAAAATCAGGACTGGCAGAATCAGCACACCAAGAACCGAACACGGCTCAGCAGCATCAACCGCCGGAGCAGCCAAAAAGTAACTTTGAAGCTATGATATGCAGTCTACAACAAAGCCTTACGGAGTTCATGTCGTTTATGCGTACAACTATGCAAGATCTAATGCGAAACCAAAATCTATTAATACAAATGCTGGTTTCACAACAATCCAAATAATGACTTCCCTACGAATATCTACATGGAACGCTAACGGCGTTTCGCAGCACAAATTCGAGTTAGCGCAATTCCTACTAGACAATCAAATCGACGTAATGCTGCTTTCAGAAACACATCTTACGAACAGATACAATTTTCAACTACGAGGATATTCATTCTATGGAACAAATCATCCAGACGGTAAAGCACACGGCGGGACTGGAATTTTAATCAGAAGCCGTATCAAGCACCATTATCATACGAAATTTGCAAAAAACTACCTACAGGCCACATAAATAAATATACACCTAAATACTGGCAAGCAATTAACTCTAGCTGCCGTATACTGCCCCCCACGCTTCACCATAGCCGAAGATGAGTTTATGCAGTTCTTCAACTCACTCGGAGACCACTTCATAGCGGCAGGAGACTACAATGCCAAGCACACACACTGGGGATCTCGCCTCGTGACCCCAAAAGGAAAGCAGCTCTATAATGCAATTATCAAAGCTAAGAACAAGCTAGACTATGCTTCTTCTGGCACACCAACATACTGGCCGGCTGACCCAAAGAAACTTCCCGATTTAATTGATTTTGCGATTACCAAAAACATTCCTAAAAATTTGATATCGGCCGATTGCCTTTCGGATCTTTCATCTGATCACTCGCCTGTCCTGTTTATTCTACTCCAACACCCAGGAACATGGGATCAATCATCAAATCTGACCTCACATAAAACCAATTGGGTTAAGTACAGGAAGTACATCAGCTCACACATTGAGCTAAGTCCTCACCTCAGCGACGAAGCCAACGTAGACAGCTTTGTTAATTCGCTGGAGTCTGTACTCGTCTCTGCAGCTCGAGCTTCAACACCTAAATCTACGAACACACAACGAATTCAAAAGAAGACAAATCTACAAATCGAACGGCTCGTCCTCGAAAAGCGACGCTTACGTCGAGAATGGCAATGTCACAGATCGCCATCTGCTAAGCAACGCTTTAAACATGCCTCACGTCAACTTGATCAAGCTCTACAGCAAGAAGAAACGTATGTCCACCACCGCTACATAGAGCAACTGTCAACTAACAGTACAAAACACTCATTATGGAGAGCTCACCCAACTCTGAGCTCACCGAAAGAAACTGTGATGCCAGACAGAGCCAGCACGTTTGCCAAACACCTTAAAAATATCTTTTAACCAAATCCTGCCACCAATGCGTTTACCTTGCCGACTCTATCATATGAGCCCCAGCCTCAACATGAGCCAATTGAGTTTCGCCCAAACGAAATCGTTAACATCATCAAAAGACAACTGAATCCGAAAAAATCACCAGGCTGCGACCTCATAACTCCCAAAATGATCATTGAGCTCCCATACTGCGCCGTTTGCACTCTCACCCACCTATTTAATGCCATCGCAAAACTTGGCCACTTTCCAGTGAGATGGAAAAAGTCAATTATAATAATGATAGCAAAGCCGGGAAAAGACCACACTATCCCCACGTCGTATAGACCTATAAGCCTACTCTCTTGCCTATCTAAACTCTTTGAAAAATGCCTAATGACTCGGATAAACACATACCTGAGAATCCAGGGAGGAATCCCGTCACACCAATTTGGGTTTCGTGAAAAGCATGGAACAATTGAGCAGGTCAACCGGATAACATCCGAAATTCGGAACGCGTTTGAAAAACGAGAGTACTGTACTGCTATATTTTTAGATGTCTCTCAAGCATTCGATAGAGTCTGGCTGGAAGGTCTAATGTACAAGATCAAGACAATGCTCCCCTACAGCACCCACAAGATTTTGGAGTCTTACCTACACGACAGAAAATTTGTCGTGAGGTGCAACACCGCTATATCCGATGATTACACTGTTGGAGCTGGAGTTCCTCAAGGCAGCGTGCTAGGGCCAATATTATATGTCCTCTACACCGCAGATATACCGACAAGCACACGTCTAACAACATCCACGTTTGCCGATGACACAGCTATTCTTAGCCGCTCAAAATGCCCGATTCAAGCAACTGCGCAGCTAGCTCATCATATGGTCGATGTCGAAAAATGGCTGTCAGATTGGCGAATTAAAGTGAACGAACTAAAATGCAAGCATGTTACGTTCACTCTGAACAGGCAAAACTGCCCGCCGATAACACTAAACAACACTCTACTCCCACAAGCAAACGAAGTAACATACCTAGGAGTACATCTCGATAGAAGACTCACATGGCGCCAGCACATTGAAGCCAAAAGAACACACCTAAAGCTAAAAGCCAGCGGCCTTCATTGGCTTATCAACGCTCGGTCACCTCTTAGCCTTGAATATAAAGTCCTGCTGTACAACTCGGTACTAAAACCTATATGGATGTACGGCTCCCAGTTATGGGGGAACGCCAGCAATAGCAACATTGACATAATACAAAGAGTTCAGTCGAAGATCTTGAGAACAATCACCGGGGCACCGTGGTACGTTCGCAACGAAAACATACACCGCGACTTAAACATTCTACCAGTCAAAGAAGCGATCGCAGAACAGAAGGTAAAGTACTTAACCAAGCTATCGGTGCACCCTAACCACCTGGCGAGAGGTCTAACAAGGTTGAGCAACCAATCACGCCTTCGTCGCAATGACTTACCCACCCAGCGACCGACTTGAGGGACGCGCAACCCGAATGCAGTTTTAGTTTTACTGTTAGTTAAATTTTAATGTTAAGATTCGCCAACTTATTGTTAGTCTCAAAATTAAGAGTAGATTCAATAAATAAAAGCAAAGCTATAATAAAAAAAAAAAAAAAAATTTTATTGAAGTTGTCGAAAAATTATAGTCGAATTATAGTTTATAGTTGAATTGTATTTTGTAGTTGTTAGTCTCTAAATTTACTCTAAGATAGCTTAGGGCGGAGCGGGAGCGAAAGCTCATATTCGCTCTTGTGCGAATTCGCCCCGCTTCGCCGCAATAGATAAGTTAGGCTTAAGATTAGAGAAAAATATAATCGAAATTTGTTAAGAGGAGCCCCAAATATTAAGGTCGTACTCCAATGAGTTCCGTTTCAAAACTGTTAAAAACTACTTATCAACGCACTGCACGTTGACATGCTATGCGACCCTTTCTCGAGTGTGACAAGCGGATTCGCTTATGTTTGTTATTTACGATGCTTATGTTTGTGTTTTTTATGTTAGGCTGCAGGGGATCGGTTTTAAACCATGCTGTTTATCTCATATTTCCATGGGTCCGACCCCTTGCAACTCTATCTTTGGAATTTGTATATAAAATAGTGTTCAATGCTTGAACATTCTGGAAAGGGCCACAAAAAGGTGTGTGTTGTTTTTAGATTAACATTTTATTTATGTATATGTGTATTTTTGTTTTCGTATTACATTTATTTATTCTATTTCTCAGTATTATAAAATTATTATAATTGTTCGATAACAAAGAGTAGTGGACTGTATATATATTTTCTTTTTGAATCTTAATATCTTAAATATTTTAAAATTGTTTAAGTTTTTATTTGTTATGTTCGACCTAATGTCTGAACATCCTGCAAGGGGCCACAAAAGAGCCTTAGTATATATTTTTCTTATCATCTTAAATGTACAAATAAATTTTTTCTTCGATTTTTTGTTATAGTGGACTGTAATTTTTATTTCTGTTATTTTTTTATCTTCTATTTAAAATATCGTTCTTCTTAATTGTCATTAGATTAATTCTGAACAAATTTCTATATTTTTTTTTTAAAACATTTGACATTGGAGTTGGCAGTGCTATAGCCAACAATTGTCTTCTCGATTTTAATTTTTTATAATATGATATAATCAGTACAGCAATGATTATTATTACTAAAATTAAGGAGCTATGACCTGGCACATGATGAAAATCGATATTTTTTAACTTTAAATTTTGTGCTTTCAAATCTTCAATTTGTTTGGCCAGGTGAGCTATTTCTGCTGTATGATTAATAACCGGAGGCTTTAGAGGGTCCCAAGCCATTCGAGGAATTTCCCTTATTTCTCCTATATAAGCCGAAGCTAGTCCCTCTTGACTTTCAGTTTCAATAATGTGCTGAGCAATTAGAATTTTATCATCGGTCCGGGCTGTACATTCTGAACTGATTGTTAATATGCCTTGCTCTGGTAAATCAATAATCTTGATTTTAGATTGGCTACATTGGATCCTCAACTTAGTGTTTTCCTCAACTTTAAACAACCAACTACTTCTTTTTTCTAGCTCTACCCAAAAAGAAATTGATGATAGGACAGATTTGTAAAAGCAATTGGAAGGTCTATTAGGTTTAAGGGGTCCTAGCTGGCAGCTATGATCATTGCCATTGCTCCATGGCCAGCTGCCGTCAAAAACTCTTTTGTTTGTTTGCCACTTTTGACATTTACTAATTGTAGACTCCGTCATTAAGTGGTATGAATAAATTTCAAAGTTGTACACTAAATATTCCGACTCAATTTGAGCTAGAATAGTGTGATTTTCTGCTCTGACTGGAACAGGAATAACCCTATACAGTTTAGATGCATGCCGCCCGAACAGAGGAATTTTCGCATTGATGATTACTTTTTTATCAACGAACAACCCTCTTGCGGTAAGTAAGGTGTATACATCCTTTAACTCCGTACCTGATCTTTTCCCTGGAAGAATTAAATTTTCGGATAGGACGTCCTTAATTTTAGCAATTTCAGTTTTAAGCTGACTTGGACGCAAAATGTTGGTGTTAAGCCTTCCATGGTTAATGTCAATTAACAGGCTAATGATGCCTGCTTGTATTTTCTCACATTCATCGATCAGACTACTTAATTCCTTTGTAACCATAAAGAATTTAATAGATTCTTTGTATACGTAATATGACTCTTGCAATATTACAGTCATATTTTCTATCCTTTTATTCATACTTATGAAGTTTGCATTGACTTCTTCCGTAGTTTTCTTTAGAATATTAGTAAAGGATTCGACTAATCAAGTTTGTTTTTTGCTCAATTGTTTTAAATTTTGTTGGTTGCTCAATAAATTTTTCATGTTTTCTTCCATTTGAACCCGATCATCTTCATCCATTACTCCAAACAGAATATGGTATAAAGATCCTATAAATTCAAATGGTGCCCGCCTTTGCCTCGATTTATTATTAGTCATGAAGAGTTTATTATTCTCCTCCAACTCTAAAATCTGTTTGAGTGTATTGCCCAAAATAAGGTTGCACTGATCCTCAAACCCATGAAGTTTTTCACAAACTACTCTCATTTTGGTGATAATATTCTTTCCTTTATGGATCATCTCGAAATATGCTTCCATATCGTAGAATATCACCAAATTCCATGAGGATGAGACCACTTCTATGTCTCCCATCGGATCTAAATATATGGACGAGGATTTAGAAATTTGTTCAATACCATATTTTGAATCTTTTATTGCCGGTGCTGCATTTGTCAATTGACAGCATAATGAGAGGATCATTAAGGCCATCATCATTCCCAGCTTAGACAATCTAGCACTGCTTCTTGTTCTGGGCGAGTTGGATCTATTTTGACGTTCTTCTGCATCATCTTGATCATTCACACCAGCTAGGGGGCAAATTTTATTTAATGGTCTGGTTACCAAATTCTCTTGCACTCTAAGCTTAACGACTCTAACTTTTTCGTCTTTTCCTTTATGGACTTCAACCCTTCCTAGAGGCCACCTTGCCGAATGGCAACTATCATCTTTCAATATGACAATTTGTCCTTCTTTTATATTTGAAGAATTTCTTTTCCATTTGTATCTTTGTTGCAAAGTATTTAAATAATCATCCTTCCATTTATTCCAAAAATCTCGTTTTATTTTCTGAATAAGTCTCCATCTATCTAAATTATTAATTTTCCCAGTTTCGTCATTAGGTTCGATTATATCTAATAGGGGTCTTCCAATTAAGAAATGACCAGGAGTCAGCACCTCATTATCGTCTATATCCTCGCTGGAAGTGTACAAAGGTCTTGAATTTAAAACGGCTTCTATCTGGCAAAGCAATGTAGACATTTCTTCGTATGTTAGTACATTATCTCCGATTACTCGTTTCAAATGGTATTTCATGGATTTTACTCCTGCTTCCCATAGTCCTCCAAAATGGGGGCTTGCCGGGGGAATAAAATGCCACTCTATCCTTTCCCTTTGTAACTCCGCTGCTATCTTACTATTTTCCCTAATGGCTTTTTCTAACTCCTCATCTAATTTTCTTGATGCTCCTACAAAATATGTTCCATTGTCTGAATATATGTTTGCACATTTTCCCCTTCTAGCTACAAACCGCTTAAATGCAGCTAGAAATGCATCAGACGTTAAGTCACTAACTACTTCTAAATTAATAGCTTTTGCATGAATAGCCATGCAAACAAATACTGCAATATATCCTTTAAATGTTTTTTGACCTCGGTTTTTGGAGCATCTTATAAGGTATGGCCCTGCATAATCAATACCCGTATTTAAGAAGGGATGTGTTATGTTTACCCTTTAATCGGGCAGATTTCCCATTATTTGTTCTATTGTACTTTTTCGATACCTTGAACATTTTACACATTCTCTCAGCTGTTTTTTAATAAATTTTTTAACCCAAATACCCAATATTTGCGTTGTACAAAGTTTCTCATTAGATTTATACCTCCATGAAGCGTGTTTTTATGAGCATCCCTTACTATTAAAGTCGTAATGTGACTTTTGTCTAAAATTATAGGATGCTTAACTTCAAATTCCGCCTTAGAATTTTGTAGTCTTCCACCTACCCGAAGTATTCCATTAGTGTCTAAAAACGGGTTCAGACCTATTATTTTACTGCTAATTTCAATTTCTTTATTGTTTCTTAGGTATTTGATTTCTTTATTAAATTGCCATTCCTGTTGTTTTTTAATTATGATTATTTCAGCTTCTTTTAATTCTTTTGCTGTTAAAAACTTTGGGCTAGAGTTTGTTCTAGTTTTTCTCTTCAAAAATCGCATTACGTAAGCTATTACTCGTGTTAATTTATGCATGCAAGAGAACTTTTGCATCAATTCGTAAATCGCGTCATCTTTGGTTTTTATCAATGTATTTAGTGTTAAGGATTCCTCAATGATCGGCGGCTGTGGCCATTGGCTTTTTGGCTCAGTCAACCATTTTGGCCCTCTCCACCAAAGATCGCAATTCACCAATTGATTTGCACTAACTCCTCTTGATGCAAGGTCTGCTGGATTATCCTCGGATCTTATATGATTCCATTCAGTATTTTTTAATTCCCGAATTTCGTCTGTTCTACGTCTAATAAATTTTATCTTATTCAACCCATTCTTAATCCAGGCTAGCGTTATGGTTGAATCACTCCATGCATACATTTCTAATTTGTAATTTTTCATGGCCTCCGTTATGCGCATCATTAACTTACTCAGCATATGTGCTGCGCATAGTTCTAGTTTTGGGATAGTTTTTCTATTTTTGATCGGATTCACCCTACTTTTGCTAGCGATTATAGTCACTTTCGATTCCACCTTGGCATATACTACGGCCGCATAAGCCTTTTCCGAAGCGTCTGCAAAACCATGAATTTGAATACATAATTCAAATTTGAAATTAATCCATCTAGGGACCCTTATTTGCCCTAATTCCTCTAACCCAGAGTTATAATCCTCCCATTCCTTACGATCTTCCATACCTAGCTCTTCATCCCAATTGATTCCTGTTGTCCACAATTTTTGCATAAAGATTTTTCCCACAATTGTTACCGGTGCCAACCAACCTAATGGATCGAATATTTTTGCTAATGTGGACAAGATGAATCTTTTAGTTAGTTTTTTAGGTTCAGTACAACATACTGTAAATTTAAACTCGTCTTTGCTAGGGTCCCATTGTAGCCCTAAGGTTTTTATAAACTCATCTTCCTTGATGCTAACTATTTTATTATCTCCTGAGTTTTCTACCATTTCTAATATTTTTGGGTCATTCGAAACCCACTTTCTCAAATTAAACCCAGAGCTCGATAGTTCCTTAGAAATTAATTGAACTATGGTTGTGGCATCTTCTATTGAATTTGCACCTGTCATAAGGTCGTCCATATAAAAATCATTTTTTATTATTTCTCCGATCATTTTGTTTTGGCAATTTTCACCTACATCTGCCAATACTCTGGTTGCTAAATATGGGGCGGAAGCGGTACCATAAGTTACAGTAGTTAATTTGTAGGTTTTTGTTTTTGTTTTTGGGTCATCCCTCCACAATATATATTGAAATTTTTGATCCCCATGTTTTATTTTGATTTGTCGGTACATTTTCTCAATGTCCGATGATACTACATATTCCCATTTACGCCAATTTATCATTATATCGAAAATATCTTTTTGAACTTTTGGTTCAACCCACATAATGTCGTTTAGGCTTTTGCTATTGCTGGTTTTGGCTGAGGCATCAAAAACTACTCTTAATTTTGTTGTGAGACTCGATTTCCTTATAACAGCTTGGTGAGGAAGGTAGTATTTGCCTTCATCATTTACTTCTACCATATGTCCTAAGTCTAAATATTCTTTCATAAATTTTGAATATTCAATTCGAAGTTTTTCATTTTTTAGTAATTTTTTTTCTAAATTCATGAAACGAGCCATTGCTTGATTCTTTGAGTCTCCTAATGTTATATTTTCTTTAAAGGGAATAGCTACAATATATTTTCCATTGGAATCTTTTATAGTATATTTTTTAAAATTATTTTCACAAATTTCTGTCTCTACGTCATTGCTATCCTCTTCTTCTACCTCCCAATATCGATCCATATGTTTTAGCTCGATACTGGTTGCTACAATCGATTTACTTCCTCTGGATTTTGTGCACCCTGACACTGTCCATCCAAAGACCGTTTTTTGCCCAAGAAGCCTACCTTTTTTGGTTATCTCCGGCAGTAAGATTAGTGGATATAAATCCGCACCAATTACAAGGTCAATTCGACCAGGTTGGTCGAAATTGGGATCCGCTAAATAGAATTCTTTCCAATCCGACTTGTTTATAGAAATTTCATTAGTGGGTAGACATTTCATTAATTTGGGTAAAATAATAGCATTTGTGTAAAATTCTTTAGAATATTTACTGTTATTTTTAATGGTTAATTTTAGCTTGTGGTTTGACACACACGCACCTGTTGGTGATACTCCACTTATTTCAGTGTGCGCTTTTATTTTAGGCAACTTAAGTTTTTGTGCCGCTTCTTCAGAAATCAAAGTGCTTTGTGACCCATTGTCAATCAATGCTCTGAACTTTCCGAATTCACCATCATGACCTTTAATCTGAACATACGCTGTGGCCAACAACGCTGGTTCCGAGGTCATGCATGTATTTACATTCTCCCTTTTTTAATGCAACATGCTATGATGTGATTTTTGACAATATGAGCATACTAGCTCGCTTGTGCATCTGATGTTTGGACTGTGCTTTAAACATCGGCAGCACAAATTCACTTTTTTAGCCACGTCCATTCTGGCCTGAGGACTTAAAGCTTTAAATTTGTAACAATGAACAATTGTATGCCCGGGCAAATTGCACATAGGGCATGTTGTGTTAGTTGGGTTATTATTTTTAATTATTATTTTTTTTGTTGGGAACTCATTTCCCACTGATGTCAACGAACTAAGCCGTTGGTCTAAAAAGTCTGTGACATCCTTTAAATTTTGGATTTCACTCGATTTTTTTACTTGGCCCTCATACTGCTGTAGAGCCTCAATACTTAATTTTTTTAAAATAATATGCGCAAAAATGCAATCTGATTCTTCGGTCAGATTTGCTTTTAGGCGCATCATATAAATTGATTCATTGATTGAATCAATTATATTTTTAAGGTGCCTATATGAGTCCACATTTATTTTTGGAAGCTCAATGAGGCGATTAAGCTGATCTGAGAATATTTTCCTATTATTCTCATATCGCTTAATCAGTAATTCCCAGGCAGCATCGTAATTGTTGCCTGAGCCAAGCAATAAATGGGAAACCACATTTCGTGCTTCCCCTTTTAGAGCACTTTTAAGGTAGCTTAGCTTCAAGGATGGACTTAAATCCATCCTTGAATGAACTAGCTCCTTAAATAACTCATAAAAATGGTCCCAATCTTTGGAATTTCCAGAGAAATTGGGGACCTCAATTTTTGGTAGGCTAGGTAGTTCGTCCATTCTAGGGCTACCACCTTCTACCTTATTAATACTTTTCTCTTGGATTTTATTATCCATTAGCTCGATGTGTATTTCAACATCCTCTTTGAGCTCTATAATTTTGCTCCTATATTTATTATTGAGCCCTTCAATATTTATTAAATCGGACACTGTATCGATTTTGCTAAGAAACATTCTTAATTTTTTAATTCTTATAGGAAAGGTTTCATTTTTCCTTTCCTGAATCTCCACATAAGTTATCTCGAGGTAATCCTCGAGGTTCTTTATAGCCCCCTCAAGCCTCAAAAAGATCTCATCCTGGCCAATATATTTTTTAATTTTAATGCTGGCGGACTTAATATTTGATAGCATGCTTTCGAAGTGATTTTTTAAGAAATAGTCACGCTTTACAGGACCGAATTGAACCAAATGATTATGGTTCGTAAAGGCTTTTTGTTCCAAATTTTTTAATGCCTCCCTATCCTCTCCTGAATATGAATTTTTTGCGAGAAGCGCATCTATTTGCCGCACCTGGCGCACCTGGTCTTCGATAATTACAATTTTATCCTTAGTCGACATTATATATTATTTTAAATTAAATGAAGTTCAAAAACTAAATTCAAGTGTTTATATATAAAAATAAAAACGAAACTTGCCGAGGACTAATTTCTAATTATGCTGCTGATGTTGTTGCCTTTGCCGCTGCTGCTCCCGATGTTGTTGCTGTTGCCGCTGCTACTCGTGATTTTGTTGCTGTTGCCGCTGCTGCTCGTGATGTTGTTGCTGTTGCCGCTGCTGCTCGTGATGTTGTCGCTGTGGTTGGCCGTTGGTGCTCTTGCCGATGTTGTTGCTCCTGATTTTGTTTCACAGGATTTTTTTTTTTTTTTTAATGTTGTTGGGGGGTTCTTTTGGGTTTTACTTTTTTGTGGATGTTGTTTAGGGGTTCTTTGTTGTTTTATTTTTGTGGATGTTGTTTGGGGGTTCTTTGGGTTTTTAATTTTTGTGGATGTTGTTTGGGGGTTCTTTGTTGTTTTATTTTTTGTGGATGTTGTTTGGGGGTTCTTTGGGTTTTTAATTTTTTTTAATTATTTTTTGTCACTTAAACACATTTTTTTTTTTAACTTTTAACTTTTCCGATGTAGGGCCTCGGATACGCCAACACAAATATATATTTTTTTAACTTTTCCGATGTAAAGCCTCGGTTACGCTAATACACAAATACTTATTCGGTTATTTGCATATAATTTTTTATTTCGGTATTGTTCCGAAATAAAAACACACTTGTAGAAAGGAAAATATTTTTCTCTTTCTCTTGTTTAATGCTCATTGGCATTTATATTATTTTATACCCTGTGTTCCTTACCTCTTGGGGGGAAACAACAGGGGACTACGGTTTTTAAACTGGGTTCTTTTTTACCCAGATCGCAGCCTTTATTTTTGGGCTGAAAATTATTATTTTTCTTTAGCCACTTATAGGTGCCAGTTTTTTAAACCTGAGTCTCTTACCACAGGGGGGAAAACGTCAGGCTGTCTCAAAGGACCAAATGTTAAGAGGAGCCCCAAATATTAAGGTCGTACTCCAATGAGTTCCGTTTCAAAACTGTTAAAAACTACTTATCAACGCACTGCACGTTGACATGCTATGCGACCCTTTCTCGAGTGTGACAAGCGGATGCGCTTATGTTTGTTATTTACGATGCTTATGTTTGTGTTTTTTATGTTAGGCTGCAGGGGATCGGTTTTAAACCATGCTGTTTATCTCATATTTCCATGGGTCCGACCCCTTGCAACTCTATCTTTGGAATTTGTGTATAAAATAGTGTTCAATGCTTGAACAAAATTATAACGTTAAAGAGGCAAGACCATTTCTATTTTGAAAGTGTGAGATAAACCAATCTCATTAAATATTTTGGCGCCCCCGGGTGGACTATAGTGCGAAATATTAAAAAAAAAAAATAAACATAAACATAAAAGTGACAGTGACACTGTGTTATTATACACAAACTAAAAGCCAAAAGAGCTGCTCGCGACGCGTTCTTGAAGTGCAGAATATAAAACTAAATTCAGTTCTGACCGCGTCATGAAACCTCCAGCCGAAATCCAGGATCATCACCGCAGGATCATCGCCACCAGGAAAACCATCTACATCCATGCCGTGCACCTGCATTGACTGCACAAGGAAAGTGGCAGTGGGATTAAAGGATCCCAAGGCAGAACCGCAGGTATTTGTGCAAAAAATTTAAAGTTGAGAAAAGACAAGTTAAATCTACATACGTCTTGTGCTGGAATATTGCACCCTCCTTTCAATTCTTGGCGCATACGTACCTCAATAAAGCTTAAATACTTAGTAGAGCTAACAATTTGAATAGTTTGGTTAAAATAATTAACAAACTGCCAAACAAATTAACAAAACAGAAAGTCAAATCCACGTAAAATCCAAGAAGAAGATAAAATGTCAGGGTAAAAAGCATTCGCCGGTTAGAGGAACGTTTGGAAGCTGGGTCAGTTCCTTTAGTAAAGGGTTAAATGAGACAATTTGTAAAGCAAATGAGTTGCAAGACCAGATCGAGCAATTAGATCGAGCAAGGAAGATGAATTTGGAGCCGAGTTGGAAAAATTAGGGATAGCAACTAAGGCAAGGGTGATGTCATTACTAAATGCCTTCACGTTAGCTGAAGTGTCCCCACCAGCTACTGCAATTTCTGCAGCCCCAACTCAAACTTGACTTCTCAGTTTGGCATTGCCAAAATTCAGTGGAAACTATTCGGAGTTTAAAAATTTTATAAGTCTTTTTGAGACATTAGTAGACAAGGATGTGAACATTCCTTTTATCGAGAAATTTACCCATTTAATTTCTTGCCTCTCTGGTAAAGCCTTAGTAACTATCAAGGCATTCCAAGTCACCGAGAGAAATTATGACAAAGCTATTGCTAGTCTGAAAAGAGTTTACGATAACGAATGTCTCATCTTTGCTAACCAAATAAGCAAATTATTCAGCCTTCCGAAAGTTCCCAGCCGTCTGCGTCGTCGTTGAGAGGTCTCATCGACACAGTGTCATCGAACTACGGGTCACTATTATCCATAGGAGATGACACTAAAATTGCAAACTCAATGATCATTCACTTAGTTTTGAGTAGAGTAGATCCAGTGACCAGAGAAAAATGAGAAGAGTCACTGGATTATGAGAAATTGCCGCTGTGGTCCGATTTCGAAAACATATTAAATCGTAGGTACCAGCACCTGTCCGCTGAAGAGGCTGGAAAGCCAAAACAGGAGAAAACTGGGTTTGGGAAGCAGCACAATAGAAGTTCGTTGGCTTGCTCCGCTTCCAACAAACAAGCTTGCAGTTATTGCAACGCACAAGACCATAGTCTTGCCCAGTGTAGTCCGATCGCTCGCCTTGCTGAAATGCTACAATTTAAAATGTTTAAATTGTCTGCGAAAAGGTCACATGGTTGCGAAGTGTAAATCGACTAGGTATCAAATTTGTGCAAGATTGCACCACAAACTTCTGCACCGATTTACTGTGACCGAAAATAACTTGGCGTTACCACCACCAAATGAACATCCTACTCCAGCGCTACATCTTGATGGCCCTTCTACGTCACATGCTTTGCATGCGTCATCTTTAGAAAGGGTTTTGTTAGCGACGTCGATCGTAAGCGTTAGAACTAAAAATGGCGAGCACATATTGGCCCGAGCATTACTTGACTCTGGGTCACAAATGAACTTCATTACTGAAGAACTTGCTCAACGCTTACAGATCCGTAGGGAGGAATCGTGTATAAACTTGCTTGGAATTGGTCAAGCTAATTCCCAGGTTAAGAAAAGATACACATTGTGTTGAAGTCAACAATTAATGGTAGTGAGTTTCCGTTAGAATTTTGGATTTTGACAACTATCTCGGGTTATCACCATGACCAGTCAGTGAACGTGAAAGATTGGGACCTACCAAAGAACTTGCCGTTAGCAGACCCATATTTCCCACATTTTTCGAACTGTTGTCCGTTGACCAAATAAAACAAGGGCCAAACCATCCCATTCTCAAAAAAACTCTCCTTGGATGGATAGTATCGAGAAAATATAAGGCAAATACCTCAACTCCTCAACAGCCTTTCTGTAGCCTGAATTGCCAAGAAGAATTACTCGAAACGATAGATGGCAATTTGAAAAAATTCTGGTCGTTGGAAGAAGTACCAACTTCTAAAAAGCTTTTGTCACCTGAACAAGAGTTATGCGAGGAACATTATCAGAAAAATACAGTTGTACTGCCTTCAGGTCGAATGAAGTCAGGCTTCCATTTAAATCGAATCCAAGCGTTTTGGGAAACTCGTTCGAGGTAGCCAAACGCCGTTTCTTGTCGCTCGAGAGAAGATTATGTCAAAATCCGAATTTAAAGAGAATGTATGTGGAATTTATGGAAGAATACAAATCTTTAGGTCATATGTCCGATACAAGCAAAGATGTTCTTGCTACTCCACACCACGTCATACCCCATCAGTGTGTCTTACGGCCTCAAAGCACATCGACTAAATTGCGAGTCGTGTTTGATGCGTCTTGTAAGACATCAACACAGAAGTGCCTTAACGATCTGTTGATGGTTGGTCCTACAATCCAGGAAGAGTTGTATTCAACCACAGTTGTATTCTTCGGTTCCGGCTGAACAGATTCGCTCTGATAGCCGACATAAAAAAGATGTATCGCCAAGTAATGGTAAATGAAGCCAATAGGCGGATACCAGTTGATAGTATGGAGGATAGACCCATCAGAGCCTTGAAACTGTGCAAGCTCAACACCATTACATATGGCACTGCGCCAGCCCCATTCCTGGCCATAAAGTGTTTGAAGAGGTTGAGTGAATCTGTGAAAAATACATTCCCTCGAACACTTACTGACTCAGAACTGACTAAAGCATGAGGAATCGCTTGGGTTCCTAAAGAAGATGTATTTAAATTTGAAATTGATGCTTCAGTCATTGGTCAAAGGGCGACCAAGCGGAACATCCTTTCGGTGACATCGAAGCTGTTTGACCCCCTTGGCTTATTAAGCCCTATACTTATAAAAGGATAGATCCTATTGCAGGAACTTTGGCTAAATAAGCTAGATTGGGATGAGTCAATTCCACTGCACTTAGAAACAGCGTGGAACAAAATAAAAATTGCCTTGTCGCAATTAGAGGACATCTCAATACCGAGATTCGTGTTTACCGAGCCGATGTCACCGATTCAAATTCATGCCTTTTCTGACGCATCGATGAGAGCCTATGGAGCCTGCGTCTATTTTCGTTGCGAATCTGCAGAAGGTATTAAAGTTTCATTGTTGACGGCAAAGTCTAAAGTAGCGCCGCTCAAGACAAAGACGCTCCCTCGTCTTGAATTATGCTCACCTTCTAGCAGATCTCTGCCGCAAGATAGAGCCTCTAATAAAAACTCCGATCGAACGAAGTGTATTTTGGTCGGATTCAGAAGTAACTCTTCATTGGATTCGTTCCCATCCATCGTCGTTGTCAACGTTCGTATCGAATAGAGTAGCTGAAATTCAAGAGTGGTCAGATGATAGCACGTGGCGGCACGGTCCAGAGGTGGAGACGTGAAGGAGACTGTAGAATCGTTCTGGTTTACAGGTCCATCGTTTTTAAAGGAACCGGAAGATAAGTGGCCGACGAGCCGACGGTTTGATCTGTCACCAAAACTTTTACAGATGGAAGCGAAAAAGAATGCGGTCGGATTAACTGCAATCGTATCTACCTCAGATTTATTGGAAGTGATAGAAGCTTATTCCTCTCATCTAAAACTGCTGCGAGTGTTCGTTTATATGTTCCGTTTTATAAGGAAATCGAAGAAATTAGTATTGAATTCTGATATTGTTCCCTCACCTGTCGAATATAATGAAGCCTTTAAGAAAATAGTCGAAATAGTCCAAGAGCACGAGTATCAAGATGAAATAGAAAAGATCCGGAAAAATTTAAGTGTTAGCCCTAGTCTACAAAAGCTAAATTCCTTTCTACACGAATCATCAGAGGCAGTACTGTACGGTCATGCATACGCTGCTTTGAATGCAAGCCTCGTCTGATGACTCAAATCATGGGTGACTTACCCTTAGATAGAATTCGTGCTCTCCGCCCATTCTCCATATGTGGTGTTGATTTTTGTGGCCATATTGATACGACATTGAAAATTCGTGGTAGGCCACCCTATAAGTCCTACATTGCCTTATTAATTTGTTTTGCGACCAAAGAAGTTCATTTAGAAGTAGTTTCCGACCTTTCAACTGATTCCTTTTTTTTGGCTTTTTGGCGAGCGAGTCGCAACTTCGCAGACCTTTGTCGGAGAATCGAGGACGAGGTCGACGCGGTCACGCAATACCCATCAAAAAAACGGATGCGTATTTGCGTTCATATTTGCGATGGTTGCAGGCGCGGTCGAAGTGGCAGAATAAGGAGGACGACATCCGGACGGGCGAGCTGTTCCTGATCGCAGAGGATCACCAGCCGCCACAACAGTGGCTCACAGGACGAGTAGGAGCAACACACGCCGGCGCGGACGGAAGGGTCAGGGTCGCCGTCGTCAGAACTAGGTCTAGAGCGGAGTACAGGAGAGCGGTCCACAAGCTGGCGCGGCTGCCAGTTGGTTGAAGCCTCATGGAGGCCTTCAACGGGGCCGGTGTTAATTAATTTGTTATTTTATTGAAGTTGTCGAAAACTTTGAATTATAGTTCATAGTTGAATTGTATTTTGTAGTTGTTAGTCTCTAAATTTACTCCAAGATAGCTTAGGGCGGAGCGGGAGCGAAAGCTCATATTGGCTCTTGTGCGAATTCGCCCCGCTTCGCCGCAATAGATAAGTTAGGCTTAAGATTAGAGAAAAATATATCAATAATCAATCACAGGATTGATATAGACGTACTATCGTATTAGAAAGGTAAACAGCGTACCCATGAGGAGTTATACACGATAAGTAATGTTTGCTTTGATGTACCGCCAACTAAGGTAAATTAAAATGGGCCAAATTATTGAAGTTTTGTTATTTATTTATTTATTTTATAACAGGTATCGATTGAACGAGCATTCTTCACTTTGAGACTGGTGCTTACTGACTACCGCAATCGGTTACGAAAGCCAGGATGTTCTTAAAAACATATTGTTGGTCTAGTTAAATCCCAGGATGTTCTTGAAAACATATTAAGGGTCAAGTTAATGGCCATTGACACTTTGCTACTGTTTGAAAGTGAATAAATTATAAACACTCATACTGTTTTTATGTTTAGTTTAATTAATTTTTAGTATGATTTTGTCAAATTTTTTTTTTGTGGAATTTTTGGAATTGTGTGTTATTTTTGATAAGTATCAAAAATAAGTAAGATTACAGAAAATAAATAAACAAGAAAGGAAAGTTAACTTCGGGAGGAGCAGAAGTTGATACACCCTTGCAGTTAAAACCGGATATATACGCAAACATCGGATATAGTCAGCCGATCGTGGACAAAAATTAAATTTATAGTGTTTTTAAAAAAAATGTATTCTAAATAAAAAGAGTAAGAAATAGAATTTAAACTTATATTATACAAGAAAGCAATAATAAACATATACATTATATACAAAAATTTAAAAAAAAAAAAAATGATTATTCTGAATCTTGACTTTCAGAGTCGGACAAATCGGATGTGTGTCTTACGGCCTCAAAGCACATCGACTAAATTGCGAGTCGTGTTTGATGCGTCTTGTAAGACATCAACACAGAAGTGCCTTAACGATCTGTTGATGGTTGGTCCTACAATCCAGGAAGAGTTGTATTCAACCACAGTTGTATTCTTCGGTTCCGGCTGAACAGATTCGCTCTGATAGCCGACATAAAAAAGATGTATCGCCAAGTAATGGTAAATGAAGCCAATAGGCGGATACCAGTTGATAGTATGGAGGATAGACCCATCAGAGCCTTGAAACTGTGCAAGCTCATCACCATTACATATGGCACTGCGTCAGCCCCATTCCTGGCCATAAAGTGTTTGAAGAGTTTGAGTGAATCTGTGAAAAATACATTCCCTCGAACACTTTCTGACTCAGAACTGACTAAAGCATGAGGAATCGCTTGGGTTCCTAAAGAAGATGTATTTAAATTTGAAATTGATGCTTCAGTCATTGGTCAAAGGGCGGCCAAGCGCAACATCCTTTTGGTGACATCGAAGCTGTTTGACCCCCTTGGCTTATTAAGCCCTATACTTATAAAAGGAAAGATCCTATTGCAGGAACTTTGGCTAAATAAGCTAGATTGGGATGAGTCAATTCCACTGCACTTAGAAACAGCGTGGAACAAAATAAAAATTGCCTTGTCGCAATTAGAGGACATCTCAATACCGAGATTCGTGTTTACCGAGCCGATGAGAGCCTATGGAGCCTGCGTCTATTTTCGTTGCGAATCTGCAGAAGGTATTAAAGTTTCATTGTTGACGGCAAAGTCTAAAGTAGCGCCGTTCAAGACAAAGACGCTCCCCCGTCTTGAATTATGCTCACCTTCTAGCAGATCTCTGCCGCAAGATAGAGCCTCTAATAAAAACTCCGATCGAACGAAGTGTATTTTGGTCGGATTCAGAAGTAACTCTTCATTGGATTCGTTCCCATCCATCGTCGTTGTCAACGTTCGTATCGAATAGAGTAGCTGAAATTCAAGAGTGGTCAGATGATAGCACGTGGCGGCACGGTCCAGAGGTGGAGACGTGAAGGAGACGTAGACGTAGTCGTTCTGGTTTACAGGTCCATCGTTTTTAAAGGAACCGGAAGATATGTGGCCGACGAGGCCCCGGTTTGATCTGTCACCAAAACTTTTACAGATGGAAGCGAAAAATAATGCGGTCGGATTAACCGCAATCGTATCTACCTCAGATTTATTGGAAGTGATAGAAGGTTATTCCTCTCATCTAAAACTGCAGCGAGTGCTCGTTTATATGTTCCGTTTTATAAGGAAATCGAAGAAATAAGTATTGAATTCTGATATTGTTCCCTCACCTGTCGAATATAATGAAGCCTTTAAGAAAATAGTCGAAATAGTCCAAGAGCACGAGTATCAAGATGAAATAGAAAAGATCCGGAAAAATTTAAGTGTTAGCCCTAGTCTACAAAAGCTAAATCCCTTTCTACACGAATCATCAGAGGCAGTACTGTACGGTCATGCATACGCTGCTTTGAATGCAAGCCTCGTCTGATGACTCAAATCATGGGTGACTTACCCTTAGATAGAATTCGTGCTCTCCGCCCATTCTCCATATGTGGTGTTGATTTTTGTGGCCCTATTGATACGACATTGAAAATTCGTGGTAGGCCACCCTATAAATCCTACATTGCCTTATTTGTTTGTTTTGCGTCCGTCAGGCCGTCAGCCAACGGGTACAACAGGGGGACCTACACGCAAGCAATTGCGTGCCGTAACTGTGTACACCGCTGGTAGTGCGACTATACTCTCCACGTGAGGGCGGCTGGTAACAGGTCCCGGTAAGGTCATGTCTCTGCCGAGAATGCTGGCTAATGGTAGTCGGGCGGGGGAGAAGAACACTCCCTTCCTTAAATCACCCCAATCCAAGGTGGAACAGCATATGCCGACGGATGCGTGTCCGAGGGGGGCTCGGTCGTTGATATGCGAACTCTGGGGGACCGGCCGACCTCCCAGTTTTAACCAGGCTTATCGTGACAAGCGGGCTATGTCATGATGGACGAACCCCTTCCCGCCTACTCGTGGGACCAAAACATGAATTCTACCAACCAAACCAAAAACCTAAGTGGAGAACGGAACTCCCTAAAAAAATCCGGAAATGGGGTCACTGACCCGTCAAACTCCAAGGCCCTTAAAAGCCAAGGAGTCGCTGAGATGAAGAAGCCCCCCACAGAGGGGCAACATCTGGAGGCGGGACGCGCCGGTGCGGAGAAGGAGGCCAAGGCTTCCTCTTCCAAAGCGGGGCTAACCATGGGACCACCGAACGGCGTGGAGAGGAAGACTCCCGGGTCAACCTCTAAACCAACAGGCGGGGCCTCTAAGGCGAACCCTGGTCCGGGAGCGTCTCACTCGACGCAGCGCAAAGGCTCCTACAAAGATAGGAGAAGAGCAGCCTTCATTCTGATGAGGGCGGACCCATCGGCCGAAGCCAACCCGGACCAAGCCGAGATCATAAAGTGGGCAAGGGAGATCCTGCCCAACTTTAATCCGGAAAGAGCGGGAGTAAGGCTGGATCCGAGCAAACGCAATGGGTCAGACCCTGCCAAGGAGACAGCGCAAAGCGAAAAAAGGCTCGTTCGCCGAAGTAACGAAGGGAAGAACCCTAATTGGAGTCCTGGACAAGGGCTCCAAGGATGGGCTTATTCCCAAGGACCTTTGGCGACGAGTGGTAAACGAGTTGCATGGGCGCTTCGTAGAGGAGATGCTGCGATGCGGAGGACCCCCACCTGAATGCGAAGACGCAGGATGGTATCAGGGTAGCGTCAAGGTAATTGCCTGCCAAGACGCGAAATCGGTAGAGACTTACAAGCGCATGGTTGCATCTCTTGGTGAGGTCTACCCTGGAGCCAAGTTAGTGGCGGTTGACTGGGACGAGATCCCCAGCAAACCGAGGGCGCGAGTGTGGCTCACTGAAAAGCCAGCCGACCCGAAGACCATCCTAACGATGCTTAGGATGTGCAATCCGACGCTTCCCACGGCAGACTGGAGAGTCGCCAAGGTCGAGGAGGCGGAGGGACTGCGGAGGCAGGTCGTCCTCACACTGAACGAGGAGACCGTTAAAGCCCTGGAGAGGACGGAGCACCGGCTGAAGTACGGATTCGAACACGTTTCGGTCCGTATCTACAAATCCGATGCGAAAGCCAAACCAGGAGCTATAGAGCTGGAGGCAGACACGCAAGAGCCAGACTTGGAGGAGCCGACCGAAGAGAAACACCCTGAAGGAATGTCGGATGAGGAGGAGGACATCCTGGAAGGGTACACCTCGGAGGAAAGCGACTTGGCAAGGGCACTTAGCGGAGTCGGAATGGAGGAGGACTCTCTGCTGAGCTCCGAAACGGAGGCGGAAATTACTGTGGTGGAGATTTGTAAGGATGTCCCTGACGATCTTGCAAATAAACCTCCATCACAGTAAAGCGGCGTCAGCTCCCCTCCTACTCCACCTAGCCGAGAGTGGAGCTGATGTGGCCCTCATCCAGGAACCCTGGATCCTAGGAGACAGGATTCTTGGGCTGGGGGCGTCGGAGTTTAGGCTCTGCAAAGCCGATACAACAGGTAAAAAGCGAGCCTGCAGCCTCGCAAAAAAGAACCTTAACCTCTTTTTGCTACCCAATTTCAGCAATGAAGACCACGTAGCCGCAGCCATAGAGAGCCCAAATGGGCCTCTAAGGATATGTTCGGCATATATGGGCCACGACCAGGAGGCCCACCCCCCGCACCCGCTACTCAAATAGCTGGTGGAAGACAGCAAGAAGCACAAGATCGACCTGATCATAGGTTGCGATGCTAACGCCCATCATCATCAGTGGGGAAGCACTGACACGAACGAGAGGGGTGAGTCAATCTTCGATTTTATCCTAGGCTCTAACCTTCTGGTGGGTAACAGGGGTATAGAACCCACTTTCATAGTCAAGAACAGAAGGGAAGTACTTGACATCACTCTTTACTCTGAATCCCTAGCAGACAGGATTGTTAGTTGGGGAGTTCTGGAGAAAAACTCCTTCTCGGACCACCGATACATAGAATTAGTGGTCAACTTTGAGAACTTTAATCGACTAACGGTACGCAATCCGAGGAAAGCGAACTGGGAGTTATACAGGAAAAAACTAGAAAGTTCCTTGGGGAAACCTCCAACAGGGGACGCTGACAGCAGGGAAGCCCTGGATGCCATGGTGGACACGCTTACGGCAGCGTGCGCCAGGGCATTCGACAAAGCTTGTCCCAAAAGCAGATCGGGCTATAGCAAGTCAAAGAAACCACCATGGTGGTCGAAAACACTCACGCCCTTTAAAATCAAGGCCCGAAAGGCCTTTAACTTTGCGAGTAGAACAAACTCGGAGATAGCCTGGGAGTCGTATAAAGCGGACCTTAGGCAATATAACAAAGAACTTCGCAAGGCCAAAAGGAATTCATGGGCCAAGTTCTGCACGAACATTCAGGAAACATCAGAGGCCTCCCGACTAAGGAAGGTCCTCGCAACTACTGCACCAAATGTAGGATATATTAAAACCTCAGAAGTACCTAGGGAAACTGGACATCGTCCAGCAGAGAAACCCTAGAGGCTCTCACAGAAGCACACTTCCCGGGATGTTCCCGAGAAGACACAACCCGGGAAATGCAGAGACAGGGGAATAGCCCTTCCCTCCCCAACCAACTGGAATACCTATTGAGTGACAGGTATCTCAACTGGGCGATAAATAGCTTCAAGCCCTTTAAATCCCCAGGCCCAGATGGCATTGTCCCGGCTCAACTAATTAGAGCCGGTCCCAATCTGAGGTCTTGGGTCAAGAAAGCTTTCTCAGCAATTTTCAGGATAGGCATCGTGCCCGCAATGTGGTTGCGGACGAAAGTCGTATTCATACCCAAGGCGGGAAAACCATCGCACTGCACCCCTAAGGACTTCAGACCAATAAGCCTGTCGTCCTTCCTTCTCAAGACAATGGAGAGACTAATCAGCCTCCATATTAATCTTACTCTAAACCCGGATGATATCTCGGGATCACAACATGCGTATAGGAAGGGCCGATCCGCGGAAATGGCACTCCATGAAATCACTACTTTTGTCGAAAAGGCACTTAGTGACAAGGAATACGCACTCATTGCTTTTCTAGACATAGAAGGTGCACAACAACATCCTACCGAGCTCAATAATCAATGCGCTGACGACACTAGGAATAGACAATCAATCCATACGCCTAATAGAGCAGATCCTGGTAAACAGGACTGTTGAGGCGTCACTAGGAGGAGAATCTATTCATAGATACGTCAGAAGAGGCACTCCGCAAGGAGGCGTACTCTCACCCCTACTCTGGAACGTGGCGGTTAATAGCCTACTGCGATCCTTAGAAGGTGGTGGCTGCAAAGTTATCGCCTACGCGGATGATGTCGCAATTGCCTTCTCCGGAAAATTTCCCCAGACTCTATGCGACCGCATGACGGACAAACTTAGGGTCCTCTCAACATGGGCAGTTAGAAATGGACTAGCGGTAAGCCCGTCCAAAACCGAGCTCGTCCTGTTCACCAGGAAGTACAAAATACCAAACTTAAGGCTTCCGAAACTATTAGGAGAAACACTATCCCTTAGCGATAGCGCCAAGTACCTAGGGATTAAGCTAGACAGGAAACTGGACTGGAAGTCAAACACTATGGATAGAGCTAACAAGGCAACAATCGCGCTCTATACTTGTAGGAAAGCCATTGGCCTTAAATGGGGAATGTCCCCAAAAATAGTAAGATGGCTTTACACAGCGGTCATAAGACCCATCCTTTTCTACGGGGTGGTGGTCTGGTGGCCTGCTCTCACTAACTCCACAATAAGAGAGAAACTTAGGAAAACGCAAAGGATGGCGGAGGTCTGTATCACAGGCAGCCTACGTACCACGCCTACGGATGCCCTAGACTTCATACTCGACCTATTACCGGTAGAGATAATGGGGGTCAAGATAGCCACGCTATCGGCAATCAGGCTACGCGAGACGGGCATATGGAAATGGACTGACTATGGACATACCAAGTTAGATCTACACCACTTCACGCCAACTGGGTCTACAGACTACTGCGTACCTGTCGATCATCCCACCTTAAAATACAAGGTCTACATTCCAACAAGGGAGGAACGGGCCACACAAATCCCGGGAACAGCCGGTTCCCTCCATATCTACACAGACGGTTCAAAATTGAATGGCCAGGTGGGAGGCGGTTTCCATTGCGAACGGCTGTGTCTCAATGAGTCCTTTAGACTCCCCGACCACTGTAGTGTGTTCCAAGCAGAAGTAATAGCTATCGGAGAAGCACTCAGATCCCCAGCACTTACTGGCAATCAGGACACAATATGTATCTTTTCAGACAGTCAAGCGGCACTCAAAGCCCTTGACGGATTTTCATCCAAGTCCAGGACAGTAAATGACTGTCGCAGATCTCTTAACGAGATGGCAGAGCAGCATGACATCCACCTCATATGGGTGCCCGGGCATAGGGACCACGAGGGTAATTGCGCCGCCGACGAACTAGCAAGAGCAGGTACTACCAATCCTCTCCTACCGGAGAAGGAACCAGTAGGTATCCCCTTAGCTACGTGTAGGCTAAAATGCAGGGATCACTTTGACCGCGCATCACTGAGGAAATGGAGAAATCTCCAAAACTGCAGGAACTCACGCATGATATGGCCCATCCGATCTAGGAAGAGGACAATGATGCTCATCGCCCTAAATAGGCAGGACTGTAGTCTGGCGGTCAAGGCCATTACGGGACATTGGTTAATAGGAGCACACGCGGCTAGACTAGCGGTGCCATATTATGACTACTGCAGGAGCTGTGGGGACGTGGAAGAGAAAGAGACAGTCGCACACCTTCTGTGTCAATGCCCTGCGCTGGGGCACAGCAGGCTCAAATTCCTGGGCGCAACAATACTCACGGACTTAACAGACCTCGCGGAGGTCGCTCCACACAGACTCGTTGCTTTCATCCGAAAATCAGGATGGGACCGCGAGCCGCCGAGGAAGGACAGAACACCCTTGGGCACACAAGTAGATAGGAAGGGAGAGGTCCTCTAGTAGGATCCTTGCCTATGCGGTATCACAAGGAGCCCAAGCGGCTCAAGTGGATGGGGGTGTCAGTCACCGGCACCACATCGCCGCCTCAACCTAACTTAACCTTGTTTTGCGTCCAAAGAAGTTCATTTAGAAGTAGTTTCCGACCTTTCAACTGATTCCTTTTGTTTGGCTTTTTGGCGAGCGAGTCGCCACTTCGCAGACCTTCGTCGGAGAATCGAGGACGAGGTCGACGCGGTCACGCAATACCCATCAAAAAAACGGATGCGTATTTGCGTTCATATTTGCGATGGTTACAGGCGCGGTCGAAGTGGCAGAATAAGGAGGACGACATCCGGACGGGCGAGCTGTTCCTGATCGCAGAGGATCACCAGCCGCCACAACAGTGGCTCACAGGACGAGTAGGAGCAACACACGCCGGCGCGGACGGAAGGGTCAGGGTCGCCGTCGTCAGAACTAGCTCTAGAGCGGAGTACAGGAGAGCGGTCCACAAGCTGGCGCGGCTGACAGGTTGAAGCCTCATGGAGGCCTTCAACGGGGCCGGTGTTAATTAATTTGTTATTTTATTGAAGTTGTTTGAAAAATTTGAATTATAGTTTATAGTTGAATTGTATTTTGTAGTTGTTAGTCTCTAAATTTACTCCAAGATAGCTTAGGGCGGAGCGTGAGCGAAAGCTCATATTGGCTCTTGTGCGAATTCGCCCCGCTTCGCCGCAATAGATAAGTTAGGCTTAAGATTAGAGAAAAATATAATCGAAATTATAACGTTGAAGAGGCAAGACCATTTCTTTCGTTCAAGTTTTTCGCCCATTTTTTAAATATTCAGCAGCCACCCTTTTTTTTGTTATTTTGAAAGTGTGAGATAAACCAATCTCATTAAACAACGAACAAAAACATTGTTAAATAACATATCGTAATTTTTTGTCATCACAGGATTGATATAGACGTACTATCGTATTAGAAAGGTAAACAGCGTACTCATGAGGAGTTATACACGATAAGTAATGTTTGCTATGATGTACCGCCAACTAAGGTAAATTAAAATGGGCCAAATAATTGAAGTTTTGTTATTTATTTATTTATTTTATAACAGGTATCGATTGAACGAGCATTCTTCACTTTGAGACTGGTGCTTACTGACTACCGCAATCGGTTACGAAAGCCAGGATGTTCTTAAAAACATATTGTTGGTCTAGTTAAATCCCAGGATGTTCTTGAAAACATATTGTGGGTCAAGTTAATGGCCATTGACACTTTGCCACTGTTTGAAAGTGAATAAATTAGAAACACTCATACTGTTTTTATGTTTAGTTTAATTAATTTTTAGTATGATTTTGTCAATTTTTTTTTTTGTGGAATTTTTGGAATTTTGTGTTATTTTTGATATAAAATGAAAAAAATAAGTAAGATTACAGAAAATAAATAAACAAGAAAGGAAAGTTAACTTCGGGAGGAGCAGAAGTTGATATACCCTTGCAGTTAAAACCGGATATATACGCAAACATCGGATATAGTCAGCCGATCCCACAGTGGTCGATTCGGTCTCGCTAGCGGCATTAAATTAATAACTTCTGAAATATTAGAGATATCTTCAATCGGTTTTTTATTTTCGATTTGTTACTTAATTTTGCATTACGTGGACAAAAATTAAATGTATTATTTTTTTTTTTAATTTATTTTTTTTTTATTAAAAAAAGACTTATTAAATTTTTTGTATTCTAAATAAAAAGAGTAAGAAATAGAATTATAACTTATATTATACAAGAAAGTAATAATAAACATATACAAAAATTAAAAAAAAAAAAAAAGATTATTCTGAATCTCGACTTTCAGAGTCGGACAAATCGGTTCCAAGATTTTCTGCTGAAAGGAAGCTCTTAACTTCTTTGTCCATAATAATATTTTTCGGTGACGACATTGAAGAGCCATTGGACATTGAAGATATTAAAGGATCAGAAGAAACAAAAAGGGTATTCATTATATCCTCCATTGTGTTTTTTCTTGAATTTTTCCTTGTATTATTCTCGCGTATGTTTCGAAAATCTTTATTCCTTGCTTCAAGCGCTTCCTCTGACATCATACCAATTGGAAGACTAAAACTGTTTATGATGTCTGCTCCATGAATTAAGATTCTGTGAACAGACGATGGCATGTAAAACCAGGGGTTTTCATTTACAAAAATTTCTGCAGTTTCCATAGCGTACGATCCGAATGCATCCGAGTTTAAATAATGTCCACAGGCCAATGCTCGCAGGACAACGCTAAATCGGAATATTAAAATGTCGTGTACTCCTGTTATGCGCGCAGCTAAATTTGATTGCTGAAAAAATCTACGTGCAGTATTACCATTGTTTGTACTTGATTCCGAAAAGCTTTCCGAAATGACGCTAAAAGTTTTTCCATCAATCATGGTCATATGGAATTGGTGATGAATTGTAAAGGAGCCATTACAAGTTGGTAAAATATTTTGTATATATTTTTATTTATTTAGTATATAATATTTATTTAATATTTGTGTTTTTATTTTTTCAACTTCCCTTTTAAACGGTTTTATATTGGTCTATAAACGGTTGTCTTTAAGTTGAATGACCGCTGCTGCCATCACAACCCCATTTGTAAACCGCTGTTAAATTAATCATATTGTTATTATCAATCTGATAAGTTTGTGGGCTTGCATCCATGATCCTTTTTATAGTATGGTCCACCAAACTTTGCAGAGGCACTTCAGCATAATAGTCCGTGACTGTGATGTCACTTGGATAGCATTTTTTCTTCGCGGAGAGTAATTTGTCGTAGCACGGATAAATATTGGCGTTTTGGCCTTTTGCTGCTCTTTTTGATATACTCCATGTGTACTTGGTATGTCCAACATCTATAATAAGCGCCAGCGCTTTTTCGTCTGAAAATTGAAAAGACAGGCTCCGTGGCTTATTTATAGTTTTTATAATATCCCCGGTAAGCTACTCGTCAGCATTCAGCTTCGACACAATTCTTGATGTATTGCGCCAATGCATCCGTCGAGACTTTCTCCGAAATGCCTGATAGTTTGTTCATCTGAGTTTTTCTGCAAAACTCTGAAATAGAGGTGGGCACGGGCCGGGCTTTTTTTCGTGGCCCGCGGGCTTACACAGGCCCGGAGCGGGCCCGGGCCTTAAAATTAAGATTCGTGCGGGCTTCGTGCAAAACGGCCCGGCCCGTAAAAACCCGAAATATGCATTAAAACAATTTTGATTTGACCGCGCTATTTTTTTTTATTCTCGAATTACAACCGCCATTTATCGTATTTTAATTGCTTATCGATGTTACTATCGATTTGCTTAAACAATATTTTACAATAACATGTCTTTTAAATTTCGTAATATGTGTAAATAAGTTTCGTGCCGGGCCGGGCCGAGCCCGGGCCTTGATGAAAAAGTTTCGTGTTCGGTCGGGCCGGGCCTCTCAAAAAAGATTTTGTTGTCGTGCGGGCCCGGGCCCCAAAATACAGGCCCGCGCCCACCTCTACTCTGAAATACTTTTCTCTGGGCGTCCAACATTTCTAAATGATGATCTATCCATCAACACCAGAGGCGTGTCTAGCCATTCTTTATTACTATTTTCAAAAGCTGCCTTATTTGTATCGCATTTCTTCCACTTCTGGACAAGCCTACTATTGAAATTGCGGAGCTTTCTCGCAATTTATGAAAGCTTCTTTTCGTTGCAATCATTGTTCTTAAAAACTTCTCCTAATGCAAAGCTCTCCATTGCGAAGAACTTTTTAGTGGGGATCGCTTCGCCGTGCCATACTAAGAAATACTTCTTCCTAAAAAGTAAAATAACTTGTAGATACGCAGGACTACGCACTTCATTTTTGACATTTCAGACAGATAATAATTTACACTTTAACAAACAATTGCAACCAGAGTGAATGCAGGTGAATTTGTTGGTGAAGTTCTACTTCACGAAAGACTGGTGTACGCTCGGTTCCGCACATTGTTAATACACTCCAAATCCACTACAATTTATAAGTAACACATATACTGACACGTCACAAGCACAGATTTTCTATGTAGCACATACCTTAATAGTTGTTAAAAACCAAACTTGCACTAGAATAATCGTAAGTTGCACTATTTATTCAAATATGCAACCAATAAGTAAAAGGGCGCCAAAATTGTAAATATCAACTGCTGAAACATATGTTGACTTTTGACAGTTCACAGCTAATCATCAGCTTATTGATGAGCTTAGAAAACATCACTTAGCATCTAATCAAGGTGTATACTATCGATAGGTAAACTTAAATTAACGCTTATTTAAATTTGAAAATCATAATTAAATGCCGCTAGCGAGGCCAAATCGACCACTGTGGATCCTTATGAAATTTGGATCAACTGACCAAAAATAAAATCTGTACTTTCCAGCTTTCTATCTTCAAAACCCCAAAGGTTTGGTCATTTCCGATCGTTCAGTTATATGGCAGCTATAGGATATAGTCGGCCGATTCTTATGAAATTTGAAGCGTCGTATTCCGATTCGTAATCCGAACTCTCCAACTCTAAAACAGTGGTGGACAAATACTCATTTTACATAGCACGCGTGTATAGGGTAGGAAATTCTGCCGCAGCGCTGCCGGCAAACTGACAGTGTGCCGGCTCTCTCAAATTGTTTAGAAGCTCTCCCATTTGCTCTCATTTTGACTTATTTGACAGCCCAAACTTACAAATCAAAAGTTTTCCACTGAGAAAAATTTTCTCACAAATTGGGTTGAAAAAAGTTTTCTCTTTAGAGAAGTGTAGAGAAGCGTAGCAAAAGATAGAGAAGCGTAGTTTTTCTTTTGTTTAAGAACTGTTTCTAGAAAAGCTTTATTTAAAATAAAATACACTATTTTAGTGCCCATTCAAACTTTTGAATTAACGAAAAATGACATAAAACCACGTTTTTTTTTCTCAGTGGATGCTCTGCTCTCATTTTTTTCTCTGCTACGCATACACTCCAATTTTAAACATGTGTGCGTTTTGCCCCCCACTGCTCTAAAAACACCAAACTTGTACGATTTCCGTTCAATCAGTTATATGGCAGCTGTAGGAGTCAGCCTCGAAGACCTTGCCTGTTGTGCTGGGCAACCTGGCTGCCGTCCGGGAACAGCGCTCGCACTATGGTCCTTAGTGCGTTCGGGTCCGTGGGGGACTGGCCTCCAGCTCGCAGCCTCTTCACCACTATCCGATATGCGTTGCCCCATGGGTTTTCCTCCGCCGAGTCACATAGCTCCAGGAAGCATTTGCTTTCGGCTGGCTTCCTTCAGTCGCTCCTCAAAGTTGTCGCTGCCTCTCGCTCGCTGCATCAGCCTCCTTGCTCTCATACACTCCGCTCGGATGGAGTCAATCTCACACGCTGTTTCGAGCTTAGCTGCCAGGGTGTCAGCCATTTCGTTGGCTCTGCGTGGTGGGACGTTGCCGATGTTGCGCTAAAATGTGTTAACACATTATTTTAGAATAAAAATAAAAATATTTTGTGCCAAGTTTCAAGTCCCTACCTTAACTAGAAGTATTTTTGCAGTGGAAGCAAAAGCCGCTCCTGTCCCTCGAGCTCTTGCAAGCGCTTGCGATGTGCCCCATCCCAAGGCACCTGAAGCTGCGACCAACAACATCCTTCTCCTTCATATGGCATTTTGACCACTGACCTTGGCAAAGCTCGCGGAGAAAGCCACAATAGCGGTCTGAGTCTCGCCATATATGCATCTCAGTTTCTTGACTTTCAAGGCGCCCTGGTCCACCACTGCCGGCTGCGGAATAGCCGTGATGATGTCCTCCGAAGTGTCTAGTGCGTCGAGCCCTCGTAGTTCGATGAGCGACTCCTTGGTCTCCTCTGAGTACGCTTGCATCTCTGCTTTGCTCCCTAGGACCTCCTCGATGCAGCCTTTAAGGGCCTGCGCGATTTCTCCTTCCTCCAGGCCAATTCCAATTCCTTGGCTGTCTTCCTTACTTTCTTGACGCATGGGCCCAGGTCGTCTAGCTTCTCGTCCTCCCTGCACGTTACCATGCTTAGGATCTGGCTGTATGTCCGGCCTTCTGCTTTGATCACTATGGCGTCGGGTCGGGCTCGTCTCCGGTCGCGATTTCTAGACTTGGCCTTTGTCCATTCTGGCCTCCTCGCGCTTCATTCGCCGTCGTTTTCTTTGCTGGCAGCCGGGTTTGCCAACGCTGATTTGGGCCATGCCACAGTGTGCGCCTTTGCACATGCCTTTGCACCTTTGTATTTTGCCGGTGTGCACTCTGGGGGCCCGTGCTGTTCGGGCTGCTACCGGTCTGCACGGCCTGGTCTTGGGTCCAAACCTCCGTCGGAAGGGTCTGCTTCTCCTTCTCCTCGGTTTCGATGCCGGCTCTCTTGCATCTGGCGCACACTGGCTTGGGCATGATGACCGATCGCGCACGCTCCTCCGGAGCACTCCCGACCAGAATGGAGTGGATTTCCTTCAGTCTGGTTATCAGGCTCCTTTGCATCGCGAAAATATGCCTCTTGCTTTTTTCCGTGACCCACGATAGCAGCTCGTTCACTATCGTGCCCAGCTCCGTCAGGCATTCTTCGCTTCTTGCCGGCGAGCTTCCGGCCTTATTTTTCCTTGGGGGAGCCGCCCTCTGGTCCTTGTTGGGGCTAAGCATCTCCCGTGGCCTCTTTGGCATATCCTTCTCAACCGCTGCTGGGCCGCCGATGTCTGCTGAGCTGGGAAGTGGATAGAGCATGGACAGTGCATGCTGCGGATGGGGGGTTTCTGCACTGCATTGTATCGGTGCGTCTAGAATTTCCTCCTGGCGGGAGCGATGGGAGTTATACCGCTCCTGCTTGGTCGCCAGAGCCCCTTTTGTGGGTGAACCGCAGTACCGGAGTGGTTGGTTCATCACCACATGGCAGGCCAGAGTTTGCTAGCCCCTTCCGCACTAGGTTGGTCAAAGGACCTGGGGTAGCTGCCCTGAAAGGTATCTACTTCGTAAAGGTATCTATCTAAAGAAAGGTATCTGCTTTGCCTTGAAGTCGCTGTCGCCCCCTAGCGGGCTCCTGCAGTCGCGTCATTGCGGCATTCCGCAGTCCTGGTGCCCTTAGCCCGGAGCTAGCCCCCTCAACTGATTAGGGCATTCCCCAACGATCAGTGTTGGTTGTTAACGAGCTTATTAACGATCAGCTGCCATGACCTGCGCAATTCTGGTGGGAGCAGTCACGTTTGTTTAGAAGAGAAAGCTCTCTTCGAGCCTCTTACCTTGGTTGTTAGCAACTCATCCGAATCCTCGCGGAGGCCTCCTAGCGTCTTATCCAGGGAGTATTATGGTTCACTCGGCAGGTGAGTCCGTCCTTTCCTAAATTCTTCAGTGTTTTGACGAGGCACTCGTGTTTCTTCGACCCGCACTTCCAGCCTCCCGAGTCGATAGAGGCATGTCCGTCTGTCTGTATGAACGCGTAGATCTGAGAGACTATAAGAAATACAGCTCCCCCCACATCATACTTTGTTGGAGGGTAAGCATCATTGTTTCCGTTTTTCTGTGTAGCTGTTCTGGGGCCTGTTAAGCGCTTTGAGAGTTATGCTGAATTGGAATTTCCCATTCAAGATCGTAGAGCAATCCGATCGTATATGGGAAACAAATTTCGCACCAACAACTAGCAGTGTTATATATCGGAAATATCGGAAAAAAATTTCGCACCAACAACTAGCAGTACTACAATTTCTGCAATCACAGCGAAAACGACTGAAACTCAAAGCAACGCGACGGAAAGTGCCAAAGCGGCCACGGCCACACAGTTTTAAGTGTAAAACCAGTGGTTTTACAGTGGTTCGTGGCGAACTCCATGACGAGAGTCGGAGTGAGCAGAGCGGATGAGCAAGACCGTGCCCTTAATAAATTGTAGTTCAGAGTCTTTTCGCTTATATTGGGTTACCTAGGTTTTTTATTAGCTGTATTATGGTGCAGTTTTCCCAGAGCTCGGGCAAAGCACGTCCGCTCAGTTCGGTAGTTCGATGGTTATTCCGTTATTTATATCGTCACAAAACACTTATCTATCAGAATACTAGGGTGCTACGTAGCAAACTCCCTAGACTATATTCTGATAGTTCTCTCTTCCATCCCATATTATAGCACTTACAGAAACTTGGTTAAAGCCAGTGATCTTTAGCCCCGAAGTTTTTCCAAGTAAATACACACCTTTTAAACGTGATTGACCTCTTCGAAGGGGGTAGAGTTCTCATTTCGGTAGACGTTTTTAATCTTATGACCGATCGTGAACAGCTTGTAACTCTGGGTGACTTTAATATCCCAGAATTAAAGTGGTCTTATGTCGATAAATCACCATCTGTATCACTTATCACGCACCATTACTTCACCGAGAGCAGGTTTGACATATCCCTAGGTCAAATTAACCATGTTAGAAATTCGTTAGGTCGGCTATTAAACTTATGTTTTGTATCTGATCCTGATGGTACCACTCTTTCCAGAGCTTTGCCCCTTTCAACCCCAGAGGATTCAGATCACCCCATGCATGAGGTTTCAATCGAAACCATGTTTGGTATCGATCAGAAGTTTCCATGCGTGGCAAATAAGATTCCCTGTTTCCGTATAGCTGATTTTTACTAACTTAAGAGCCTTATCGACACATTTGATTGGTCATGTACCGATGTAAATGTCACCTTATAAAAATGTATCCATACTTTTGATTCATTTTTTGACTCTTTTGTTTACGAGGTGCCTCACGAACTTAAAACATACTAATAACAATAAAAAAAAACAGGCTTTTACTCAAATATAAAAAAAACTTGCAGTGGTATAGATTTTTCAAGAAATCTACCAGCTCGGTGAAATTATACCGTGCATAACGCTGAATGTTATACAATTATATATAGGATCAAAGATTATAAAGAACATAGATGGGACATCTCATACAAAGAAAAATTTTCTATGGCGGGTTTCAGCGCTGGAACCCGCTGGAACGAGCGGGTTCCATTGCGCGACAAGTTAAGTTTGAGAAATTTTTCGCGTGACAACGAATGAGGGATAGCCTAGTGGTAGAGTGCTTGGCTGATGTGCAGAGTAAAATGAGTTCAAATCAGGCAAGGGAAGTCCACTTTTTTTTTTATTTTAAATCTATTTATATTATATTTTTATTGTTTTAAACTTTTTAACAAAATTTATAACCCATTCAAGAAAAATACAAAATTTTAAAATCACCCTAAAATCACCTTAAAATCGCCTCAATTCGTAGTGGAATCCGCTGTAAAAATCTTTATAAGTGCGGGTTCTACGGCATATTGGCAGGCCGAGTCGTGGAACCCGCTGTAAAATGAAAATATTTGAGAGCGGGTTCCACGACATATGGCTGGCAGATGAGAGAGAGAAAAAGAGAATTCTATTTTTAGAACGTAACATTTTTGGAACAATGAGAGTTTGAAACGTTCAAATCGAATAGTGTGAGAGCAAAGAAATCAGAAATATCTTCTACTATGGATCCTTTCGTTTTTTTTAATACCAACTTTAAGTACCGTTAGATCAACTTCGAGGGTAGCCTAGATGGAAAGCGCGCGATCCTTATCCTTCGGGTCCTGGGTTCGATTTTGTTACTGGGCGGTCGTTTTAATTTTTAAAAAGTTTCAGTTTTATGATTATTTTTATGTTTTATTTTTTTAATATTTTTTTTTACTTTAATTTTCTTAATAATATTTTTTTTTCCTTTTCATATTTACTTTATTATTATTATTTTTAATTGCATTCTATTACAATTTTTGTAAAAATAAGTGTCGGACGTGTCGAATGACAATATTCCGGAGGGACACCCTTTTTCATTAAAACTACAATTGAAGAAAAATAAAAAAAAATTATAAAAAAAAAGAAAAGAAGTCCTTACTAGCATTTGAACACAAAAATATTGTACATAAAGTAACTACTCTATGCATTACGCTACCACCCCGTCTTAAACTACAGCGACTAAAAATACCATTTTTGAAATGGTATTTTCAATGGCCCATTGAAAACAGAAACAAGAAATTGAAAATAAAAATTGGAAGCCAAAAAATGTTTACGCCATCTTGCGAGCAGTCACACATACATAAAAAGACGCACCCTTTTTTTACGCATACATGTAAAGAGTTCTAAAAATAGAATCGTATGTATGTTCGTTCCCCCCTCACCAACAAGCTCGACGAAAAAAGTTGACCGTTTTTGGCCCTGATGTCCCATATATGTACTTTATAATCTTTGATAGGATATAGGATTATATATATATTTTATGTATATATATAGAATTATATATATATATAGGATCCCAGGATGGAGTACCAGGCTGTGTGCTAAAATACTGTGCCAGAGCTCTGTGCAAACTTCTACATACATAAACTTTTCAACTAATCTTTGGAAACCTCGATTTTTTCCCTTAAGTGGATGGAATCTTTCAAAATTCCTTTAAATAAAAAAGGGAAAAAGTCTTAAGCTGCCAACTACAGACACATCTCTAAATTGTCGGCAATTCCAAAGTTATTTAAAGTATTAATAACTCCTCATTTATCAACCTCACGATACTATCTATCATTTCCAAGTTTTCGTCAAAGGATCCTACCAATTGGTTCAAGTCAGTGGGAAAAGTTATCAACTTTATCTCACAGGTGCATTCATCGAAGAAGAAATCATCGTATAAGCTGATGTTCGGAGTCAAAATGAACCAAAAACTGGATGATCCCATAATCAAAATTCTAGAGCTGCAACTTTTGAAACTCTAAGCTTTCAACCGGTTTGTGTCTGAGCTAAGCAACAGCGACACACTTTAGTGGACATTTATTCTGCATATCCTGCTTAGCATTTGTCTCCCATTTTACTCAACTTTATTTGGTAAAGTCTTTGCTATTTGCTAAAAATGGACATATCTCTCTTACAACAATGCATCGATTTTAAATCAATAAGGAATACTTTTGGAGCATCTCCCGCCGAAATACGAGCTAGTTTGCGAGACAGTTTAACGGACTGCTGGCAGTACAACTAGATTGGCTCCCACAAGCTGGATCACAACTTGTACTGTAATGTCCTCAATCTCATCTCAAATGACGTTCACAACAAGCTCGAATGTCACTTTGTGTTCCGCTGCATCCAGTACGAGGCATGATCCTGCTTCTACTGCTTCAAATCTGGAAACCGCTTCATAACCCTAAGCGACGAGGAAGAAATGCCGGCCAAATCCAGCAGCTCAGGACATGCCTAAACATCCGCACCGCAAGCCGCTCGATCTCCCAAGGTTCCAAGGTAATAGGGCAACACAGCTTCCGCTTAACATGAGGTTTGTGGACATTAAGAAGGCTGACAACAACAAGTTTCTTAAGAACATCTCTGCTGTTTGCACACACATAGTAACATGGGAGAAGCCACGCACGCAAACCAATAGATGCTGCTTTTACTGCGACAACTCTCTCGCGTCCAACTTCAAAGGATGCCGCAAATATCTGCAAGTCGCATTTAAGCAAAATCTCACCAAACGTTGGTAAGGAATCATTTGCAAGTGTAGCCAAAAGGATCCTACCAATCTCACAATGCAGCCACCCTCGCAAACAGATGGAAAATACTCCCCCTCCAACACATTCCACCGAAAACGCCGCTCTGAATTCCAAACTGGAACAGCTTTTTACGAGGCTCGACAGGATTATGTCTCTGGTAGAGATTCTAATGCAAGCAATCCTGCAGACTCGTCCTTCCTCCTCTACTCTCCGAAATGGGACTACTTAAATAGCCTTCTGGAACCCCAATGGGATAAGCTCGAAAGAAAATGAGGTTATTGCTTTCATAGAGCTTTACGAAATTGACATCCTCTTGTTTTCAGAAGTCCAACTGCTCGCGGTCCACCGTTTCACTTTACAGCGCAGCGATCTTTGTCAAGTCAGGCATATCCCATCAACTCTCTTTCACTCTTTCGGAGGAGCACATTCAAGCCGTCTCCATCGAGATATCTTCAAGAAGAGGGAGGTTTAACGTTGCTGCGGTGTACTGCCCTCCTGCCGTCAGGTGGACGGAAGTAAACTTTACGACTCTTTCCTCTCCAATTTCGGAGATAAGTTTCTTGCTGCAGGTGATTGGAATACAAAACACAGATGGTGGGGCAACTACAGAATGTGTGCCAGAGGCCGGAACCTCTGCTCTGTCCTGGCCAATGTCAATGTCGATATAGTAGCAACTGGAGAAGCCACATGCTACCCCTATCGTGTAAACGCCACCCCCCAGTGCAATTCACTTTGGCATCTCAAAAGGTCTCAGACAACAGCGGGGCAGAACATTTGTTTGTCACCTTCACTCCTTATGAACTTCCAGACGCTTCTCACTGCGATGAAGTTATAAACTTCTTACGCGCTCCCTTTCAGCCGGCGCGCCCCATCAGACACACCGCACCGCAAGAAGTAATGCTGCAGTTAAAGGTGTTTATTTATTTATTTATTTCGCCAACGGACAAATCCTTACATGGCTACATAATAACAACTTACACCTAATAAATAAAACTACAAAATTAACAAAAACTTAATAAATGCCGTATTACCTTGCGTTTTAACACACCCTTATCAGAGCCCCACTCAATTCGGAGGCTAGGCGGCAAAGAAGTAAAATAAGAAAGAGCCCGCTCTATCGGCTCATTTAAAAGATAATTGGCCCTATGACACTTGAGGAACAAAAGGGGGGCAAAGGTACGAAGATCCCTTTGAGGAACATTAAAATTAACGAGTCCCAACAAAAAAGGACAATCAATGTTATCAACAATTAAATTATTTAAAAAAGTTAACGCTGCCAGTTTACGCCGATCCTCCAACGTGCAAACGTTCAAAAGAAGGCAACGGCTCTGGTATGAAGGAACAGGATCCTGAAACCTTAGAGGCAGAAGTGCAAATTTTAAAAATTTTTTCTGGAGTCGCTCAATTCGGTTGGAACGAACTTTACACTCCGAATTCCAAATGATTGAGGCGTATTCCAGCCTCGACCGAATGAATGCAGCATAGACGCTGAGGCTCGAGTATGGACTTTTGAACTGGTTCATGTGCCTCTTAACAAAGCCCAGCATAGCATACGCTTTAGATAAAATATAGTCTAAGTGACCAGAAAATTTAAATTTGCTGTCGAATAAGACACCAAGGTCTAACACCTCTTCTTTAGCTGCCAAATTATAATTATTGATGGAATAACCCGTACAGATTTCAAGAGACCGCCTACTGTAACGGGTAAACATACACTTAGATAAGTTTAATGGAAGAAGATTGCGGGAGCACCATGAGTAAACTCTGGATATATCCTCCTGTAACAAGTAACTGTCACTAATGCAGCTAATCTCTTTATAGATTTTAAGGTCATCCGCATACATTAAAAAGTGCGAATGACGAAAGCATGACGAGATGTCATTAATGAAAATGATAAATAGAAGAGGTCCAAGAGAGCTGCCTTGTGGAAGACCAGAGGAGGTGACAAATGGACTTGAGACAGCATCTCCAACAGTAACGTGGCAAGGTCGGTCAGCCAGATAAGACTCGAACCAACTTAATAGGCAGGAATGAATACCTAATTTATATAATTTGGCCAGAAGGGCAGCACACTTTGTCGAAGGCTGTGGAGAAGTCGGTGTAAATGGCATCAACCTGAAATCGGTTTTCAAAAGCTTCAAAGCAGTGCTTAGAAAAGACAGCTAAATTAGTGGTAGTGGACCTCCCAGGCAGAAAACCATGCTGGTTGGGGGATATGAAATTGCGAGCCAGAAAAGTCAATGTTTTAGTTACTATCCGCTCCAGTATCTTAGCGACATTGCAAATTTTGGCAATAGGTCGATAATTGGTAACATCACACCTACTGCCACCTTTGTGAATAGGCGTTATAGAAGTCATCTTCCACCGGTGGGGGAATCTACCAGATGAGAGCGAAAAGGAGAACAGCAGCTGAAGGGGAGTAGAAAGAGAAGCGATACTCCTCTTAAGAAAGAATGGGGAGATACCGTCCACGTCAGGTGTGAGCGACTCGGTCAAATGTCCAGTGGCTTCAACTAGGTGACCGTCCAAAATGTCCATGTTACTCACATTAAGAAAAGGCTCAATGCTAAGAAGAGTTTCATGATCACTCCAAGGAACCTTCGGCTCCAAGTTAGAGGCAAAGTATTTTGCAAAAAGATCAGAAACGCCCTGATCCGAGTCGGCTGCTAAATTACCATAACATATGGATGAAGGTATGTCCGATTTTGACTTTTTGCTGTTAACAAACCGCCAAAAAGCTTTAGGATTGGATCGAAGGCTAGCTTCGACATCGGATATATACTGATTGTAGAGGAACTTATTAAGGAAATCAAATTCCCGCTTAAATTGCCGGTACAGCTCTCCTGCTCGAGTCTCACCTGTCATTATAAATCGTTTATAGTGCTTATCCCTTCTATTCTTTAAATTTTTTAAGCCTTTTGTATACCAGGGAAGCCTATAGGATCTTCGTACCCTCACAGGGGCATAAGTATCAATAATATTAAAAAGGGCAACCAAGAACTTAGTATAACAATCACCGATTGAGCCATCCGAAAAAAGGGAAACCCAATCAAAGGCTGAAATAGAGGCGTTAATAAGTGACAAGTTAGTATCATTCAGATGATAATATGGAATTGGAGAAGCAGAAGGCAGAAAACTATAAAACTCAATATTAATTACCAACGGCTTGTGGTGCATATCACAAGGACTTAATGGTATATTGCATAATTCTACTTTACTATTAACCAAATTATTCAAAAATATAAGATCAAGAATTTTGGATAAATCATTAAAAATATTATTTACTTGGGAGAGGCCCAGACTAAAAATATCATCTAAAACTACAATTTCATGACTCTGGTGAACGTTGCTAGGTAACATGCAGGGAGATTCCGGGTCCCAAGACCAGACAATGGAGCTCAGGTTAAAATCGCCTGCTACCATCAAAGCGGTAGGGTCCGACGCTCTAGCACAGACACTAGTGATGTTTTCCATATGCGCATGATATATACTAAATGCGCTGTTCGGAGGGATGTATGATGCAATGATGACAAACGGGCCATGGACGCCCTGGATTGAAACCGCAAGCTGATCCAGTAAAGGGTCGGCCACCGGAAGGCGCAGTGGTGTAGCCTGAAGAGATCGACGGATAGCAATGATCACACCTCCACCTCGCTCACACTGGGTACTGAATGTATCTCGGTCCTTTCAAAATACATGGTACAAATTAGGCTCGAAGAACTCAGAAGAGCTGAATTTGTCATTGAGCCACGTTTCCACAAGGATGATTACATCAAAATCGCAGGCAGAAGAATTGAGGAATACCATCCGGGTCTTGGTTCTCATTCCCGATATATTTTGGAATAAAACTTTTAGGCTTTTATTAGGGTCCGAGGACGACGAGTAGCTACAGTCCAAACTGGGGATTGGACGGCAAGGCGGAGATGATGAAAGTGCACAAATTAAAGTGTTTAATTTAAAAAAGTCTCCTGGACCCGATGGCATCGACAATCAAACGGCAGCGCTAGCGCTGGAGTGGAGCGGAGCGGAAGCGGAGTGCTAGCTAGTATCATAATAACTGTACCAACTTTTAGTTTCAAGTTATGTGGTGGAAATCCTGGTAACTCCAGAGAGTTCAAAAACTCCGTTGGATAATTTACTACATCATCGGGATCAGCAAAGGAAAGAAGGCTGTGTGCAAAATTTCAAAACGATAGCTTTAAAACTGAGAGACTAGTTCGCGTAGAAACAGACAGACAGACGGACAGTCATACGGACATGCTCATATCAACTCAGGAGGTGATCCTGATCAAGAATATACATATATACTTTATAGAGTCGGAGATGTCTCCTTCACTACGTTGCACACTTTTTACCAAAATTATAATACCCTCTTCAAGGGTATAATTAAAGTAAATATAAAAATAATCATAAAACTGAAACATTTTAAAAATTTAAAGTTTAAATTTTAAACAACCGTCCACTAATAAAATCGAACCCAGAATAATAAGGATAAGGAGTGCGCGCTTTCCATCTAGACTACCCTCCAAGTTGATTTAACGATACTTAAAATTATTTTTAGCTTACTCTAAAACTCTAGCGAGAATCCATACCAAAACACAGAGCTGAAGAGTAGAAGATATTTCGGTTATTATATTTATATTATATAATATTTATAATTATATTTATAATTATAAAGCTTATCAAATAATCCCCACACACTGCTCACCAAAATGATAAAATATTTGTTATATATAATTCTTGTAAATTTCTTATTTACCTTCAACATACTGGCGCAATTCAGGGAACTTCGATCATTGTCTTTATTATAAGTGGAAAATGGACTATTGTTTGATCCATACCACGGATCGTTCAGGGAGTCTCCTGCGTTTCCTTCATAGCCATCTATTTCTAGTTTATAATAATCTGCTTCAGAATGTATTTTGAAATGTGAGTATTGAGCATACCTGTAAAAATATATCGAAACATTCAAATACAAATTTTTTAATCAAATATGAAATTATTCAGTGGTTGGCACTCAATAATAATTGTAATGCACTAATATTAGTAACGAATAGAAGAAAGTAGGCTGCGAGCAAGACGTTTCATACGTGTGTGCGGCAGAGCTCGGACAGAGAAATTTCCTATGCCCTTGGAATAGGGCCATGCCGACCACTGAAATATGTATACCAAAAAAAAAATCATAACTAATAAGAATTACATTAGAATTACAAGCTAACTTCGGGCGGAGCCGAAGTGGATATACCCTCGAATATATATCGCAAACATCGGATATAGTTGGCCGATCCTTATGGCAATATCGTAATAAAACCAAATGATTACAATAAAAAATATAAAAAAAATTCGAATTTTCTATCTTCAAGAACACGAAAGTTGGTATTTCTACAAAATACTATTTCCGATCGTTCAGTTATATGGCAGCTATATAGTCGGCCGGTCGTTATTAAATTTGGTGGGTCGGATCAACTGACCAAAAATATAATCTTTACTCAGTTCCAGCGTTCTATCTTCGAAAACACGAAAGTTGTGTCATTACCGTTCTTCCAGTTGGCCGTTCCGACTTATATACTGCGTGCAAAGGAAAAAAGGGTGTGTGCAGTTTCAAGTCGATAGCTTTAAAACTGAGAGACTAGTTTGCGTAGAAACTGACAGACGGAGAGACAGACGGACGTGTTTATATCAACTCAGGAGGTAATCCTGATCAAGGATATATATACTTTATAGGATGGAAGATGTCTCCTTCAATGCGTTGCACACTTTTGACCAAAATTATAATACCTTCTGCAAGGGTATTAAAAAGGGTACTTTAAATATACATGAATATATAAATATATATTTAATATATATAAACATATATTTTTAAAACTTTTTTTATTTTAATCGCAATCTAATAAGTGCCAAAAGCAGTATCGGACTTATCATCAGAACACGCGCCTGTGCTATTTACGTTTCTTTAAAGCCAAGAATTAACCAAACACCCCTTCAGACTGACATCGAATGACTTAAAGTAAATGGCTAAAGTAAAGCTTAAAGTGGCTTAAGTCGACTCGCCCCGTAGCTTAATATGGAATTGGACATCGAGTACACTACGAGCGCCATTTAAAATCTCTACACCTCAAGGGAAGGGAGACCCAAACATATACTACAAATCCAATCAGCAAATCGAACAGCTCGTGCGACGCCTTATGGAAGCAACAATATCACTCGATCAGACTCTTCATCAACAGAAAGAAAATGAGAATATTGAGAATCTTTCAATAACAATTACAAAGTATATCCTGTGGAGGGCCCACCCAAATGTAAGCACAATTCCGACATCGTAGAGACCAATCAGCTTTCTATCTTGCTAACTCGCTAACCATATTTGGAAGCTTGCCATATTATTCCGGTACACCAATTAAGCTTCCGAAGAAATCCTGGAACCATCGAGCAAGGGAAAAGATGAGCTGTAATAAGCACACATATATTAATATATATATCGAGCACCCAAGGTACCAAGAGTACTGAAAGGGGCACACACTGTAACACTTTGTCGCAGTTTTTACATAATTCGAGGTCTCGAGGCCACCTCGACACCGAGAAGGATATAACCCAGGAGGATATAAAAAAAAAAGCTACAAGAAAAAAATTTGGAATATGTGGACTAAAAAAATAGGATCTGACAACTGCAAAAAAACCGGATAACTACCTACAAGAACGCAGTAGATAGAGTGTGATGTGTGCGAAGAGAAGTGGTGTGGTCAAATGGCTTAAAGCAAGAAAGGCTGAACTACTGAAGCTACTAAACAGCGGAAGTAAATTGAGCTGGGACAACTCGGTGAAAATTCATGCCGAAGTTGAACATATAAAAAGCCTGCTTAATCAAAGAAAAAGTCAGACCACACATACATCCACCTATGCTACAATTGAAAATATCGATAAAACTAATCCGAAGTTCTTAAGACCCTCTTAAGACAATATTTATATCCATATACTATATGGCATATAGTGATATATTGAATATAAATGTACATGTATCAAAAAAAAAAAACTTACTTTATGTATAGTGAAAATAAATAAAATTAAACAAAACAAAATCAAAAAATACGAATTCTGCGGAGTGCATTAGAACCACTTTTTATAATGGACCAAGCTTTTAACATAAAACCCAACATATTATGGGTAACATACCATGAAATATTATCCGTAATTTAAAATAAAGATAGCTTCATTGTACTGATTTTTGAATTTGAGATAGTTGGAAGACATCTTTCATTGATGGTTTCAAGAGTCTGGCAAAACACTACAAAATATAAAAATTGATTTTGACAAGTCTTATAAGTCTTTATCCAGACCTAGGCCAGCACAGCAAATCACTGTGAACAAGCGTCCCGAAATCAGCTATCAGGTCTCAGCTATCAAGATATTTAAATAAATTACAGAACAATCTAATTGCTATAAAGCAAAGGTTCGATGTAACAATTTCAGAACCAACTATCCTAAACGCACCGTTGACAATAGAAAGTAGAGAAGATTCAGAATTATCCGACTCATCAGCACTTGTAAGCAACCTCACGATTCCGGCAGTTCTTATTCAATCTGAATTGTGAGACCAGGACTTGACCGACTCCGAATTAGTCAACAGCAGTGTAGATGTAAAACCAACCACAATAGCCACAATGGCTGACGAGACACTAGAAAAATATCAAATGCCATCCCAGAATTTAACGGGCAAAGGTTACACCTATTCCTAACATCTTTGAGGTTAGTCAACCTAACGAAAGGCACATTCGAAGTTTTGGCTGTAGAAGTAATTATTTCCAAAATAATTTGATATACTTTATACAGAGTCCAAAACGAAACCACGAAAGAAGTCATAATATGAAAGTTGCAAGATACTATAGTAGGAGAAACATACAAGGTAGTTAAAGCCAAAATGGCAAAAACAAGCCAAAAAGGCAAAACAGCAGAAAAATTTACAACAGAAATAGACATTCTACGAAAGCTCCTAGAAGCTTCGTATATTGATGAAGGTCTATCGGCCGAACCCGCTGGCAAACTCAGCACCAAAGAAGCCATCTTCACAATGGTTTAAAATTGTGACCATGGCCGCCTCAAAACAATATTGAAAGCAGGCAATTTTGCAACCAATGTACACCAAGTACAAACAATGCAATACTGAAATGACATGAATTGGCATTCTATATTATACACCCATCGCGGTAATAATTACAAAAACAATTATCGCAGTAGAGGTAATAATTGAGGTAATTATACAAATAACGGATATTACCAAAATAACAGATATAGAAATACTATAGAAAATATTATAATCAAGAATATTACTATAGAAATAATAATAACCATAACAACAATTATTATAGAAACAACAACGGTGGTGAAAACAACCGCGGCGGAAAAAATTACCTGGGATACAAATTAAATACTAAGCATTTTAAAAATATCATGAAAGACCTGGGAAATAAATAATATCCTAAATTTAGACATAGTTGGAAAATTTTTCTTAAAGGAATGGTAGTACCAAATTAAAAATATTTAAGGAAGCCTCCTAAAACAAAAATTTCAATTGGTCTATGGAATTAGATGCCAAGATGAATGGAACAAACCAAAATTTAGCAATTTCTAGAATAAAATTCTGTGTTAAATACTGCATGAAATCTAGGCGTCATTTTCCTAACCTAAGTGTCGGGTCAGGCAGCAACACGGCGTTTAATGTTTATGTTTAAATAATGTTTATGAAATGTGTAGTGTAATGTTTATTTATTAGGCTTAAGTTTGTGATCTCAAGTCGACTCTCTCTCGGCCGCTCGACTCAACGGGCCTTCTATAGAGAAGGCATTGCTCGGCAATGTCCACTTTCGAGAGCTTTAGCTCGAGGTGACTTGTCGGGTCGCCCTCTCTGTGTACTAATTGTGTCCCCACATGCACCATAAGCTGAAGCTTCATCTGCATGCAGAAATAAACATTTTTTATAACGTTTAAAATAAATACAAATTCGTCTTTTTATTTACGGCATTGAAAATTATTAATGACCAAACACTAAGAAACATAAATTTTTGTCCTCGAATTTAATTTAAGGACAAATATGGAGGGAAAATTGTGGCATTATCTTGGACTTGAAAACTGGAACTTAGTACAGATTCCATTTTTGGTCAGTTGATCCAACCTACCAATTTCATAAGGATCGGCCGACTATATCCTATAGCTGCCATATAACTGAACAATCGGAAATTACCCAACTTTCGTGTTTTTGAATATACAAAGTTGGAACTTCGTACAGATTCTATTTTTGGTCAAATAATACAACCTACCAAATTGCATAACGATCGGCCGACTATATCTTATAGCTGCCATATAGCTGAACGATCGGAAATGGTATTTCGTAAAAATACCAACTTTGGCCTTTTTGAAGATAAAACCTGAAGATAATACGGGGCATGGTGGTTGTTAATGGATGATGGATAGTGGGGGCTTGAGAAAGAGCGGGACGACCGCTAGTCCTCCTCCTGTCCTCCTCCGCGTGGCCAAAACGCTTTAGGTATTGCCGGAAGCAGCCATGTCCACTCAAGACCTGGGTCAGGTAAAAGTCGACCTGCCCGTGGCTTCGCAGCACCCACCTTCTAAGGTTAGGAATGAGGGTGTGTGTCCATCGTCCTTCGTCGACGCGTCCCAGCAATCCTGCCAGGCTGTGAGCGACCTCTCCTTGGCCTCCTACCTTGCAGCTGTATTGGGGGTGCCGCCGGCACCCTCATTGCGAGCGCGGGTTTTCTTAAGCTCCTTGAGCTCTAGAGCGCGCTCCTTCAGCGGGACCATCCCCGCAATGACCAGAATGGCGTCATCGGAGACTGTCTGAAGCCGGACGCGACTCTTATAGCACCCATCCTGTAAACTGCATATACCCCTCTCCTGTAGCTGGGCGTATTCATCACATCAGCCCAGATGGGCGCTGCATACAAAATTTGCGCCGAGGCAACGCTCACGAGGAGCCTTCTCCTGTTCTGCTTGGGGCCTCTGGTGTTTAGAAGGATCCTGGCGAGGCCCCTGGTAGTGGCTGCAGCCTTGCTCTGGAGCTGGGAGCTGCAGCCTCAGGATCCCGTCATACATGACGTTCCACTGCAGCGGTCCTAGGACCGATCCTTGGGGCAGCTTTGGAGCAGCAGGAGCTTCTGTATCTTCCACCTGGTGGGAAAAGTGCCTTCGCTGATACATTTATTGTAGAGCTCCGCAAAGCTGCCCGGCTGCAGAGCTAGAGACAGCTTCAGGGCTCGGTTAGGAACCGAATCCGGGCCGGGTGCTTTGTTGGAGCCAGGCCTCTCCCTTGGTCAGAACTTCCGCTTCAGTTACCTCCTCAGCCGCTTCATTGTCTGCTGGGGGGGTGGGAAGCTGGGTGACCTGGTTGCCGGCTGGGAACAGTGCTTGCACTATGGTTCTAAGTACGTTCGGGTCCGTGAGGGACTGGCTTCCTGCGCGCAGCCTCTTCACCACTATCCGGTACGCGTTGCCCCATGGATTTTCCTCCGCCGAGTCGCATAGCTCCAGGAAGCATTTCCTTTTGCTGTCTTTGATGGCCACCATCAATGCTTTGCGTCGGTCCTTGAAGGCTCGGTGCCGCTCCTCAAAGGCGTCGCTGCCTCTCGCGCTGCATAAGCCTCCTTGCTCTCATGCACTCAGCTAGGATGGATCCAATCTCGTCGCTCCACCAGTAAACGGGAGCGTGGTTTCTACCGTAGCGGCTTCTCCGCTGCATGCTCGCCATGCACGCAGCCTCCCGCTTAGCAGCCAGGGTATCAGCCACTTCGTTGGCTCCGCTTGGTAGGACGTTGCCGATGTCGCGCGCTGCCTCGGTGAAGTTCCTCGTCTGGAGCGCTCTTTCCGCTCTTTCTCAAGCCTCGTGGATTCGGTCCCTCGGACGTTCTTGAGGGCTACCAATTGAGCACAACATTGCTTCGTGGTCACTGGCCGTAAAGCTGCCGCTTATCCTCCAGTTAGCGCCAGTCGCTAGCGAGGGGCTTGCGAACGTCAGGTCAATGATGGATCCTGCTCCGGCTCTGCTGATGGTATGCTGGTTTCCTTCGTTCAGCAGTACGAGATCGAGTGAGGCAAAGGTTTCTCTGACCACTCTCCCTCTCGCATTCGTCCTCGGGCAGCCCCAGTCCTGCGCCCACGCGTTGAAGTCCCCTGCTACAAGGACGTCAGAACGGCCCCTGATATCATTTCCTAGGCAGTCCATCATGCGCTCAAACTCATTGGTGGTTAGGCTAGGTGCCATGTGGCATGTGTAACGCCATACCCCACCTATTGGAGCCCTTACGAATACCTCCGCACTGTGCACTGAGTGCATTGTCGCGCCGGTTGCGCCGCAGCTCCAGATGGCAGCCTTCCCCGATAGGTCAACTGCCCAGCGGTTGTGTGAGACCGTCCTATGGGGCTCGCTTAAGAGCGCTATGTCCGCCATCGTCTTCCTCGCAGTCTGCGACAGCACATCTTAGCACATCTTAAGCACTAGCATCCTGTCTTTCCAGGTCCACCTTCTTTCGCTGACATGGGGAAACTTCTGCTTCCAGTCTGATGCATCACATCCTTCCGGCCCTTATCTTCACACGAGAAGCATCGAGGGTCCTTTTTGCAGGTGGCCGCCCTATGGTCCAAGTCTCCGCAGCGGAAGCAACAGCCGCTCCTGTCCTTCGAGCTCTTTGAGCTTGCGATGTGCCCCATCCCAAGGCACCTGTAGCAGCGAGCCACGACGTCCTTTTCCTTCATATGGCATACTTACCACCCAACCTTCACCTTGCCCACAGCAATGATGGCCTTGGCAAGGCTCGCGGGGAAAGCCATTATAGCGGTCTGCATCTCGCCATAACTGCTTCTCAGCTTCTTGACTTTCAAGGCGCCTTGGTCCACCGCTGCCTGCTGCGCGATAGCCCCGATGATGAGCTCCGAAGCGGCTAGTGCGTCGAGTCCTCGTAGCTCGACGAGCGACTCCTTGGTTTCCTCCGAGTACGCCCGCACCTCTGCCTTGCCCCCTTGGACCTCCTTGATGCAGCCTTTAAGGGCCTGTGTGGAGTTCTCCTTCTTTCTGGCCAATTCCAGTAGCAGCCCGCCCTTGGCTGTCTTCCTCACTTTCTTGACGCATGGGGCGTCATGCTTAAGATCTGGCTGTACGTCAGGCCTGCTGCTTGGATCACTATGGCGTCGGGTCTGGCTCGTCTCCTCTCGGGATTTCTAGGCTTGGCCTTCGTTCATTCAGTCCTTCTCCTGCTTGCTTCGCCGTCGCTTCCTTTGTCGGGAGCCGTGTTTGCAACAGCTGGCTTGGGCCTTGCCGCCGTGTTGACCTTTGCTACTTTGGCCTCCGAGTCCCCCCCCCCGAGTCCAGGGGCCCGTGCTGTTCGGGATGCTGCCGGTCTGCACAGCCTGGTTTCGGGTCCAGACCTCCGTCGGAAGAGTCTGCTGCTCCTTCTCCACGGTATCGATGACGGCTCTCTCGCATCTGGGGCACACTGGCTTGGGCATGATGACCGGTCGCGCATGCTCCTCCGGAACACTTCCGACCAGAATGGAGTGGATGTCCTTCAGCCTGGTTATCAGGCTCCTTTGCATCGCAGAAATATGTCTCTTATTTTTTTTCCGTGACCCACGATAGCAGATCGTTCACTATCGTGCCCAACTCCGTCAGGCATTCTTCGCTTCTTGCCGGCGAGCTTCCGGCCTTATTTTTCCTTCTCCCTTGAGAAGGGTAAAGAATCTCCCTTGGCCTCTTTGGCGTATCCTTCTCTACCACTGCTGGGCTGCCGGTGCCTGCTGAGCTGCCAGCCTGTGACGCAAATAGCGGCGACTGCCGCATTTTATTGCTCTTTTTGAACGGGTCTCACGTTTTGGCACTCTTTAAGTCTTCTGCACCTGTAGTGTTACTATCCAGGGCGGCCAAGTGAGGCCCCGCCTTGTCAGGTTCAACTGGAATGTTGTTTAGGGCCTCCAGAATCCTTGCCCTACCCGTGGTCTCTACCACGGGTGGATTTCCACTTCTATGGCTGCCACCTGGAGTAATTTCGTTTTTCGACGACATTCCAAATTGGGGGGGGTTGCGCATTTTATACCTACTGCCAGGTGTCTAAGCTGCCGACCACTTTGGTACAGACGCAGACCTCGCAGTCGCCCAATGTGGGACAGACGCTGCGAGGGTTTTATTCTCCGGCTCAGCTGAGCGCTAGCCTTCTTCGATAGGGGGTTGGGGGGGTGGGGAAAGTGGATAGAGCATGGGTAATGCATGCTGTGGTTTGGGGGTTTCAGCACTGCCTTCCATCGGTGCGCCTGGAATTTCCTCATGGCGGGAGCGATGGGAGTTATACCGCTCCTGCTCGGTCGCCAGAGCCCCTTTTGAGGATGAACCGCCGTAGCGGAGGGGTTGGCAGTTGGTCAGCTCCATGACCTTCGTCACCTCATGGCAGGCCAGAGTTTCCTAGCCCCTTCCGCACTAGGTTGGTCAAAGGACCTGAGGCAGCAGCCCTGAAAGGTATGGTACCCTTCTGCTTTGCCTTGAGTCGCTGGCGCCCTCTAGCGGGCTCCTTCAGTCGCGTCATTGCGACGTACGGCAGCCCTGGTGCCCTTGGTCCGGATCTAGCGCCCTCTACCGACAGACACTGTTAGGGCGTTCCCCAACACTGCCCGCCAGCTGGTTACGATCAGCTTCCATGATCTGCGCAATACAGAAGCGGGCATACTTTAAAAAAAAAATGTAATTAAATTAAAAAAATTAGTCAACAACGCGACCAATAATCAGCGTTTATTAAATCCAAAAAATAGTTCAGTTCTTTGACCAATTTCGATTACGAGACGGAGCTCATTCAGCTTAACATAAAACACTTTTATCGGTCAGAAACGAAGAACGGAAAGATGGAAAGGGAGAACATTACTCCAAAGATAACAATCGAACGGCTAACGTTCTAGAGCTCTTAGATGCCCAGCGATAAATTGGGCTAGAGGCATTGAAGTGCATTCAGAGTTATACGAAGGATGGACCGAGCCAAAAACAATGGTCGACATACTTTCAAACAAAGCTATCAGTCCTTGAAAATGCGTGAGACCGATTCCTAGAAAATGCTACAAATATCCGAGGAACAGCCAGAACCTAATGCTACCTTAAATATGTACGACCTCCGAAACACCTTCGATAAAAATTGAGCCATCCTCAAAGACGGCCGTGACAAGCTAATGCGAGCTCAAGTCGTCAGGAAGATGTTAAAGATCAGGTCGAAGATCATTGTCAGGAACAATTCCGCACCCTTATCCACATGGATACAAAATTAGCAGGGTTATGTCGTCAACGAAGAGAACTAGTAAAGTCTGTAAGAGGCGCTCTACGAGAGTTCAAAGCCACATTGGATACAACAAGCAGACTTAAGCTACAAGCAGAGGTGTAGAATACCCGTATGGCCTTAGAGCAGTGGGGGGCAAGCAGAGAAATGCGTAGCAGAGAAAAACAATGAGAGCTGAGCATCCACTGAGCAAAAAAAAAGTAGTTTTTTATGTAATTTTTCGTTAATTCAAAAGTTTGAATTGACACATATCAAATTTTGAACAACTTCAGCTTTAACGTAAACCGTATCGTTTGCGAGTGCTTTGATATATTTGGCGAACTAATATTTATTTAATTACAATTCCAAGCATAGCTCAGCTCTGCTTTTTCCTCTTTTTTTGTTTTTTTCTTTCGTGGTCTTTCTTTGATCTTTCCAAAGCTCCCGCTTCTGCTCCTATTTGGCACAATGGTTCAAGGTATAGTGTTTTTTTTAACTTTTTATAAATTTTTATATACTGTACTTGAATCTTCTTTTTGCGAGACTAACAAGAGGTGTATCAAATCTTATATTTTTAACTTAACTAACAGTCATATTGACTGATACAGAGTTAGACGGCCCTAAAAATCGATTTCTGGGTTGGGAGGTCGTTGCGTCTCAGGCGAGATATGCTAGAAACCCGAGTCAATCCCCGAGGGAGAAAACTTGGGTGCGAAGACAGTTTTTCTTTGTAGGACTCGGTTTGCTTCTGGATTTCGTCTTTCATTGCAAGGATTCCCAGATCTCGGTCGATGTTTTCGTTGCGAACATACCAAGGTGGCCCCTGTGATAGTTCTTAAGATTTTTGATTGTGCGCGCGGTATGATGTTTATGTTGCTACTTCTCGCGTTCCCCCACAGCTGGGAGCCATACGTCCAGATTGGCTTTAGGACGAAATTTTACAATTGTAACTTGTAGTCCAGACACTGTGGCGATCAAGAGTTTATGATCCAGTGGAGGCTGATGGCTTTCAGTTTTAGGTGCATCTACTTGCATTCGATGTGCTTACTCAAGGTTAGTCGTCTATCAAAGTGGACGCCAACGTACGTTACTTCGTTAGCTTGAGGGATCTGTATACCGTTTAGTGTCTTTTAAGAGTAAACGTTGTTTTTAAACGTTTATTTTAATGCGCCAGTCGGACAGCCACCTATCCACTATTTGATTAGCCAGTTGGGTTGTTTCCTGCGTTGGGCATCTGGAGCGACTAAAGATAGCGGTATCGTCGGCGAACGTTGACTTTGTTAGTTGTGCGTTCGTAGAATTATCCGCAGTATACAAAACATATAGACACGGGCCGAGTGCGCTTCCTTGTGGAACTCCAGCTTCGATTATGTAGTCGCCCGAAGTAGTTGAGTTGCATCTCACTGAGAATACTCTATTGTAGAGGTATGATTCCGTTTAATTTTGTTTTAATTTTGTGCATGAGTCCAATGAGCCAAACTAGGTCGAAACTTGAGATACGTCCAGGAAAATAGTGCTGCATTATTCTCGCTGTTCGAAGGCTGAGCGTATTTCGAATGTTAATCTGTTCACTTGTTCGATGGTTCCGTGGTTTTTTTAAACGTTTATTTTAATGCGCCAGTCGGACAGCCACCTATCCACTATTTGATTAGCCAGTTGGGTTGTTTCCTGCGTTGGGCATCTGGAGCGACTAAAGATAGCGGTATCGTCGGCGAACGTTGACGTTGTTAGTTGTGCGTTCGTAGAATTATCCGCAGTATACAAAACATATAGACACGGGCCGAGTGCGCTTCCTTGTGGAACTCCAGCTTCGATTATGTAGTCGCCCGAAGTAGTTGAGTTGCATCTCACTGAGAATACCCTATTGTAGAGGTATGATTCCAGTAGCTTGTGGGTGTAAGTTGGCAAATACGTTTTAATTTTGTGCATGAAGGCTGAGCGTATTTCGGATGTTAATCTGTTCACTTGTTCGATGGTTCCGTGGTTTTTTCGGAGGCCAAATTGGTGTGCTGTGATAAAATTGCAAGCTTCCAGATGTGGTATTATGCGAGTTAACAAGCATTTTTTTTAAAAATTTAGACAAACAAGATAGAAGGCTTTTTGGTCTGTATGATGACGGAATTGTGTGGTCTTTTCCAGGCTTCGTTATCATTATAATGATGGATTTCTTCCACTTTTTTGGAAAATAGCCAAGATGAATGATCCCATAAAATAGTTTGCAAACGACCTCTATAGCGCATTTTGGAAGTTCGATCAGCATCTTTGGCGTCAAAAGGTCACCACCGGGAGCCTTTTTTAGTTTTAGCCCACTTATGAATTTTTCGATTTCGTTCGGCCGGAATGAAGTTGCAGCAGGCTGAGGGAAGATCTCTGGCTGAATTACTGGCAGGAGGAATGAATTTGAGGCTGGGTTTGGCTGGAAGGCACTTTGGAGATGTGTGGCGAATGTTTCAGCTCGATCTTTGTCGCTGCGAGCCCAGCATCCCAAAGAGTTTCTTATGGGGGTGGTCGTTTCAACTGGGGCGCTAAGATTAGGGTGGGCCCTCCACAAGGGGTACTTTGTGCTTGTTGGTGAGAGATTCTGGATTTTCTTTCTGTTGGTGAAGAGCCTGGTCGAGTGATCGGGTTGCTTCCTTAAGGCGTTGTTTTGAAACTGGTGATCTGCTGTTTTGCCAATCACGAGGCGTGCGCCTCTGTTCTCGCACGAGCTGTTCGATTTGCTGATTAGATTTGAAGTATTTGTTCGAATTTATAATTGCATTGTACAATTGCCTTCCTTTGGGAGTCACTAGACGTGATCCCCAGTGCGTATGTTTGGCGTTGTAGTTATAAAATGATCCCCAAGTGAATTGTAAAAGTCCATAAATTGTCCTTCCGAGATTAAGAAACGAGAAAGGCAGTGAACGGCAGCGATTGAAAGGATTCCGTTGCTTGACTGAATTTGTATCGATGTGGCCAAGAAGTTTGTTGCAAACATTTTGTGAAAATTGTGTTTAATGGGTTCTTTGATTAGAACTCCAGTTCAATATGCGGGGTCAAATTTTCATAGTAATAACTTCCAAATTTTTTAGAGGTAAATGGTAGGGTGTCCATATGGTTCGATAGGAGATAATTATAAATATATACTAGTCCAAAATAACTTTAAACTTAATCGCGTTTGTAACTGGAGTGGTTTTTGTATTTCTGACAGCTTTCATGATTGGGAACTTTCTGAACCAAATAAAGCTAGAATGTGAATGTTTTCTTTACTACAGTAAACTTCTGATTCTGATAGTATATACAGTATATCAGGTCATTGGTTACCAGGAACTCGCAATCGCATTCTTTTATTTTGTTCTACTAACGGTTACTGTGTGGGGCCATGCCCTTGCCTTTATTGCACATGGACACAATCAATAATAACTCAGAAGGGCTAACATAAAAGATACACTCGGAATCGAGCGTTTTTCACCATGGCTAGGGTCAAGTTGTGGTAGAGGTTTTTAGAACAAAAATATTTTGCCTGGAATCAAAATCATAGTTGAATTGTATTTTGTAGTTGTTAGTCTCAAAATTTACTCTAATAGCTTATCACCAAGCCTTTTAATGCATCCAAGCTTAAGATAGCTTATCACCAAAAATAATTAATTAATATGGCGAAAAATATGAAATAATTAATTAATTGATAGTCGAATAATGTTGATAGTCGAGGCACTGAGTATCCAAAAAAAATAGTTGGTTGCCAAAGACACCGAAAAATATACCCTTTTGTATACCCTAGTCTACAAAAGCTAAATCCCTTTCTACACGAATCATCAGAGGCTGGGCTTACTTTTTCGTTGTTGCGGGTTGGGGGGCGACTAGCTAATGCTCCTACATCGTACGATGCCAAGTTTCCAGTATTGTTGACAAAACGCTCACAATTTGTTCAGAGCTACGTCCGATACTTGCACGAGTCGAATTTTCACAAGCACTTGTGAGTCTTTTGCGATAGCGCATATGGATCGTAAATGCGCAGGAAGTCTGCAGTCAGACTGTACGGTCATGCATACGCTGCTTTAAATGCAAGCCTCGTCTGATGACTCAAATCATGGCTGACTTACCCTTAGATAGAATTCGTGCTCTCCGCCCATTCTCCAAATGTGGTGTTGATTTTTGTGGCCCTATTGATACGACATTGAAAATTCGTGGTAGGCCACCCTATAAGTCCTACATTGCCTTATTTGTTTCTTTTGCGTCCAAAGAAGTTCATTTAGAAGTAGTTTCCGACCTTTCAACTGATTCCTTTTTGTTGGCTTTTCAAAGGTTCGTTGGGCGCCGAGGATGTCCGCAGATCGTGCACTGCGACAACGCGACGAACGTCGTCGGAGCGAGTCGCCACTTCCCAGACCTTCGTTGGAGAAACGAGGACGAGGTCGACGCGGTCACACAATAGGGACACGAGTAGGGAACACCAGGCTGACCGCGGAGGAGCTGCAGACCGTCCTCGTTGGAGTCGAGGCCGTCCTGAACTCACGACCCCTGGGGGCTCTGAGTCAGGATTCAAGCGACGGCGAGGCGCTTACTCCCGGGCACTTGTTGACAGGCGGGCTCATCGCCCCACCAGCACCGCGGAACCCTGACCAGCAGGGTCTAACGTGTTTGCGGAGATGGCGGCTTGTCTCGTCTCGTGGTCCTGATCGCAGAGGATCACCAGCCGCCACAACAGTGGCTCACAGGACGGGTAGGAGCAACACACGCCGGCGCGGACGGAAGGGTCAGGGTCGCCGTCGTCAGAACTAGCTCTGGAGCGGAGTACAGGAGAGCGGTCCACAAGCTGGCGCGGCTGCCAGTTGGTTGAAACCTGATGGAGGCGAAACCTGATGGAAGCGAAAGTTAGGCTTAAGATTAGAGAAAAATATAATCGAATTTATAACGTTGAAGAGGCAAGACCATTTCTTTCGTTCTCGTTTTTCGCCCATTTTTTTAAATATTCAGCCCACACCATTTTTTATTATTTTTTACAAGTGTGAGATAAAACAATCTCATTAAAAAAGCAGAAAAGCAGTTTGTTTCAAATTTGGTATTTGGTATTATTTTGCGAAAAATAGCACTCATGCAAAATCCGAACACAAAGAAAAACAAAGTTACATCATTTCCGATCCATCAGTTATATGGAGAGACTAGTTTGCGTAGAAATAGACAGACAGACGGGCATGCTTATATTAACTCAGAAGGCGATCCTGATAAAGAATATATATACTTTATAGGGTCGCAGATGTTTCCTTTAATGCGTTGCACACTTTTGACAAAAATTATAATACCCTCTGCATGGGTAGTGTTTAGGTGAGGGGCCGTTGTGCCGCTCACCCGAAGAGCGCACCCGCGCTAAAGAGCGCACCCGCGCTGAAGAGCGCACCCGCGCTGAAGAGCGCCTCCACACTCGCCCCTCTGTGCCCTCTCTTCTCGCTCGTTGGTTGTCGTCGATCCCTTTTTTTGTACGAGTTTTTAAGTTAATCTCATGTAAGCAGCCGAATAAAGCTGAACGCGTGCTTTATCTAAACCTAAAGACGCCCCCGACTTTTCACTTTTCAACCCCATTCTGGAATCTTTTTGAGGAACCAACGCCCCCCTACACATTTTGGTCCTTCGAGCCGGATACCAGGATATTCATGATATTTTGGATCCACCAGCAGTCCAGGCATTGTTCCGCCCAAAAAGATAAGTACGAAATTTTTTCCTTCTCCGTCTCTCTGCCGGTCTTCCGCAGTGGTCCGAACATAAAATTTCGTTCACACTGCTGCAAGATTGTTTTTCCCTCCGTGTCAACTCCAAGTCCGAGTTTTCCGACACCACGGCAGCTTGAGACTTTTCTGAGGCAAAAAAAAAAAATTACAAAAATTTTCCATCCATCTCCGTTGTGTGTGCCTCGCCATATTCCTCGCCGTTTTTGGCCTTCCCGTTATCCGTTCGCTCGCCAACGGTCGAGGCATATGTACATGCATACACACATACATTGTGTTTGGTGCAATTAATCCGCAAAAAAATCGGCAAGTGAACAGTGAAAGTGTGGTGGAAAAAAAAAAAAAAATATATAAAAATAAAAGGGCATAATTAATATTGGCCAGCCGGTGTGAAGTGGTTCCGGGAATCTCCAAGTTCACCGAACAGTCCGCCGCTGTCGTAATATTGGTTTTTCATCCCCAATTTTTTACACCACATAACTTTTCCGTTTCCGCAGTTACACATTATCGACGCTCCACTGTGCCAACATATGCCCACATGCCCTTACTTATATCCGTACCTGCAGGCATTTCCACATACATATCTCCAAATATTTTCTGCCTCCGATTTCAGGAAATATATAACCGATAAAATTTAACCATACAGTCCACTTCTCGACGTTCCACTGTGCCATCATATGCCCACATGCCCTTGCCCTACTTGCATGTATGCCCATATATTTCTCAATATTTTCTGCCTCCAGTTCCAGGAAATATATAACCAAACAAAAAAAAAAAAAAAATCAATTAATTATAAATTTATTTATTTATATTTATAACTAAAAAATTTATTTAATTCGTATTTTTCCGTCCGAGCAAAGGGCCAGGGTTTTTTTTTAATTTCCCTTTCCGGCCACTCAATAATTAAGGTCAAAAATTTAATTATCGAAGAGAGGAAAAAAAATTATAATTAAATAATTTAATTGTCAATCGGCTTTCTGAACCTAGCCGCGGTTTCAATTCCACCGTTCCAGCTTCGGGTTACTTAACCTCCATTGATTAAAAATTGAAATTCTCAACTCCACCCGTCTGTTTCCAAAATAATTAAATCCGACAATTAGGCAAAATTAATTATTTATTTGTATTTTCTCTGTGTTCGATCCAAGCCAAGGTGAAGTGTACCTTTCCGGCGCCGCAATTCAAAAATAGTCAGGAACTCAATATTTACGTACGGGCCTACTGGTCGAAATATACATATATCGACAGTCAGCAATTATTGTTCTGAACGAGCACGAATTTTCCGGTCCTTGTCCATTTTCCGTTCCGTCTAACGCTGCTTCTACTCCGCATCTGGCAACATCCGCCTAGAATCTCGACAAACCTTGGCCCATCTGGATTTTTTGGCTTCCTGAAGGTTCTCCCACATCCGAATTGTGCCGTTTCCGACGTTTCTCTCGACATCGGCGCTAATAATTCCCACTTGGCCTTGCAATCGCATTTCGTCCGAGATCTCACCGGGCTCATCACATTAGTGACCGGCTACCGGACAAGCGCTGATCAGCGAATTGGTGTCTGAGAATGCCCACGGGAGACGACCAAAAGACACGTCCGATCCCAACCATCCGTTTGGAGAGATCTCGATCCGCTTCTCCGCGGACGCCTCTTTTAAAGCCTAAGGCGTACAGTGCCAATCCAAGGGCGAAGAGTGACGAATCCGTCAACACGAGCTCCGGTCCTTCACAGAGGCAGACTCGGTCCGTTGCAAAAATGGCTCAAAGTGCGGTCGACGTGGCGCTGAAGAAGTTCATCGCCACTTCAGATCGAGTTAGCCAATTCGAGGCCAACATAAATCCTCCGGCCGCCAGAGAAACGGAAGTGGGCTCCCAATACATGTGCGAAGTCCACCGGGACCAAATTCGGGCACTGTGGGAGAAGGTGGAGAAAAGCTATGAGAGCTGCTCCGATTTGCTAGCTGAGTCCGACGACAATGCGGCCATCTCGACAGTGCTGGAATCGAAGTACAGCTACTGCTACTCCGTCTATTCGAGGTGTATTGCCCAGCTTCGAGAGAGAATTGCTTCCCATACCACTCCGGCTTCCGTCAACGTTCACACACCCGCGCCTACAGGCTGCCGGTTACCTCCGGTGGATACCGAGGTCTTCGCGGGTGATTATCTTCGGTGGCCCACCTTATGAGACTTGTTTACGGCCATTTACATTCAAAACTCGCGGCTCACCCCGGTAGAGCGGTTGTTCCACTTGTTGTCCAAAACAAGTGGTGACGCCCACGCTATTGTTTCCAAGACTCCCCTTACCCATGAGGGGTTTGCCGTCGCTTGGCAAAGCCTCACAGACCGCTTTGAGAACCGGCGGCTACTGGTCAATAGCCAGTTGAAAATCCTTTTCAACCTCCAGGCTATTTCGCAAGAGTCCGGGGTGGCGCTGAAGGAGCTCCAAGCCACCATTCAGAGTTGTCTGACAGCCCTAGCAATGTCCGCCATCAATGTTGAGGCCTGGGACTGCCTCCTGGTGTTCATGATTTCGTCAAAGCTCCCCAAAGTCACACTTTCCATGTGGGAGCAATCCGTTCATAACAAGGCCGAAATTCCAACATTGAAGGAATTAGACAATTTCCTGACAGAGCGCCATCGCACTCTGGAAGCAATCGATGACGTCAGGCCTAGTAGCTCCGGGCAACTTCCGTCAAGGTCGGGAACTCCTACTGCCCCTGCTCGAAGGCTCCATTCATACGAGACTCGAGTGGTTCCGGGCCCCAAGGGTTGCGATCTCTGTTCGAGGGAGAACCACCCCATCCGCTTATGTCCGCGGTTCTTGGAGATGGACGTAAATGGGCGCTCGGACTATATTAAAAGGAAGCAGCTGTGTTTGAACTGTTTTGCCCGAGGGCACCAGCAACGAGACTGCACGAGCGCCCATACTTGCTTCACATGTCACAGCCGGCACCACACCCTTCTGCACCGCGGCAATCCGTTCGCCACCGCTCCAAGTCCGCCTACGACAGCAAGGGCTCGACCCGCACAGACTGCCAGAAGCACAAACGGCTCAGAGGATCAGTCGGATGTGCAGGTGTGTTTCGCTTCCGGGTCAGGAGCCGTCCTACTAGGCACGGCTCTTATCAACGTGTGCCACTTGGGGTGCAGCTTCCAGGCACGAGCTCTGATAGACTCAGGGTCCGAAGCGACCTTCATCACGGAACGACTGTTCAACATCGTCAAACCACCCTTCAAGACGATTCAAGCTCAAGTTTCCGGCCTTAATCAGACCATTTCCGCGCAGTCTACAAAATTGTGCCATTTCTCCATTCGGTCGCCGTCTAGACCTGGGCTACAATTAGAGACTGCGGCCTACGTTCTGCCGCAGTTGGCAGGAAATCTGCCATCATACCCGATTCCGCGAGATCGTCTCAAGGGGCTGCCCGACATTCCTCTGGCGGACCCCAACTTCTTTGAGAGCTCCCAAGTCGATGTACTAATAGGAGCGGACATTCTTCCGTCCATTCTCCTCAGTAATGCCAAGCCTAACATATGCGGGTCGCTTCTCGGTCAGGAGACCATTTTTGGATGGGTGCTGACAGGACCATTATCTCCAGCCAATCCCCGCAGCGTGTCCGTCTTTTCCACACGAGTGGCCCCCAGCCTCGGTGACTCACTGGATCAGCTCCTCACCAAATTCTGGGAGGTGGAAGATGTGCCCACACCGATAAGTTCGGAATCGGATTCAGTTTGCGAGCACAATTTTGTCCAGACGACGAAAAGAGACGAGTGTGGCAAGTACGTTGTGACGCTCCCCTTACGCGACCCCGGGCAGAAGGGTTCCGAGCTAGCGGCTTCACGGTCCTTTGCCCTTGCTCAGTTTCTGCGTAATGAGCAGCGCCTGAAGAGGGACCCGCCCCTTAAGGCCCGCTATGACTCGGTAATTCAGGAGTACATCGACTTAGGCCACATGACCGAGGTCTCTCCCGCTAGCAATTCCGCTACCTACTATCTTCCACATCATGCCGTCTTCAAGCCCGAAAGCACGACCACCAAGGTGCGAGTGGTCTTCAATGCTTCGAGCCCGTCCGCAAACGGGACCAGTCTGAACGACATTCTTTACGCGGGCCCGGTCTTACAATCCGACCTGACGATTCAAATCCTAAAATGGCGATACTTTCGGTTTGTCTTCAACGCCGACATCGAGAAGATGTATCGGCAAATTTGGGTAGATCCCAAGCATACTCCGCTCCAACGTATTTTGTTTCGCAATCCCGATGGGGATATCCGCGACTACGAGTTGAAAACGGTCACCTTCGGTGTCAATTGTGCCCCGTTCCTGGCGATCCGTGTACTGCGACAGCTCGCTGACGACGAAGAGTCGAAGTATCCGCAGGCAAGCCAAATTATCCGGCAGTTTATGTACGTTGATGACGTTCTCGCGGGGGCAGACTCCAAAACTGAAGCCCAAGCTTCGATTCGGGAGCTGAAGGGGGCCCTAGAGTCAGCAGGGTTCCCACTTGGGAAATGGACGTCGAACAACAAGGCAATCCTGTCCGACATTCCGATCGATCACCGTCTCCGTGCTGACTTTCTCGACATCGATGCAGAGAGCACGGCCAAGACACTCGGCGTGCGGTGGAAGGCGACGACTGATGAATTCTTTTTTGTCCCGCCAGAATTGACTTCCGGCTCGGTTTTCACGAAGCGCCAAGTCCTCTCCCAAATTGCCAAATTTTTCGATCCAGCAGGTTGGCTCGCTCCTTTCATTGTTCGGGCAAAAATGTTCATGCAAGACATTTGGCTTCTGGATCTAGGGTGGGATGACGCCCTCCCTCAAGATTTCTGTCAGCGATGGGTTGACTTCCTAAAGAATTACTCGGTGCTCGATCAGATTCGTGTTCCTCGATGGGTCGCGTTCCGACCACACCTAAAGGTCGAACACCACGGGTTCTGCGACGCTTCACAGAAGGCGTACGGCGCAGCCATTTGCGTTCGTGTCGAAATCGGGTCCACGGTAATAGTGACCCTGCTGACTGCAAAGACTCGAGTGGCCCCCGTTAAGACGGTGTCGCTCCCCCGACTAGAACTGTGCGGTGCCTTGTTGTTGTCCGAGATGGCCACCGCAGTTCTGCCACAAATGCCAGGGGCCGCGTCTGCCCTATACTGTTGGACCGACTCGACTATTGTCCTCGCGTGGCTGCATAAGCCAGCGTGCCAGTGGACAACGTTCGTGGCCAACCGGGTGACCAAGATCACCCAGTTCACCGACGTGCAGAAATGGGCACATGTCCGCTCCGAGCATAACCCTGCGGATCTCGCTAGCCGGGGCGTAGCTCTCCAAGATCTTGCAGATAACCAGTTGTGGTGGCACGGTCCTGACTGGCTGCAGAGGCCTCGCAGCGACTGGCCAACTCAAGGCTATGATGCCCCCGTGACTGAGCTCGAGAAGCGAGCAGTCAAGGTCTATGTCGCGAAAGTACCCCCCGAAGATCTCCTTGAGCGTTTTTCCACACTCGACAAGGCATTACGAGTCCTTGCCTATGTTAATCGCTTCATCCAGCGCGCGCGGAAGTTTCGACCCTCGTTTGAAGAACACCTGACCGCTAATGAGGTTACGTCGGCTGAACGTCTTCTAGTTTCCGTCACGCAGCGCAGACACTTCGTCTCTGAGATGGGCTGCTTAAGCGAAAAGCGTCCAATATCGGCATCCAGTCCGATTCACAATCTAAACCCCTTCGTGGATTCGCAAGGCCTTATGAGAGCCTGCGGCCGGGTCACGTCCTCCGAGCTTCTCCAATATGACGAACGGCACCCTATTATCCTTCCGTACGACTGTCAGCTGTCTCGACTCCTGGTTCATTTTACACATCGCATCACGCTGCACGGTGGCAGTCAGCTGATGATCCGTCTGATCCGGGCCAAGTTCTGGATTCCAAGGGTGAGGAATTTGGTCAAGTCCGTTGTCCATTCTTGTAAGGTATGTGTCATCCACAAGAAGAAGTTGCAGACGCAACTCATGGGAGAGCTACCCAAGGAACGGACGTCCTTCTCGCGCCCGTTCACGCACACCGGTGTGGATTATGCCGGTCCCTTCGAGATAAAAAACTATACGGGGAGGGCCTGTCTCATCACAAAGGGTTACGTGTTGGTTTTTGTGTATTTCTCCACTAAGGCCATCCATTTAGAGCCTACGTCGGACCTTACGACCGAGAAATTTCTGGCGGCTTTCGCACGGTTCGTGTCCCGGAGAGGATGCCCCCGTCAAGTGCAGTCCGACAACGGGAAGACCTTTGTGGGAGCAGCTGCTCTACTATCCCGCGATTTTCTCCAGAGCCTAAAGGGGGCTGTGACCGGTGCCTATAGTCACCAGCAGCTTCTCTGGCATTTCATTCCTCCGGGAGCTCCCCACATGGGGGGCCTTTGGGAAGCAGGGGTCAAGAGCTTCAAGACCTTGTTCTACAAGTCCGCCGCCACGCGAAAATACACCCTTGAGGAGCTGGCTACTCTCCTGGCGAAGATCGAGGCGTGCCTGAATTCGCGGCCACTCGCGCCAATGTCCGAAGACCCGGCTGACCTGCTAGCTCTTACACCCGGGCACTTTCTTGTGGGAGGACCACTTCTCGCCACGGTCGAGCCCGAGATAAAGGGGGGCACCAATTCCATCATCAATCGTTGGCAACACCTCAAGGCACTTCAGCAGCAATTTCAGCTCCGGTGGAAGGAGGAGTACCTCAAGGAGCTCCATAAGAGAAACAAGTGGCGAGGCCCTACGAGGGACCTCCGCGTTGGGGATATGGTCGTCATCAAGGAAGACAACCTTCCGTCCAATGAGTGGCGTTTAGGCAGGGTTGACGCGGTGTATCCCGGCTCTGATGGCCATGTCCGCGTAATCGACATTCGCACCGCGCGAGGGCTCGTAAAGCGGCCCGTTGTTAAGGTCGTGCTTCTTCCGTTGGACGCGTCCGCCTACCCACAGTAATCGACATTTCTTCCGCTCCAATGTTCCTGTCCATTGTGCTGTCCCGTAGCTCTGCCCGTAGTTCCGAACTTTCATTTACACCGATTCTGATCATGTTATTTGTTCCTTTATCATATTTCCGTCAGCCATAGCCAACACGATGTCGCCACGTCCACGCAACACCCACGCATCGCTGGAGAGCAGATGTTCTCGCGGTATTCAATCCTACCGTTGCCGAGTCTGCAATGGAATCCACGCCTTAAAGAAGTGTCGGCGCTTCCTACGCCTTAGCGCCGAGAAGCGGCTCCGAGCGGTTCTTGTGAACCGGTATTGCTCGAGCTGCCTGGCCCACGAGCACTCCGACGGATCCTGTCGTCGGGGTGACGGTTGTAAGACGTGTGGACAGGATCACCACACGCTGCTGCATCTCGTGGAGAAGCCGCGGGCTCGGCGCAAGGCACGCCGAGAGGAGCACCGGTCACGGAGCGCGGGAGTCAGGACACAGAGTGTCTCGTCTGGCGCCCGGCCGTCATCCGCCAACTCCCGGCGCGGTTCGGGTGCTCCTCGGCCTGGGTCCGCCACTTTCCGGCAATCCCAACCCGATCCACGGCCACCGACGTCCCGGCACTCGTCGATGCATCCTCGGCCTTCTTCCGCCACTCCTCGATTGCCAACCACCGCTCATCCGCCCGCGTCATCCGCACCTAGGCAAGGTTCCGCCTCTCGTCGAGGGCTCCCGCTGGACGCGGTCGCTGCGCCCACCCTCTCATCGCTGCTGCAACGGAACAGCGTCAACGTGCTGCCGACTGCACTAGTGCGGATCGACACCGGGACCCGGAGCTTCGACACGGGGGCCCTCATCGACCCATGCACGCCCTCAAGCTGCATCGACGCCTCGCTCGCTGCGTGTTTCCGGCTGCCCACTACCAGCGTGGGGGACGAACAGGTGTGTTCCGCCACCGTGGGGTCACCGACCGATGATAGCGTTCGGCTGGAGGTCATGTTTAAGGTCGAGCCTCACGTGCGAGTTCGTACGCCGTCCCGAGAGCTGAGCGAGGCGGTGAGCGCCCACTTCCGAGGCGTGACCCTGGCGGATGAGCGATTCCATCTGCCAGCGACAATCTCCGTCGTCCTGGGCGCAGATTTGTACCCAAGGATTATCCAACCGGGCTTCTTGAAGATCCAGGACGGACTGCCAGTGGCCCAGAGCACCGTGTTTGGATGGGTCGTGTCCGGAGCCTGCCACCAGCCATAACACCGAGGGAGCTGTTGCAACCCGAGCGATTGCAAGGGGGGGGAGAATGTTTAGGTGAGGGGCCGTTGTGCCGCTCACCCGAAGAGCGCACCCGCGCTGAAGAGCGCACCCGCGCTAAAGAGCGCACCCGCGCTAAAGAGCGCACCCGCGCTGAAGAGCGCCTCCACACTCGCCCCTCTGTGCCCTCTCTTCTCGCTCGTTGGTTGTCGTCGATCCCTTTTTTTGTACGAGTTTTTAAGTTAATCTCATGTAAGCAGCCGAATAAAGCTGAACGCGTGCTTTACACTAAACCTAAAGACGCCCCCGACTTTTTACTTTTCAACCCCATTCTGGAATCTTTTTGAGGAACCAACGCCCCCCTACACAGGTAGAAAAATTGGAAGGAGAAAAATAATTGTAATGAATACGATGAAATGTGTAATTAAATTATAGAAAATTTGGTAACTACAACTGATTGTGAACTTTGGTAAAGTTTGGTAAATTGAATTTGGAATTAATTTGTTTAATATTACAAGAGGACATGTAAGAGGTCAGGATTCGCAGCGTTATTTGTGTTATGCGCCAAACTAAAGACACAGGGTTGTCGTACGGTAAGTTAGATAGTAATAGAGTAAGTCTACTGTATAGGAAGTTGTCAGTTGGTTGAGTGCCCTTCAGTCCAATGTTTCTCCCTATATAGCGCCTGAAGCGCTCGTTAGTCCTCTTTAATTCTGCTCCGGCCATCAATCCTGATTTCCAGCAACGCCACATTTCCGTTGGCGGGTACCCTTTCGGGACCCCTCGATCCTCCCGACCCCGGACCTTTGCTGTTCTACCTTCTCACGATTTGTTGAACAAAATAACTACGTTTTCAGCGTTAAATCCACTATCATTATTTGCAAAGATTTTTACAAAAATAGAATAGAATTTTTAGCTAATTATACATAATAAATAGACATAATACAAATAACAAGAAAGGAAAGCTAACTTCGGGCGGAGCCAAATTTGATATACCCTTGCAGTTGAAACCGGATATATATCGCAAACATCGGATAAAGTGGGCCGATTCTTATGAGAATATCGTAATATAACCAATTTATTCCAATAAAAAATCTAAAACAAAGTACCAAGCTTCCATCTTCAAAAATACCAAAGTTGGTATTTTTACCAAATACCATTTCCGATCGTTCAGTTATATGGCAGCTATATAGTCGGCCGATCGTTATGAAATTTGGTAGGTTGGATCAACTGACCAAAAATAGAATCTGTACGAAGTTCCAACAAGCGAAGTTCCATCTTCAAGAACACATAAGTTTGGTAATTTCCGATTGTTCAGTTATATAGCAGCTATAGGATATATTCGGCCGATTCTTATGAAATTTAGCATGTTCCATTATTTAGCCAAAAATAGCATTTGTACTAAATCCGAACTCTCTAACTCTAAAAACACCGAAGTTATAGCATTTCCGATCAATCAGTTATATGGCTGCTATAGGATATAGTCGGCCGATCCCGTTCCGACTTATATGCTGCGTGCAAAGGAAAGAAGGGTGTGTGCAAAGTTTCAAGACGATAGCTTTAAAACTGAGAGACAGACGGACAGACGGGCATGCTCATATCAACTCAGGAGGTGATCCTGATCAAGAATATATATACTTTATAGGGTCGGAGATGTCTCCTTCACTGCGTTGCACACTTTTGACCAAAATTATAATACCGTCTGAAAGGGTATAAAAACCAATATATAAATGCACGTTTAAATATTATATTTAAAATGTTATATTTAAGATTTAGACTTATTTAATGTTAAAAATACGACACGTTTTAACGTTTCATTGTGGCGCATGCTCGGTGGCGCACTTATCATTTGTTCCACCGCGTATATGTATATATAAAATATATGTAAACCAAATAATCTGACTTACCAAATTTTATAAGGATCGGCTGACTATATTCTATAGCTGCCATAGAAGTGAAAAATTGCTCTAATTCGGTATTAATTAAGAAAAAATATTGGGACAGTGGAAAAAAGTGGGCGTGGCAAAATTTTGACACAAACTTAATCTGCGCGGATACCTACGAGTCCAAGATAAAATAGTTAGTAAAATAAAATAGTAAAATAGTCTTATAGTCCCCGGATCCGCTTTTACATTTTTAGCCTGTTTGTGTGGCACACGTAGCTTATTTGGGTCACTCCTCTAAAAAATGAACAATTTGGATGAAATTTGTTATTCGGTTATAAAACAGCTAATAGTTTTTTTTCGCGGTCTTTCAGAGTTTTGAAAATGTCTCGTGCACCAATTAGTGAAATTCACATTCCTGCATTCATCATAAAGCTTAGAGGCCCAGACGACCGAGGGGCGCCCGAAAAACGATTTATTGTTAATTCAATTAATTAATAATTAGATAATGTCAAAATTTTCCCTCCATATTTGTCCTTAAATTAAATCCGAGGACGGAAATTTAGGTTTTATGAAAAATGTACGAAAAGTAAACAAATCACCTCTAAAATGTCCAAGCTTCTTCATGGCTAACCCGATTTTTCTAGAAATCTAACGGGATTTTCTGCTCATTTGTAAAGCGCAGCTGCGCGCATCGCGAATATTTTACAACTAAACCGAACTTTGAAGTGGTCATATCCATAATTACGTGTTCAAATTAAAATTATTTGTCATAGATTTTGAAGTTAAAGGTAGTTTCTATAAAATGAAATATAATTTAATATATTAATAATATATATTATTATTATTATATTATTGTGAACTAATACATGTTTTTGCCTATATTTTGAGCGTCTTTTTCATGTTTAGCTGAAGTTTTAGTATTGATCCCAAAAAGTTCTACAAAGTTCGTTTATATACCAATGTGTTTGTCGGTCTCCAACGGTAACAAATGTGTAACAATTTTCTGCAAAAATTTTGCCTATGTGTCTAATATTGTAAAAATACTAACATCGTCTCAACTTTTTCAGGGTCAGATTTGCCGTTTATTTACTTGTTATGGTGTTGCTCAGTCTTCGTATTTTATTCATGTGTTTACCTTTCCAAAACTATTTGTTCATTTACTAATAGTTTTTTTTGTTTTTTTTTTTTTTATAATTTGTATGTCATTTTGTGTTGTGTTTTGTTTTAAAGTTGTTGTGTTAAAATTAGTGTCCAGTGTCGAATTTTTGTGTATACATAGAATTAAGATAAAGAAAAAGTTGTGATACCTGTCTTTCCCTTTAATGAAACTGATTTATTAATACTAGTGAATGTTTTCTTAGACTTTGTTTTAAATTTGAGTTGTAACTTTTGGAAATTAACTTTAATTTCCGACTTATTTTGTGTATTGTTGTTTTCGTGCATATCCTGTGTTTTGTTCTGTTCGTCATATTCGTCCGTCAAAACCGGAGAATATCCTTATGAGAATATCATAATAAAACCAACTAAATAAAAAAAAAATCTCTTCATACAAGCCGGACCACTGTGCAATGATGATTCGAACCTTAAAAAAATTGTACAGAGAGCATCTAACCTATGCATTGGGCTACCATCCTGACTCGAAGAAAAACATACAAGTCCCAATGATGATTCGAAACTAGATAAATGGAACAGAGAGAATCTATTTTATGCATTGGGCTACCATCCTGACTCAATCGGTGCTGAACAAAAGAAATTGTAAACAGAAACGTTGAGAAAATGAAATTTGAAAACCAAAACGGATTTGGAGTACGGTTCATGTGTCTGGAGTCCCCAATAAAGAATTTCTTAACTTTTTCACTTAGTAGCAGTATCATATACATAGTAGCAGACTCCTACTTATAAACTTTCCTAGCTTAAAAAATCAATGTAGGACAATGTTCGGTGTAGTTTTTCTGCATAACCTAATTAATAGGGATGTAGATAGCCAGCATTTACTAACACGCTTAAATTTTAACATTCCTAATAGAAGGACTAGAATGTTTAGTCCTCTATTCCTTAGCCCTTGTAGTTCGACATATGCACAGCACGACCCTTTTATGGTCTTATGTTCGAACTACAATGGTCTCTACTCTATAACATCTCTTTCCTGTCCTTCAAATTTAAAGTATATAATTTTAAATTTCCTTACTAACTCCTCCTAGCTTAATACATTAAAATTAGCTTAATATATACTAATTAATCGTTTCTCGAGCGCCCCTCGGTCGCCTGGTCCCTTAACTTTATGATGAATACAGGAATGCTAGCTGATGCTCTAATTGATGCCCAAACCATTTCAAAAATTCTAAAAGACCGAGAAAAAAAACATTTTTACGCCGTCGTGCTAGCAGTGACACATACATACAGAGGAACACCATTTTTTTTACGCATACATGTAGAATTAAAATAAAAAAATAGAAAAATTCTAAAAATAGAATCGTATGGATGTGCGTTTCCCTCTCACCCACAAGCTCGACAAAAAAAGTTTTCGTCGAAAAGGGAGCATCACTTCCCTCTCTTTCTCTTAAGCGAACGGTCGTGTTTTTTTGTGCGCACTTCGTTTATGATAAATATTGGTAAACCGGTGTTTACATACTTGTGAATTAAATATATTGTGAATCTTAACAATCGTAAAGCTTAAACCGTATCGCTTTGCGAGTGCTGTGGTATATTTGGAGTCGAATTAATAATTTTTCTAAATTCTATTCCAAGCATAGCTCAGCTCTGCTTCTTCCCCGTCTTATCTGTATTTCTGCATTTCTTCCTTGCACTCTCCAAAGCTCCCGCTTCGGCTTCCTATTTGGCACAGGTATAGTGTTTTTTAACTTTTTATATATAAATTTTGTTTTATTTATTAAAAAATATGGAATTTAAACTTGTCTGTCATATTAAGTCTTGTAACAAGACAATTTCCTCATCCCAGTCTGCCATCCATTGCTGGCTATGTGAAAACGTCGTACACGCCAAGTGTGCCGGGTTCACCGCATCAGTTTCGGATGCCATTTCTCGTAGGTCTGGGATACATTATTGCTGTGAAAATTGTCGTGCTGTGCAAGGCGAAATGAGGTCGTTCATGAGACAGACCAAAAATGGATTTAAAGAGCTGATCACTGGTTTTCGTAAAATCAATGACCAGCTCTGTGCGCTTGACACTCAGTTTAGTGGCCTTCAGCTGCTAAATGAGTCCCCTAAGCGTAAGAAATCCGCTGTTTCTGATCCGCCTCAGCCTGCTCAGCCGACATTAATGCAGCCGCTTATATCTCTGGCCACCCCAAAAGCTAGAACTGAGAAAAATTCGTCCGAATTTCTCAGGGATAATGAGCAATTGTCCGATATGTCCGCCATGGCATCCCTTCAAGTGATGCCACAAGTCCTAGGGAACGAAACCCCCATTAGAGTCACCCAAAAGGGTATTCCACAGTCCTGCGACACCAAAACCCTTACAGGTGATCCCTTAATCGAAACTTATATTTGTTTCTCGGCTTGCCCCTGATACTTCTGAGATTGATATCTTGGCTTATATCAAAGCCAAAACTAAAGCCGACATAAAGGTGGAGGACATACAAAAATTTAAATATACATATTTAAGGCGCACGTCATCTTTCAAGATTCGTGTGCCCCCGCTGATGTTCAAAGCGATTTGTTCACCCAGTTTTTGGCCAGAGAACATCCAAGAACATAGGCCTAGTACTGCAAAGCTAAAATTTTTAAAACCAGTGGAAGTGAAACTTCCCCATATCGGAACCACCGACCAACCTTCCACTTCTTCTTTGCCCACTAACCCAAAAAACTAGTATCGTCACTAACACTTACCTATCAGAATACTAGGGGGCTACGTAGCAAACTCCCCAAGCTATATTCTGATAGTTCTTTCTTTGCATCCCATATAATAGCATTTACAGAAACTTGGTTAAATCCTGAGATCTTTAGCTCCGAAGTTTTTCCACCACTTGTACTTACACCACTTTTAGACGGGATCGATCTCAGCGAATAGGAGGTGGAGTCCTCATTTCGGTAGAATCTACTCTTGCTTCTGAAGAGGTGAAATCCCAAGAGTTTGGTGACATAGAATTTATTTTCATTAAAATCACTATGTCCGTGAAAGCTTTATACATTACATGTTCATATATACCTCCTATGTCTGAACCGCCCACATATTTTTTTTTTTTGTTTTTTCCGGTCTCTCAGAATTTGGAAATGGCTTGTGCATCAATAAGAGCATCAGCTAGCATTCCTGTATTCATCATAAAGCTTAGAGGCCCAGACGACCGAGGGGCGCTCAATAAACGATTTGTTAGAATATATTAAGCTATTTTTTTTTATTATTAAGCTAGGAGGAGTTAGTAAGGAAATTTAAAATTCTATATTTTAAGTTTGAGGGACAGGAAAGAGATGTTATGGCGTAGAGACCATTGTAGTTCGAACATAATACCCTAAAAGGGTCATGCAGTGCATATGTCGAACTACAACGGCTAAGGAACAGAGGACTAAAGTTTCGAGTCCTTCTATTAGGAATGTTAAATTTTAAGCGTGTTAGTAAATGCTGGCTATCTACATCCCCGTTAATAAGGTTATGCAGAAAGACTACACCGAGCATTGTCCTACGATTTGTTAAGCTAGGTAAGTTTATGAGTAAGAGTCTACTATTATAAGATGGAAGGTGAAGATTTGCATCCCAGTTTAGACCTCTAAGTGAAAAAGTTAGGAAATTCTTTTGTACGGATTCTATGCGGTCCTGATGTACTCCATATTGGGGACACATGAACCGTACTCCAGTATAGGACGGACCAAAGAAATCAATAGTGTTTTGGTTATATAGGGGTCATTAAATTCTTTTGACCACCTTTTGATAAAACCAAGGACTCCTTTAGCCTTATTAACCATTAAGGAAATATGGTCAGAAAAATTAAGTTTGATGTCTAATAGGATGCCGAGATCATTAACCTGGGTTAATTTTTCTAAGGCAATCCCATTAATAGAATAAGTAGCTTGCAGAGGGCAAGAACGATTAGATCATTAGCTAAACACCATTTTTGAAAGTTATCAAGGTCAGACTGAAGACTGCATTGGGCAGAGATGGATTTGTACTGAAGACAAAGCTTTACATCATCTGCTTACATAAGAACCAGAGAGTTCGTTAAAGCAGGGGGCAAGTCGTTTATAAAAAGCGTAAATAATAGCGGGCCAAGATGACTTCCTTGAGGGACGCCAGATGTAGCACGGACCAGACGGGACTGTATGTTTTTAAATAAGACTCTTTGTGTCCTTCCATATAAATAGCTGGAGATCCACGTTAAGAGGTCTATAGGAAAACCCAGCATATTCAGTTTACTCAACAAGAGTGAGTGATTAACTGAATCAAATGCTTTGCTGAAGTCTGTGTAAATTACATCGGTTTGATATCCCTTACAAAAGCCATCTATGACAAAGGATGCCAACTCCAGTAAATTTGTGGTGGTGGAGCGACGCTTAATAAAGCCATGCTGACAGGGAGAGATGATCGAAGAGCATAGGTGTTGCAAGTGAGTTGTAAATTAAGGAGGATTTGTTGAAGCGGACGGATATTTCCAAGGCACACATGAGTCACAAAATGTATTTAAAGTACACTAAAATTTTTCTAAAGTGACATTAAGATTAGTGCACGCCAGAATATCAGACCAGTCAAATGTATCGATAAGGCTATTAAGTTTGTGAAAATCTGCTTTACGGAAACAGCGAATCTTATTTACCACGCGTGGAGACATCTGATCAATACCAGGAGTGGTTTCGATTGAGACCTCCAGCGTGGGGTTATATGGATCCTCTGGGGTTGAAAGGGGAAAAGCTCTGGAGAGAGCAGTACCATCAGGATCAGATACAAAACATAAGTCTGAAAGCCGACCTATCGAATTTCTAACATGGTTAATCTGACCTAGGGACATGTCAAACATGCCCGCGGTGAAGTCGTGGTAAGTTATAAGTGACAAAGATGGTGAGTTATCGACATTGGACCACTTTAATTCTGGGATATTAAAGTTGCCCACCGCTACGAGTTGGTTACGATCCGTCATAAGATTAGAGACGTATCGAATGGCGGACAAATGCTGCCAATATGTAGGCGGTTCAGACATAGGAGGTATATATGAACAAGTAATGTATAAAGCTTTAACGGACATAGTGATTTTAACGCAAATAAATTCTATGTCACCAAACTATATTGGCAGCACTTGTCCGCTATTCGATACGTCTCTAATCTTATGACGGATCGTGACCAACTCGTAGCGGTGGGCAACTTTAATATCCCAGAATTAAAGTGGTCCAATGTCGATAACTCACCATCTTTGTCACTTATAACTTACCACGACTTCACCGCGGGCATGTTTGACATGTCCCTAGGTCAGATTAACCATGTTAGAAATTCGATAGGTCGGCTTTCAGACTTATGTTTTGTATCTGATCCTGATGGTACTGCTCTCTCCAGAGCTTTTCCCCTTTCAACCCCAGAGGATCCATATAACCCCACGCTGGAGGTCTCAATCGAAACCACTCCTGGTATTGATCAGATGTCTCCACGCGTGGTAAATAAGATTCGCTGTTTCCGTAAAGCAGATTTTCACAAACTTAATAGCCTTATCGATACATTTGACTGGTCTGATATTCTGGCGTGCACTAATCTTAATGTCACTTTAGAAAAATTTTACTGTACTTTAAATACATTTTGTGACTCATGTGTGCCTTGGAAATATCAGTCCGCTTCAACAAATCCTCCTTAATTTACAACTCACTTGCAACACCTATGCTCTTCGATCATCTCTCCCTGTCAGCATGGCTTTATTAAGCGTCGCTCCACCACCACAAATTTTCTGGAGTTGGCATCCTTTGTCATAGATGGCTTTTGTAAGGGATATCAAACCGATGTAATTTACACAGACTTCAGCAAAGCATTTGATTCAGTTAATCACTCACTCTTGTTGAGTAAACTGAATATGCTGGGTTTTCCTATAGACCTCTTAACGTGGATCTCCAGCTATTTAGATGGAAGGACACAAAGAGTCTTATTTAAAAACATACAGTCCCGTCTGGTCCGTGCTACATCTGTCGTCCCTCAAGGAAGTCATCTTGGCCCGCTATTATTCACGCTTTTTATAAATGACTTGCCCCCTGCTTTAACGAACTCTCTAGTTCTTATGTATGCAGATGATGTAAAGCTTTGTTTTCAGTACAAATCCGTTTTCAGTACAAATCCATCTTTGCCCAATGCAGTCTTCAGTTTGACCTTGATAACTTTCAAGAATGGTGTTTAGCTAATGATTTAATACTTAATGGATCAAAAAGCAAGCATATGTCTTTTTATCGTTCTTGCCCTCTGCAAGCTACGTATTCCATTAATGGGATTGCCTTAGAAAAATTAACCCAGGTTAATGATCTCGGCATCCTATTAGACATAAAACTTAAATTTGCCGACCATATTTCCTTAATGGTTAATAAGGCTAAAGGAGTCCTTGGTATTATTAAAAGGTGGTCAAAAGAATTTAATGACTCCTATAAAACCAAAACATTATTCATTTCTTTGGTCCGCCCTATACTGGAGTACGGTTCAAGTGTCTGGAGTCCCCAATATGGAGTACATCCGGACCGCATAGAATCCGTACAAAAGAATTTCCTAACTTTTTCACTTAGAGGTCTAAACTGGGATGCAAATCTTCACCTTCCATCTTATAATAGTAGACTCTTACTCATAAACTTACCTAGCTTAACAAATCGTAGGACAATGCTCGGGGTAGTCTTTCAGTATAACCTTATTAACGGGGATGTATATAGCCAGCATTTACTAAAACGCTTAAAATTTAACATTCCTAATAGAAGGACTCGAAACTTTAGTCCTCTGTTCCTTAGCCGTTGTAGTTCGACATATGCACTGCATGACCCTTTTATGGTATTATGTTCGAACTACAATGGTCTCTACTCTATAACATCTCTTTCCTGTCCCTCAAATGTAAAATATAGAATTTTAAATTTCCTTACTAACTCCTCCTAGCTTAATAAATTACAAATAGCTTAATATATTCTAACATCGTTTCTTGAGCGCCCCTCGGTCGTCTGGGCCTCTAAGCTTTATGATGAATAAAGGAATGCTAGCTGATGCTCTTATTGATGCACAAGCCATTTCCAAATTCTGAAAGACCGGTAAAAAAAAAGGTTATAACGTGTCAGGCACTATCCTGGCAATGTTGTAGATGTCCATCCTGATCTGGTTCCAGCATTCCCCCAGATCTGGGCGGACTGGATGGCTAAGGGTGGATGCGGTGGGGCCACTGAGACAGGTGTTAGAGGCAGACGTCCACGAGCCAGACTTGGTGAGAAAACTGCTGAGCTATATATAATACTAAAGCGAAGGTGACTGTGGCTACAGTTACACCTCCACCACAGTAAGGTGGCATCAGCTGCCCTCGTCGAGTGTAGAGCTGATCTAGCATCCCCATATCCAGAAACCCTGGATCAAAAGAGACAGGATTCTTGGATTGGGCGCATTGGAGTTAAGGCTCTGCAAAGCCGTAAAAGGCGAGCCTGCATTCGTGGCGTAATCCTGGTCATCCTAGCCTTCCCTCCGCCAACGTTACTTAGGCAGCTGGTGGATGACAAAGTGATGCTGAAGATCGACCTTATAATAGGGTGCGATGCCATCAGTGATGGTCGACCACCTTCATCAAAAACAGAAGAGAAGTACTTGATATTAATCTCTGCTTATACTTGCTAGCAGACGAAGTTGGAGAGTCTTAGAGAAAAGCTCCTTCTCTTATTACCGATACAAAGAAATAGTGGTCACATTCGACCACTTCATTCAGCTGTCAGTACGTAATCATCTAGTACTGACATTCAGCTGTCAGTACTAGAAAGGAAAACTAGAAGCTCTACAAAAAGAAACTAGACGGAAGCTAGGTGAGAACCTCTAACAGGAAATCCAGGGAAAAGGGGCTGGAGTCCGCTTGAATACCTTTAGGTAAAAGAAATCCTACTTAACAGGACGATAAACAGTTTCAAACCCTTCAAACAGTTTCAATCTCTACGCTCAAAGTGCATTTTCCCGGACCAAACACCCAAACCCGGGGCTAAACTAATCGGAAAACTTTCCGATAGGATTGGAAAAGGATCTTCACAACAATCTTTAGAAGAGGTAACGTGGTAGAGGCATGGCTGCATATGAAGGTTTTCTTCATACCCAAGGCAAAGAATCCCTCGCACAGCTGCAATGGACAAACGGAGAGGCTCATTAGCTTGCACCTCGTTGCATAACAAGTGATGCCCTAGACTTCATCTATACTGTCATTATAGATAATGGAGGTCAAGGTAGCCACCCTATCAGCACTTAGGTTGAGAGACAGACTTTAAAAAAAAACGAACTATGTTCATGCCACTTACTTTCATTTACGCTACTTCTCTATACCCTTGAGAGACGTAGAGGCCAGCACTTGGCCAGCCACTGACCAGCACTTGGGCATTCCAAGTTGGATTCAATTCCTTGGCGCTGCAAAACTTACGAACTTTACTGTCCATAACTGCATAGTGTCAATATCTTTCCACAAAAACAAAAAATTTCTAAGAGATTAATTTAATTATTATTTTTTATGTAATTATCTATATTATTATTAATATAACTGCTCTGTTAGGGGTCAGAAAAATTTATTTTAAACAACTTACTTTTTATTTCCATCAAAATCCTCCAGCTCTATACGCAAAGTGTAGTCTTCGTTATTGGTGAGCATATAAATATTTTCGTTACCTAACCAAAACTCCTTAGCTGGTTCTCCAAATCCATTTTTGTAATCGGCCCAATCTCTATTAAAATTTTCTCGAGGCTCTCCAAAGTCATTGCGGCGTTGTATAACCTAAAAATTTTTTATTTATTTTATCCTTGTAATCATTACCAATAATTTACCGTCCAGCCTCCTTCGGATATTTCCTGCTCGCAGTATACTTTTAGGAACCAATATGTTGTTCCACGAATTTGTAGATAAAATACTCCGGATTGTCTCATACCAGCGTTCATTAAATCTACGCAGGAAAATCCCTAAAAAATATTTCTTCCTGGTATTATAAACATATTTTTTTTTTAATTTAAAAAAAATGAAAAAGCTTATGGTTAAAAAAAATTTAAGTAAAGTTAAGTAAATAAGTAGATTAAAGTATAACCCATTCAGTAACGTATTGAAGCAATATCGAAAGCACCATTATTGAATATATGGTAATCACAATTTAGAATATTGCGCAATGTTAAAAGAGTTTCAAAAATTTTAACTAACCATTTTGTGGGTTGTTCGAAAAGGCTCTCTTAGCTCTCTAGGGGTATCTCTCTAGGGTAGGGTAGGGGGTATCTCTAGGGGGTATGTTAATTTTGGTCAAAAGTGTACAACGTAGTGGAGGAGGCATCTCCGACCCTATACTTTTGGTCTTATGATTAGGTAAGTACACTTTCCCTAAAACTGCACGGATGGTTACTGCCGCACCTCCTCTGTCTACTTGGGGTTTTCTTGGCTAAATTGAAAGGGGCGTGGAGCATGTACGGCAAACTTTACCATGTACATCCCGGAAATCGTCGTAGATAGAAAGGAGAAGTTGGAAAGGAGAGCTGCAGGAGTCGGCAGACCCTTGGGTAGTGGGTTCTACTTACCCTAATGTATTTTGTAGTCTTTTGTCTATACCCTCCCTACCATGCAGACTTTTCACTTATAAGTGGGGTGCCTAATACAAAAGTACATTAATTTTCATAATTTGATGCGAATAATAAAAAAAACTATATGCAATGTTTGCGAGTTAAAGTAAGCTAACAACCAACGTCAAACCCTTAACCAACCAACATTAAGAGCGAAACGTGCCGAATTATTTAAGTACACCAATCAGGATGTTGAGATCAGTGTTGCCGTTTTATCGGCATCAGCCGGAAAAAATTTAAAACATCCCCTAGCCTTTTAAATGTTCTTTTTTTATTTTGGCCCGGTATTTTTTATTCGCTTTTTATTTTTGTGTAAAGTGCTGAAAAGTAATCCAAATGTACAATTTTATACCCTTGCAGAGGGTGTTATAATTTTGGTCAAAAGTGTGCAACGCAGTGAAGGAGACATCTCCGACCTAAAGTATATATATTATTGATCAGGATCACCTCTTGAGTTGATATGAGCATGTCCGTCTGTCTGTTTCTATGCAAACTAGTCTCTCAGTTTAAAAGCTATAGTCTTGAAACTTTGCACACACCCTTCTTTCCATGCAGTATATAGGTCGGAACTACCGGGATCGGTCGACTATATCGTTTAGCTGCCATATATCTGATTGATCAGAAATGACCCAACTTTTGTATTTTTATAGAAATATAGACGAATACAATAGATAGAAACATATAACGAATACATTGTATGAATATTATTTTTGGTCAGTTGATCCCACCTACTAAATTTCATAACAATCGGCCGACTATATCTTATAGCTGCCATATCACTTGGTAAAAATAGCAACTTTGGTGTTGTTGAATATAGGAGCTTGGGACTTTTTTAAGATTTCTTATCGTAATATTGGTTATGTTAAGATATTCTCATAAGGATCGGCCTACTTTATCCGATTTAACCGATGTATATCCGATATTTAACTGCAAGGGTATATCAACTTTGGCTCCGCCCGAAGTTAGCTTTCCTTTCTTGTTTTTATATCGAAACCAGCACTTTTAAATTAATGCAACCCTGTTGTAATCGTAAATCGTATATATCGATTCGTATATACAGTGCTATCAGTTGTTACTTTTATTGTGAAATTTGTGCGAAATATGAAATTCCTGAGCAATATTTAAAATTGATTGGAAGCAACCAATCCACAGAAATCAAAGTTTAGAAGCTTGCAATGATGATATTGACGATGTTCTAAACGAGTTTGCAACCAATAAAGAGTGATATTACATAAAATGTATGGAAAAAATATTTTTTCTTGTTTTTTGTGCTTTTCTATTCTTTTTGTATAATCAATCTAGCCTTTTTCTGTAACGAGTTGACGGCAACACTGGTTGAGATCAAGGTGTTAGTTGCCAATCGTCTTTGACAACCCGAATTTAGTAATAAAAACCAGAATGGAAAGCTAACTTCAGGCGGAGCCGAAGTTGCTATACCCTTGCAGTTATGATCAGACATAAATAGTTATTAATAGTACAAAATAGTACAAACGGTTACTATTTGGAAGTTATTTTTGACAGACCTTGAAAACAAAAATCTCATCTGATAAAGCTCAACCGAAAACTTTAATATTTTAAATCAAAGGGTTAACTCTCTGAGGAAAGAGGGGTATCTCAAAGAGGATCTCTCTTAGGGATATTTCAAATCACGAAAGTTTTCTCTCTACTCAAAAGAGGGAACAAGCATACTTTGTTTTTTTCGGTTTAGTTCCGATATAAAACCAAATGTAAAAAAGTTATTGCAGTTATTGGCAATCTCTGATACAAAAACATTTACATGTTAGATTTGAATTTTTGTTCGAATTCGTAGAATTCTTACGAAAGAACGTTTACAGTCTTTTTACTTAGATACATGTGCTATTCAAATATTGTGTCTCACCTTATAAGTTTTTACCCACAACTCGATCACAATCGGTTAAAAATTTGTCAATGTCTGTCGGTTTTGCATAGATCAAAAGTTTTGAACAATTTTATTGTGCGCGTATGATATCTACGCGTTCCCCCAGATCTGGGTCATATCTCAAAGTTGGCTTTAGAACTTTATTGTAAAACAGGATCTTGAATTCCTGGCACAGGGTAAAGAAGGAGGATAAACATCATAGTTCCTATTTAGCTTTGGGGCTGTGCTGGATGGGCACTTTTTAGATAAGGCTGAAGTGGATTTACCAACGCCGATGGATTTGATTTTCGAACCCCTAAGCTTCGGCATAGGAAGCAGCTTTAGCGAGGAATACGTGAGGCATGGTTTTTGTTGCCTCGTACAAGATCTTCTTGTCCAAAGAGTTTGTGAGATGACTCCAAGGATGCCTAGCTTAGGGCTGCAAAACAGGTTGCGGATAGCGAAAAGCCTTTCCTGGAAGTTCAGCTGTGAATAAAGCGAAGGACCCATAGTAGCACTCTCGAGGAGCCCTCTTCGTAAATAAGCAGCCCCGAACTAGCTAGCGGGTATTCAAAAGTGGGTATTCGTAAGATATTCACTTACCCGGAGAAGAGAAGCGCGGGCCAAATACTAAAAAAGTTTCAAAAGTGCCTCAAAAAGAAGTTCCAATAATATGGAAAAGGAAGATCCTAAACACGGTATCACTTCACTCTCTTTCTATTAAGCGAACGGTCGTGTTTTTTTGTGCGCACTGCTTTTTATTATAAATATTGGTAAACCGGTGTTTACATACTTGTGAATTAAATCTTGTGAATCTTAACAATCGTAAAGCTTAAACCGTATCGCTTTGCGAGTGCTGTGGTATATTTGGAGTCGAATTAATAATTTTTCTAAATTCTATTCCAAGCATAGCTCAGCTCTGCTTCTTCCCCGTCTTATCTGTATTTCTGCATTTCTTCTTTGCACTCTCCAAAGCTCCCGCTTCGGCTTCCTATTTGGCACAGGTATAGTGTTTTTTAACTTTTTATATATAAATTTTGTTTTATTTATTAAAAAATATGGAATTTAAACTTGTCTGTCATATTAAGTCTTGTAACAAGACAATTTCCTCATCCCAGTCTGCCATCCATTGCTGGCTATGTGAAAACGTCGTACACGCCAAGTGTGCCGGGTTCACCGCATCAGTTTCGGATGCCATTTCTCGTAGGTCTGGGATACATTATTGCTGTGAAAATTGTCGTGCTGTGCAAGGCGAAATGAGGTCGTTCATGAGACAGACCAAAAATGGATTTAAAGAGCTGATCACTGGTTTTCGTAAAATCAATGACCAGCTCTGTGCGCTTGACACTCAGTTTAGTGGCCTTCAGCTGCTAAATGAGTCCCCTAAGCGTAAGAAATCCGCTGTTTCTGATCCGCCTCAGCCTGCTCAGCCGACATTAATGCAGCCGCTTATATCTCTGGCCACCCCAAAAGCTAGAACTGAGAAAAATTCGTCCGAATTTCTCAGGGATAATGAGCAATTGTCCGATATGTCCGCCATGGCATCCCTTCAAGTGATGCCACAAGTCCTAGGGAACGAAACCCCCATTAGAGTCACCCAAAAGGGTATTCCACAGTCCTGCGACACCAAAACCCTTACAGGTGATCCCTTAATCGAAACTTATATTTGTTTCTCGGCTTGCCCCTGATACTTCTGAGATTGATATCTTGGCTTATATCAAAGCCAAAACTAAAGCAGACATAAAGGTGGAGGACATACAAAAATTTAAATATACATATTTAAGGCGCACGTCATCTTTCAAGATTCGTGTGCCCCCGCTGATGTTCAAAGCGATTTGTTTACCCAGTTTTTGGCCAGAGAACATCCAAGAACATAGGCCTAGTACTGCAAAGCTAAAATTTTTAAAACCAGTGGAAGTGAAACTTCCCCATATCGGAACCACCGACCAACCTTCCACTTCATCTTTGCCCACTAACCCAAAAAACTAGTATCGTCACTAACACTTACCTATCAGAATACTAGGGGGCTACGTAGCAAACTCCCCAAGCTATATTCTGATAGTTCTTTCTTTGCATCCCATATAATAGCATTTACAGAAACTTGGTTAAATCCGGAGATCTTTAGCTCCGAAGTTTTTCCACCACTTGTACTTACACCACTTTTAGACGGGATCGATCTCAGCGAAGAGGAGGTGGAGTCCTCATTTCGGTAGAATCTACTCTTGCTTCTGAAGAGGTGAAATCCCAAGAGTTTGGTGACATAGAATTTATTTTCATTAAAATCACTATGTCCATGAAAGCTTTATACATTACATGTTCATATATACCTCCTATGTCTGAACCGCCCACATATTGGCAGCACTTGTCCGCTATTCGATACGTCTCTAATCTTATGACGGATCGTGACCAACTCGTAGCGGTGGGCGACTTTAATATCCCAGAATTAAAGTGGTCCAATGTCGATAACTCACCATCTTTGTCACTTATAACTTACCACGACTTCACCGCGGGCATGTTTGACATGTCCCTAGGTCAGATTAACCATGTTAGAAATTCGATAGGTCGGCTTTCAGACTTATGTTTTGTATCTGATCCTGATGGTACTGCTCTCTCCAGAGCTTTTCCCCTTTCAACCCCAGAGGATCCATATAACCCCACGCTGGAGGTCTCAATCGAAACCACTCCTGGTATTGATCAGATGTCTCCACGCGTGGTAAATAAGATTCGCTGTTTCCGTAAAGCAGATTTTCACAAACTTAATAGCCTTATCGATACATTTGACTGGTCTGATATTCTGGCGTGCACTAATCTTAATGTCACTTTAGAAAAATTTTAGTGTACTTTAAATACATTTTGTGACTCATGTGTGCCTTGGAAATATCCGTCCGCTTCAACAAATCCTCCTTAATTTACAACTCACTTGCAACACCTATGCTCTTCGATCATCTCTCCCTGTCAGCATGGCTTTATTAAGCGTCGCTCCACCACCACAAATTTACTGGAGTTGGCATCCTTTGTCATAGATGGCTTTTGTAAGGGATATCAAACCGATGTAATTTACACAGACTTCAGCAAAGCATTTGATTCAGTTAATCACTCACTCTTGTTGAGTAAACTGAATATGCTGGGTTTTCCTATAGACCTCTTAACGTGGATCTCCAGCTATTTATATGGAAGGACACAAAGAGTCTTATTTAAAAACATACAGTCCCGTCTGGTCCGTGCTACATCTGGCGTCCCTCAAGGAAGTCATCTTGGCCCGCTATTATTTACGCTTTTTATAAACGACTTGCCCCCTGCTTTAACGAACTCTCTGGTTCTTATGTAAGCAGATGATGTAAAGCTTTGTCTTCAGTACAAATCCATCTCTGCCCAATGCAGTCTTCAGTCTGACCTTGATAACTTTCAAAAATGGTGTTTAGCTAATGATCTAATCGTTCTTGCCCTCTGCAAGCTACTTATTCTATTAATGGGATTGCCTTAGAAAAATTAACCCAGGTTAATGATCTCGGCATCCTATTAGACATCAAACTTAATTTTTCTGACCATATTTCCTTAATGGTTAATAAGGCTAAAGGAGTCCTTGGTTTTATCAAAAGGTGGTCAAAAGAATTTAATGACCCCTATATAACCAAAACACTATTGATTTCTTTGGTCCGTCCTATACTGGAGTACGGTTCATGTGTCCCCAATATGGAGTACATCAGGACCGCATAGAATCCGTACAAAAGAATTTCCTAACTTTTTCACTTAGAGGTCTAAACTGGGATGCAAATCTTCACCTTCCATCTTATAATAGTAGACTCTTACTCATAAACTTACCTAGCTTAACAAATCGTAGGACAATGCTCGGGGTAGTCTTTCAGCATAACCTTATTAACGGGGATGTATATAGCCAGCATTTACTAAAACGCTTAAAATTTAACATTCCTAATAGAGGGACTCGAAATTTTAGTCCTCTGTTCCTTAGCCGTTGTAGTTCGACATATGCACTGCATGACCCTTTTATGGTATTATGTTCGAACTACAATGGTCTCTACTCTATAACATCTCTTTCCTGTCCCTCAAACTTAAAATATAGAATTTTAAATTTCCTTACTAACTCCTCCTAGCTTAATAATAAACAAATAGCTTAATATATTCGTCTGGGCCTCTAAGCTTTATGATGAATACGGGAATGCTAGCTGATGCTCTTATTGATGCACAAGCCATTTCCAAATTCTGAAAGACCGGTAAAAAAAAAAAAGGGACCGCATACGGTCTATGTACGTCGGCTTTTAAAGCTGTCAGCCGTCTATACCTAACTTAATCTTGGTAGAGCAAGGAATCCTCAAGGGGTCATATAGGGGATATGTCGATCTACAATGGCTAAAAAGAGGAGGATAAAAGTTTCTAGACGTTCCACTACAAACGTTAAACCAAAGATTATAAAGTACATAGATAAGACATCTCATACAAAGAAAAATTTTCCATGGCGGGTTCCAGCTGGAACGAGCGGGTTCCATTGCGCGACAAGTTAAGTTTGAAAAATTTTTCGAGCGACAACGATTGAGGGATAGCCTAGTGGTAGAGTGCTTGGCTGATGTGCAGAGTAAAATGAGTTCAAATCAGGCACGGGAAGTTCACTTTTTTTTTTATTTTAAATCTATTTATATTATATTTTTATTGTTTTAAACTTTTTTACAAAATTTATAATCCAATCAAGAAAAATACAAAATTTTAAAATCACCTTAAAATCGCCTCAGTTCGTAGTGGAACCCGCTGTAAAAATCTTTATAAGTGCGGGTTCTACGGCATATTGGCAGGCCGAGTCGTGGAACCTGTTTTTTTTAATACCAACTTTAAGTACCGTTAGATCAACTTCGAGGGTAGCCTAGATTCGGGTAGTCCTGGGTTCGATTTTGTTACTGGGCGGTAGTTTAAATTTTTATAAAGTTTCAGTGTTATGATTATTTTTATATTTTCTTTTTTTTTTTTTTATTTTAATTTTTTTAATAATATTTTTTTTCCTTTTCATATTTACATTATTATTATTATTTTTAATTGCATTCAATTACAATTTTTGTAAAAATAAATGACGGACGTGTCGGATGACAAAATTCCGGAGGGACTCCCTTGAAATTTTATTAGCCGGACATAATATTAAATTTTTTTTCATTAAAACTACAATTAAAGAAAAATAAAAAAAAAAACATGAAAGAAAGAAAAAGTTAGAAGTCCTTTCTAGGATTTGAACACAAATATATTGTACATAAAGTAATTACTCTATGCATTACGCTACCACCCCGTCTTAAACTGCAGCGATTAAAAATACCATTTGTTCTACTGACTACCATATCGGTCCATTGAAAACAGAAACAAGAAATTGAAAATGAAAATCGGAAGCCAAAAAGTTTTTACGCCGTCTTGCGAGCAGTCACACATACATACAAAGACGCACCCTTTTTTTTACGCATACATGTAAAGAGTTCTAAAAATAGAATCGTATGTATGTTCGTTCCCCCCTCATCAACAAGCTCGACGAAAAAAAGTTGACCGTTTTTGGCCCTGATGTCCCATCTATGTACTATATAATCTTTGGTTAAACTTAAAGCGTTTTAGAAGATTAAGGCTGGCTACATCAGCATTAATAAGGTTGTGTAAGCAAACGACACTCATTGATGGCACTCAGCATCGTTCTACGGTTTGTTAGTAAGGGGAAGTTCATTATAAAAGTATTTTACTGTTGGAAGGGAGGTGAAGATCAGAAAATCAGAAAGTTTTAATTGAATTCTTTAGACCAGTGATGGGCATAATCTCATTTTCCATAGCATGCGTGTGAGTTCCCCCCTCGGCGTTCGTAGAGTAAAGACGTGTGTTCAATTATTACCTCAATCAATCCGTTACCGCTTGTGTGTACACCTTGCACACGAAGTGTATTTTCGGCCACTGCAAAGCGGTGGCTGCTATGGTCGAGAAATCCAACAGCGATAAGCGAGACTTAAAGCGTGGTGTTTATACCTCTCGCTCTGCGCGTTGCGAAAGCGGGAGGTTGATTACAACTTATTTTGTAGACTTTGATTCAACTTTGAATAACATTTCCATCATATAATGGAAGAGTCATCTGCTCGCTCGCAGCCTAGCAATAGGAGCGATAAATTTGAGAAGATGAGACGAATAGCTGGTGCAGACCCTGGAGATATAAGATCCCAAATCCGCGCCCGCCATTCAGATCAATCCGCCTACCTTGCAGGTATGCCTTATCAAACAGCAATCACCAGCTACATGGTGACAATCAGCAGTAACTCTACTACTAGTGTCTACTACAATCTTGGGCAATACCTCTACTTACACAGTGGCTGCGACTGCGGCCAGCAGCATATGCTCAACCACGTCTCCGCTGACAAATATATCAACTCTGTCAGCGAATAAACCAAGTAAATGTCTGTTCCAGGCTCCTGGACGAAAAGTCAGCCGAAAACGAAAAGACGTGGCTCAGCCGTCTTTACCTGTCTGCACTCCGCCCCCGATCCGCAAAACTAAGTTGCAGACCACAACGGCGATCAACAAGCCGGCCGATTCTTCCTCTGCAAACGCATTGGGTAACAATCGATTCACAATTCTGGCTGCCGAAGCAGAACAAATGGAACAGGACCTGGAGGATGTTGACTCTATCAGTGGGGATACAATTCCACCTGGTGGTGACGATCAATCCGCAAAATCCAACAAGATACCTGCTATTTGCGTACCGATTGTAAGCGATCCGGTATTATTGGAAAAGTCTCTTGATCATAGCATTGGCTCCACTAACTACAACATTCGCACTTCCAAATTTGGTGTTTCTAGAATATATGCAGCCAATTCTGACGCTTTTAGGGTAGCTGTAAAAATACTGACATCGCTTAACTGCCAATTTTGGCACCATCAGCTAAAACAAGACAAGGCCTTCAGAGTAGTTCTCAAAGGAATCCATTCAAATGTACCGAAATCACAGATTGAACAAGGATTTACTGACAACGGCTTCGAGGTCCTTAACATATACTGCCCCAAAAAGACAGATTGGAAGAACATAGAGGTTAACAAAAATGATAATGAAGCCACAATAAATTTTAAGACTAGGCAAAACCTGTTTTATGTCAACCTAAAGCAGGGTGCAAATGTAGCAGATTCCCTAAAAATAAAGATTCCCTAAAGATATCGAGCGTCCAATTACAGACTTCGGAAGGGAATGTCACATTAGTGGCAATATATCTACCTCCATCAAAAACATGGGTTGAATCAGAATTCGAATCCTTGCTGGCCGGATTTGGAAGTAAGTTCATTGCCGGCGGTGATTATAATGCTAAACATGCATGGTGAGGAAACTCACGAGCCTGTAGAAGGGGTAAGCTGTTGCAAGAAGTCATTGCGAACGGGCATTACCAAGTACTTTCCACGGGTGAACCCACTTTTTACTTATATAACCCCTACTAACACCGACAGCGCTTGATTTTTTCATTATCAATGGATACCTGAGAGAAAACCAAAGCGCTCGCGACTCCTTGCCAGAGGTGCTAATTTAAACGCTTTTAAAGTCCACCTAGAACAGCTGAGCGAGGTTAGCATAGAAATCCAGGAACCTTCTGACATTGATAATGCCATCCGCCTTTTCATGCGCATGATAAACCAGGCTGCTGAGATAGCTGCACCCAGCAATCATCAACATACAGAGACTTCTATACATCACCAGCTACCACCCAGAATTGCTGCGCTTCTCAATATAAAGCGAAGAGTAAGAAGAGAATATTCAAGAACGGGAGACGTCCGAATCCATCAGATATATAATCGGCTGGCTAACTGTCTAAGTAAGGCGCTCTCCAGAAGAAAACAAGCATCTATAGACAGATTTTTGGAAAATCTAGACACAGATGCTAGTTCTAACTACTCGCTGTGGCCTATCACAAAACGGTATAAAGCTCAGCCCACCCCAAAATCAGCCATAAGAAATCTCTTAGGTGGCTGGTGCCGTACGAGAAAGCTGAAGTGTTTGCTAACAACCTTGAGCAACGCTTCAAGCCTTACGAATACTTGCCTGAAAGTATACGTCAACAAGTTGAAGAGTTCCTAGAATCTCCATTTCAAATGAGTCTGCCTGCTAACCCTGTCTCACTGACAGAAGTGAAAGACTTTGTAGGTAAACTCTCGCCAAAGAAAACTCCTGGTTGGATAACAGGACGATCCGACTTTTACCGGATCAAGCCTTGCAATTCCTGGTGACGTTGTTCAACAGCATACTAGCTGTTGGATACTTTCCGAAAGTTTGGAAATCGGCAAACATACATATGATCCCAAAACCAGGAAAATCCCCAACTGACGTGGACTCATACAGGCCCATTAGTCTTTAACCATCCCTGGGAAAAATCATGGAAAGGCTGATCCTGAACAGGCTACTTAATCTTGAGAATGTCACCAGTGCGATCCCGGAATTCCAGTTCGGCTTTCGTCTTCAATATGGAACTCCTGAGCAATTCCACAGAGTGGTTAACTTTGCCTTAGAAGCCTTTGAAAAGAAGGAGTATGCAGTAGCTGCCTTCCTTGACATTCAGCAGGCTTTTGACAGAGTATGGCACCCTAGGCTCCTGTATAAAGCCATAAGTCTTCTTACGCCACAGCTGTTCCAGCTCGTGAAAAGCTTCCTGGAAGAACGCACATTCCACGTATCTGCTGATGGATACAAGTCGTCCACCAAACCGATCTCTGCTGGTGTTCCCCAAGGTAGCGTCCTCGGCCCTACTCTATACTCTATCTATGCTTCAGATATGCCTACAAAAACTCCAATCACTGAAGTTAATGAGCAAGACGTGCTAATTGCGACCTACGCTTATGACACTGCTGTCCTGACCAAAAGCAGTAGTATCTTGGCAGCCACTTTTGCATTGCAGGAGTATTTGGAAGCATTTCACCAATGGGCCACGAACTGGAACATTCGTGTAAACGCAAACAAATGTGCCAATGTAACATTTACCAATTGCCGAAGCCCCTGCCCAGGAGTCAACCTCAACGATAGTCCAATCAGAGCCCTTCCTGCATACAAGTACCTCGGTGTCACCTTGGACAAAAAACTCACATTTGGCAGGCACATTACCTGTATCCATGAGCGCTGATCCAAGTAATCGAGTCAAGAGAAGACTAAAAAGACACCACCCTCAAGACCTACCAAACCAGATCTTGACCTAGCCATTTCGTCACCCTCGACATAAACATAAATAAAAATAAATTCAAATAACCATTAAATCACTTCTTGCCCTAAGTAACGCTTAGACTAAGTATTTGTTAAAAATTTGTGAAAAGCGATGATTAGATTAAGCTGCCAATTTGGTAGCAGTGCGCTAATCTTAAGAATAAAATTTCAACATTCAAAACATTAAAAAATAAAAAAAAATAAAAACAAGAAAGGAAAGCTAACTTCGGGCGCAGCCGAAGTTGATATACCCTTGCAGCTAAAACAGGATATATATCGCTAAAATCGGATATAGTTGACCGATTCTTATGGGAATATCATAATATAACCAATAAATTACAAGACCCAATCTAAAAAAAAATACCAAACTTCTATCTTGAAGAACCCCAAAGTTGGTATTTTTACCAAATACCATTTCCGATCGTTCATTTATATGGCAGCTATAAGATATAGTCGGCCAATCCATATGAAACTTGATAAGTCGTATTATTTTTCCAAAAATAGAATTCATAGAAAATCCCAACTTTCTAGCTCAAAAAACACTGAAGTTATGCCATTTCCGATCAATCAGTTATGTGGCAGATATAGGATATAGTCGGCTGATCCTTATAAAATTTGGCATGTTGTATTATTTTGCCAAAAATAGCAATCGTACCAAATTCGAATTCTCTAGCTTTAAAAACACCGAAGTTATAGCATTTCCGATCAATCAGTTATATGGCAGCTATAAGATATAGTCGGCCGATCCTTATGAAATTTGGTAGGTCGTATTATTTTGCCAAAAATAGCATTCGTATAAAATCTGAACTCTGTAACTCTAAAAACATTAAAGTTATACCATTTCCGATCAATCAGTTATATGGCAGCTATAAGATATAGTCGCCCGATCCCGGCCGTTCCGACTTAAGACGATAGCTTTAAAACTGAGAGACTAGTTCGCGAAGAAACAGACAGACAGACGGACAGACGGACATGCTTATATTAACTCAGGAGGTGATCCTGATCATGAATATATATACTTTATAGGGTCGGAGATGTCTCCTTCACTGCGTTGCACACTTTTGACCAAAATTATAATACCCTCTGCAAGGGTATAAAAATAGCATGCGTGTATAGCAGTGGGGGGCAAATACTCATTTTACATAGCGTGCATAGGGTAGGAAATTCTGCCGCAGCGCTGCCGGCACTCTGACAGTGTGAGCACTATCAAATTTTTTAGAAGTTTTGTTTAAGAACTGTTTCTAGCAAAAGGTTTCTTTAAAATAAAATACACTATTGTAGTGCCCATTCACCCTTTTGAATTAACGAAAAATTACATCAAAAACTTAGTGTTTTTTTGACCAGCGGATGCTCTACTCTCATTGTTTTTCTCTGCTACGCATACACTCACATTTTAAAAATGTGTGCGTTTTGCCCCCACTGGTGTATAGGGTTGGGTATATTCTGACAGTGGGAGCACTCTCAAATTATTTAGAAGCTCTCTCATTTGCTCTCATTTTGACTTATTTGACAGCCCAAACTTAAAAATCAAAATGTTTCCACTGACAAAAAATTGTCTCAGAAAATGGGGTTGAAAAAGTTTTCTCCATAGAAAATAAAGATAGGGAAGCGTAGTTTTTCATTTGTTGAATAACTGTCGCTAGCAAAACTTTTTTGGAAATAAAATACACCATTTTAGTGCTCACTTTTGAATTAACGAAAAATGACATCAAAAACCACGTTTGCTCAGTGAATGCTCTGCTCTCATTGTTTTTCTCTGCGTTTTGCCCCCACTGGTTTAGACCACCCATGGGCAAGCTCATGGCTCCTCGAGCTCCAGCAGCTCCCCCCGTTATTCGTAGCGCCAGCAAATCGGGGCTGACGATCAAGTTGCGCGGTCAGCGAGGCGTGAAGATTTACAAAAACAATGCTACCCGAATTCCGAGGCAGGTAGCGGGCCGACGCCGCGGTCCCAAGTTTGCAACAACAAGTATTAAAGATGCATTTACGCACAACGCGACGACAACCATCTCGACGGTGGTGCTTGTAGTAATTTTTTGTCTGGCCGAGCTGCTGCTCGAACGTTAGATTTTGTGACCTTCCCTGGTTTAGACCATTTTTTTATAAAACCAAGAAGACCCTTTGATTTATTAACCATGGTGGATATATGGTCGCACACACTCAAATTTAACACATATGTGCGTTTTGTCTACCACTTTTCTAGATTATTATAATTAAAAATAAGTATAAATTAAGATAATAGATATCTTATTTTATCTACAAATAATTCAGGGGAAATAACAAATAATAATAAATGGGAAAATATGTTGTAATTTTTAAATAACACTACAAGGGTCGTGTTCGGCAAAATTAGATCTACAAATTGGCATCGAAAGGTATCAATTTGCCCTTTTGGGAACTGAAAATTGTAGTTTTTCTAGAAGTAATTTGGAATCCAGTGATCCTAAATGCATAGAGCCTTTTTTTAGTGGACTTTACATTTTATTGTTCTTGATTGTTTCGCTGTCTAATTGGTACTAAAGAAAATGTTCCCATAGGTGCTGCTTATTCCTAGTGTGTATACATCGTTTGGATCTTATGTCTAATGGATATAGAAAATATACAGATGGAAATTTAAGTCAACTAAGCGATAGTTCCCAAACATCCCGGCCCACCCTGAAACACTGTTTCTGAATGAGGTAGTTTTGCAATTTTCGTTATTGGCCGGGTCAATTCTCCATATGCCATCTTGAGCCGTACTGCTCGCACGACGTTGTTCTGGGTAGGTTTCGATCCCCCTCGCTAGGTGTCATGATGCTGGTGGTGTGTGGGACTCCTTGACGAGCACAACGCTGCCGATCTTTATGTTGGGTGTTGCCTTGGTCCACCTTGGTCACTTCTGAAGACTAGTCAGGTACTCCTGGTGCCTTTGTTTCCAGAAGCCTTGATACATCGATTGGATACTCTGCCAGTAACCCAAACGGCCCACAGGAATCCGCCTCCGGGATCGTCGTAGATAGTCGCCCAATCAGGAAATGGGCTGGGGACAGATAGTTGTTATCTGTATCCGACGTGTAGCATAAGGTTTGTGAGTTGACAACCGCACTTATCTGCGCCAGCAAAGTGTGCATTTGCTCATGTGTAAGTGTGCTGTTGCCAATAACTCGTCGAAGATGCAGCCATTGCATTCTTGCCGACTTGATTTCGTCAAAGGTGAAAGAAGGGGATGTTCGTTTCGAAGATGGGTGTTTTATGCGATGAATGAATCGCAAAACATAACCAAGCGTGTGTATAAGATTTAGCCAAGATGTGTTGCGATTTAGAAGCTTATCCAAAGGATTATCCGTTGTGACAATTACCTGCGCAGCTAGCCAGTTGGTTTTGATCTCGCTTTGTATGCGTTTGTCTGAAAGAGAAGAACAGTTGTGAGAATTGTTCAACTTTACCAAAAATTTATCCTTGTCCCTCAGCCATGAAGAAACCTTCCACCACAATTGGAAGTCAATGAGCTCAGATACTCCCAAGCCCCGGGCTGCACAATCCACTGGGTTCGATTTTGAGTCCACACGCCGCCATGCATGCTTAGGGATGGTTTCCAGTTGGGCTTTAGTTGGGCTGGTGAGTACGCTAGCCAGATAGGACTATTGTGGAGTCGCTCCATGCATAGATTGTCAAATCCTTGTGTTTTAATCCAGCCTTGATGGATGGAAAAGGTTGACTTATGTTGACTAGGCGTAGCAGAGATTGTTTGAGCCACTTGTCGGCTAATTTATTCGATCGTCCCAATTCGAATTCAACAGCCAGAGAAATTTTGGAAATAGTATTTTGAATTGAACTACGGTTGGTGCTAATAGACCGAGAGGGTCGAATATGCGTGACACATCCGACAACACTTGCCTCTTGGTGCAGCTTGGACTCTTTGTTAGATTTACATTGTAAGACAATGTGTCCTTCTTAGGGTGCCAATGCAGCCCTAGAACCTTTACCGATGAATGTGAGGAATCCTTGTTATCCTCCGATACAATGTATTTGGTATTCGATACCCATTTCCCTAGCTCTAGCTCAGAAAAGCACATCAGTTGGATTAGTTCGTCCCGATTGCGTCGCAGCTCATCCTCCCTATTGGATCCAGTGAGAACGTCATCCACATAGAAGTCTTCCGTCAAGATTTTTGCTACAGTTGAAAACTCCTTCTAGTGGTCAGCAGCTAGTTGCTCCAGTACTCGCACTGCTAGGAATGGTGGAAACGGGTCACCGTGCAATGTTGGAAGTGCTTGATGGGATCTGACGGGAACTCTCGCCATACAATGCTCTTAAAGTTTTTATGTTTTTTTCGTTCACCCAGATTTGACGAAACATTTTGACTATGTCTGAAAATACGTATTAGTGCATACGGAACCGCAGGCACACAGCAATCAGGTCTCGCTGAATACTAGGTCCGATCGAGAGTGTGTCGTTTACTCTGACTACTCTGAGTTTCCGGACCCAGTACAGGATGATGTGGTAGGTAGAAATTCCTTCTGTTGGGAATTTCGCTAGGTGAGATTTCCCGCATGAGTCCTAGATTTTGATATTCTCTCATGAAGTCTACGTAATCGTTACGTAGCTGTTGATTTTGTGCTAAACGGCGTTCAACCGATTTGAAACACTGCAAAGCTCCTTGAAGGGTGTCTGCGAATTCAGGATCTGCGGATGTAAAAGGAAGCTCCACTATGTATATGCCATTATCGTCTCGAGTATGTGTAGTCAGAAAGTGTTTCTCGACCTCTTCGACCTCAGGTTGAACTTCTGCTTGGGATGAAGGATTTCCAGTTCCCAGAATCGTCTAAGTGTGGCGTCAATGTCGATTGTCGTTGTGAGGGCCATAGTGTTGCTTGCCCATGGTGAAAACAGTGATGTGATAACCCATCAAAAAATTGATGAAATAGCGATTAATATGAATATGTGCTGAATATCGATGAATATCGATTGGGCCACTTGTGCTGAATTGTGAATCTGCTAGTTCGTTGAAGATTTGTAATGCAGATGCGTCGATGCTCTGCCTTTCCAATGATGAGGTGATCTTTCCAAGCACGTGAGCCTGGGCTACCAGTTGATCCTCTGAAATACGGGATTGGATGCGTAGGGTGCTGCATCCCCTTGTTGTGTCTGCTTTAATTGATGAAATTCCCGTGACCAATATGCGGGATGGCGTACGAGCCAAACCAAGTGCGTGTATACAGCATTCAGATACATATGACAGTTCTGAGCCTGTGTCCAAAATGAGTCGGCATGCTACCAAATCCCCGTTAGAGTTTTGAACGTTGACCATAGCCGTGGGCGATGTGCTTCTGTTCCATCCACGTGATTGTGTTGAACTTGTAGTGCCTTGTGCACATACAATTGCTGCGGAGCCTTCTGTTTGTGCGACGAGACTGATAGCACTAACCATACAGAATATTTCATACAACAAAAATGGACGCAAAAATTTCTTGCGACAGGCCCCAGCATGCCCCAGAGAGAATTCTTTCTTTTTTACGCTCATCGTTCGTTCATCTTACGCTCATACTCTCATTGAATGCTTTATGTTTCTCAGTCTCTGTAAGGAGCGCAATGAAGAAGGTTGGTCTGCACTTAGATTGATCTTTGTATGTATGCGTGGCACACATTCACGTACACACATGCGCGTGCGATTTCGTTTTGAAGCCAGCGCACACAAATTTAGATTTTTATAACTTTTCAACCTGAATACCCCCGATGGCTGATTTTTAGGGGACCAGACAGCAACAAAACTATTAAACAAATTTTTTTTGGTCCACTGGCTTTTCATTTAAAAAATGTATGATATAAAAGTTTAAAAAAAAATTCCATTTCTCTATTTTTAATTGATGTTCGCAACAAATATTAGCAAAAAAAATTTTTGGAATAAATTTTTTAAATTTTTATTTTTAAAATTTATTTAAAGTTTGTTTAGGTGAGGGGCCATTGTGCCGCTCAGCTGAACTTAAGAGCTCACCCGCGCTGAAGAGCGCATCCGCGCTTGCCTCTCTTTGCACTCTCGCTGATCGTCCGTTTATTCTTGTCTATGTTAAGTTTGAATCACTTGTAAGCAGCGAATAAAGCTGGAAGCGAAATTTTGAATTCAACCACGACGCCCCCGACTTCTTTCTTTTTTCAACATTTCTGGAATCTTTTGCGGCAGCAACGCCCCCCTACACAATTTTGGTCATCCGGATACCTTTTTTATACTTTCTACCAGCAGTCCCGGATAAAAAAGATAAGTACGACATTTTTTCAGTGGTCCGAACATTAAATTTCGTTCACAACCACCACAATTTATTTATTTATTACTTCCGTTCGAGCGAAGGGATTACTCAACAATAAAAATTATTTATAACAATTAATTAAATAAAAAAATTATTAATAATTTAATTATCAACCTTCTGTCCGAATAGAGCCGCGGTTTTAATTCCACCTTTCCGGCTTCGGGAGAGTTAAATCCAATTAATTAAAGATTAAGGTCTCACTTCCACCCTTCCATAATAGTTAAATACGACAATTAGTCAAAAATTAATTATAATTATTTATTTATTTTCTTTTTTTTGCGTGTTAAAACCAAGCCAAGGTCAAGTCCACCTTTTCGGCTCCGCAAATTCGAAAATAGTTAAGAATTCAATATCCACGTACGAGCCACACTGGTCGAAATATACATATATACAGACCGTCATAAATTTTTTTCCAAACGAGCACGAATTTTCCGGTACTTGTTCATTTTCCGTCCCTCTAACGCTGCTTCTACTTCGCATCAGGATGTTGATCCGCCTAGAATCTCAACAAACCTCGTCCCCTTTTGGTTTTTTGGGTTCCTAAAGTTTTCTTGCCCATTCGAATTGTGCCGCATACGACGTTCCTTTCGACATCGGCGCTACTAATTCCCACTTGGCCTTGCAATCGCATTTCGTCCGCGATCTCATCGGTCTCATCACATTAATGTGACCGGCCATCGCTTCGTACCTATTGCGTAAGTCAGTCGACAAGCGCTGACCAGCGAATTGGAGTCTGAAAATACAATCCCTGGTCCTTCACAGAGGCAGACTCGTTCCGTTGCGAAAATGCCAGCTCAAAGTGCGGTCGACGTGGCGCTAAAAAAGTTCATCGCCACAACAGATCGAATTAGCCAATTTGAGGCTAACATAAATACTCCGGGCGCCAGAGAAACGGAAGTAGGCTCCCAATACATGTGGGAAGTCCACCGGGATCAAATTCGGGCACTGTGGGAGAAGGTGGAAAAAAGCTATGAGAGCTGCTCCGATTTGCTAGCCGTGTCCGACGACAATGCCACCTCGACAGTGCTGGAATCGAGGTACCGCTACTGTTATTCCGTCTATGCGAGGTGTATTGCCCAGCTTCGGGAGAAAATTGCCTCCCAATCCACTCAGGCTTCCGTCAATGTCCACACGCCCGCGTCTACAGGCTGCCAGTTACCTCCAGTGGATACCGAGGTATCACCGAGGGTGATTATCTTCGGTGGCCCACCTTTAGAGACTTGTTTACGGCCATTTACATCCAAAACTCGCGGCTCACCCCGGTAGAGAAGTTGTTCCACTTGCTGTCCAAAACAAGTGGCGACGCACACGCCATTTCTAAGGATCCGCTTACCTATGAGGGGTTTGTCGCAGCGTGGCAAAGCCTCACAGACCGCTTTGAGAACCGGCGGCTATTGGTCAATGGGGCTGCGATCTCTGTTCGAGAGAGGACCACCCCATTCGCTTATGTCCGCGTTTCCTAGAAATGGATGTAAATGCGCGCTCTGACTACATTAAGAGGAAGCAGCTATGTTTGAACTGTTTTCCCCGAGGGCACCAGTAGCGAGAGTGCACGAGCGCTCATACCTGCTTCACATGCCACAGCCGACACCACAACCTTCTGCACCTCGGCAATCCGTTCGCCACCGCCCCAAGTCCGCCTACGACAGTAAGGGCTCGACCCGCACAGACTGCCAGAAGCACAAATGGCTCAGAGGAAGAGAAGGGTGCAGGTGTGTTTCGCTTCCGGGTCAGGAGCCGTCCTACTGGGCACGGCCCTTATCAACGTGTGCCATTTGGGGTGCAGATTCCAGGCACGAGCACTGATAGACTCAGGGTCCGAAGCGACTTTCATAACGGAACGACTGTTCAACCTTGTCAAGCCTCCCTTCAAGACGATTCAAGCCCAAGTTTCCGGCCTTTATCAGACCATTATTCAGTTTGCGAGCATAATTTTGTCCAGAGGACATGAAGAGACGAGTGTGGCAAGTAGGTTGTGACGCTCCCCTTTCGCGACCCCGAGCAGAAGGGTTCCGAGCTAGCGGCTTCACGGTCCTTTGCCCTTGCTCAGTTCCTGCGTAATGAGCAGCGCCTGAAGAGGGACCCGCCCCTAAAGGCCCTCTATGACTCGGTAATCCAGGAGTACATCGACTTAGGCCACATGACCGAACTCTTTCCTGCGAGCAGTTCCGCTACCTACAAGCCCGAAAGTACGTCCCACCAAGGTGCGAGTGGTCTTCAATGCTTCGAGCCCGTCCGCAAAAGGGACCAGTCTGAACGACATTCTTTACGCGGGCCCGGACGCCGACATCGAGAAGATGCATCGGCAAATTTGGGTAGACCCCAAGCATACTCCGCTCCAACGTATTTTGTTTCGCAATCCCGATGGGGATATCCGCGATTATGAGTTAAAAAAGGGTCACCTTCGGTGTCAATTGTGCCCCGTTCCTGGCGATCCGTGTCCTGCAACAGCTCGCTGACGACGAAGAGTCTAAGTATCCGCAGGCAAGCCAAATTATTCGGCATTTTATGTACGTTGATGACGTTCTCGCGGAAGCCCAAGCTGCGATTCGGGAGCTGAAAGGTGCCCTAGAGTTGGCAGGGTTCCCATTTAGGAAATGGACGTCGAAAAGCAAGGCGATCCTGGACGACATTCCGAGCGACCCCCTCCTTTGCGCTGATTTCCTCGACATCGATGCAGAGAGCACGGCCAAGACACTCGGCGTGCGGTGGAAGGCAACGACTGATGAGTTCTTTTTTGTTCCGCCATAATTGACTTCCGGCTCGTCTTTCACGAAGCGCCAAGTCCTCTTCCAAATTGCCAAATTGTTCGATCCAGAAGGTTGGCTCGCCCCTTAATTGTTCGGGCGAAAATGTTCATGCAAGACATTTGGCTTCTGGATCTAGGGTGGGACGACGCCCTCCCTCAAGATTTCTGTCAGCGATGGATTGACTTCCTAAAGAATTACTCGGTGCTCGATCAGATTCGTGTTTCTCGGTGGGTCGCTTTCCGACCACACCTAAACGTCGAACACCACGGGTTCTGCGACGCTTCACAGAAGGCATACGGCGCAGCAATTTACGTTCGTGTCGAGGCTGGTTCCACGGTAATAGTGACTCTGCTGACTGCAAAGACTCGAGTGGCCCCAGTTAAAACGGTGTCACTCCCTCGGCTAGAGCTGTGCGGTGCCTTGTTGTTGTCTGAGATGGCCACCGCCGTTCTGCTAAAAATGCCAGGGGCCGCGTCTGCCCTATACTTTGTGAGGCAAAGGCCTCGCAGCGACTGGCCCTCTCAAGGCGATGGTGCCCCCGTGTCTGAGCTCGAGAATCGAGCTGTCAAGGTCCATGACGCGAAGGCGCCCCCCGAAGATCTTTTGGAACGTTTTTCTACACTCGACAAGGCATTACGAGTCCTTGCCTATGTTTATCGCTTCATACATCGCGCGCGGAAGATTCGATCCCCGATCGAAGAGCACCTGACAGCTAATGAGGTTACGTCGGCTGAACGTATTCTAGTTTCCGTCACTCAGCGCTTAAGGATGTAGTCTCATTTTCCGGCCTACTTTTTAGGGGTTATTTCAAAAAAAATTTTTCTGTAATAAAAAATAATGTTTAAAATATTTTGTTTAATTTATTCTTGTGTAGTTTAATACACTTTATAGCATGCTAAAGTATGCATATATAAAATTGTAGGTCCCTGGCGCAAGTGATTTCGACTGCTAGAGTCATCCGAAACAAAAAATTTGAATAGATTAGAATAAAATATTTTTATCAATAAACAACAAAATGCCGAACTCACAAAAAAAAAATTTTTTGAATTTATCTTAAATTAATGATAAAAAAAATAAAACTATAATAATAAATAAATATTAAAAAAAATAAATATTAAAAATAAATGATTCTAGTACGGGACAGAGGTGTTACTTTTAAGAACAACATATCCAAATTTCAGCTAGATCGGTGCCATAGAATTTTGTGAATCACCTGCGCCGCACACAACAATGTCGTTCCGAGAAAAACGCGTTTAAAGTTTAGATGCTACCGAGAAACTCATACTTTTCTCATACCGAGAAACTCATACGCGCGTAGGCGCGCCCTCGATTGTGGGCTGTATCTCTGTCATTATTTGATATTTTTATTTGAAACTTTAACAGTACATTTTTAATAAACAGTGCTTTTAAAATATGTGAAAAAAATCGATTTTTTCAACCTCACACATGAGACTACATCCTTAAGTGAAAAGAGTCCAGTATCAGCATCCAGTCCGATTCAAAATCTGAACCCCTTCGTGAATTCGCAAGTTCTTATGAGAGCCTGCGGCCGGGTCACGTCCTATGAACTTCTCCAATATGACGAACGGCACCCTATTATCCTTCCGTACGACTGCCATCTGTCTCGACTCCTGGTTCAATTTACGCATCGCATCAGGCTGCACGGTAGCAACCAGGTGATGATCCGGGCCAAATTCTGGATTCCAAGCGTAAGGAATTTGGTCAAGTCCGTCGTCTATTCTTGTAAAGTATGTGTCATCCACAAGAAGAAGTTGCAGACGCAACTAATGGGAGAGCTACCTAAGGAACGGACGTCCTTCTCGCGTCCATTCACGTACACCGGTGTGGATTATGCCGGTCCTTTCGAGATAAAAAACTATACGGGGAGGGCCTGTCTCATTATGGTGTTTGGTGTTTGTGTGCTTCTCCACTAAGGCCATTTATTTAGAGCCTACGTCAGACCTTACGACCGAGAAGTTTCTGCCGGCTGTCGCACGGTTCGTGTCCCGGAGAGGATGTTCCTCTCCCGTCAAGTGCAGTCCGACAACGGGAAGACCTTTGTGGGGGCAGCTGCCTTTCTGTCTAAAAGGGGCCTAAAAGGGGCTCAATCAGACCCCGCTGATTTGTTGGCTCATACACCCGGGCACTTTCTTGTGGGAGGCCCACTTCTCGCCACGGTTAAACCCAAGATAAAGGGGGATACCACTTCCATCATTAATCGCTGGCAACACCTGAAGGCTCTTCAGCAGCAATTTCGGCTGCGATGGAAGGAAGAGTAGCTCAAGAAGCTCCATAAGAGGAATAAGTGGCGAGCCCCTACGAGGTATTCCGAATTGGGGATATGGTCGTCATCAAGGAGGACAACCTTCCGTCCAATGAGTGGCGACTAGGCAGGGTTGACGCGGTGTATCCAGGCTCGTCAAGCGGCCCGTTGCTAAGGCCGTGCTTATTCCGTTGGAAGCGTCCGCCTACCCACAATAATCAAGCATTTCTTCCGCTCCACTGTTCCTGTCTATTGGGCTGTCTCGTAGCTCTACCCGTACTTCCAAACAATAATTCACACCGATTCTAATAACGTTATTTGTTCTTTCATCATATTTCCGCCAGTCATAGTCATACGATGTCGCCTCGCCCACGCAACGACCAGTCACTCGAGAGCAGATGTACCCGAGGTACACAGTCCTACCGATGCCGAGTCTGCAGTGGGATCCATCCGCTAAGGACGTGTCGGCGCTTTCTGCGTCTCAGTGCCGAGAAGCGACTCCGAGCGGTTCTCGTGAACCGGTATTGCTCGAGCTGCCTGTCCCACGAGCACTCCGACGGATCCTGTCGGCGTAGTGACGGCTGTAAGACGTGTGGTCAGGATCACCTCGTGGAGAAGCCGCGGGCTTGGCGCAAGGCACGCCAAGAGGAGCACCGGTCACGGAGCGCGGAAGACAGGACACGGGTGTGTCTCGGCTGGCGCTCGGCCGTCATCCGCCAACTCCCGGTGCGGTTCGGGTGCTTCTCGGCCTTCGTCCGCCACTTTCCAGCACTCACACGGCCACCGCCACCGCCTCCTCGGCATTCTTCCGCCACAAACGCTCCACGGCTTTCGTCCGCCCCGTCCTCATCGGGTGCCGTCCACCGCTCGTCCGCCCGCCCGCAGGACGCGGTTGCTGCGCCCACCCTCTCGTCGCTGCTGCAGCGGAACAGCATAGACACCGGGACCCGGATCTTCGACACGGGGGCCCTCATAGACCCGTGCACGCCCTCGAGCTGCATCGACGCTTCGCTGGCGGCGTGTTTTCGGCTACCCACTACCAGCGTGGGGGACGGAAAGGAATTTTTACCTAATAAAGAACAAATATCCGTATCGCTTCGCATTTGCTGTTGTATATTTGCAGGTGAACTATTAAATATTTTAATTTTCATCCAAGCTCTACAAGCTCGGTGCTGTAGAGGTTCTCATATTTATTTTTGCCTACTTTGTTTTTCGCAAAATTAATGACGAACTTATTGCGCTTGTCTTGACTCTCATTTTAGAATCCTTCGGCTGCTAAATGAGTCTCCAAAGCGTAAGTAATCCGCTGTGGAAAGCGCGTGATCCTTATCCTTGGGGTCTCCTGGGTTCGATCTTATTATTGGGCGGTTGTTTAAATTTTTAAAAAGTTTCAGTTTTACGATTATTTTTATATTTTCTTTTATTTTTTTTAATATTTTTTTTTTTTACTTTTATTTTTTTAATAATTTTTTTTTTTTACTTTTCATATTTACTTTAATATTATTATTTGTGTAGGGGGGCGTTGGTTCCGCAAAAAGACTCCAGAATGGGGGTTGGAAATAACAAGTCGGGGGCGTCTTCAGTTCAAGTACAAAAAACGCGTTCAGCTTTATTGGCTGCGTACATCGAATAACTAACTTAACTACTAGTACAAAAAGAGACGATCGACGACAACCAACGAGCGAGAGAGAGGGCACAGAGGGGCGAGTGTGGATGCGCTCTTTAGTGCGGGTGCGCTCTTCAGCGCGGATGCGCTCTTCAGCTGAGCGGCACAACGGCCCCTCACCTAAACATTCTTCCCCCTTGCAATCGCTCGGGTTGCAACAGATCCCTCGTCGCTAGCTATGCGTCACTGCAGCTAGAGGGCGTACACGGGTCGATGAAGGCCCCCGTGTCGAAAATCCGGGTCCCGATGTTGACGCTGTTCCGGTTCAGCAGCGACGATAGGGTGGGCGCAGCGACCGCGGGTGGGCGAGGAGAGGCGCAAAGTTGCCTAGGCGCGGATGACGCAGGCGGAAGAGCGGTGGACGGCACCCGATGAGTGGCGGACCAAAGGAGGGGAGCGCTTGACGACTGCCAGCCAGTGGCGGAAGAATGCCGAGGAGTTCCCGACGAGCGCCGGGAAGTCGATGGCCGTGGATCGGCTTGTGAGTGCCGGAAACTGGCGGACGAAGGCCAAGAAGTACCCGAACCGCGCCGGGAGTTGGCGGACGACGGCCGACGAGAGAGCGAGACACCCCGTGTACTGTGACCGTGCTCCTCGGTCACAAGGTGCAGCAACGTGTGGTGATCCTAACCACACGTCTTACAGCCGTCCCCACGCCGACAGGATCCGTCGGAGTGCTCGTGGGCCAGGCAGCTCGAGCAATACCGGTTCACGAGAACCTCTCGGAGCCGCTTCTCGGCACTTAGGCGTAGGAAGCGCCGACACTTCTTCAATGGATCCCATTGCAGACTCGGCATCGGTAGGATTGCACACCTCGAGTACATCTGTGGTTCAGTGACTGAGCGTTGCGTGGGCGTGGCGACATAGTGCTGAATATGACCTTGGAATCCACTGAGTCACTAAGGCTGCGGGCAACTCGTGTGGAAAAAACAGACACGCTGCGGGGGTTGGCTGGAGATAATGGGCCTGTCAGCACCCATCCAAAAATGGTCTCTTGACCGAGAAGCGACCCGCAGATGTTAGCCTTGGAATTACCGAGGAGAATGTACGGAAGAATGTCAGCTCCTAATAACACATCGACTTGGGAGCTCTCAAAGAGGTGGGGGTCCGCCAGGGTAATATTGGGCAGCCCCTTGAGACGATCTCGCGAAATCGGATATGATGGCAGATTTCCTGCCAACTGCGGAAGAACGTAAGCCGCAGTCTCTAATTGTAGCCCGGGTCTTGACGGCGACCGAATGGAGAAATGGCACAATTTAGTAGACTGCGCGGAAATGGTTTGATTAAGGCCGGAAACTTGGGCTTGAATCGTCTTGAAGGGAGGCTTGACAAGGTTGAACAGTCGTTCCGTTATGAAAGTCGCTTCGGAGCCTGAGTCTACCACTGCTCGTGCCTGGACGGTGCACCCCAAATGGCACACGTTGATAAGGGCCGTGCCCAGTAGGACGGCTCCTGACCCGGAAGCGAAACACACCTGCACATTCGACTGATCCTCTGAGCCGTTTGCTGGCGTAGGCGGACTTGGAGCGGTAAGCTGCGTAGGCGGACTTGGAGCGGTAAGCTGCGTAGGCGGACTTGGAGCGGTTGCGCATAGATTGCCGCGGTGCAAGAGGGTGTGGTGTCTGCTGTGGCATGTGAAGCAGGTATGGGCGCTCGGGCAGTCTCGTTGCTGGTGGCCTCGGGCAAAACAGTTTAAACATAACTGCTTCCTCCTTATGTAGTCAGAGCGCCCATTTACATCCATTTCTAGGAAACGCGGACATAAGCGAATGGGGTGGTCCTCCCTCGAACAGAGATCGCAGCCCTTTTGGCCCGGAACCACTCGAGTCTCGTATAAAGTGAGCCTCCGAGCAGGGGCAGTAGGAAGACCCGACCTTGGCGGAAATTGCACGGAGCCACTAGGCCTGACGTCGTCGATGGCCTCCAGAGTGCGATGGCGCTCTGTCAGGAAGTTATCTAATTCCTTCCATGTTGGAATCTCGGCCTTATTATGTATGGATTGCTCCCACATAGAAAGTGTGACTTTGGGGAGCTTTGACGAAATCATAAACACCAGGAGGCAGTCCCAAGCCTCAACATTGATAGCGGACATTGCTAGGGCTGTCAGACAACTCTGAATGGTGGCTTGCAGCTCCTTCAGCGCGACCCCAGACTCTTGAGAAATTGCTTGGATGTTGAAAAGGATCTTCAACTGGCTGTTGACCAAAAGCCGCCGGTTCTCAAAGCGATCTGTGAGGCTTTGCCACGCGGCGTCGAACCCCTCATGGGTAAGCGGAGCCTTGGAAACAATGGCGTGGGCGTCACCACTTGTTTTGGACAACAAGTGGAACACCTCTCTACCGGGGTGAGCCGCGAATTTGCATCTTTTTTGGATGTAAATGGCCATAAACAAGTCTCGGAAGGTGGGCCACCGAAGATAATCACCCGCGAAGACCTCGGTATCCACCGGAGGTAACCGGCAGCCTGTAGACGCGGGCGTGTGTACATTGATGGAAGCCGGAGTGGTATGGGAAGTAATTTTCTCCCGAAGCTGGGCAATACATCTCGATTAGACGGAGTAACAGTAGCTGTACTTCGATTCCAGCACTGTCGAGATGGCCGCATTGTCACCGGACTCGGCTAGCAAATCGGAGCAGCTCTCATAGCTTTTCTCCACCTTCTCCCACAGTGCCCGAATTTGGTCCCGATGGACTTCGCACATGTATTGGGAGCCCACGTCCGTTTCTCTGGCGCCGGGAGAATTTATGTTGGCTAACTCAAATTGGCTAACTCGATCTGTTGTGGCGATGAACTTCTTCAGCGCCACGTCGACCGCACTTTGAGCCATTTTTGCGACTCGTCACTCTTTGACCTTGGAATGGCACTGTACGCCTTAGGCTTTAAAAGAGGCGTCCGCGGAGAAGCGGATTGAGATCTGTTCAAACGGATGGTTGGGATCGGACGTGGCTTTTGGTCGTCTCCCGTGGGCATTCTCAGACACCAATTCGCTGGTCAGTGCTTGTCGACTGACGTGCGCAATAGGTGGCTCCTTCGAAGCGGTTGCCGGTCACTAATGTGATGAGACCGGTGAGATCTCGGACGAAATGCGATTGCAAGGCCAAGTGGGAATTAGTAGCGCCGATGTCGAGAGGAACGTCGGAAGCGGCACAATTCGGATGTGGGAGAAACTTCAGGAAGCCAAAAAAACCAGATGGGCCAAGGTTTGTCGAGATTCTAGGCGGATGTTGCCAGATGCGGAGTAGGAGCAACGTTAGGAAAAATGACGGAGCGGAAAATGGAAAAGGACCGGAAAATTCGTGCTCGTTCGGAAAAATAATTGATGACTGTCTATATATGTATATTTCGACCAGTATGGCTCGTACGTAAATATTTAATTCCTAACTATTTTCGAATTTGCGGAGCCAACACAGAGAGTTTCGAACACAGAGAGAAAATAAATAATTAATTTTTTACCTAATTGTCGGATTTAATTATTATGGAGACAGACGGGTGGGGTTGAAAATTTCAATTTTTAATCAATGGAGGTTAAGTAACCCGAAGCTGGAACGGTGGAATTGAAACCGCGGCTAGGTTCAGAAAGCAGATTGACAATTAAATTGTTTAAGTATAATTTTTTTTCTTTCGATAATTAAATTTTTGACTTTAATTATTGAGTGGCCGGAAAGGGGAATTAAAAAACCCTGGCCCTTTGCTCGGACGGAAAATACGAATTAAATAAATTTTTGTAGTGATAAATATAAATAAATAAATTTATAATTAATTGATTTTTTTTTTTAATTTGTTTGGTTATATATTTCTTGAAATTGGGCATACATGCAAGTAGGGCAAGGGCATGTGGGGCATATGAAGGCACAGTGGAACGTCGAGAAGTGGACTGTATAGGTTAAATTTTATCGGTTATATATTTCCTGAAATCGGAGGCAGAAAATATTTGGAGATATGTGGACATGCATGCAGGTACGGATATATGTAAGGGCATGTGGGCATATGTTGGCACAGTGGAGCGTCGATAAAATGTAACTGCGGAAACGGAAAAGTTATGTGGTGTAAAAAATTGGGGATGAAAAAACCAATATTACGACAGCGGCGGACTGTTCGGTGAACTTGGAGATTCCCGGAACCACTTCACACCGGCTGGCCAATATTAATTATGCCCTTTTATTTTTCTTTTTTTTCACCACACACTTTTACTGTTCACTTGCGGATTTTTTTTTTTTTTTTTGCGGATTAATTGCACCAAACACAATGTATGTGTGTATGCATGTACATATGCCTCGACCGTTGGCGAGCGAACGGATAACGGAAAGGCCAAAAACGGCGAGGAATATGGCGAGGCACACACAACGGAGATGGATGGAAAATTTTGTAGATTTTTTTTGTCTTAGAAAAGTCTCAAGCTGCCGTGGTGTCGGAAAACTCGGACTTGGAGTTGACACGGAGGGAAAAACAATCTTGCAGCAGTGTGAACGAAATTTAATGTTCGGACCACTGAAAAAAAAAAGATGACCGTTTTGGGCCCTGATGCTAATCTTTGCTTAGACCATTTCCTTGCAGGAAAATATTTGACGATGTCTTCTTCTGGTCCTCTCAGTGCAAATAAAACAAGATCTTTCGCTTTAATAAGAAGTGAAAAGTGTTCCACTTTAGGTATTCGCAGTAGATAAATTGCAGAGAAATAGGTATTGCCGGTTGTAGATTAGGTGTATTTCGTTCTTTAATGATCTGCTGTATGGCTTGAGTTTGACCCTGTCTGCTGAATGTTTGATTTTCAACCGGTTTTTTTTTTATAGTTCTTAGAAAAACTAGACTTTGATTCTCCATCAGGCTCTTAAAAAGGGGTAATTTTTTGCATGGAGTAGCACAGGAAGCGATTTATTGGTTATAATGATTTTGCATACATTTATTTGAAATAAAAAGGAAGAAACAATTTTTTTTTTTTTTTTGTGATCAAACAAAAGCCCTTCTTTTCGGCGGCGCATGTGATTTCACTGGAATATCTGAATCCAAAAATTCCAACGGGATTAGAAAGAGTACATGGTTGACTCTGGTATGAACTAGGTTATTCATTTCGCACAAAAATTAACAAAATGGCGGACCTTTGAAATTTTTTTTGATAATTGCCTTTTTTCAGCCACAAATCAAGTTGAAAAGTAAAGAAGATCTTTACCGATTTGATTTATCCTAGTTCATATCAGAGCTATATATGTATAGAATAACGAATTAAAATTTGGAACCGATTGGATTAATTGGTTCTGAGTAACCTCAAAACCAATGCCCAGTCGTAAAAACTCTGTTCCGAGAAAAACGCTTTTAAAGTTTTGAGACGGGTTTCGCCGTAGCCTGAAATCGGCTATATCTCCAAGAGTTTTTGAAATTTTCACTTGAATTTAAAATGAACATTCTTGAATAGTTATAAGTTCGAATTAAATTTTAAAAAAATTCGATTTTTTGAACCCGAGAATGGGGGGAAGTCCCATTAAAAATCGGACCATGGATCCCCATCATGGAAGGCTGGCCTCCTTGTTTTGGGCAGAAAATCCTCCCAATTTTCCAACTTTTGAGGGATGATTTGGATAAGCAGACATTCTTGAATTTCGGTAGATGATTAGGCTCATTAGGACCCGCATATGACCATTTAAGCGGTCAGATAATTCTTTAATCTTAGACACGTAATCTTGTTTCACAACTCGGTTCCTGGAGGATCTTTTTGTTATGAGTCTAAAAGATTAAACGACGAGTACTAAATCGATCCTCTAAAAGCGTCATTAATTTCTGGTATGCCGACCGCCGCAGATGTTGCCCTATATACGTGGGACAACACCAGATCATGGACTGCAAGGAGTTCAACAGCGCTTCTACAACGACGCGGATCGAGTCCGCAGGGAAGCTGAGGCTATGCTTCTCGTGTCTGGAGCCCGGACACATGTCCCGGTTCTGCAAGAAGAGCCGCGGATGCAACGTCCATGGATGCCATGTACATCACTATGAGGCATCACTACCTTCTCCACGAGTGACCTGGATATCCCAGACGGTCGCCAGTCGCAGGTGGAGGAAGCAGGAGAGGATTGCCACAACCAGTGGATTCCAACGAGAGGAGCCGTCCTAAGTCAGCCGCAGTTATAAACGCGGGGAGTGAGAAGGATAAAAGGATAAAATTTGGTCCGCTTTTTGTGACAGTTGGACGACGCACGGAGAAGAGATGGGTGGCACTGTTTACGTGTCTGACCACAAGAGCTATCCACTTGGAGATGGCTCACGATTTGTCCACCAATTCCTGCATAATCGCCATAAGGAACTTGATGAGCCGACGTCAGGATTAGGAGCGACAATGGGAAGAACTTCGTCGCGAGGCCAAGAGGTTCAGTGAAGTGTTCGAGCCTGTACAAATCCAGGACGAGCTGTCATCTAAAGGAGTCGAATGGATCTTTTATTGCCCAGCGAACCCAGCTGAGGGTGGCGCCTAGGAAAGGAAGGAAGAAGGTGATGGAGCACACGATGAAGAAACTCGCGCCCAAGGAACAAGTACTGGAGAATCTGCTGATTAAAGCGGAGAGTAAAGTACTCTCGTCCGCTCACTCATATACCAGTGACGGTGGACCAGGAGGCTCCACTGACACCCAACGACTTGCTGAAGGGAGCACCCAATGTCCCAGATCTTCCCAAGGATGACGGACAGAAGCACGTGAGATGCTCTACCAGGAAGCAGTGGCACATAGCGAGGATGATGCGGGATCGATTCTGGAAGTGATAGGTGCATGAGTACCTGCCGACTTTTGTGCGCAGGGAGAGATGGTGCAAGCACGTCGAGCCCATTCGTCGAAGGGAACATACAACGAAGGGAATGGAAACGAGGCGTGATGGAGGAGGTATTCACCGGGAGAGATGGAGTACCTCGTCGAGCGGCAGTGCCACGAGCCAAGACGACATTGCGTCCCGCTTGGAAGCTAGCTGTTCTGGACGTGGTGAATGCGGCTACTTCACGGGGTTGGGGATGTCGCGGGACGGATTAGGGCTATCGATAGTTAGTCAAGTTCAAACTAAGCGCCTATAGTCGAAGTCAGTATTATATGAAATCTGGTATTTTTAGTTTATGTTATTCGGTCGCACTAAAATCGGGTAAAAAAGAAAACAATATTTGTAAAGCGTTTGTTTAAAGCCATTCGCCGTGATCGGCCAAGCGGCGATAGGTTCCTTTATAAATTTTTACGATTTACATTTAAGAATATTCGAGGAGGTATTCACCGGGAGAGATGGAGTACCTCGTCGAGCGGCAGTGCCACGAGCCAAGACGACATTGCGTCCCGCTTGGAAGCTAGCTGTTCTGGACGTGGTGAATGCGGCTACTTCACGGGGTTGGGGATGTCGCGGGACGGATTAGGGCTATCGATAGTTAGTCAAGTTCAAACTAAGCGCCTATAGTCGAAGTCAGTATTATATGAAATCTGGTATTTTTAGTTTATGTTATTCGGTCGCACTAAAATCGGGTAAAAAAGAAAACAATATTTGTAAAGCGTTTGTTTAAAGCCATTCGCCGTGATCGGCCAAGCGGCGATAGGTTCCTTTATAAATTTTTACGATTTACATTTAAGAATATTCGAGGAGGTATTCACCGGGAGAGATGGAGTACCTCGTCGAGCGGCAGTGCCACGAGCCAAGACGACATTGCGTCCCGCTTGGAAGCTAGCTGTTCTGGACGTGGTGAATGCGGCTACTTCACGGGGTTGGGGATGTCGCGGGACGGATTAGGGCTATCGATAGTTAGTCAAGTTCAAACTAAGCGCCTATAGTCGAAGTCAGTATTATATGAAATCTGGTATTTTTAGTTTATGTTATTCGGTCGCACTAAAATCGGGTAAAAAAGAAAACAATATTTGTAAAGCGTTTGTTTAAAGCCATTCGCCGTGATCGGCCAAGCGGCGATAGGTTCCTTTATAAATTTTTACGATTTACATTTAAGAATAAACAATTTTACAATGTGTTCAGCCTAGTCGAAAATTTATTTTTCTAGTGCTTTTGAAAGACTTACTCTGATATCCTTTAAGGTTAAAGTTTCAGTGTTTAATGAACTATTTAAAATTGCTGGCTTATTTTTAATGCTGGGAAATATAATTCCTCCCTTTCGAATAATTGGTTTGGAAGATATTGGTAAGGAGTATGTGGTTCCACTCGGTATATTTCCATGATTGTTCTTTTCTTCTGTATTAGATGCATTTGTATATAATGTATTTTGCGCTGGTGTAGATAGTTTCAAGTTAGTTTCCAACAAATTTTCATCTTTAACAGAATAGCTTAGAAAAGAAAATGTTAAAAAAAATTAAATTTGGGCAGTAATAAACTTACTTGGTTGGGCTAAAATCTAGTAAGTGGTCTGAAGTTGTGTCCAGAGGAAGCTCAAGCGGAACTTGAAGCTTCATAAACGGTTGCAAATCTTTTTCTTGTTCTTGTAAATTCTTTTCGACCATGTCAAAGTTATTTACAATTAAGTTGGCTTTTGTTTTAAAATCAGGATGTATTTCTCCTATTGCACGTTCTTGTCGCTGAGTTTCACTCAAATAAGCTTCGGATTTAGAAAGAAACCCATCTTCTGAAGGTTTTGAATCAGCCACAACATCCCAATCAATTTTTTCGGGTAAATTTTTTTTAAAAAAATCAACAATTTGTTGAGACTTTGTGGAGTCCACCGTAGATTTTGAAACATTATGAATTTTAACTTCATCGACCACTGAAATATAAATATCATGCATCATTCGCATGATTTTTCCTATATTTTCAGAAACGATGTTAATGTGAAATTGTAATTTTCTGTCGATTCCGTCAGTTGTGTCTCGAAGATCACTTAACTCTGAAGATACATAAGCCATTTTTTCAGAGCTAAGACTTTTTAAAATATCAATTCCATTCATTGTAACGGGATTTTTTTCACTAGCCTCTCCGTTAATATCTTCAATTTGCAAGTAGTTATTATCTAGCTGGGATTTTAAAACTTCAAGCTTATTATCAATGTTTGTGACCTTTTCATCTAAATTTTCAATTTTTTCCTTTAATGTAGCATTTAAGAAACTTTGTGGGGAATTATTAGCCGCATTAATAATATTTAATTTGGATTCCTCTGCTGCATGCTTTTTATGAGATAGGAGTGACTCCAAATTTAGTAATTTTGTTGTAATAAAATCGGTTTTGGCGATATTGCTTTCTAACAAAGTTTCCATACCCTCTATTCGCTGTGCCATAAGGTCCATGTTCTTATCAAGATTATCGATCCGCTTGAGTTTTCCTTCAAGTGTAGCCACTATGATTTCAAAAATGTTAAGTAAATGTTGTTCTCTGAAATTTTTAACAAATTTTAATAATTAAGTTAAGTTAAATTAAGTTTATATCAGCTTAAACCAAACAATTATTCATTGTAATAATAATAAGAAATTTTAAAATTTTATTTAATTTTATAAAAGAAAATAAGTAAAGAAAAAATCTTTCAAAATTTGTTTTTCAACTTTTTTTGTTTTTGTCAAAAATTTTAATTTTGTTATTTATTTTATAAAATTTTTGTACGTGGTACCACTTTTGAAAGACCGACATTAGTTTTTATTTAAATTAACGTTATTACACATGGAGGAAGTCAAGAATCAAATAGACTCAATGCTAAAAAAAAAGACATCATAAAATCTAGCTATTCACCATGGAGCGCACTTGTGTGGGTCGTTCCTAAGAAAAGCACCCCCACCGAAGATCAGAAATGGCGACTTATAATAGATTACAGGAAACTTAACGACAAAACTGTCCCCGACAAAAACCCCATACCAAATATTAATGACATCCTAGACCGCATAGGCAAAGCTAGATATTTTTCAACGATAGACCTTGCAAGTGGCTTCCACCAGATTGAGATGAACCATGATGACACAGCCAAAACTGCGTTCACAGTAGAAGGTGGCCACTATGAATTCATTAGAATGCCTTTTGGGCTAAAGAATGCTAATGCTACCTTTCAAAGAGTAATGGACACCATTTTAGGCAATCTGATCGCCTATTTGTCTAGGTATATTTAGAGTCTTTGTCTGGTATATTTAGATGACATAATAATTTTTTCTGTCTCTCTTCAAGAACACCTCACACACCTGAAGAGTGTCTTTCAACGTCTAAGAATTGCAAATTTTAAAATCCAACTTACAAAATCTAACTTTCTTAGGAAAGAAAACAAATTTTTGCATCATTCTTTTTGCACAAAAAAAACTAATTTTTTTGTACAAGCAAAAAAACAATGAAGTCTTTCCTTGGGCTGCTCGGCTTCTATAGGAAATTCATCAGAGATTTTTCCCGAATCACCCAACCTATGACTAGACAACTAAAGGGCAACAAAGTAATCATAGTCGATTATGAATTTCGAAAGACTTTTGAATTTTGCAAGAGTTGCAATGAAAATTTCGCAACTCTTCTCTCAAACGACCCAATCCTTCAATATCCAGATTTTTCCAAACCCTTCATACTAATCACCGACACAACTAATTTCGCCTTAGGAGCTGCGTTGTCGCAGGGGTCTACTGCAAACGATAGACCAGTCTATTTACCAACAGAACTTTATCCGACACAGAAGCTAACTACTCTACTATTGAAAAAGAAATGTTGGCCATCCAATACTTCAGACCATATCTCTTCGGTAATAAATTCACAATAATTACAGATCATAAACCATTGACTTGGCTTCTTAACTTTGAACAACCCAATTCAAAAATCATCCGCTGGAGGCTACAATTGTTAGAGTATAACTTTGAAGTCGTTCATAAAAAAGGCTCACAGAACGCAATTGCTGACGCTCTCAGTCAAATACAGGAAGACAATAAATAAACAAACCGGACAAACTTTCAAGCAATCTATTATAAATGTGTTATGATGCAGCCCCTAAATAAATGTATTTATCGATAGCTTGTACTTTTCTGAAACAAATATATTTACATTTTTGTAATTCCCATCAATTTGATATTTGTTTCGGGATGTCTAAAAATGGTTGTGCAATTAAAAAAAAAAAAAAATCAACAAGGAAATTTCCTATGCGACATTGTTCGGTTGCTTGGCATACCAAAACGGTCTCTGACGCTATTCGCCGATTTAATGAGCTTGGCCATGAACTTGACCGTCCCGGACGAGGCACACCATGCACCGCTAACACTTCCAGAATTCGCCAGATCGTGAACAAGCGGATCACTCGGAATTGCAGAGTCTAAGAAAAATAGTCAGAAAATAGCCCGTGAAATCGGAGTGAATCGAGAAAGTGTTCGGTTGATTTAAAAAAATGAACTTAATCTCAAGCCCTACAAGCTTCAAAAAGTGCATCTTCTTACGGATGACAATAAGGGCGTGAGACTCCAACGATGCCGTCAGCTAAAGCGTCGGGCCGTAGGTCAAAAATGGGAGCGTATTCTCTTCACGGACGAGAAGATATTCACCATCCAACAGGCGCGCAATCAGAAAAATTACAGAAGCTGGTCGGCTGAAGCTCCAGGTACCTCTGCAATAATCGAGCGCCGTCAATTTTTTTTTTTGGTAATAGCAGGATAACGTTTATTTAAAACTGTCCTTTAGGGACATCCATTAAATGTTATCACATGAACTTCACTTATAGATGATATTACATATTAATATTGTAGAAATTGGGGGATTGGGGAGCCGTTGAGGTTAACTCGAGGGCAGTTGCCTATGCAGAGAGAAAATTTGGTGGCAGTGAACTTCTCGTTTTTGACGGCAATGTTCCAACGCTTTTTCCAGTCGCTGAGCAAGTCAATCTGCATGGTTTCGGCTGCCCCCATGGCGAGCGCTGTCAATGTTAGCAGTCTTTCATGGTGTTAAGAGGAGCCCCAATAAAAAGGGTGTTACTCCAATGAGTTCCTTTTGGAAACTCATTTTATTTGGTAAAGTTCTCTAATAAGTAGGATACGTGAAAATCTTAAATGCTGTTTGTCTCTTATTTCATGGGTCCGATCCCTTGAAACTCTAACTTAAGAATTTGTATATATAATAGTGTTCAATGCTTGAACAAATGGTTTGGGGAGGAATATGCGCCACCAGCAAAACACCCCTTGTTTCAAATCAATCAGGAAGTGTACTGCCGGGACATTTTGGAAACAGTTGTGCTTCCTTGGGCCCAGCAGCACTTCGGTGATACGGAGTGGACGTTTCAACAGGATTCAGGTCCAGCCCATAGAGCCAAATTGACTCAGGACTGGTGCAAAGCAGATTTTCCGGACTTTATCACATCCAGTTAATGGCCACCTTAATCGCCAGATCTTAATCCTACATGGTGGACTACAGTGTGTGGTCTATTTTGGAGTCCAGGGCGTGTGCTAAACGTCACATAAGTTTGGAGGCGCTGAAGCAATCATTGCTTCGAGATTTCCAGAAACTTTTAGGGCTCTGAATCGCAGTCCAAGGAAGCCACTTCGAAACCGGCTGAATATATGTTAACACAATACCTATTTAAAAGTTGTGTATCTGCATTTTTTCTCAAATATAGTTCCTTATAAAGTTATGATCAAAAATGTTGGTCCGGGTTATTTATTGTCACTATGTAGATGCTACACTTAACCACAACGAAACATTCATTACACCTAAATCAAATCTTCCACAGTCAACTAAACCCCTTATTGAATTTAACAATGAACTCGTTTTCAAAATCGACCCACACTGGCTGCGCTACATTTACCCCATTTAAAAATAAGCTAAGGAAAGAATACCGTAGGCCTTTGTTCAAATTCAATGATGTTGCAAACATACTAAAACAGTCATTAAAACAAAAAAAGACACACAAAAAAAAATTTCCAAATAATTAGCAGCTGCGAAAACTGTCTTAATTAAAATACGACAGACAACCACAAAAAATGGCATTCCAAATTCCAAAAATACCCACAAAACCTTTAGATATAATACATATTGACATCTACCAATTACTATCAATGGTAATTATAATCTTACCTCTTAACCTAACCTATAATTTTATCATTGACAAGTTTTCAAAATTTGCTGCGGCTTACTAAATTACCAATAGGAACTCCATTAATGTCATCAAATCTCTAAAACACTTCTTCAGTACATTTGGTACACCTAAAAATTTGATTTACGATAAGGGGGCAGAATTTCTAAGCTATATGTTAAACCAATTTTGTCTATAGATCAACATCGAATTACACACAACCTCATTCCAGCAATCTTCGAGCAATTCTCCTGTAGAAAGTCTTCATTTCACAGTAACAACATAAGTTGAATAGTGAACATGACGAACTAATGACGGAGAGACTAATTACCCTGCAGAACTGGAGGTGTCGATTGGCCATGGGTAAGTGCTTACCTCGCCGATCACTACATGGGTACTTACTAAAGTGACCCTATAGTAAACGACGGTCGAACCACCTAGTCGACTCGAGTTTGCGATTGACCCTAGGTAAGTGCTTACCTCGCCGATCACTACATGGGTACTTACTAAAGTGACCCTATAGTAAACGACGGTCGAACCACCTAGTCGACTCGAGTTTGCGATTAGCCCTGGGTAAGTGATTAACCCTATAGTAATCGAACGAAACCCTATAGTAATCGAGCATTAAAGCATAAGTACAAAATTACTTTTGTTGGCTTTTGTTTTTGTTCGCTTTTGTTTTTGTTATTCGGAAAGAGCATACACAAGATTAAAGACAAAACTTCGATTATGCTTTACATCGCTGTTTGTTTACGCGTCTTCGGTGCACTGCTTACAAAAACAATGGTCCAGAAAGAACAGTTTGTTTTATTTTGTGCTACTCTTTCGCTTAAACGCAGCTGTGTTTGCTGGCTGACGAAATTTTTGAAAGCATTTGAGTTAAGAAGTGCAAAGCGAATCAATCGATTATTAGGTGAGTGACTTAAAAAATAATATATGTTTTTAATATAAAATATGTTTATGTATATTTTATGTATAAATATGTATAAATATATTTTAGCCAATGAAGTGGTCTTGACGTATAATGTGGATGGCGTTCAGGGGAAAGGTGCCCTAAAAAAAGAAGAAAATTTCTTTGGAGTTCTAATCGGTGAGTATTTTAAAAGATAATTGTTTAATAATCATTATACACTTCAATTTATTAAAATATGTTTAATCCTTTTTATTTGTAGATTCAATAACTGCAGTCGGCGGTATTGGCCCAGCTGAGGAACAATTGAGAAAGGTCATGCAGCTCCAAAAACAGAGATTTTAGAGAAAACTCAAGCAGCCTAAAAGTAATGAAAGAACAAACTCCGTTATAAAAAAAAAAAATTTTAACTAAATAAAAACTGTAATTGCAATTGTACATGTTTTTTTATTTATAATGGCAGGCCCCTCCATGGGGTCCAATGTAAGTACTTACTTCACCGACCTCTTCATGGGGTCCGATGTAAGCACTTCTTTTACCGACCCTTCAATGGGGTCCAATGTAATCACTTATTTTACCGGCCGTTCCATGGGGTCCCATGTAAGCACTTACTTTACCGGTCGTTCCATGGGGTCTAATGTAAGTAGTTTCTTTAAAGACCCTAATATGATGCACTATTTCACTAGTTCGTTAGTAATCGAGGCGGTGGCGATTGACCCTATTTGCGGACATTTCATACAAAAACGGAAATTAAGAAACGCATAGCTAGACGCCACTTTGTAAGTAGTGGTGGTCTGCTGGTAAGTGCTTATTTCACCAGCAACGAACTAGTGCTCAGAACTGCAGGGTACTTATAATAACGCAATACACTCCGCAACAAAGTTAACTCCTTTCGAATTATTTAGTGGTAGAACCCACATATTCCACCAAACTGTTAAATTCAATAACGAACACGGTTATTTAACCCAGCTAAGCCAGTTTCGGGAAGCATTATATCCTAAAGTAAAAGATCAATTAGAAAACCACATTACAAAAAGGACTGTAAAGCTAAATGATACAAGAACAGACCCGATAATGCTATAGTCTAACGCTTCAATCCTTGGAAAAGAAAATATACGAAATACTTAAATTAACACACAGATTTTCCCTACACAGAGTTTTAGGAGATAGAACTACAACTCTCATTACAACTAGGAACCAAAAGTAGCATAAATCAAAAATAAGGAAAACAATAGATAGAAGAGAATAGATGAGGGTTTATCCAATGGAATTGGCAGTCTCGTAAGGGGTGTTGCTGGAAATACAGACGGGAATATTGAAAGTTGGCCGATCCTTATAAGATTATCATAATATAACCAAATAATTACAATAAAAAATGTAAAAAAAAAGTCCCAATCTTCTATCATCAAAAATACCAAAGTTGGTATTTTTTATCAAACCGATCGTTCTGTTATATTTCAGCTATATGATATAGTCGGCTGATTGTTATGAAATTTGGTAGGTCGGATAAACTGACCAAAAATAGAATCTGTACGAAAGTTTCAACTTTCTATCTGCAAAAACACATAAGTTGGGTAATTTCTGGTTGTTCAGTTGTATGGCAGCTATAGGATATAGTCGGCCGATCCGTATGAAATTCAGCATGTCGTATTAATTTTCCAAAATTACCATTCGTACTAAATTTGAACTCTTTAACTCTAAAAAAATCCCGGTTAGTCTAACCTGGTTAGAACATTTCCGACCAATCAGTTATATGGCAGCTATAGAATATAAGTTAACAACCAACTCCCAGCTTAGGCTGAGCAGGCCAATTCGTATTCCCTTTATAAATATTTACCATTTTTTAGTATAATTTTTTTTGTTACTTGTTATTAGTATAATTATTATTATTACAAAGTCTTATACCACTCATGTATGGGCCGTTATGAACAGTTGGCCGTTAAAGCTCATGGGCCGTTATGGACAGTGGCCTTGTCTCATTGGCTGACAGCGATCGTTTGACTTCTGCAAAAGTCCATGGTTAGCGGTCTGCCACGGGCATGCGGTCTTGCATGAGCTTTTGTTAAGTCTTAAGTTAGTTCATATTTTGTATTCAATAAAGCAAGAGCACCAGCTCATACTTATGAAACTCCGGCACTTAGTCGTCAAATCCTTTATTAACTAATATACCGACTGAGTCTCTAGGCCAGCGGTATCGAAGGACGGTTCCCTTCCACCATATCTCCTTATCTCAGCATAGGAGCGGTACGGCCAACCGGCTACTAATTATTGGAGGCAGCGGCGAGGGACACCACTTCGACCGTTCCCCTCCCCTCACACCCGTTAATTGGCGCCCAACTAAGTACTGGATAATAATACAAATTAATCACTCTTAGAATCTCACTCTGAGGAATATAAAATGTAAGTGACTGTGCGCCTAAGATCCAGGTCAATACGTGATATTGTAATAAATAAAGTGTCTACGACAGGGGTGCCCAGCCCCATTGCTCTCGGAGCTCCTTTGTTGTTGGAATTGCTCGTTATATGGGAAATGAAATTTCATATACGTGTGTTGCTCTCAGCATAGGAAAAGCCCAAATACAACAACAATTTTTCGTTTTTTCCTCTCTCTCTCTCTCAGTTGTTCGTTAAAATACGAAGGCACTTCGTTTTTGTATTGCCGATAACTTTTCACTGAAAAAATCACTCTTGGTTCAGATCTCAAACAGAATGGTTGACATCGGAGCTATGAATTTCTTTTTTGCGGAAAATTATCTTTGCGAGCAGCAATGCATTATTTGCTATTAATAATAAGTGGGAATAAAAAATTTAATTTAGAGAGGCATTTTAATAATTGCCATAGTACATTTTCTGCAGAATATGTCGATATGGGAGCGAAGTATAAAATACTTCTTGATAAGTTTTTTGTTTCAGAGGCTCAAAAAATAATTGAGCATATCGAAAATAATTCAAGTATAATTAGTAATCAATTAAAGAAAATGAAGTTCGATGAATTCCAATATCCGTCGCTAAAAGCAAGCTATATCGCCAGTTTCCAAATTGCTAAAAATCTTAAGACATTTTCGGATGGTAATTTTATAAAAATAGTTTGCCAAGATATGTTAGCTTGTTTTGGAGAGAGTGGGGAAAAAATGGCAGATTTAATTAAAACCGTTCCTTTGTCGCGAAATACAATTACTAGGCGAATTGAAGATCTTAGCAAATACTTGGATGGACTTTTAAAAGATAAACTAAATTGTTGCTCATTTTTTTCGTTATCTCTGGATGAAACATGCGACATTTCAGATGTAAGCCAATTAATATTAGTTATAAGAATGGTTGATAAGTTTTTTAATGTTTACGAAGAGGTTTTGGGTCTGATTCCGCTGTTAGAAAAAACAAGAGGCGTTGATATTTTCAATGCAATAACCGGAAGGATTGACCTTAAAGCCGAGTCTAGTAAATTTGCTTCTGTGTGTACAGATGGGGCCCCGGCAATGCTTGGTAGGAAAGAGGGTTTTGTTGGCCAACTAATTAAAAACGGGATACAAGTGCCTTCATTCCACTGCATTTTACACCAAGAAGCATTGTGCGCCAAATGGACCGGTCCTGTACGGACAATGGATGTCGTCACTAAAATTGTAAATAAAATCAGAGGTGGCCACAATTCCCTAACCCATAGGAAATTGAAATTGTTTCTTGACGAATGTGAAAGTGAATATGGTGATTTATTAATGTACACCCAAGTTAGATGGCTCAGCAAGGGGAAATGTTTAGAAAGGTTTTTTGATTTAAGAAAGGAAGTGACAGAGTTTATGGAGATTGAAAAACTGGATATGGTCAGTGAAATAAAATCTAAAGAATTTAATATTAATTTAGCGTTTTTAACTGACATAACATCACACATGAATCGCCTTAATTCTTTGCTTCAAGGTCAAAACAAATGTATTTTTGATTTAATAAGTTTAATTGAGGGATTTATAAAAAAAAATTGATATTTTTATTTTTGATTTAAATTTAGAAAGATTGTTTCATTTTCCTTGCTTAAAAAAGATTTTTATTGAATTTAATATTTTAGTTTTTGATTTTAATACATTTGAAATAAATTTAAAAGATTTGAAAAATAAGTTTGAAAACAGGAAAATCAAAATTTAAAGATTTTGAAGTAATAAAAAGAAAAATTCAAATTTTTTATTCCCCAATGACATGCAGCATATACGATCAAGCACCAGAACTGCAAATGGAGCTTTGCGATTTGCAATGTGATATTAGTTTAAAAATAAATACACCAACCGGAATCGAATTTTGGAAGAAAGTCGATTTTCATAAATATCCATTGTTGCATAATGAAATCTTACGAATATATTCAATGTTTGGCAGTACCTACATTTGCGAAAGCGCCTTTTCAACTTTAAAACTTATAAAAATTAAAAACACATCTCGACTAACGAATTCTCATTTAGAAGCATTGTTAAAATTATCACTTACTAGTTTAAATATAAATATAGATAATATGTTGAGTAGTATTGAAGTAAAAATGTAAATAGTAATTTTTTTTTTTTTTTTTTTTTTTTTTTTTTTTTTTATTCTTAGATTTTAGTTTATTGATATTTTTTTTTTCATCATAACTTTTTTTTTCATTGAAAATGGTACTATAATTTTTTTCAGTATACCGACATGACCTGTCAAAAAAATTTCTCTCTCCAATTTTCTCGATGTATTGGTGATTTTTTGTATTGGTATTGGAGTTTGCTCTGCCGTATGTTGAGCTTGGGCACCCCTGGTCTACGAACTCTCCACACCCTACCATTAAAAAGTCAATAAATATCGACAAAAATTTTACCTACAAACTTGTGCCAGAGCTAGCCAAACAATTATTTTAAATATATATTTATTTGCATTTTTGAGTGGCGATCACGCATAGGAAAACTTGCCCCTCACCTTTTTCCCTTGATTATTCTGTAAAGATACTTGATTTGCACGTGTTTATTTTGAAAAAAAAAAAAAAACAGAAATTTTGTGTGATTGCTAAGTCTGTTGCTTCGCTCCAGCCAATTCCCAACTGGAGTATAAACTTGGGAGTATAAACTACATCCCAACTTGGGATGTATAAATTCTGCAGGTTTACTATTATATTATATTTTGCAATTATATTACTCTTGCAATTAATTGTGCTTCACCCACCGTGTAGTGACTCCTCTGAAATAATTGTCCATCGTCGCAAGACCCTGAATTGCCTACAGGTGTTGTCCAACTAAACGTCGTGCGCAAACGCAAATTTTCGCCCTTATTACTGCCGATTAACTTACTCAGCCCCATTTGCGGCCGATGAGCTAAGAATACAGGGAAGTAAAACAAGAAGTAGACAGTGACGATAGTGAAGAAATCAGATTTTATCATACAACGACACAACTAGAATCACCCAGAACCCAGAAATGATACAAGCGCTCATAACAAATGCCGTCAATGTCGCACTAACCGCACAGGAGCAGCGCTGGCGAGCAGAAATTGAATCAATTAGAAACCAGGTCAGCCCTTTAACTGCGCAGGCACCCCAAGTAGAAGTATATGAAAGGGTAACACCGGACCTAACCATAGAGTGCGGTGTCAAATTAGACATCGTAAAATCGCTCCCAACCTTTAGTGGCAGCCATGACGAATACGTGTCGTGGAGGCAGGCCGCATTAGATGCGTATGAGGTATTCAAGAGATAAAAAGGCAGCGAGACCCACTATGAAGCAGTGGTTATTATCAAGAACAAAATTTGCGGTAACGCGCGATCACTCCTCACGTCCCATAATACCATTTTAAATTTCGATGCAATTATAGCTAGGCTGGATTGCACATACGCGGACAAAACGTCCCTAAGGATGCTACGCCAGAATTTAGAAATGGTTCGGCAAGGAGATGCCGACCTTATGACATATTATGACGAGGTCGAGAGGAAACTCACTCTCGTCACCAACAAGATAGTCATGTCTCATACTATGGACACGGCAACGATCTTGAATAAGGAGGTTAGGGATAACGCCCTCCATGCCTTCATTGCAGGCCTAAAAAGACCTCTCAAATCACTCGTTCTGCCAGCACAACCTAAGGACCTTCCGTCCGCACTAGCTTTATCCGCACTTCATTCCTAGGCAGGGCCAAGGCAAGTCTCACGAGGATAACCTATTCCCGAAATGCGAGGATTCTGAAACCATGCACCAGAATAAAGTTCAACCCATGAAAGTAGACCCCTTGACGGCCAAATTCAGACAGGAGACATGCTGGAGGAAGCCGCAAAGTAATAATAATTACAAAAGACAGAACTCGTCCCAGCGTCAATCGGGCCAAAGACGTCAACGCGTTAACAATATAGCTCAACCTCAACAGGAGGAAAGTTACTCCGCCACAGCGGAAACGGAAGTGGCCGACTTTGAAGAAGACGTTGACACTGCCGAACTTAATGACCTCCTTAATTTTTTAGGGAGCACTCCCGACTGCCGTTCGTCGAGCGACAGTTGGCTAGTAGAACACTAAAAATACTTATAGACACGGGGGCGGCAAAGAATTACGTTAAGCCCGTAAAGGAGCTAAGGAATGTAATGCCGGTCAAGACCCCCTTCACTGTGAGCTCTATTCACGGCTCCAGTAACGTCAAGAACAAGTGCATAATGCGCATTTTTGGGTTAGATGCCCCATTTTTTCTGTTGGACACACTGAGCACGTTCGATGCTATAATAGGGTTCGACTCGCTAAAGCGAGCAGGAGTGGCATTGGACTTAGGCGACATCGTAATAAAATACGGAAACGTTACTAAAAAGCTCAAATTCTTTGACTGTGAAATCGTTAATTTCACCAAAATTGATGACAGTGGTACCAAATTCGGGGAAAGCCGAATTCAAAAAAGTTATTCTGAAAAGAATAAAGGTGTTTTCGACCTTTAACGAGGCGCTAACTTTCAACACCTCTGTCATCGCCACTATTCGAACTAAGAGTGACGAACCCGTATACACCAGATTATACCCCTACCCCATGGGGGTAGCAGACTTTGTTAACAACGAAATCAAGCAATGCTCAGCTGAGCTGAAAGCCAAATACTTTACTACCCTAGACTTGAGGTCAGGGTATCATCAGAAATACTTGGCCGAGAAAGATCGGGAAAAAACCTCGTTCTCAGTTAATGGAGGGAAATACGGATTTTGCCAACTGCCTTTCGGATTCAAAAACGCAGGTAGCATTTTCCAAAGAGCCATCGATGATGTGCTGCGGGAAGAAATAGGCAAGATATGTTACGTCTACGTCGATGACGTTATCATTTTTTCCGAAAACGAAACCGAACATGTTAAGCACATCAATACAGTGCTTAAGCGGCTTATCGATGCCAACATGAAGGTGGCACGAGAAAAGACTAAATTCTTTAAAAAATGTGTAGAATTTTTAGGCTTTATAGTTACTAGAGGGGGAACAAAAACAGACCCTGAAAAAGTCAGGGCAATACAAGAGTTTCCCAAACCCAAAACTCTGTTTAGCCTCAAGTCCTTCCTCGGCCTGGCGGGCTATTACAGAAGCTTTATCAAGAATTTTGTCATAGGCAAACTACAGAACTACCATTACGGCACTCAGGGGGTTCGGATCTTCACAGACCACCAGCCGCTGACTTACGCGGTATCTGACAAAAACACTAACACTAAAATCAAGCGATGGAAGGCCTTTATAGACGAAAACAAAGGGAAGGTGTTTTATACGCCTGGGAAGCAAAACCTTGTAGCCGATGCACTGTCTCGGCAACACTTGAACAACCTAGATGTTGAGGCTCAGTCCGAACTGGCCAGAGAAGTTGTCACGAATTGCAAAGTCTGCAATAAAGCCAAATACGATCGCCACCCCAAGCAACAGGAGTTAGGAAGCACCCCAATTCCTTCATATGTAGGGGAGATGTTACATATTGACATTTTCTCTACCGACAATAAGACCTTCCTTACTTGCATCGATAAGTTCTCAAAGTTCGCCATTGTACAGCCCTTATCTTCTAGGGCAATAGTTGATGTACGGGCCCCTATTCTCCAATTGGTAAATTTCTACCACAAAACTAGAGCCATCTATTGTGACAATGAGGCTTCCTTCAATTCTGAAACGATTACGTCTTTGGTGAAAAACCAATACAGCATCGATGTCATTGATGCGCCACCGCTTCACAGTAGCTCCAATGGCCAAGTGGAAAGATTCCACAGCCGCAAATGGAATGGATTCCACCAGAACTGCAAATGGAGCTTTGCGATTTGCAATGTGATATTAGTTTAAAAATAAATACACCAACCGGAATCGAATTTTGGAAGAAAGTCGATTTTCATAAATATCCATTGTTGCATAATGAAATCTTACGAATATATTCAATGTTTGGCAGTACCTACATTTGCGAAAGCGCCTTTTCAACTTTAAAACTTATAAAAATTAAAAACACATCTCGACTAACGAATTCTCATTTAGAAGCATTGTTAAAATTATCACTTACTAGTTTAAATATAAATATAGATAATATGTTGAGTAGTATTGAAGTAAAAATGTAAATAGTAATTTTTTTTTTTTTTTTTTTTTTTTTTTTGTATTTTTATTCTTAGATTTTAGTTTATTGATATTTTTTTTTTCATCATAACTTTTTTTTCATTGAAAATGGTACTATAATTTTTTTCAGTATACCGACATGACCTGTCAAAAAAATTTCTCTCTCCAATTTTCTCGATGTATTGGTGATTTTTTGTATTGGTATTGGAGTTTGCTCTGCCGTATGTTGAGCTTGGGCACCCCTGGTCTACGAACTCTCCACACCCTACCATTAAAAAGTCAATAAATATCGACAAAAATTTTACCTACAAACTTGTGCCAGAGCTAGCCAAACAATTATTTTAAATATATATTTATTTGCATTTTTGAGTGGCGATCACGCATAGGAAAACTTGCCCCTCACCTTTTTCCCTTGATTATTCTGTAAAGATACTTGATTTGCACGTGTTTATTTTGAAAAAAAAAAAAAACAGAAATTTTGTGTGATTGCTAAGTCTGTTGCTTCGCTCCAGCCAATTCCCAACTGGAGTATAAACTTGGGAGTATAAACTACATCCCAACTTGGGATGTATAAATTCTGCAGGTTTACTATTATATTATATTTTGCAATTATATTACTCTTGCAATTAATTGTGCTTCACCCACCGTGTAGTGACTCCTCTGAAATAATTGTCCATCGTCGCAAGACCCTGAATTGCCTACAGGTGTTGTCCAACTAAACGTCGTGCGCAAACGCAAATTTTCGCCCTTATTACTGCCGATTAACTTACTCAGCCCCATTTGCGGCCGATGAGCTAAGAATACAGGGAAGTAAAACAAGAAGTAGACAGTGACGATAGTGAAGAAATCAGATTTTATCATACAACGACACAACTAGAATCACCCAGAACCCAGAAATGATACAAGCGCTCATAACAAATGCCGTCAATGTCGCACTAACCGCACAGGAGCAGCGCTGGCGAGCAGAAATTGAATCAATTAGAAACCAGGTCAGCCCTTTAACTGCGCAGGCACCCCAAGTAGAAGTATATGAAAGGGTAACACCGGACCTAACCATAGAGTGCGGTGTCAAATTAGACATCGTAAAATCGCTCCCAACCTTTAGTGGCAGCCATGACGAATACGTGTCGTGGAGGCAGGCCGCATTAGATGCGTATGAGGTATTCAAGAGATAAAAAGGCAGCGAGACCCACTATGAAGCAGTGGTTATTATCAAGAACAAAATTTGCGGTAACGCGCGATCACTCCTCACGTCCCATAATACCATTTTAAATTTCGATGCAATTATAGCTAGGCTGGATTGCACATACGCGGACAAAACGTCCCTAAGGATGCTACGCCAGAATTTAGAAATGGTTCGGCAAGGAGATGCCGACCTTATGACATATTATGACGAGGTCGAGAGGAAACTCACTCTCGTCACCAACAAGATAGTCATGTCTCATACTATGGACACGGCAACGATCTTGAATAAGGAGGTTAGGGATAACGCCCTCCATGCCTTCATTGCAGGCCTAAAAAGACCTCTCAAATCACTCGTTCTGCCAGCACAACCTAAGGACCTTCCGTCCGCACTAGCTTTATCCGCACTTCATTCCTAGGCAGGGCCAAGGCAAGTCTCACGAGGATAACCTATTCCCGAAATGCGAGGATTCTGAAACCATGCACCAGAATAAAGTTCAACCCATGAAAGTAGACCCCTTGACGGCCAAATTCAGACAGGAGACATGCTGGAGGAAGCCGCAAAGTAATAATAATTACAAAAGACAGAACTCGTCCCAGCGTCAATCGGGCCAAAGACGTCAACGCGTTAACAATATAGCTCAACCTCAACAGGAGGAAAGTTACTCCGCCACAGCGGAAACGGAAGTGGCCGACTTTGAAGAAGACGTTGACACTGCCGAACTTAATGACCTCCTTAATTTTTTAGGGAGCACTCCCGACTGCCGTTCGTCGAGCGACAGTTGGCTAGTAGAACACTAAAAATACTTATAGACACGGGGGCGGCAAAGAATTACGTTAAGCCCGTAAAGGAGCTAAGGAATGTAATGCCGGTCAAGACCCCCTTCACTGTGAGCTCTATTCACGGCTCCAGTAACGTCAAGAACAAGTGCATAATGCGCATTTTTGGGTTAGATGCCCCATTTTTTCTGTTGGACACACTGAGCACGTTCGATGCTATAATAGGGTTCGACTCGCTAAAGCGAGCAGGAGTGGCATTGGACTTAGGCGACATCGTAATAAAATACGGAAACGTTACTAAAAAGCTCAAATTCTTTGACTGTGAAATCGTTAATTTCACCAAAATTGATGACAGTGGTACCAAATTCGGGGAAAGCCGAATTCAAAAAAGTTATTCTGAAAAGAATAAAGGTGTTTTCGACCTTTAACGAGGCGCTAACTTTCAACACCTCTGTCATCGCCACTATTCGAACTAAGAGTGACGAACCCGTATACACCAGATTATACCCCTACCCCATGGGGGTAGCAGACTTTGTTAACAACGAAATCAAGCAATGCTCAGCTGAGCTGAAAGCCAAATACTTTACTACCCTAGACTTGAGGTCAGGGTATCATCAGAAATACTTGGCCGAGAAAGATCGGGAAAAAACCTCGTTCTCAGTTAATGGAGGGAAATACGGATTTTGCCAACTGCCTTTCGGATTCAAAAACGCAGGTAGCATTTTCCAAAGAGCCATCGATGATGTGCTGCGGGAAGAAATAGGCAAGATATGTTACGTCTACGTCGATGACGTTATCATTTTTTCCGAAAACGAAACCGAACATGTTAAGCACATCGATACAGTGCTTAAGCGGCTTATCGATGCCAACATGAAGGTGGCACGAGAAAAGACTAAATTCTTTAAAAAATGTGTAGAATTTTTAGGCTTTATAGTTACTAGAGGGGGAACAAAAACAGACCCTGAAAAAGTCAGGGCAATACAAGAGTTTCCCAAACCCAAAACTCTGTTTAGCCTCAAGTCCTTCCTCGGCCTGGCGGGCTATTACAGAAGCTTTATCAAGAATTTTGTCATAGGCAAACTACAGAACTACCATTACGGCACTCAGGGGGTTCGGATCTTCACAGACCACCAGCCGCTGACTTACGCGGTATCTGACAAAAACACTAACACTAAAATCAAGCGATGGAAGGCCTTTATAGACGAAAACAAAGGGAAGGTGTTTTATACGCCTGGGAAGCAAAACCTTGTAGCCGATGCACTGTCTCGGCAACACTTGAACAACCTAGATGTTGAGGCTCAGTCCGAACTGGCCAGAGAAGTTGTCACGAATTGCAAAGTCTGCAATAAAGCCAAATACGATCGCCACCCCAAGCAACAGGAGTTAGGAAGCACCCCAATTCCTTCATATGTAGGGGAGATGTTACATATTGACATTTTCTCTACCGACAATAAGACCTTCCTTACTTGCATCGATAAGTTCTCAAAGTTCGCCATTGTACAGCCCTTATCTTCTAGGGCAATAGTTGATGTACGGGCCCCTATTCTCCAATTGGTAAATTTCTACCACAAAACTAGAGCCATCTATTGTGACAATGAGGCTTCCTTCAATTCTGAAACGATTACGTCTTTGGTGAAAAACCAATACAGCATCGATGTCATTGATGCGCCACCGCTTCACAGTAGCTCCAATGGCCAAGTGGAAAGATTCCACAGCCGCAAATGGAATGGATTCCACCAGAACTGCAAATGGAGCTTTGCGATTTGCAATGTGATATTAGTTTAAAAATAAATACACCAACCGGAATCGAATTTTGGAAGAAAGTCGATTTTCATAAATATCCATTGTTGCATAATGAAATCTTACGAATATATTCAATGTTTGGCAGTACCTACATTTGCGAAAGCGCCTTTTCAACTTTAAAACTTATAAAAATTAAAAACACATCTCGACTAACGAATTCTCATTTAGAAGCATTGTTAAAATTATCACTTACTAGTTTAAATATAAATATAGATAATATGTTGAGTAGTATTGAAGTAAAAATGTAAATAGTAATTTTTTTTTTTTTTTTTTTTTTTTTTTTTGTATTTTTTATTCTTAGATTTTAGTTTATTGATATTTTTTTTTCATCATAACTTTTTTTTCATTGAAAATGGTACTATAATTTTTTTCAGTATACCGACATGACCTGTCAAAAAAATTCTCTCTCCAATTTTCTCGATGTATTGGTGATTTTTTGTATTGGTATTGGAGTTTGCTCTGCCGTATGTTGAGCTTGGGCACCCCTGGTCTACGAACTCTCCACACCCTACCATTAAAAAGTCAATAAATATCGACAAAAATTTTACCTACAAACTTGTGCCAGAGCTAGCCAAACAATTATTTTAAATATATATTTATTTGCATTTTTGAGTGGCGATCACGCATAGGAAAACTTGCCCCTCACCTTTTTCCCTTGATTATTCTGTAAAGATACTTGATTTGCACGTGTTTATTTTGAAAAAAAAAAAAAAAACAGAAATTTTGTGTGATTGCTAAGTCTGTTGCTTCGCTCCAGCCAATTCCCAACTGGAGTATAAACTTGGGAGTATAAACTACATCCCAACTTGGGATGTATAAATTCTGCAGGTTTACTATTATATTATATTTTGCAATTATATTACTCTTGCAATTAATTGTGCTTCACCCACCGTGTAGTGACTCCTCTGAAATAATTGTCCATCGTCGCAAGACCCTGAATTGCCTACAGGTGTTGTCCAACTCAACGTCGTGCGCAAACGCAAATTTTCGCCCTTATTACTGCCGATTAACTTACTCAGCCCCATTTGCGGCCGATGAGCTAAGAATACAGGGAAGTAAAACAAGAAGTAGACAGTGACGATAGTGAAGAAATCAGATTTTATCATACAACGACACAACTAGAATCACCCAGAACCCAGAAATGATACAAGCGCTCATAACAAATGCCGTCAATGTCGCACTAACCGCACAGGAGCAGCGCTGGCGAGCAGAAATTGAATCAATTAGAAACCAGGTCAGCCCTTTAACTGCGCAGGCACCCCAAGTAGAAGTATATGAAAGGGTAACACCGGACCTAACCATAGAGTGCGGTGTCAAATTAGACATCGTAAAATCGCTCCCAACCTTTAGTGGCAGCCATGACGAATACGTGTCGTGGAGGCAGGCCGCATTAGATGCGTATGAGGTATTCAAGAGATAAAAAGGCAGCGAGACCCACTATGAAGCAGTGGTTATTATCAAGAACAAAATTTGCGGTAACGCGCGATCACTCCTCACGTCCCATAATACCATTTTAAATTTCGATGCAATTATAGCTAGGCTGGATTGCACATACGCGGACAAAACGTCCCTAAGGATGCTACGCCAGAATTTAGAAATGGTTCGGCAAGGAGATGCCGACCTTATGACATATTATGACGAGGTCGAGAGGAAACTCACTCTCGTCACCAACAAGATAGTCATGTCTCATACTATGGACACGGCAACGATCTTGAATAAGGAGGTTAGGGATAACGCCCTCCATGCCTTCATTGCAGGCCTAAAAAGACCTCTCAAATCACTCGTTCTGCCAGCACAACCTAAGGACCTTCCGTCCGCACTAGCTTTATCCGCACTTCATTCCTAGGCAGGGCCAAGGCAAGTCTCACGAGGATAACCTATTCCCGAAATGCGAGGATTCTGAAACCATGCACCAGAATAAAGTTCAACCCATGAAAGTAGACCCCTTGACGGCCAAATTCAGACAGGAGACATGCTGGAGGAAGCCGCAAAGTAATAATAATTACAAAAGACAGAACTCGTCCCAGCGTCAATCGGGCCAAAGACGTCAACGCGTTAACAATATGGCTCAACCTCAACAGGAGGAAAGTTACTCCGCCACAGCGGAAACGGAAGTGGCCGACTTTGAAGAAGACGTTGACACTGCCGAACTTAATGACCTCCTTAATTTTTTAGGGAGCACTCCCGACTGCCGTTCGTCGAGTTACAGTTGGCTAGTAGAACACTAAAAATACTTATAGACACGGGGGCGGCAAAGAATTACGTTAAGCCCGTAAAGGAGCTAAGGAATGTAATGCCGGTCAAGACCCCCTTCACTGTGAGCTCTATTCACGGCTCCAGTAACGTCAAGAACAAGTGCATAATGCGCATTTTTGGGTTAGATGCCCCATTTTTTCTGTTGGACACACTGAGCACGTTCGATGCTATAATAGGGTTCGACTCGCTAAAGCGAGCAGGAGTGGCATTGGACTTAGGCGACATCGTAATAAAATACGGAAACGTTACTAAAAAGCTCAAATTCTTTGACTGTGAAATCGTTAATTTCACCAAAATTGATGACAGTGGTACCAAATTCGGGGAAAGCCGAATTCAAAAAAGTTATTCTGAAAAGAATAAAGGTGTTTTCGACCTTTAACGAGGCGCTAACTTTCAACACCTCTGTCATCGCCACTATTCGAACTAAGAGTGACGAACCCGTATACACCAGATTATACCCCTACCCCATGGGGGTAGCAGACTTTGTTAACAACGAAATCAAGCAATGCTCAGCTGAGCTGAAAGCCAAATACTTTACTACCCTAGACTTGAGGTCAGGGTATCATCAGAAATACTTGGCCGAGAAAGATCGGGAAAAAACCTCGTTCTCAGTTAATGGAGGGAAATACGGATTTTGCCAACTGCCTTTCGGATTCAAAAACGCAGGTAGCATTTTCCAAAGAGCCATCGATGATGTGCTGCGGGAAGAAATAGGCAAGATATGTTACGTCTACGTCGATGACGTTATCATTTTTTCCGAAAACGAAACCGAACATGTTAAGCACATCGATACAGTGCTTAAGCGGCTTATCGATGCCAACATGAAGGTGGCACGAGAAAAGACTAAATTCTTTAAAAAATGCGTAGAATTTTTAGGCTTTATAGTTACTAGAGGGGGAACAAAAACAGACCCTGAAAAAGTCAGGGCAATACAAGAGTTTCCCAAACCCAAAACTCTGTTTAGCCTCAAGTCCTTCCTCGGCCTGGCGGGCTATTACAAAAGCTTTATCAAGAATTTTGTCATAGGCAAACTACAGAACTACCATTACGGCACTCAGGGGGTTCGGATCTTCACAGACCACCAGCCGCTGACTTACGCGGTATCTGACAAAAACACTAACACTAAAATCAAGCGATGGAAGGCCTTTATAGACGAAAACAAAGGGAAGGTGTTTTATACGCCTGGGAAGCAAAACCTTGTAGCCGATGCACTGTCTCGGCAACACTTGAACAACCTAGATGTTGAGGCTCAGTCCGAACTGGCCAGAGAAGTTGTCACGAATTGCAAAGTCTGCAATAAAGCCAAATACGATCGCCACCCCAAGCAACAGGAGTTAGGAAGCACCCCAATTCCTTCATATGTAGGGGAGATGTTACATATTGACATTTTCTCTACCGACAATAAGACCTTCCTTACTTGCATCGATAAGTTCTCAAAGTTCGCCATTGTACAGCCCTTATCTTCTAGGGCAATAGTTGATGTACGGGCCCCTATTCTCCAATTGGTAAATTTCTACCACAAAACTAGAGCCATCTATTGTGACAATGAGGCTTCCTTCAATTCTGAAACGATTACGTCTTTGGTGAAAAACCAATACAGCATCGATGTCATTGATGCGCCACCGCTTCACAGTAGCTCCAATGGCCAAGTGGAAAGATTCCACAGCCCTTGGCAGAAATAGCCAGGTGCCTCAAAATTGATAAAAAAAAACAAGAAAGGAAAGCTAACTTCGGGCGGAGCCGAAGTTGATATACCCTTGCAGCTAAAACAGGATATACATATATCGCGAAAATCGGATAAATATATAAATAAATTACAATAAATTACAAGACAAAATCTAAAAAAAAATCCCAAACTTCTATCTTGAAGAACCCCAAAGTTGGTATTTTTACCAAATACCATTTCCGATCGTTCAGTTATATGGCAGCTATAAGATATTGTCGGCCGATCGATATGAAACTTGATAAGTCGTATTATTTTTCCAAAAATAGAATTCATAGAAAATCCCAACTTTCTAGCTCGAAAAACACTGAAGTTATGCCATTTCCGATCAATCAGTTATATGGCAGATATAAGATATAGTCGGCCGATCCCGGCCGTTCCGACTTATATACTGCGTGCAAAGGAAAGAAAGGTGTGTGCAAAGTTTCAAGTAGATAGCTTTAAAACTGAAAGACTAGTTTGCGTAGAAACAGACAGACGGACAAACAGACGGACAGACGGACATGCTTATATCAACTCAGGAGGTGATCCTGATCAAGAATATATATACTTTATAGGGTCGGAGATGTCTCCTTCACTGCGTGGCACACTTTTGACCAAAATTATAATACCCTCTGCAAGGGTATAAAAATTGAAGACACTGTGGAATTAATTTTGCGGGCTACGGTAGAATACAATAGATCGTTGCACTCAGTCACGGATTGTAGGCCAGCGGAAGTTATCCATGCCAGCAGCGACGAAGTCAACTCGGCTATTAGAGCCAAGATTGACAAGGCGCAACAGACCAACCTCGACAGAATCAACACTTCAAGACAAACCAGAGTCTTTGAAGTTGGGGAAAAGGTTCTCGTGCGCAATAATAAAAAACTCGGAAGTAAGCTTACGCCGCTCTACTCAGAAGAGAGCATAGAAGCTGACCTAAACACGTCGGTTCTCATTAAAGGGAGGGTGGTCCATAAGGACAATATATAATAACCATATATAACACCATCCATACTTGCCCTTATATTATAGAGAACTCGATACTACCGCAATCCCCACAGGCTTGCCGTGATACTAATCTTACTGCTGTCTATAGCGAGCACGCTAACCACCGACTCTCTCACGCAAAGTATATTCCGTTATTGGATAGAATGGCCAGGAGCTTAGATTTCCTGGACTCGGCCCTCTAGGTTGTGGTAGGCATGGCCGACGCGGAGGACCTCTACAATATTAAAACAAATGAAGCAGCGCAAGCAATAGGCAGGTTGTAATCAACACAGAAACACATTAACTAACTTACAGATTCAGTAAATAAAATTCTCAAGCAAAAAGGGACGGGTTAGTTGACGCCGGCCACCTATCACACTTGTCAAGAACAATACTATAAATCCGGTTATATTTAATTACAACGACCTTAAATCTATCTTTGACGAAAAGCTTACGGAGGTCCCCATAGTTAGCCTTATGGCTGTATCTAAGATACACATTTTTTTTTAATCTAATGTTTTTACATAGTCCAGTATCCTAGAGTTAAGCTTATTTGTAAAAAAAAGTCCTGCTCTTCCCTGTCGCACACTACCATACTATGCTATAAATAAGAGACAACATCGTGTCGGAATGCGATGACGGAGTCCTAGCAGTCTCCGATTGCGCTTCTACCAACTAGGCCACATTTTGCAAAAGGCGTCCCACGACACTAACCCACAACTAAACCTTGCGCCAGGCAGGCGAGGTTTCAGCAATCTAAAACCCCTTACAATCGTAGACGACGGAGTAATCGTCAACGAAAAACTTACGAGGATTACCATCGATGACGATCTCACAGCAACCATGATAGGGACCCACCTTTGTACTTTTGAACGGATTTAAACCTCAATTACTCTGTGAAAAAGAGCCTGGGAATCGCGGCCTCTCCCTTAACCAACATCACGGGACACGATCACATACTAAGTCAGCCACTACCACAACGGATGAACGAGCACAACCTGCGTCTGATGCAGAAGCTCAAAGACGACGCGTCGGCTGGAGGTGCACCAAGGATTTGGTTCGCCGCGGGAGTCGCCGTCAGCCTCACACTATGCGGCTTGGTCCTGCTCCAACAACACTGCAGGCGCAAGCGAGAGGCATCCCAACTACGATAGTCCATCGACGAATTAGCTGTCACTAATAATTTAAGGGGGGAGTAGTTAACAACCAACTCCCAGCTTAGGCTGAGCAGGCCAATTCGTATTTCCTTTATAAATATTTACCATTTTTTAGTATAATTATTTTTTTTACTTGTTATTAGTATAATTATTATTATTACAAAGTCTTATACCACTCATGTATGGGCCGTTATGAACAGTTGGCCGTTAAAGCTCATGGGCCGTTATGGACAGTGTCTTAAGTTAGTTCATATTTTGTATTCAATAAAGCAAGAGCACCAGCTCATACTAATGAAACTCCGGCACTTAGTCGTCAAATCCTTTATTAACTAATATACCGACTGAGTCTCTAGGCCAGCGGTATCGAAGGACGGTTCCCTTCCACCATATCTCCTTATCTCAGCATAGGAGCGGTACGGCCAACCGGCTACTAATTTTTGGAGACAGAGGCGAGGACACCACTTCGACCGTTCCCCTCCCCTCACACCCGTTAATTTATAGTCGGCCGATCTCGGCCGTTCCGACTTATATACTGCGTGCTAAGGATAGAAGGGTATGTGCAAAGTTTCAAGTCGATAGCTCTAAAACTGAGAGACTAGTTTGCGTAGAAACAGACAGACGGACAGACGGACATGCTTCGGATGTCCGTTCATGTGCCTGGAGTCCCCAATAAGGAGTACATCAAGACCACACAGAATCTGTACAAAACAACTTATTATCATAGTGCAGACTTTTATCGTAGCAGAACTTTAACCAAAGATTATAAAGTATATAGATGGGACATCAGGGCCAAAAACGGTCAACTTTTTTCGTCGAGCTTGTTGGTGAGGGGGGAACGAACATAGATACGATTCTATTTTTAGAACTCTTTACATGTATGCGTAAAATCAAAGGGTGCGTCTTTGTATGTATGTGTGACTGCTCGCAAGACGGCGTAAAAATTTGTCGGCTTCCTATTTTCATTTTCATTTTCAATTTCTTGTTTCTGTTTTCAATGGGCCGATGTGGTAGTCAGTAGAACAAATGGTATTTTTTGTCGCTGCAGTTTAAGACGGGGTGGTAGCGTAATGCATAGAGTAGTTACTTTATGTACAATATTTTTGTGTTCAAATGCTAGTAAGGACTTCTAACTTTGTTTTACTTTTATAATTTTTTTTTTATTTTTCTTTAATTGTAGTTTTAATTAAAATTTAATACTATGTCCGGCTAATAAAATTTCAAGGAAGTCCCTCCGGAATTTTGTCATCCGACACGTCCGTCACTTATTTTTACAAAAATTGTAATAGAATGCAATTAAAAACAATATGTAATGTAAAGTAAATATGAAAAGGAAAAAAATATTATTAATAAAATTAAAGTAAAAAAAATAAAATATAAAAATAATCATAATACTGAAACTTTTTAAAAATTAAAACGAACGCCCAGTAACAAAATCGAACCAAGGACCCGAAGGATAAGGATCGCACGCTTTCCATCTAGGCTACCCTCGAAGTTGATGTAACGGTACTTAAAGTTGGTATTAAAGAAAACGCAAGGATCCATAGTAAAATCCGAGCTGAAGAGTGAAGATAGTGGAAGATATTTCTGATCTTTTTGCTCTCACACTGGTTCGATTGGAACGTTTCAAACTTTCATTGTTCCAAAAATGTTACTTTCTAAAAATAGAATTCTCTCTCTCTCTCTCTCATCTGCCAGCCGTTTGTCGTGGAACCCGCTCTCATATATTTTCATTTTACAGCGGGTTCCACGACTCGGCCTGTCAATATGCCGTAGAACCCGCACTTATAAAGATTTTTACAACGGGTTCCACTAAGAACTTAGGAAATTTTAAGGTGATTTTAGGGTGATTTTAAAATTTTTTATTTTTCTTGATTGGATTATAAATTTTGTTAAAAAGTTTAAAACAATAAAAATATAATATAAATAGATTTAAATTTAAAACAAGAAAGGAAAGCTAACTTCGGGCGGAGCCGAAGTTTATATACCCTTGCAGTTAAAACCGGATATATATCGCAAACATCGGATATAGTTGGCCGATCCTTATGGAAATAGGAAAATATAATCCAATTTATTACAATACAAAATCTAAAAAAAGTCCCAAACTTCTATCTTCAAAAATACGAAAGTTGATATTTCTACCAAATACCATTTCCGATCGTTCAGTTATATGGCAGCTATGGGATATAGTCGGCCGATCCTAATGAAATTTGGTAGGTTGGGTCAACTGACCAAAAATAGAATCTGTATTAAATTCCAGCTTTCTATCTTCAAAAACACGAAAGTTGGGTCATTTCCGATCGTTCAGTTATATGGCAGCTATAGGATATAGTCGTCCGATCCTTATGAAATTTGGCATGTCGTAATGTTTTGCTAAAAATAGCTCTCGTGTCAAATTTGAACTCTCTAACTCTAAAAACACCAAAGTTATACCATTTCCGATCAATCAGTTATATGGCAGCTATAGGATATAGTCGGCCGATCCCGGTCGTTCCGACTTATATACTGCGTGCAAAGGAAAGAAGGGTGTGTGCAAAGTTTCAAGTCGATAGCTTTAAAACTGAGAGACTAGTTCGCGTAGAAACAGACAGACAGACAGACGGACAGACGGACAGACGGACATGCTCATATCAACTCAGGAGGTGATCCTGATCAAGAATATATATACTTTATAGGGTCGGAGATGTCTCCTTCACTGCGTTGCACACTTTTGGACAAAATTATAATACCCTCTGCAAGGGTATAAAAAAAGTGGACTTCCCTTGCCTGATTTGAACTCATTTTACTCTGCACATCAGCCAAGCACTCTACCACTAGGCTATCCCTCAATCGTTGTCGCGCGAAAAATTTCTCAAACTTATCTAGTCGCGCAATGGAACTCGCTCGTTCCAGCGGGTTCCAGCGCTGGAACCCGCCATAGAAAATTTTTCTTTGTATGAGATGTCCTATCTATGTACTTTATAATCTTTGCTCTTACTAAACAAGAAAGAAAAGCTAACTTCGGGCGGAGCCGAAGTTGATATACCCTTGCAGTTAAAACCGTATATACATCGCAAACATCGGATTAAATTGGCCGATCCTTATGAGAATATAATAATATAACCAATTTATTACAATAAAAAAATCTAAAACAAAGTACCAAGCTTCCATCTTCAAAAATACCAAAGTTGGTATTTGGTAAAAATTTCCGATCGTTCAGTTATATGGCAGCTATAAGATATAGTATCTTTGCTTTTTATAAACAAAACTTTATAATCTTTGCTCTTACTCAACAAAAAAGAAAAGCTAACTTCGGGCGGAGCCGAAGTTGATATACCCTTGCAGTTAAAACCGTATATACATCGCAAACATCGGATTAAATTGGCCGATCCTTATGAGAATATAATAATATAACCAATTTATTACAATAAAAAAATCTAAAACAAAGTACCAAGCTTCCATCTTCAAAAATACCAAAGTTGGTATTTGGTAAAAATTTCCGATCGTTCAGTTATATGGCAGCTATAAGATATAGTCGGTTGATCGTTATGCAATTTGGTAGGTTGGATCAACTGACCAAAAATAGAATCTGTACGAAGTTCCAACTTTCTATCTTCAAAAACACGAAAGTTGGGTAATTTCCGATTGTTCAGTTATATGGCAGCTATAGGATATAGTCGGCTGATCCTTATGAAATTTGGCTTGTTGTATTACTTTGCCAAAAATAGCATTCGTACCGAATCCGAATTTTCTAGCTTTAAAAACACCGAAGTTATAGCATTTCCGATCAATCAGTTATATGGCATCTATAAGATATAGTCGGCCGATCCCGGCCGTTCCGACTTATATACTGCGAGCTAAGGAAAGAAGGGTGTGTGCAAAGTTTCAAGACGATAGCTTTAAAACTGAGAGACTAGTTCGCGTAGAAACAGACAGACAGACGGACAGACGGACATGCTCATATCAACCTGATCAAGAATATATATACTTTATAGGGTCGGAGATGTCTCTTTCACTGCGTTGCACACTTTTGACCAAAATTATAATACCCTCTGCAAGGGTATAAAAATTTACCAGCCGTAACTAATTGTAGGACAATGCTGGGTGTCGTTTTTATACATACGCACTGTCGGGTCAGGCAGCAGCGGTGTAATTTTAATGTTAAATATGTTAACGTAATGTTTGTTGTAATGATGTTTATTTATTAGGCTTAAGTTTGTACATAAGCTTTGTTGATCGCAAGCCGACTCTCTCTCGGCCGCTCGACTCAACGGGCTTTCTATAGAGAGTTTTAGCTCGGCAATGTCTAGGTCGGGCCGCCCTCTCCACTTTCGGGAGCTTTAGCTCGAAGTGACTTGTCGGGCCGCCCTCTCTCTGTACTTTACTTTCGTCTCTGCTTGCACCATAAGCTGGATCATCCTGATGATCATCCGGCTTCATCAGCAGGCAGAAATAAACATTTTTATAACGTCGTACTAAAATTAAATTCGTCTTTTATTTATGGTATTGAAAACGCTCAATGACCAAACATTGGTGACCCCGACGTGATATAGTTAATATAATTAACTAAATTATTAACTATAATTTACTAAAGCTATAGAAACTAAAACTAAACCAAGCTATCCCCGCGAAAACATATGTGGTGCAGATTAAAATTTACATGAACGGTTGTGGTGCTAATAAGCAATCAGGTTTATATAAAATAATAAACAAATTAAAATTAAGAATAAAACATAAACCTAACGGCAGTTCAGTTGTGGCCCGGTAAATTGTTTATTATTGGCACACATACATATTTACGTTCCACAAAGCAAGTGCATTCGCCCGCGCATAGACTTCATATATATATACGTTCCACAATTCCGCTACGGTTCTGAGCGCACAGTGGGACAAGTCGTGTTCGTCGCGAGCAAATAAATTTGGAGCGATAAAATTTGGCGCCGGAATTATTTACTTCGGGTTCGTCGGAACTTAATAAATCAACCATGAACTCCAGCGGCGCAGACACAGGAGCACCCACTCCAACCCGTAGTGATATTCTAAAGTGCAATGCCCTGGGTATTCTCCAGGACTTGCAGAGGGTCCAAAGAGCTCTTCAGCCTGTTTCCAAGGTGGACGATGCCATGCTCAACGTGCATCATGGTGAGATAGTTGCCATGTTCAGCGACTTCAAGTCCATCCACGGGGAGCTTGAGGATTTGGACATTTTGCAGATCAGTAGTGAGCTCCGATGGACTGTCTCGGAGCTGGTATAACAATGCAGGCCGAAATCGAGCACGAGACGACCCTTCGCTCTTCCCGAATTGCTGCCCACTCCACCCTAGCTAACGGAATGTCCACCATGCAGGGTGACTCAGGGTCAGGTCAAAGGTTTCAAGCTTTGCCTCCCTTGCCTCTTCCTACCTTCAGCGGTGGATACTCTGAATGGCCTGAGTTTTACTCGATATTCTGTACAATCGTTGGCGGTAATCCGAGCATCAGTAAGGTGGAAAAGCTGAAAAGGTTGCGATCTTGCCTTCGGGAGTCCGCTTTCGAAGCAGTTCGCTCCTTGGAAGTCTCCGATGAGAATTATGATGTCGCGCTGAATTTGTTGGAGAAACGATTTAATAGCCGTCGTTTAATATTTCAGGCTCACGTGAACGAGATTCTTGGCCTCACTCTAGTGGAAGGTGATTCAATAACAGGTCTTCGAGGGTTATCCGACAAATTCAATGCCCATATAAGAACTTTGAAGAATTTGGGTTCGACGAATGAGATAGCCGGCTGCATCATTGTCCAGGTGCTTCTTCAACGGTTGGACCCAGCTACCCAGGTGAAGTGGGAGGAGAGTCTAAATTCTTCAAGTTCCGACGCCATCCCTACTTGGGAGTCGCTGGCAGAGTTTCTGGAGCAGCGATGCAGGACTTTGGAGGCTATGGATGTGGCCGTTGGGCAGAGCTATGGAGCGGATCCCTCTTCGGGTTGGAGTGCTTCGCTGGGAGCTGATTAAGCTGTACCTCGCGGAGGGGGGAATGTCGGGTCAGGCAGCAGCGGTGTAATTTTAATGTTAAATATGTTAACGTAATGTTTGTTGTAATGATGTTTATTTATTAGGCTTAAGTTTGTACATAAGCTTTGTTGATCGCAAGCCGACTCTCTCTCAGCCGCTCGACTCAACGGGCTTTCTATAGAGAGTTTTAGCTCGGCAATGTCTAGGTCGGGCCGCCCTCTCCACTTTCGGGAGCTTTAGCTCGAAGTGACTTGTCGGGCCGCCCTCTCTCTGTACTTTACTTTCGTCTCTGCTTGCACCATAAGCTGGTCTATCAGATGATCATCCGGCTTCATCTGCAGGCAGAAATAAACATTTTTATAACGTCGTACTAAAATTAAATTCGTCTTTTATTTATGGTATTGAAAACGCTCAATGACCAAACACGCACATTAACGGGAATGTAGATATCCAGCATTTACTAATGATTATGTTTCAATATTCCTAATAGAATGACTAGAAACTTTAGTTTTCTTAGCTATTGTAGTTCGACATACGAGTATGTAAGTTCGAATTATGGTTTCTACCAACTCACTTTTTTGTCCTTCAAATTTAAAAACAAGTTTCTTAAATTTCCTAAGTGAATCTTCTTAGTTAAATTTTGGACTTCTCTAATTAGCTTAATAACAGGAGTACTGGCTGGCGAATTAATTAGTGCACAAACATTCCCTCAATTCTGAAAGGCAGCGAACTAAAAAAAAACCTGTATCTTTTCCATCCTTCCTGGCGTTTAAAAATTTATTTGCGGTGTCTGATCTTACTTATTTATCTTCCAAAAAGTTAAATCAGTGTCCACGCATCTAACATTAAATCACCCAATTTGTTATTTTGTCCATCGCTCTAATTTTTGTTTGTTTATAAACTTTACTTTTATTTATTGAATATTCTCTTAATTTTGACACTAACAATAAGTTTACGAATTTTCCCAGTCGGTCCAGTCCAGGGGTGCCCAGCCCCATTGCTCTCGGTGCTCCTTTGTTGTTGGAATTGCTCTTTATATGGGAAATGAAATTTCATATACGTGTGTTGCTCCTAGCATAGGCAAGGCCCAAATACAACAACAATTTTTCGTTTTTTCCTCTCTCTCTGTTCGGTGCCTCCGTTGCCGAACTAAGCAACAATAATTGTTTAGTCTCTCAGTTGTTCGTCAAAATACGAAGGCACTTCGTTTTTGTATTGCCAAAAACTTTTTACTGTAAAAAATTACTTTTGGTTGAGATCTCAAAAAGAATGGTTGACATCGAAGCTATAAATTTCTTTTATTTATAATTTTGTTACAGTTTTTAATTTTTATTTCATAAATATTTGTTTATTAATTTTTTTCCATGGAAAATGGTACTACATTTTTTTCAGTATACCGACAGACTTGTAAAAAAAATTTCTCTCTCCAATTTTTTCGATGTATTGGTAATTTTTAGCATTGGTATTGGAGTTTGCTCTGCCGTATGTTGAGCTTGGGCACCCCTGGTCCAGTCGGTCGCTGGGTGGGTAAGTCATTGCGACGAAGACGTGATTGGTTGCGTGATTGGTCTTGTTAGACCTCTTGCCAGGTGGTTAGAGTGCAACAGTAGCTTGGTAAAGTTGTCCTTCTCTTCTGCGATCAGTTCTTTGACCGGTAGAATGTTTAAGTCGATATGTATTCGTTGCGAACGCAACACGCTGCCCCGGTGATTATTCTTAAGATATCGACAGAGCTCGCTGGACTATGTCAATACTGCTATTGCTGGCATTCCCCCATAACTGGGAACCGTACATCCATATTGGTTTTAGTGCCGAGTTATACAGCAGGACTTTATTTTCAAGGCTAAGGGGAGTCTGGGCGCTAATAAGCCAATGAAGGCTACTGGCTTTTAGAGTTAGGTCTGTTTTCTTTTGGCTTCTTTTAGAAGCTAAGAAAAGCTAAGAATATCATTATCATCAGCAAACGTAGATGTTGTTAGTTGTGTGCTTGTCGGGATGTGTAGAGGACATATAATGTTGGCCCTAGCACGCTACCTTAAGGGGGGGGACATCTAAGTAACAGGCGAAAAAAAAACTGATTTTCTGAAATTTTTTTTTGGCCAAATGAAAAAGCCAATTGAAAATTTGTAAATGAGGTGTTCGGCCAACTCAAAAAAAGCGGTTTCGAGAAAAACGCGTTTAAAGTTTTAAGAACTGTGGGATATACCACTGAGGCATCGCCGCAGAATGAAAAATTTCGACACTTAGACACTTTTGCCGGATTCTATCTTTTGATATGTTATTTTTAAGACCTTAACGAATTTTTTAAGCGGAAAAAAAAATTTTCGATTTTTTCAAAACTCTACTCAGATGTCAACCCTTAAGGAACTTCAGCTCCAATAGTGAAATCATCAGTTATATTAGTGTTGCACTAATGTTGCTCACAGAAAAATTTCTGTCTTAAAGGTAAGTCTTGTAGGGACCTTCTTCTTGATCTTGTTCATTAGACCTTCTAGCCAGATTTTATCAAATTCTTGAGAGACATCTAAAAAAATTGCAGTGTAGTACTCTCGTTTGTCAACGCGTTTCTAATTTCTGATTTTATCCGGCGGATCTGCTCAATTATTCCACGCTTTTAACGAAACGCGAATTAGAATCCTTCATGGATTGTTGGGTATGTGTGTATCCGAGTCAATATGCATTTTTCAAAAATTTTGGATAAGCATAGAAGTATGCTTATAGGTATATACGACGTGGTCTTTTTCTGGTTCTGCTCTCATTATTATACTTGACTTTTTCCATCTCATTGGAAAGTTCCCAAGTTTTGCGATGGCATTAAAAAGCTGGGTGATAGTGCAAACGGCGGAATATGGGAGCTCAATGATCATTTTGGGATTTATGAGGTCACAGCACAGGGATATTTTTGGATTCAGTTAATTATTGATGATGTTCACGATTTCATTTGGGCGAAACTTAATTGGCTGGTAAAGACGGAAAAGTCATATAAGTCATATGGTAAAGACGGAAAAGTAAACGCACTACTTAGTCGCAGGATTTGGTTGGAAGACATTTTTAAGGTGGTTAATCGTTCTGGCTCTGGCTCATCGCACCGCGCCTAGAAGCCTGTGGAATTTCTAATAGGCATCACGGTTTCTTTCGGTGAGCTCTCCATAGGGAGTGTTTTGTACTAGAAGTCTACAATTTCTCTATGTAGCGGCGGTGGAAATATGCTGCTTCTTGCTGTGAGCTTTAGTAAGTTGACTTGAGGCACGTCTTCTTTCATTGTGATTTTATAGATTGAGGTGTTGAAGCTCGAACTGCAGAGACGAGTACAAACTCCAAGAAAATAATAAAGCTACGTTGGCTTCATCGTTGAGATAAGGACATAGTTTAATGCGTGAGCTAATATACTTTCTGTACTTAATCCAATTGGTTTTAAGTGAGGTAAATGATTTGATGATTAATGATTGTTCCAATGTTCTTGGATGTCGGCGTAGAGTTAACAGGACAGGCGAGTGATCCGAAAGAATAAAAGATCCGATGAAAGATAATAAATCTTTTAGTTTCTTTGGGTCTGCCGGCCAGTATGTGATGTGCCAGATGAAACATAGTCGAGCTTGTTATTGGCTTTGATAATTGCGTTATAGAGCTACTATTCTTTTGGAGACACAAGACGAGATCCCCAGTGTGTGTGTGGCATTGTAGTCTCCTGCTGCTATGAAGTGGTCTTCTAGTGAGTTAAAAAATTACATAAACTCATCTTCAGCTATAGTGAAGCGAGGGGGGCAGTATTCGACGGTTAATTAAAGTTGGTTACCAGTATTTAGTTGTATATTTATAGATGTGGCCTGTAGGTAATTTTTAGGAAATTTGCTATGATAGCATATCCTGTTAAAAACCGTTAGCTATCCGTAGATATATATAATATAAGATTCCGAAGATAAGATATATATAAAATATATATATATAAGCCATGTAGATATCCGTAGGGAAGTCATTATTTGGATTGTTGTGAACCAGCATTTGAATCAATAGATTTTAGTTTAGCATTAAATCTTTCGTAGTTGTGCGAATAAACGACAGAAATTCCGTAAAACTTTGTTGTAGGCTGCATAGCTTCGAAGTTGCTTTTTGGCTGCTCCGGCGATGATGCTGCTGAGCTGTGTTCGGTTCTTGATGTGCTGATTGCAGAAATGAACTTTTTGAGGTAGGGATGGTCAGTCACATTTTTGTCAGAGTTTATAGGTGCTAGTGAAAACCTGGCTGCAGTCGAGAAGAAGACTTCATGGTTTGATCCCGTGGCTATTAACTGTTTAACTGTTTCCAACTTTTTGGTGGTTGCGACTTTTAAGCTCCCTATAAACCTCTATTTAGCAGTGTAATTGCCATCGCAGTTGCCGCACTATTTCGAGTTACAGTCATCTTTCGCTCCGAATACTAGGCAGTATTCGGAGTCATGCTGCTTGCTGCTTTCTTTTTCTCTGCTGCGTGAAAGTTCTTTTTATTCTCGTTAAGATATATATGTAAGATAAATAATTAACTTATTTCTCATATATAAATAGGCGGAGGCTTTTGCTTCCTTTTCTCGACTTTGCGATCCTTAGTATCCCTTAGCGATCCCTTAGCGACTTAGTATTGTCATTGTTTTTGCTCTTTTTTTTTTGGGCAGCGCAGCGGCAGACATATTAATATTTGCGCTGCTAGCTGATGATCGCAGTCGATACAATTGCGGTACAGTTTTTGTTGTTATGATTGACGTTGTTAGGGCCTATTTCCCTAACAACAATATATTGATATATTGATATGATTTTTACGCTTTAGTATTAGAAACGAAAAGCAGAAAGTAGGCTGTGCTCATGACGTTTCTCACATTTATACTGTGTATGTGTGGCAGAGCTCGGGAAGAACAATTTCCTATGCCCGCGGGATAGGTCCGTGCCGACCACTGCTGTAGAGGCATCGATGGTAGCGAGAGGGAGCAAGAACACGCGCTTCTCGCTCTCAATGTTTAAGAATTCGGTCAAGTTGGTGGAAATTGTTCGCGCTTTATCAGAGTTTGAATAATTTTTGGTTTTTTTTTCGCGGTTTCTCAAAATTTTGGAAATGGCTTGTGCATCAATTAGAGCATCAGCTATTATTCCTGTATTTTTCGTAAAGCTTAGAGTGTAGTATGCACATATATTGAATACCCACTGTACCGAGAGTACTTAAAGGGTGCGCACTGTAACACTTTGTTGCAGGGTTTACATAATCCAAAGTCCCGGTCATAAACCCTAAGTGGCCGAAATATGAACCGATCGTTCTGGCTTAGCCCACACACAGTGCTAGTGTCAGCATAATCGTAACAAACGGTCAGCATATGCATACCCCTCGCGCCTCCACTTGAGAGCGCATAACAACGTATATTATTATATTCCTTTATACATAGGTATATAGCCGCCTCTCTGCCGCCGCCTGCGAGCAGCGCAGCTACGAGACTTAGCCTTACTTAGACTTAAGAAATATTGTAAAAGAACAGAGACATTTTGATCGTTGGAGCGGCACCTCAGCTGCTCCTTCCAAATAAAAACCAACCAAACTTAACCCTTGGTTATATCCTTTATCACATGGCGACCGTGACAGCGATGGAAGGACATCAAGGGATGAAAAGGATATACCCAGGAGGATACCTATAATCAGAAAATCACTGGAAAATTACTGGAGAATTACTGGAAAATTACTGGAAATGAAAAATCGACAAAAAATCTGAGTGAGTAGAGTGAAAGCAATGGGCAATCGCGGAGGAGTTGCGAAAAAAATAAAAAAAAGAGTAGCACACCTAAAGTGGCTACTCTACGGAAACACTCCACCTCACGCGTGGGCTACAGCCCAAAAACTTCAATCAGAACTATATTTTCTGAAAGAAATATTAATGAGTAACAAAAATAAATGCAAAAAAATTGCCACTCACTCAGTACCAATATGGAAAATTAATGAAAAAATAATAACAAAACCTCCATCACCCAAGCCATTACCGAAACTAAAAAAGACGTGCCCGAAGGATTATCCTGAACCACTGTACAGCCCCCACGGCAACCACACCTGTGCGAGGACCGGCACCGGTTACGCTTGAGTCCAAAAGGCCCCGGACAGCAGTAACAGAAAATAGAGTGCGGGAATACGCCACCTCCTGCGCCACCGAGGGAACGTCAGCGTAGCCAAACCGGCGACGACCAGCTGACGTGGGAAAAAAAAGTAAATCAACTGAGCAGAAAATTTTTTTTAACCCATGCACTGCGTTGCATAATTTTTTTGATTGCACTGCGATGCATACTTTTTTATATAATATAATATTTTTTGAAAAATTGAGCGGAACCTCTTTTGCCCAATTTGGGCAAAATGGCCCGTATAGCTGTTCAAATAATAAGTAGGAAAAGATGTTGCATAAAAACTCAGATTTATATCTGAAAAATATCATAAATTCCTCAAATTTATGAACATTTTGATACATTTTTAATGAGAAGTAATAGCATAAGTAAAACATCAAATAAATGATTCTGACTATTACTTCCCAGAAAAATTAAGTAACATTGAAAAAATAAAAATATATACAATATCTAAAATGGGTTTAGTAGACACAAAAGTTGTAGATTCCACGGCAAATGTCGTTAATAAAATTGACTCCGAAAAAATCGATCTTCAAACAATTACAATATTGTTAATGATAATCGTTATTATAATGTTAGCAAGCGTATTGCTAAAATTATATAAATTACACAACAAATGTTTAAAGAAAAAATTCCAGAGTCAAGCAAATGACCTGGACAAAATCTAAAAAAAAAAGCCTAGAAAAAAACAAAAATTATTATACACAAATGTAAACATCTAAAATCTAAGAAAATGAAATAACAGAAAATAAATATTGAAATATATTACGTAATTCTCTTTACAAAAGTATGGCTAAACTAAAGGCATGAATTGGAACAAATTGTACGAGGAGTTATCAATAATTACAAATAATTTTGACAGATCGTACAAGTCTCTAACTCAGAATAGACCCATTCAAAAGAACACGGTTAGGAAGCACGTTGAAATATTAGTAGAGTGCTTTAATGAAGCGCGTATGCTAATACATGATCATAGGGAAAGATTAAATCAAGATCATTGGTCAAAGATATCGAAACTTTTAATACGACTACGATCTAATTTAATATTTATTAAACAAAAGTTCAGTTTAGAAATATCATTACCAACCGTTCTAAACACTCCAATAGCAGTTGACACTGCACCTGACTTGGAATCAACAGAAACGAACGAATCTGAGTCAGAAGAGCTTCCCAAAGTAAACCCCATAATAGAAGATGAAGATTTGAATAATCTTACTATTCCGGCGGTATACACTGATCTGGATAATTCTACAGATTCAGAATTAACAAGTTTCATTGATGCTTTACAAATAATACAATCAATAAAAGGCGAGCACGAAGAATTAGCTATTTTCATTATTAAAACAAAGCTAAAAGGTGTCGCCTGGAATCTAATCGGTAATGAAACAACAATTACTGAGGTGATTACCAGACTAAGAAGCAACGTCAAAGGCGAAACTGTTGAGGTATTATCAGCGAAACTGATGAATCTACAGCAGCGCAATAAAACTGCTAACCAATACACACAAGAAAGGCTCAGAAGGTGCATATATATCAGATGGTTTATCTTTAGAGCTAGCTAAAAGGTATTTGTTATATGTTAAGCTAAGAGGAGTTACTTAGTAAGCAAATGGTAATGGTTAGTTCGTAAATTTATTAGTAAGTGTCTACTACTGACTTTCAGTACGTGAATGTCTAAAATGTGAATGTATTTGTGTCGTCACCACTCCAATATACCCTTGTACTCTACGAACATCGGGTACAAATTTGGTATGATCTACTGATTTCTATAAACAAAAAATTCTTCCGTAGCAAAATTTTTTAGGGAAAATCATAGAAGCAGACAAAGAAATGTATAAAATTGGGAGATGTCGACTTTGGATGCCCATTGAAAGTACCACGAAATTTGAGTGTATGCGTAGCAGAGGAAAACAATGAGAGCAGAGCATCCACTGAGCAAAAAAAAAGTAGTAAACAAAAAAAAAAATGTCAAAAGTTTAAATGGACACTAAAATAGTGAATTTTATTTTAAAGGAAGCTTTGCTAGAAACAGTTCTTAAACAAATGAAAAACTCCTTATCGTTATTTTCTATGGAGAAAACTTTCTTCAACCCAATTTTTGAGAAAATTTTTCTCAGTGGAAACATTTTGATTTTTAGGTTTGGGTTGTCAAATGAGTCAAAATGAGAGCAAATGAAAGAGCTTCTAAAAAAATGTAATAGTGCTTACATTGTCAGTGTGCCGGCAGCGCTGCAGCAGCTGCCCACCTATGCAGTGGTCGCAAAGATACCCGCATAGAAGCAGCCGTAGCATCGGCCAATAGCTGGGCATGAATCATGAAACCGTTTTAAACCATTTGAAGAAGCTTGGATTCAAAAAGAAGCTCGATATATGGGTGTTCCACGACTTGAAAACTGCTGAATCGCAACAAACTCGCAACAACAACCCGTTTTTGAATCGGATGGTGACTGGCGTTGAAAAGTGGATCACTTACGACAACGTAAAGCGCAAACGTTCGTGGTCGAAAAGCAGAGAAGCTGCCCAGACGGTGGCCAAGCCTGGATGATGGCCAGGAAGGTTCTTCTGGGTGTTTGGTGGGATTTGCAGGGAATCATCCACTATGAGCTGCTCCCCAATGGCCAAACCTTCAATTTGGACCTGTACTGCCAACAACTGGACCGCTTAAATGTAGCAATCATGCAAAAGAGGCTATCTTTGATCAATAGAGGCCTAATTGTCTTCCGTCAGGACAACGCCACGCCTCACACATCTTTGGTGACGCGCCAGAAGCTCCGGGAGCTCGGATGGGAGGTTGCTTTGTATCCACCATATAGTTTGGATCTCGCACCAAGTGATTACCACTAATTTCTGTCCATGGCGATCGAGCTTGGTAATCGGAAGTTGGGCACAAGTATAAATATATTATAAGAATACACGCTGAGTAAAATCTGTGTAAAATCTCATCTGTCGCGAGAACGGCTGAAAATGCGAACTCACAAAAGTGCCCAACTCAGATCTAAGAAGGTTTTTCTTAAAAAAAAATAAATCAAAAGTAATGATTATGTAAACTTTTTAAAGTGTTTTTGTTCTAAAAGTGTTTTGAACAGAACAAAAAAACTTCTTTCTTGTTTTCTCTTCGATTCGCAAAAATTTGGAAAAATATTTTTAATTTCCATTTAATAACTTTCAGTTAATATTACATTTTATGTACTGCATATACTTAATAAAGAGAGTGGCTATCGCTCATTTCTCAAACTAAGCAGGAAAAAAGTTTCGAATACTGCTTGTGCAAAAACCGAAGTAGGATTGGGCCCCCGAAGGCAATGGCTGCTTAGCCCTGGTCAGAGAGAAATCAAACTTTTAACATTTACTTGTTTTGTTTCTATACTGACAGCATTGAACCAATTATTATTTTTTCAGTCCATAACAACAGTTATTAGCTAGCTCTGGTTTTGAATGAAGACTTAAGGTCGATAGAAGTATTCATTTTGGTTGAAACCTCAAGTGTGGGATGTAATGGATCCTCAGGGTTAGACAGGGACAACCATCTGGAAAGCGTAAATTTATCTGGATCGGAAACGAAACAGAAGTCCAGCAGCCGGCCCAAAGAATTTCTTTTTATTTGTATTTATTTATTACTAACAAATACTAACTATTATATTTTATATATTCTTCATCAGGATCACCTCCTGAGTTGATATAAGCATGTATAGCAAAGCTAGTATAGTCAATTCCAGATACCGCCAAGAAATATTTGCATCTTCGGTAACTGGTAATATATAAAGATGAGTTCTTTATTAAATTAATTCTTTATCAGAAGCAAGATTGCAGTCTCCCGTAACAACCTAAAATCATCAAGGGCCTCTGAAATAACAAACGCTCTTTAAGAAAAGGATTTCGTAGCCAAGAATTTTATTAGCATTCTAAGCCAGACAGCAGAACTTCGAAGAAAAAAGTTCATCCGATCTAAAAGCTGCAATAACTATTGTAGTATGAAAGAGCTGCACAATCGCAATGATCCAGGCAAGAGTTTGGACACACTAGGTAATACTGCTCAATACGGGATGTTTGTGTAGCCTGGGGTCGGTCGCTGATCTACCATCAAAGTAGTAGTGAAAAAATTTGAAAACTGCGGAGGTTATTATAAATAAAGGCTGTGTGGTAAACAAAGAGCTATAGAGTCGGATGCGGCAAGAGTAAACGGCATCAAAAACTACACCAGACGTCTTCTTTGTCAAAGCTGAGAGGTCCTCACTTGGTCCTCTTAACCACTAACGGCGTCTCCTATACCGATGCTGTAAGATCTGGAAAAATCCAATGCATCCTAATCTACAGCTCAACAGGCCTCAGAAATGCAACGGAGCAAAACGGAAACTATGATTTTTAGCCTTCTACCAGATAATAATATTGAAAATCTTTGTGTGTGGATTTTACAAATATTATTTATTAATCATTTGTTTCACACAAGCCCGTTAGGGTAAGTGTTACTGACAAAAGAATAAAAAGATAAAATATAACGCGAGCTATGGCTGCGGAGTTCTACTTAAGACGAATTAAAATACTACCTGGGCTGTACTTCGAAGCCTTCGTTGGGCTGCGGCGTATTTGCCCAGTTGCAGTGTCAGCATTCCGTATCCGGCCAGCAACGGTCACTTGATGCGCAAGTGCTCGATCCAGTCCGCGAATAGTTTCCCTTGGAAACGCAGTCCTCTTTCAACGCAGCACCTCTTTCGTTACGCGTGACCACCGAATGCGGTGTGCAATTTGGCACCTTTCCTAAATTCTTTCTGCGCGTGTTAACTTACATAGTATGATGGAGTTAATGCTATTCATTAAAACGACCATGTGTGCAAACACATCAAAACCAGAACATGGTAACACAGTTGCTTGTAGCACAACAATTTATGCAAAGTCTACGAATATCAATGTGGAACGTGTATGGGGTTTCGCGGCACTAACTAGAATTGACACAATTCCTGTACAAAAATCATATTTATGTTATGCTTCTGTTGGAAATTTATTACAAGAAAATAAAACATTCAAATAAGAGGCAATAAAATCTACTGCACAGATCATAAGAATTACAAAGCGGAGTTTCAGTCAAAGAATGCATTAAACACAATTTTCCCCAGTAGTTTGTAAAAATATTATTGCATGCCACATCGATACAAATTTAATCAAGTAAATATTGAAAGTAGACCTTAAATTGCTTCCGTTTACTGCGCGCCTCGCTTAACAATCTTGGAAGGACCATTTATGAACTTCTACCATTCACTTGGGGATTGTTTTATAGACGCAGGAGATTACAATGGTAGACAAACCCACTGGTGCTCACGTCTCAAGACTCTTAAAGGAAGGCAATTGTACAATTCAATTATAAATGTTAGAATAAAAATGCCAAAATGCCTGGAAGCCCCGCATATTAGCCAACAGTCCCACGAAGCATCCACACTTTATTGATTATGATGTGACGAAAAACATACTTCGCAATCTAATAAATACAATAAATAAAGGATCTACAATCAAAAAAGGCCACTGATAGTGACTTACTAACTCCAAATATATAAATCGAACTTCTGAAATGCGCTATTCAGGTCGGCTGTAAATTATTTAATGGTATAATTAATCTTGGTCCCTTAAGGAGGTGGAAAAAACCCATTATTATAATTATACCAAGGATTATACAATACCAAAATTATAATATTCTTTGCAAGGGTATAAAAACTAAACAGAAGTTAATGTTTATTAACTTTGATGTTTATGTGTCTGCTCGCACGACAGCGTAAACATGTTTTGGCTTCCAAATTGAAATTTATCAATGTTTCTGTTTACAATTCACCGATGTGATAGTAGAACAAATGGTACTTTTGTTCAGAACCGATCGTGTCGGGGTGGTAGCCCAATACATAGAGTTGTTGCTCTCTGTACAATTTTCCTATGTTCGAATCTTGCTTAGAACTTCGATATTTTTTGTTAATTATCTTTAAGCTCTATCTTTAATTGTAGTATTAAAGAAAAAAATTAAAAATTATAACCGGTAAATAAAATTCCAGGGGAGACCGTAATTTTGTCATCCGACACGACTTCGTTCTGGCCGAACGATATAAAAAAGTCATAAAAGAGCTACAATCAAAAAAGGCTCCCGGACATTCTGACGCTATTCTAATGCGCTATTGAGGTCGTCTATAAACTAATCAATGAGATAATCAATCTTGGCCCCAAAGAGGTGGAATTAACCTATTATTATAATTATACCGAAGCACGGAAAAGGCCACACAACTCTGGCATAGTATAGACAAGTGGTCGGCACTCAATACATTGATATGATTTTAACGCATTAGTATTCGTAACGAATAGCAGAAAGTAGGCTGAGAGCATGGCGGTTCTTACGTTTACGTGTGTGTGCGGCAGAGCTTGGGAAGAGAAATTTCCTACGCCCATGCAAAAAGGCCCTGTCAACCCCTGGTATAGACCAATACGCGTCCTTTTATACTGTTTATACGTTTGTCTTAATTTTGAGAATGAAAACATCCATCGGGACCTGAGAATACTCGCAGTAAAAGACGAAATTCCGAAGCCAAAATTATCAACAAAGAAACACTTTTTTCACACCCAAATTTTCCCGCTCAAGGATTGACTTGGTTTTCAATCGAATCCCGCCTGCGACGCAACGGCCTCCCGACCCAGAAATATATTTTTAAGGCCGTCTTTTTCTTAATGTGACTGTAAGTTAAGTTAACACTTCAAACCCTACACATATTAGTTCCAAAGGCTCTACCCCATCATGTGACATGAAACATGCCATATTACTTTTTATTTTTGTACCCTTGCAGAGGGTATTATAATTTTGTCCAAAAGTGTGCAACGCAGTGAAGGAGACATCTCCGACCCTATAAAGTATATATATTCTTGATCAGGATCACCTCCTGAGTTGATATGAGCATGTCCGTCTGTCCGTCTGTCCGTCTGTCTGTTTCTACGCAAACTAGTCTCTCAGTTTTAAAGCTATTGTCTTGAAACTTTGCACACACCCTTCTTTCCTTTGCACGCAGTATATAAGTCGGAACGGCCGGGATCGGCCGACTATATCCTATAGCTGCCATATAACTGATTGATCGGAAATGGTATAACTTTGGTATTTGTAGAGTTACAGAGTTCAGATTTTGTACGGAAGCTATTTTTGGCAAAATAATACGACCTACCAAATTTCATAAGGATCGGCCGACTATATCCTATAGCTGTCATATAACTGATTGATCGGAAATGGTATAACTTTGGTGTTTTTAGAGTTACAGAGTTCAGATTTTGTACAGAAGCTATTTTTGGCAAAATAATACGACCTACCAAATTTCATAAGGATCGGCCGACTATATCCTATAGCTCCTATATAACTGATTGATCGGAAATTCTATAACTTCGGTGTTTTTAAAGCTAGAGAATTCGGATTTGGTACGAATGCTATTTTTGGCAAAATAATACAACCTACCAAATAACATAACGATCGGCCGACTATATCTTATAGCTGCCATATAACTGAACGATCGGAAATGGAATTTGGTAAAAAAAACCAACTTTGGTATTTTTGAAGATGGAAGCTTGGTACTTTGTGTTAGATTTTTTATTGCAATAAATTGGTAATATTATGGTATTCTCATAAGGATCGGCCAATTTAATCCGATGTTTGCGATATATATCCGGTTTTAACTGCAAGGGTATATCAACTTCGGCTCCGCCCGAAGTTAGCTTTCCTTTCTTGTTTTTTATATATTCTAAATGTATACATATTATCCAGTATGTCAGATCCAGAAAAAATATTATGAACCAATTTATACATGCACTTTTGCTTTAGATTCGATATCCCATGTCAATATGGCTATAGTCGAGTTTCCTGACTATGTTATATCCGGTACTCATCTCTCAGCAACAAATTTTTGTTGCATACTTTTGCGATTGGACAGATCTACAACAACAAACCTACGGTCATATTGCCGATTTAGCAGGAAAGCAGACTAAAAAGTCTAAAACTCCTCTTAATTTTTCCGATTTGCCTGTTTTTTGATTTGTAGGTGAATTTAAGCCATTGGAACAGTTTGACATCAAAACATTAACGAACTGGCGCTTGTTACTGATCGTAATCAGATTTGTGTTTTGGGGACGAAAGTGGGCGTGGTAAAATTTAGACACAAACTTAATCTGCGCGGATATCGTATAATGCCAATATCCAAATCAGATAGTTTTAACTCTTATAGTCTTCGAGGTCCGCGCTTTCAAAATTTTTTGCCCGTTTTTATGGGAAATGGTCTATATATACATATATCTCTCCTAAAAACCGGCCGATTTAATTGAAATTTGATTTTAAGATATATTTATATTCACTATGAAATAGTTAATTAGCATCAAAAGTTTTTTTAAAAAACCTTCCTGAACCGGCGCTCCAGAAATTCGCAATTTGTGGGGGGAGGGGCATGACAAAACTTTGAAACAAATTTGAACTGCATGAGTATTGCAGGAGTCTCTGTGAAGAATCCTATACCTCCGCCTCTCATAGTCTTTAAGATCCACGCGTTCATACGGACAGACGGGCATGGCAGTGCCGCTCATCTGAATAGGTTTGACATTTGGTTAAGGTTTGAAACGTTGTAACTCTGTAACAAGAGCTCCGATTTTCTCGAAATAAGTTTCGATATACATATATGTATAAGGAAATCTGTCTTTTATAAAATAGCAAAGTTCCTGTTCTGTTAGTTTTGTTTTTATATTATTTTTATTAATTTTTTCAAAAACATAACAAACAAGAAAGGAAAGCTAACTTTGGGCGGAGCCGAAGTTGATATACCCTTGCAGTTAAAACCGGATATATATAGCAAACATTGGATTAAATTGTCCGATCCTTATAAGAGTATGAAAATATAACCAATTAATCACAATAAAAAATCTAAAACAAAGTACCAAGATACCATCATCGAAAATACCAAAGTTGGTATTTTTACCAAATAACATTTCCGATCGTTCAGTTATATGGCAGCTATAAGATATAGTCGGCCGATCGTTATGCAATTTGGTAGGTTGTATTGACTGACCAAAAATAGAATCTGTACGAAATTCCAAATCTTCAAAAACACGAAAGTTGGGTAATTTTCGATTGCTCAGTTATATGACAGCTATAGGATATAGTCGGCTGATCCTTATGAAATTTGGCATGTTGTATTATTTTTCCAAAAACCAAATTCGTACCAAATCCGAATTTTCTAGCTTTAAAAACACCGAAGTTATAGCATTTCCGATCAATCAGTTATATGGCAGCTATAGGATATAGTCGGCCGATTCCGGCCGTTCCGACTTATATACTGCGTGCAAAGGAAAGAAGGGTGTGTGCAAAGTTTCAAGACGATAGCTGTAAAACTGAGAGACTAGTTCGCGTAGAAACAGACAGACAGACGGACAGACGGACATGCTCATATCAACCTGATCAAGAATATATATACTTTATAGGGTCGGAGATGTCTCCTTCACTGCGTTGCACACTTTTGGACAAAATTATAATAAATAAAAAATAATACCCTCTGCAAGGGTATAAAAATGCCAATTTTTTTGGGTCAACTAAATAGGTTTGATCACTAAAACTATTAAATTTATTAAAACAAGAAAGGAAAGCTAACTTCGGGCGGAGCCGAAGTTGATATACCCTTGCAGCTAAAACAGGATATATATCTCTAAAATCGGATATAGTTGACCGATACTTATGGGAATATCATAATATAACCAATAAATTACAAGACAAAATCTAAAAAAAAGCTCAAACTTCTATCTTGAAAAACCCCAAAGTTGGTAAAAATACCATTTCCGATCGTTCAGTTATATGGCAGCTATAAGATATAGTCGGCCGATCCATATGAAACTTGATAAGTCGTATTATTTTTCTAAAAATAGAATTCATAGAAAATCCCAACTTTCTAGCTCGAAAAACACTGAAGTTATGCCATTTCCGATCAATCAGTTATATGGCAGATATAGGATATAGTCGGCTGATCCTTATAAAATTTGGCATGTTGAATTATTTTGCCAAAGATAGCAATCGTACCAAATCCGAATTCTCTAGCTTTAAAAATACCAAAGTTATAGCATTTCCGATCAATCAGTTATATGGCAGCTATAAGATATAGTCGGCCGATCCTTATGAAATTTGGTAGGTCGTATTATTTTGCCAAAAATAGCTTTCGTACAAAATCTGAACTCTGTAACTCTAAAAACACCAAAGTTATACCATTTCCGATCAATCAGTTATATGGCAGCTATAAGATATAGTCGGCCGATCCCGGCCGTTCCGACTTATATACTGCGTGCAAAGGAAAGAAGGGTGTGTGCAAAGTTTCAAGACGATAGCTTTAAAACTGAGAGACTAGTTTGCGTAGAAACAGACAGACGGACAGACGGACAGACGGACATGCTTATATCAACTCAGGAGGTGATCCTGATCAAGAATATATATACTTTATAGGGTCGGAGATGTCTCCTTCACTGCGTTGCACACTTTTGGACAAAATTATAATACCCTCTGCAAGGGTATAATTAAGGAACATTTCAAGGTACTGCCTAACTTAAAAAATAAAATACTTTTTTTTTAGAATTATTTAGTATTTGGTATGCCCACCCACGTTCTTTTTTAATTCAAAAATACGGTTTGGTAATGAATCATAATATTTTGCAATTTCATTTAATGTAATTGTTGCCCAGGCTTCTTTAATTGATTTAACTAAAGTTCACTTAATTGTCTTCCATCTTCGTAAACTCTTCTGGACAAAAGTCCCCATATGTTTTCCATAATGTTAATGTCGTGGGAGTAAGGCGGCCAATCGAGCAATTTGACGTTTTGTTCCTGAATCCATTGCTTTACAACCCAAGCGGTATGGATGGGAGCGTTGTCATGTTGGTACGTCCATGGAAGACGACCATAAATCTCAGAAATCTGAGGAAAAGCGTTACAAGAAGTACAAGAAGTACATTCTTGTAGTCATTTGCATTCATCTTTGAGGTGACAAACTGCAGCTCGCACTTTCCATAAAAAGATGCAACGTTCCACACCTTCACAACGTTCCTGCACTCTTCCTTTCTCAAGTCGTGGAAATAATAGTTCTACCCATCGGGTCCATCGAGGTTGAACTTCTTTTCGTCGGAGAAGATCTCCGTTTTCCACTCCTTGTTCCACGTCATTACGCTTTTGCAAATCGGAGTCGTGCACTCTTACGAGCATCGTTAAGAGGTGATTTTTTTTTTTTATTTGTAGTCTCTTCAAATGTTTTGCACATCTAATAATTCGCTTAACCGTTGCCACACTTGCATTTACACCGCATTGTTCTCTTATTTTACGCGCAGATACATGGGAGTTTGAGGCAGTACGTAGAATGAGTCGCCTCTCTGATGCTGTCGTTGCGTATTTTTTCCCCGCCTTTCATTTTTTTTTCCCATAATCTGCTTCATTACGAATAAAATTACTCACAACGTTTTGACTTCAGCCGATTTTCTTAGCTATTTCATTATGTTATAAGCCGATATTAATATAGCCTTTTATTTGACCTTTTCAAAATCGGTTAACCGTTTTCCACGGCCCATTTTACAAAATATTGATGAACAATGATAACAATTTTGTAATGCAATTGAATTCAAGTCGTTTCAATCCCGCAGTTAAATACAAAGTGAAGTCAAAGCTTTCAAACCTAATCAGATGAGCCAAAAAGAGCGCGCTCATTTACAGAATTTCAAGATAAAAGCCAAATTCTGAATAACCGTTAGTTGACCCGTGCCGATCTATGGCAGTTCCCATAGTTGTCCGATCATCCAACAGCGAGTAAAATTCATAAAAACAGACGGACATTAAATTAAATAAAATTAGTTGTCTAGATCAAGAATATATGTATCAGAGAACGGCTTCGGGTGAATAAAACAAATTCGTACGCGCTCAACAGCCGAATAATCACACTGTTCGGTTCAGCCGATCACACTTGCATGCGCTCACATTTTTGTTGTAGATTTTAAATCCACTCGGATGCGAGCGGTTTTTTGTTTCACTCCAATTGTTCGGCTCGTGTTCAGCATAATGATTTCGGGCGCTACTCATTCGCTTCAACAATCATTTTTTTGAACAAGAATAGCACTCAACTCACAAAAATCAACTCGTATGATTTTACTCATGCGCGCATCAAACGCAACTATTTTTGCACAGATGAAATGTGCGAAGAAGAAGGTGAAATACAACACAATGAAAATGATTTTTTTATTGATTTAATTTAATTTTATTTTAAAACAAATAAGGAACATATTCGTTGGTTATACATTTATGTTGGTTATACATACATTTTGATCTTAAATTTATATTAAACCTAAATTAAGAAATAAGTATTTTAAGAAATTATATTAAAGAAACGAAAAAAAAAATCAATTTTCAAATGCTTTGTAATAAGAGTTTAAAAATATAATGCTGTCGACAGATTTTGGGCAAAGACGGTTCCTCTTTTCTGTTATAACATTTCCAGCCGAAGAAAATCCGCGCTCTGCAGCAGCACTACTTGCCGGCATTGAGTGGACTTTTAGTGCGAATTTTGAGAGTCTGGGATATGTCTGTTCTTTATCCTTCCACCATTTTAAAACATCAAAGTCATCTCCTATATCAACCATTTCTTTACAATAGCTTTCCAGCTCATCTTCAGGTGTTTTGAAGCTATTCATTGTGGACTTTTAAATTAGGTTGGGGAAAAAAAATAAACATTCTGATTCTTGTCTGCTTGGGTACTTGTGGAAAAAGTTGAGCTTTCAAATGAAAATTCTGAAAAATCGCCGTTTGGTGTGCTTCGGCTAATTTGAGCAGAACTAGTCGATGGAACGTCTAAGCACTTAATTTGGGAAATGCAAAATTTTTGTATTGCGTCTTGATCATTAGGCTGCATTTTTAACGCAGGTGGAAACAAAAAACAAGCAGCTTTATGCCACACACAAATATTTGGAATCCAAATTTCATTATTATTAGAAATCTTTTCTTTTAATTTTACCAGTGCCGGTACATCTTCCTCTTGTGGCGCGCAAATATGCCTCATTTTTTCAATTGACGGTATCACAAAACAAAGGGATGCAGAACTGCAGAATTGAAGCTTCTTAAAAATTATTTCGAAATCGCTGCATAAGTCTACCTGCATAAGTCTAACAATCGTTGACTTTCTTGTTTTTCTATTAAAATTTCATTAATGTTGAACCAATTGTCCAAAATTGTTGGGCATTGATTTTTTAGAGATGTTTGTAGATGATGTTGTAAATTAGCTTTTTTAAAATATTTGACAATTTTTTTGCACATTTCTACTAATTCAGCAACTTCTTTAGATTCCTTAAACGAATTCTCCAAAACGTTGGCAAGCAAGTGGCTGCTGCAGTTTAACCTAATATTATTCTGCAAAGCTTTGACGATATTTGTGCCTCGATCGGTAACGAACTTCATTTGGTCCAAATTATATATGCCGAATTCAGCAAACAAAGTGTTCAACTTGTTTAAAACATTTGTGCTAGTTGAACGCTCGAAGTCCATTGACTTAACACCTAAGATGAGATCTACCAATTTAAAATCTTTTTGGTAGTGCAAGGTGACACCAAGAAAGTTGCGATGAACGTAACTGTCCGTCCACAAGTCAACTGTGGCAGTTGCTCCACCACTATTAGCAACTTCGGCTATCTCATCTTTAATAATGTTTTTTTTCTCATCCGCCAACTTTTGCGTAGCTCGAGACACCGTTGTTGCATCAGGCAGCAGGTCATCAAGATCAACTCCTTCCTTATACCTTCCACCAATATTGACTGGAAACTTTGCCATGTTCCTAAATCCATTGCCATTAATTTCTGAAAAGGGTCGGCCGTCCTGTGTCACCCATTCCACACATGCGTCAATAGCATCTTTTTTGTCTTCTGGTTTCGCTGTAGTCAACAATTTTGACTCTTTAAGCAACTTGCAGCATTTGTGTCGGCTTAAATTTGAAGCCTGTTTCGGTGAGTACTTCACAAGATCATGACAAGATCGGCAATATAAAAAACCATCCAGAACAACGCCATCCTCCTTAACAAATTTCTGTCAATATGTTCCAAATATGGCTTTTACCCTTATGCCGGGCAGCCAATTGATATTCATTTGCGCGTATTTTTTCAATGATACCCTCCATATCAATCAAATAACAAAATGCAACTAATTATGAATTACAAAAATGAAATGACTTAAAAGGAGGAAGACAAAAAAACAAGCCACAACAAATTTCAAGAAACTCACATAGAAATTGTAACGGTACATGCCATTCGTAATGCTCACTTCGTGTCATCTTGTCGCTAATCACACTCATACACGATCAACTCAAATTGATCCAAATGATCCTCGTCAACAAATGCTCATTTTTTTGATCGGAGTTGCAAAATGAGTTGATTTTCACTCATCGCTGTTTTTTGTTCAGTGAGTTGAGTTGATTAAAAAAGTTCGCGTATGATTAAATCAAGAAAATAGTGATTTTTGCAGTTCTCTGATATGTATGTATGTATGTACATTTGTCGGAAGGCCCTATTCTAGGGGGCATAAGAAATTTCCCTATTCGAGCTCTGCCGCACGCTAGAGCTGGGAGACTACCAATGGTCGCGCCATCCGATAGTTTCAAAGCTAAAATTCGATAGTATCGATAGTATAGTCATATTTACTTCATTTTTTTTCCATATAAAGGTTTTTTGTTTTTCACTGACGAGCTACAGTTTTGCTTCAATGTTTCAACACGAGTTCAATGTTTCAACTTTAAAGGTCTGTACATTTTTTTTTAATGCGGGCATTTTAAAGATCTGAGTCTTGTTTTGTAGGTTATATAATTTCCTACTATTGAATAAAACTAGAAGACAAAAATGTTATAGTTTTGCACACTGGTTATTTTTTTAACAAATATATTTTGATTATTATAAGTTTTTTAATTAAATTTTTTTCAATTATAAGTCCACATCCCCTTGTACTTTTCCAGCTCTTCTATGTGATTGGGCATACTTTGGGTTTTTCCGAAGGTAGCATTCCATATGTCCTTTGTCCGTTCCCACAAATCCTTTATTCCTTTATATATGCAGGAGGAACTGCATATATCGCCAGCTCTGATTTCACAGGACTCCAAAAGTTTTTTATAGGAGTCATGTCGGGAGATAGATTGAAATTTCTGTTTTGAAATCCAATTTTTCACCATTATGGACGTGTGCTTCGGGTCGTTGCCTAGCTGGAAAATGCATTTTTCGGCAGAGAGACCCATATTCCCAATAACCCTCGGAAGATTTTCTAGTAAAATGGATATATATTACTCCTCATGCATTATCCCATCGATTAACACTTAAAGACCAACTCCATTTAAATGAATTCACCCCCAAACCATGATGGAACCGCTACCGCGTTTGACGGTTTTTCGCACATTCCTTGGTGACTGAATCGTAGGATCTCTAGTCTTATACCAAGAGCGTCCTAATCAACAACGTTAATAACACAATATCTGTAGCTAAAATTGCCAGCAAACCCCTTGCTCCCGTCTTGGTGCACTCGTCTGGGCAGATATAGCGAAATGTCATTGAAATAAGCTCAAAGTGTCCCAAAATAAAATATTAAAACTGATATACAACCTACCTTTGCACCACGCTACGACTGATCTTCATAATACTGTTAATATCGAGTTAGATCCTGATAGACTTCCACGCCTTACTCGTGGTTGCTACTTAAGATGTCAGAACACCACGTACCCTCATTTAAACGATCTAGCCTTAAATTATAAGTAAGTTAGACTTAAATTTTTATTTTTTTAGGTTAAGAAATTGTAAACGGTTTTTGTATTTTTCCCTCATACTTCCATATTGGGAACGTCATCTTGTCGCTAATCACACTCATACACGATCAACTCAAATTGATCCAAATGATCCTCGTCAACAAATGCTCATTTTTTTGATCGGAGTTTCAAAATGAGTTGATTTTCACTCATCGCTGTTTTTTGTTCAGTGAGTTGAGTTGATTAAAAAAGTTCGCGTATGATTAAATCAAGAAAATAGTGATTTTTGCAGTTCTCTGATATGTATGTATGTATGTACATTTGTCGGAAGGCCCTATTCTAGGGGGCATAAGAAATTTCCCTATTCGAGCTCTGCCGCACGCTAGAGCTGGGAGACTACCAATGGTCGCGCCATCCGATAAAGGTTTTTTGTTTTTCACTGACGAGCTACAGTTTTGCTTCAATGTTTCAACACGAGTTCAATGTTTCAACTTTAAAGGTCTGTACATTTTTTTTTAATGCGGGCATTTTAAAGATCTGAGTCTTGTTTTGTAGGTTATATAATTTCCTACTATTGAATAAAACTAGAAGACAAAAATGTTATAGTTTTGCACACTGGTTATTTTTTTAACAAATATATTTTGATTATTATAAGTTTTTTAATTAAATTTTTTTCAATTATAAGTCCACATCCCCTTGTACTTTTCCAGCTCTTCTATGTGATTGGGCATACTTTGGGTTTTTCCGAAGGTAGCATTCCATATGTCCTTTGTCCGTTCCCACAAATCCTTTATTCCTTTATATATGCAGGAGGAACTGCATATATCGCCAGCTCTGATTTCACAGGACTCCAAAAGTTTTTTATAGGAGTCATGTCGGGAGATAGATTGAAATTTCTGTTTTGAAATCCAATTTTTCACCATTATGGACGTGTGCTTCGGGTCGTTGCCTAGCTGGAAAATGCATTTTTCGGCAGAGAGACCCATATTCCCAATAACCCTCGGAAGATTTTCTAGTAAAATGGATATATATTACTCCTCATGCATTATCCCATCGATTAACACTTAAAGACCAACTCCATTTAAATGAATTCACCTCCAAACCATGATGGAACCGCTACCGCGTTTGACGGTTTTTCGCACATTCCTTGGTGACTGAATCGTAGGATCTCTAGTCTTATACCAAGAGCGTCCTAATCAACAACGTTAATAACACAATATCTGTAGCTAAAATTGCCAGCAAACCCCTTGCTCCCGTCTTGGTGCACTCGTCTGGGCAGATATAGCGAAATGTCATTGAAATAAGCTCAAAGTGTCCCAAAATAAAATATTAAAACTGATATACAACCTACTCTTGCACCACGCTACGACTGATCTTCATAATACTGTTAATATCGAGTTAGATCCTGATAGACTTCCACGCCTTACTCGTGGTTGCTACTTAAGATGTCAGAACACCACGTACCCTCATTTAAACGATCTAGCCTTAAATTATAAGTAAGTTAGACTTAAATTTTTATTTTTTTAGGTTAAGAAATTGTAAACGGTTTTTGTATTTTTCCCTCATACTTCCATATTGGGAACGCCAAATAATTTGTCACTACCCATTGTCTATTCTAAGTTGATTTTAAGGTATTCTAAGGTATTTTTCTTGGACTCTTAAAAATCTATACCATATTATTATCACGCCCTTTTTGTAAATTTAGTTTTAGTTTTTAGTTTTTTGAGTGAATAAATTGATTATAACCAAGAATTATTATAATTACCTTTTCTTTTGCGAGTCATCGAATTATTGCCTTTCTGAGCCACCATCGATAGTGCCAAAAAACTATCGATGGTGGCTCAGAAAGGCAATAATTCGATATATCGATAGTGCCATCGATAGTATCCCAGCTCTACCGCACGCACAAAGTATGAACACAGAGCAGCCTAATTTCTGCTATTTGTAATGCATTAAAATCATATCAATATAATGAGTAGAGACACTACAAATGAGTGTTACAAACATTAGGATAAAATAAATATACCCACCAAAGTTTTTTTTTAATAAAAAAAATATTGAGATATTGAAAAATACTGAGAAATTTCTTACCTTACTTAGTATGCTTTTCTTACTAAGCAAGTCATTAACATGATCAGTTAAGTGGCACTAGCCCATAAAAGAGAATTGAAACACAAATTTTTAATTATACCTTGCAATCTGTAAGCTGCATTAGCCCTATTTTATCTTTTTATGCATACAAGTTTTATAAATATATTGTATACATACATATGTATGGGCTTTTGGTTATGTTTGGTTACATATGTATGTATGTACAATGTACACACATACTTTGCCGAAAACCAGTTTTTGAATATTTGTTTATTTTGAAAAAAATGGATTTAATCGTTTGGAATATTGACAGATAATATTTTAAACTTTAAAATTTCGGTAATGTTTTACAAAATGAACTGAAATATTTAATAGAAAAAGGAATACAAGTACATTTTTTGAAAGCTCTTTGTATTAGCAACTGATTTTAGTATCTACAGTAACCTTAAAGTTACAAGAAACCAGTTTGCCAACACGACCATTTGTTTTGCTAAAGATTGTATTATAATTATGGATCCATAATACTTACAAAGACCACATTGAAACATACAAGTATTTAATATAATAAATGTAGAACAAATTTTATAACGTAAGGAACATAAAAAATTTGTTTGCTTACCTTGTCCGCAATTGCCCATTTCTTGTTGCGTTTAATGATTTTGTAGCTATCTTCAAATTTATTGGGGTACTATTAAGTTGACTAGCACTTGTACGTGGTAAACGTGGATTAGTATTTCCATTTCCTGTTATTGACCGCGTTGAAGCGCTACTTGCATATACCCTCGGTAGAAAATTAGGATGTAAAGTTTTTATGCAGAAAAATAATGCGAATATGATAGCCAATCGGCCGAAGTTCGTAACGCAACATTTATATTTTAAAATTGACACCATGACTTAAAAAGATTATTTCTATATTAGACTATCAAATACACATTTTTATGGCATGCACTGTGTTTTAACTCTTTCTTGTAAAAATATTTAAGGTTTTTAGTTTTATTTACATGTTTTGCAAAACAATTATTAAATAAGAGAATGTGTATATTTCGGTATTACAATTCACAAAACATAAAAATCGAATCTATATTATACTTAAATTTCAGCAACCCACATCCGATCGAAACGTTAGGTGAAACTTTTCTGTTTATTTTATGGATATTGGTAACATTGCATCAACTAATCAACCACAAGCACAACTTTTACAGAAGAAACACACCACAATGTTAGATATGGTGAAACTTGTTTGGTCTATTTGAAAGTAAGAGTTAAATGACAGAACTGAACACAAAGAAAATGTTTATACAATCGTATTTTTGATTTAAATAAAAAGATTTAAAAAACTCGCGTAAAAAAAAACTTAAAAGAAAAACTTCTATTGGTCGGACCTTTATTTAGCCTTGAATTTAATTGTCAATTTCTATTACAATACATATGTTTATTGTACATGTATTGAAAAGAGGTCCGATCCATGTGGGTTTAGAACAGTGCACTGTTCTCACTGCAGTGGGGGCTAAATCTTATTTTCCATAGCATGCGTGCATAGGGTAGGAATTTCTGCCGCAGCGATGCCGGCACACTGACAGTGCACTATGGGCGATTTTTCATAATGGGCGGCATAAAGTCATAAAATTTATGGTGAAATATTAAGGAAATGTTTTTTTTATTAATAGTAAACAATTCAGTTAGCTGAAAAACAATTTTTTTTTTATCGGGTGACAATTCTCTTTTGTGGCAGACCTTCAAAACCAGATGATCTGTTGAAGCTCGCAATTATATAAATTGGCACGAAAAATTTCATGCTGTTTAAAGTGTTTAAATTATTATTGGTTTCGATTAAATTAATAAGTGTAATATGGATAGCAAAGCTCAAGGTATTTAGAATCTTTTATTTACGATAAATGTGTATAAATGTTCGTGGTGCTTTTAATGTCCAGTGTTATTGTTGATTGTATTTTTAGCAAAAATATAACAATTTTAATTGTGTTCCGTGGAGTATTTCTTGAAAAGTGCATATCAAAACATGCAACTAAAAATGGCAAACTAGTAATCATGTTTTTTGCTCTTTTTTGTTCCTTTAAAAAAAAAAGCCCAAAAAAGTACCGAAAACTTGGTAAAAACACATTCAATCTATTTATGAAAACATATCCGTGGTACCCAATGTCTCCAACTGTACATAAAATATTAGTTCACGGAGCAGACATTATAAATTTGTGTATAGTTCCAGTTGGATGTTTAGTTGAAAATGCATCAGAAGCTCGAAACAAACATTATAAAATGGACTTATAAAATAAGAACTTATGCCAGAAAAAATTCTAGATTAAGTAATATGGCTGACGTTTTTAATATAGCCATGGACTCATCTGATCCATTAATATCAAGCTACTATATAAATAAGAGGCTGCAAAATTTGAAAAAGAAACCGCTTCCAATAGAAGTTATAAACCTTTTAGAGAATCCAACATCAGAGCTGAATTCATACAATTTTTTTAATGATGAAGACACCGAATCAGACAACGAAAGCGATGACAAACATGAGAATTCTTTTGTTTTAGATGAAGAAGATTATTAACTTTTTATACCCTTGCAGAGGGTATTATAATTTTGTCCAAAAGTGTGCAACGCAGTGAAGGAGACATCTCCGACCCTATAAAGTATATATATTCTTGATCAGGATCACCTCCTGAGTTGATATGAGCATGTCCGTCTGTCCGTCTGTCTGTCCGTTTCTACGCGAACTAGTCTCTCAGTTTTAAAGCTATCGTCTTGAAACTTTGCACACACCCTTCTTTCCTTTGCACGCAGTATATAAGTCGGTACGGCCGGGATCGGCCGACTATATCTTATAGCTGCCATATAACTGATTGATCGGAAATGCTATAACTTTGGTATTTTTAAAGCTAGAGAATTCGGATTTGGTACGATTGCTATTTTTTTGCAAAATAATTCAACATGCCAAATTTTATAAGGATCAGCCGACTATATCCTATATCTGCCATATAACTGATTGATCGGAAATGGCATAACTTCAGTGTTTTTCGAGCTAGAAAGTTGGGATTTTCTATGAAATCTATTTTTGGAAAAATAATACGACTTATCAAGTTTCATATGGATCGGCCGACTATATCTTATAGCTGCCATATAACTGAACGATCGGAAATGGTATTTTTACCAACTTTGGGGTTCTTCAAGATAGAAGTTTGGGCTTTTTTTTAGATTTTGTCTTGTAATTTATTGGTTATATTATGATATTCCCATAAGTATCGGTCAACTATATCCGATTTTAGCGATATATATCCTGTTTTAGCTGCAAGGGTATATCAACTTCGGCTCCGCCCGAAGTTAGCTTTCCTTTCTTGTTTTTTTTTTAAGTTTGGAATATTGTTAAAACCTGGAAATATATTTTTTTTCTATTTTTATGCTTTGCTTTATAATAAAAATTTTAATTTTTGTACAAGTGCCGGGGTTATAAAGGGGCGGAAAATAAAGGCGTGGTCAAATTGACTAAAAAAAAAATCCGAAAACAAACTAAAATATTAATAACCCTTAACAAAAAAAATTAAGCTCCTAGCTCTATGTGTGGACTTTATGCCGCCAAAATCAACTAATCGCACATAGTGCAGTGTAAGCACTATCAAATTTTTTATAAGCTCTCTTATAGAAAATCTCTCTTATTTCAAATAAGTTATTTGCTTTCATTTGGACACATTTGACAGCCCAAACTTAAAAATCAAAATGTTTCCTAAGAAAAATTTTTACAGGAATTGGGTTGGAAAAAGTTTTTTCCATAGAAAATAACGATAAGGAAGCGTAGTTTTTCATTTGTTTAAGAACTGTTTCTAGCAAAGCTTTGTTTAAAATAAAATACACTATTTTAGTGTCCATTTAAACTTTTTTTTTTGTTAACTACTTTTTTTTTGCTCAGTGGATGCTCTGCTCTCATTGTTTTCCTCTCGACATCTCCCAATTTTATACATTTCTTTGTCTGCTTCTATGATTTTCCCTAAAAAATTTGGCTACGGAAGAATTTTTTGTTTATAGAAATCAGTAGATCATACCAAATTTGTACCCGATGTTCGTAGAGTACAAGGGTATATTGGAGTGGTGACGACACAAATACATTCACATTTTAGACTTTCACGTACTGAAAGTCAGTAGTAGACACTTACTAATAAATTTACGAACTAACCATTACCATTTGCTTACTAAGTAACTCCTCTTAGCTTAACATATAACAAATACCTTTTAGCTAGCTCTAAAGATAAACCATCTGATATATATGCACCTTCTAAGGCTTTCGTCATCTGCTCAATTTCTTGTGTGTATTGGTTAGCAGTTTTATTGCGCTGCTGTAGATTCATCAGTTTCGCTGATAATACCTCAACAGTTTCGCCTTTGACGTTGCTTCTTAGTCTGGTAATCACCTCAGTAATTGTTGTTTCATTACCGATTAGATTCCAGGCGACACCTTTTAGCTTTGTTTTAATAATGAAAATAGCTAATTCTTCGTGCTCGCCTTTTATTGATTGTATTATTTGTAAAGCATCAATGAAACTTGTTAATTCTGAATCTGTAGAATTATCCAGATCAGTGTATACCGCCGGAATAGTAAGATTATTCAAATCTTCATCTTCTATTATGGGGTTTACTTTGGGAAGCTCTTCTGACTCAGATTCGTTCGTTTCTGTTGATTCCAAGTCAGGTGCAGTGTCAACTGCTATTGGAGTGTTTAGAACGGTTGGTAATGATATTTCTAAACTGAACTTTTGTTTAATAAATATTAAATTAGATCGTAGTCGTATTAAAAGTTTCGATATCTTTGACCAATGATCTTGATTTAATCTTTCCCTATGATCATGTATTAGCATACGCGCTTCATTAAAGCACTCTACTAATATTTCAACGTGCTTCCTAACCGTGTTCTTTTGAATGGGTCTATTCTGAGTTAGAGACTTGTACGATCTGTCAAAATTATTTGTAATTATTGATAACTCCTCGTACAATTTGTTCCAATTCATGCCTTTAGTTTAGCCATATTTTTATAAAGAGAATTACGTAATATATTTCAATATTTATTTTCTGTTATTTCATTTTCTTAGATTTTAGGTGTTTACATTTGTGTATAATAATTTTTGTTTTTTTCTAGGCTTTTTTTTTAGATTTTGTCCAGGTCATTTGCTTGACTCTGGAATTTTTTCTTTAAACATTTGTTGTGTAATTTATATAATTTTAGCAATACGCTTGCTAACATTATAATAACGATTATCATTAACAATATTGTAATTGTTTGAAGATCGATTTTTTCGGAGTCAATTTTATTAACGACATTTGCCGTGGAATCTACAACTTTTGTGTCTACTAAACCCATTTTAGATATTGTATATATTTTTATTTTTTCAATTTCTATTTTATTTTTCTCTGAGTCATATTTTGTAATGTTACTTAATTTTTCTGGGAAGTAATAGTCAGAATCATTTATTTGATCTGTTTTACTTATGCTATTACTTCTCATTAAAAATGTATCAAAATGTTCATAAATTTTAGGAATTTATGATATTTTTCTCATTAGAAAGGAATGCAAATTTTACATAAATTTTAGGAATTTATGCTATTACTTCCTTTAAATTAAAAATATTTTTTTAAATCTGAGTTTTTATGCAACATCTATTCCTACCTATTATTTGTACAGCTATACGGGCCATACTTTCAAATTGGGCAAAAGAGGTTCCACTCAATTTTTCAAAAAATATTATATTATATAAAAAAGTATGCATCGCAGTGCAATCAAAAAAATTATGCAACGCAGTGCATGGGTTAAAAAAAATTTTCTGCTCAGTTGATTTCCTTTTTTTTTCCCACGTCAGCTGGTCGTCGCCGGTTTGGCTACGCTGACGTTCCAATCAGTTTCCTAAGAAAAATTTTTACAGAAATTGGGTTGGAAAAAGTTTTTTCCATAGAAAATAAAGATAAGGAAGCGTAAGTTTTTCATTTGTTTAGAACTGTTGCTAGCAAAGCTTTCTTAAAAATAAAATATAAAAAAATATTTAGTGCCCATTCCTACTGTTGAATTAACGAAAAATTACATAAACAAGAAAGGAAAGCTAACTTCGGGCGGAGGGTAAGTTGATATACCCTTGCATTTAAATACCGGATATACATACAACATCGGTGAAATGGGAAAAAGTTGGCCGATCGTTATGAGAATATCATAACATAACCAACATTACGATAAGAAATCGAACAAAAGTCCCAAGCTTCTATCTTCTAGGATATAGTCGGCCGATTGTTATGAAATTTGGTAGGTGGGATCAACTGACCAAAAATAGTATCCGAACAAAGTTGGGTCATTTCCGATTGTTCAGTTATATGGCAGCTATAGGATATAGTCGGCCCATCCCGGCCGTTCCGACTTATATGTATACTGCGTGCAAAGGAAAGAAGGGTGTGTGCAAAGTTTCAAGACGATAGCTTTAAAACTGAGAGACTAGTTTGCGTAGAAACAGAAAGACGGACAGACAGACAGACGGACAGACGGACATGCTCATATCAACTCATATCAACAACAAATGAAAAAAAATATACTTTATGGGGTCGGAGATGTCTCCTTCACTGCGTTGCACACTTTTGACCAAAATTATAATACCCTCTGCAAGGGTATAAAAACTATGTACGTTTTTTTGCTCAGAGAATGCTCTGCTCTCATTGCTTTTCTCTGCTACGCATACACTCGATTTTTTTTTGACACCATAGAAAATATTTATTAAAAATGTTTTACCGACGTTGTTTATTACATGGTTCTGGGTACTTATTTAAATTTTTTCATTAAAAAATATTAAATAATAAAAATGTTATAACCGAATTCCAAGATCGTCTTTTTTCGATGGTGTCTTGCGGTGGACATCATAACAAAGGATTTGTAAAAATTTTGATTAAAAAAAATGGCGACGGTTTTAACAAAAAATGTACTTTTTCAAGGTATAAGATTTTCGATTTTTATGCTCAAAAAAAGGAGCTATTATTAAGGAGCTAGCTATTATAATAATAAATAAGTGGTCAAAATTTGGTATTGATCGTATTAATATTTTTTTAGTAATCGTGTCCACCGCAAAGGAAATTTCGGGAAAAAAAGATTCTGAGATAATCGCGCTTCAAGTTTCAAGTTTCTTCAAGTTTGATGTGCAGGTAGTACGCTATAAATAGCTACAACTTCGGTTGTAATGCTCCGATCGTTATGAATTGAGAGATTATAGATTATGTGAGATTATTCTCAACAGTATATACTTAAGTAATATGAAACTTTAATATTAATTACGTTAATAAGTTTTTTTTACTGAAATTAATTTGATTTATTTATTATTTGATATTGTGTATTTTTAATTATAATAATATTTTGTGTATTGTAAACGTCATTTTGCCTGTTTAAGTAGACTTTTAGATATGTTTCCCCCCGAATCCCCCTTTCTAAATGTTAACAGTGTATTTGTCAATGTTTTATAAAAAAATAAAAATGTAATAAAAATGTTAAGTGTAGCTGCTAGTATTTTCTGTTTTGTATATATTAATTAATAATCTCAAGCTCTCCTACTGTTTTTATGGTCAAATTTTCGACGCGGATTGCTGTTATTCGTTTGTTTTTGTGATGTTTCTTATGTCATTTATATGTTTGTGTTATCATTTCTGTTTACCAAAAATTTTACTTATAATTTTTTTAATTTTTATGTTATCGCTTTATAAGGTGCTTCATGCAACTGTGAATTTTCGTGGATGTACATTTTTGATGTTTGGTGCACTCAAAAGGGGACAAATGCTGAAAAAAATCCTGATGTGATAGCAGCTATAAGATATTGTCGGCCGATTGTTATGAAATTTGGTAGGTCGGATCAACGGACTAAAAATAGAATCTGTACGAAGTTTCTTTTTTCAAAAACATGAAAGTTGTGTAATTTCCGATCGTTCAGTTATATGGCAGCTATATGATATAGTAGTCCGATCTGGTTGATTTTAACATATTATTTTAGCATAAAAATAAAAATATTTTGTGCCAAGTTAAAAGTCCCTACCTCAACTAGAAGTATTTTTGGCCGCGGCTCCATACAAGGCCAACCATTGCACTATGGGAAAAAAGTCAATTTTGTTGGCATAAAATAAAATTATTTATTAAACTCAATATTAATATTAAATATTAAACTCAAATTATTTTTAAAAATAAAATATAAATAATATAAAATATTTTTGGAATTTACATACCCCAATTAGCCAAGAACCGTTAGCTAAGATTTTATACTAACAACACTATATTGTTGATCAACGAACAAACACATCGATTCGATTGACTTTGTTGTGTGCTTAAATTAGTGAAAAATCTTTGCAAACTTGTACTGTTTATTTTGTGGAGCAACAAATTGATTTATTATTTCTGATTATAGGAAATCGTAGCAAAGGTGTTTATAGATGTATCTTAGATTACATGTTTTGATTATTATGACTTGTTGTCCAACTGTGAACTGTTTTATATGTGTATCTTTTTAGCTTAAAACTAACAAGTTTGTTTATGTTCCGTGGTGTATAACTTATAAATGGCACAAAGTTGCAAAAAGGTAAAAACGTAAAGTTATTACCAAATGTATCCGTAATATCGCAAAACTAATCATTTTTGCAACTTTTGGCACGTTTCTTCAAAAAAATGACTTATGTCCAGCAACTTATGAGCTTTCACACGCTGCATTTCTCGAAGTTTGGGAGAAAAACAGCCGCTCGGAAGATGCTCTAAGAAGCTACATATGCATAAACACAAGGCGATAAACGGCGAGCAATTTGGTGAAACTTTAAATCAGCCAATATTAACTAAAATTAAATGTTTCATTGGTTATATTAAACTCTTATTTTTCATAGCAAGCGCACATAGCACACTAGTCCCAATGCCCAATATTTTTGCCAAAACTCTTTTTTTTTTAAAGTGTCGAAAAAAAAGCATTTTATCTACTTAGAATATATGTTGCATTTAAAAATCGATTTGATCGATTTGAAAATTGATTTTTTTTTCGCCATTTTTTCAAAATTCCAGCTTAATTTCCCCCGTCATTCTTGTTTGCTTTTTGTGTGGCCAACAAAAAAAGAAATAGAAAGGATAATACCCAGGATAATATTAATAATAAAAATATAACCAACAAAAAAGTAAGAAAAATTATGTGCAATGCAACCCTCCTGTATTTATACATATATGCATCCGCGATCATTTATCCCCGATCCTTTGATCCTTCATCCTTTTGTGATACTTAACTTTGCCCTTAAAGCTTCGCGTGCCACACTCATTGTTATGCGTTTTAAATATGAATTTTTACGACCACCAGACATGCAATGACTCTCGAGGTCCTCAACCTCCACACTCTTCCAGCCAGGACCGTATTATTTGTATTCTATTTAAAATAATTGTTGTGACAAATGCCGTTCATGGGCGTAATGTCATAGTTGAGCACAGTTCTGCTCGGGGGTTTTAAATCCAAACGACTAGACACAATTATGCATTGAACTTCATTTTATTTACTTGCTTAATTTATATTGATTAGTTTTACAATTATTTGAATGGGTCAGCCTTTATCGCGCGTGGTTCCCTCTGACCTTCTTCACTACTCTGATCGCCTTGCTTGCTCTATGATTCTTCTTATAATAATAACTTTACTAGGGGAGAGACCAGACAAGGAAAAGCTTTGCAAAGATTACAGAAATCTGGGTGGATTCTAAGCTCGCTGAAGATGGAGCGATAAATCGAAAAGATAAATAACGCCCGTACATGCCGCCCCCGGAATGCTGGGATCAGCATGATATAGCTTCTATTGTGTTATTGGACTTCTTCAGGTTTCGGAGTAGGATTGGTGGATATTGGCAATGGACATAACTTGGACAGGGATCTCTTATAGGTTCCAGAAACGGTTTTCAGTGAGGCGACGCGAACTAGTCTATCTTCTCCAGGATGCAAATCGATAATTCGAGCCATCTTCCATTCGTTTGGGGGGAGCCGGTCACCCTTGATTACAACTAGATCGTCAATTTGCAGATTCGTTCGTTCTTGGCGCCATTTCGGACGTGCTTGTAGATGTGAAAGCCAATCGGCGCTCCATCGATGCCAAAATTGTCTCAGGAGCCGTTGACCGTCGACGAAGCGTGCGTTGATGGACTTGTCTGAAAGAGAAGGTTCCGGAGGTGCCAATAAAGGTCCTCCTATAAGGAAATGCCCGGGAGTAAGTGGGGACAAATCGTTTGGATCTGCTGATAAGGGGCAGAGTGGACGTGAGTTTAAACATGATTCGGGTGAGCACCGTGGATAGTTCTTCATAGGTCATAGCAGTGAGTTTGAAGGAACGATACAGATGAGTTTTGACGGCCTTTACGTTCGCCTCCCACAGTCCACCAAAATTAGGACTGTGCGGTGGGTTGAAATGCCATTGGATTCCACGGGCCGAAAGAGTGGGTGCGATGTCCGTGCCGATGGAATTTCGAAACTCCTTTTGCCAGATGCGAAGAGAGTTGTCTGCTCCGATGAAATTGGTTCCTCCATCGCTGTATAGATGCTTGCACAAACCTCTACGTCCAATAAAGCGTTGAAGAGCCCAAAGGAAGTGTTGAGTATATACTCCTGTGACTGCTTCTAGATGTATCGCCTTGGTTGCTAAACATATAAACACTGCGATATATGTCTTGTATGTGTGATGCCCACGGAATCTGGATGCTTTCAAGTAAAAGGCGCCCGTGTAGTCGACGCCAGTGGCTTCAAAGGCTCGACCAGGTGGGTTGACTCGATGTAGTGGCAGATCCCCCATTAACTGTGAGGCAGGCTTTGGGCGATGTTTGAAGCATTGGACACATTGTCGTAGAATTCTTTTTACTGCTTGTTTCCCATTGACTATCCAGAATGTGTGCCGAATGGTTGCTAATGTGAGCTCGGTGCCTCCATGAAGATCGTTCAGGTGCGCATTTTTGATTACGAGGTCAGTAAAATGATGCACTTTGGGTATAATGATCGATTTTTCTGTGCTTGAGACAGTTGTTGAGCGTTCTTCAGTCGTCCTTTGAGTCGCAGAATCCCAAAGTCGTCTAAAAACGGGCAAAGAGCGCTGAGGGCACTGTGCCTGGATAGAGATTTTTGTGCCAGGACTCGGCTGATTTCTTGAGAAAAGGCTTCTTTCTGAACCATCCCTACGATTTTATGTAGAGCCTCTCGTAATTCTGGTACTCGAATCGCGCCCACATGACGAAGTTCTTGGGGGTGGCGTAAGTTATGCAGATACCTTTGGATGTAAGCCATAACAAATAACAATTTGTTATATGATGAGTAAGAGGTTAGGATTGAGTCGTCCAGTGAACAAACATGTGATGTGATGTTGGTTGGCTGTCTTCTTTCTTCGTGATGTTGGTCAGGGGGAGGAGAGCACGTGTTCTTCGGCCACCGATTTTCATCCTGCCGTAGCCAATCGGGACCGAACCACCAGATGTCATGCCTGGCTAGTTGGTGAGGAGTAAGACCCCTTGAAGCGCAATCGGCTGGGTTTTCTCCCGAAGGTACGTGCTGCCATTGGGTTGTAGTACTTAGTTCCAAAATCTTGCCAATTCGGTTGGAGACGAAAGTCTTCCAACGGGTCGGATTTCCTTTAATCCAATATATTGATGCATCAGTCCAGAAATTAACTGACATGGGAATTCCGGTGGATGAAAACTGCGTCAGTGCCCATTTAGCCAGTTGTGCAGCCAACACTGCACCAGAGAGTTCGATTCGAGGGATCGTTAGCGGCTTCGTGGGCGTGACTCGACTCCGTGCGGTCAATAGGGCCGTGCTCACTCTCCCGGATGGATATTGTATTCGGAGATAAACACAGGCTGCGTAAGCTTGCGAGGAGCCGTCACAAAAGACGTGTAGTTGGTGTGACTGTGGCTCACCGTTCTGGTGGCCAAGCCACCGAGGTATTTTCAACTGTTCAATGTTTGGTAAATGATGTCGGAATTCTTCACATCGGGCTTGAAGTATTCTCGATTGGGCCGTCCCAATCGAGAGCGGTTTGTGTTTTGTCGGAGGTCTCGCGTCGCCACTGCCAGATGTCCTTTAGAATACTCTTGGCAGCAGTAGTGACAGGAACTATAAAGCCTAATGGATCATAGAGGCGAGCGACTACTGAAAGAAAGGAACGTTTAGTAAAGGAGGCAGGAAGGTCAAATCGAACCTTGAAGGTATATAAATCCTCGTGTGGGCTCCAATAAAGTCCCAGAGTTTTAATAGTCTCCTGGAAATTTACTTCTACATGTCTCTTTTGAGCCATGTGCTGGTCAGGAATTCCGGATAAAATCTTTGGATGATTTGATGCCCATTTCCTGAGTTCCATTCCAGCCGATTTTAGTGTAGCAATAAGTTGATTTCGTATTTCCAATGCTCCAAGAACAGTATTGTGACCAGTTTGGACGTCGTCGACATATACTTCAGTTAATAAGACTGGAGTTGCTAAGGGGTAGGGATGTTGTTCGTCGTGAGCGAGTTGACGGATTACGCGTATGGCTGTATACGGTGCTGATGCAGTCCCAAAGGCGACAGTATTTAGGCTGTACTCGGCTATTTCGTTTTGATCATTCCTCCATAAGATGCGTTGAAATTGAGAATCCTCCTGGTGCATGTCGATACAGCGATACATTCGTTGGATATCTGCTGCAAACACGTAACGATGTAGCCTCCATTTCATGATGACTCCTCCTAAATCGTTTTGTAGCGGTGGGCCGATGCACAATATGTCGTTAAGGGATTTTCCGTTCGAAGTGGTACATGATGCATCGTACACCACCCGAACTTTGGTCGTTGTACTGTCCTCCTTTATCACGGCGTGGTACATGATGAGAAATACTGTTGACTTGGAGTGATCATTTGATGTCGAGTTTCTGCGGTAATGACTTTGGAGAGTTGCTTAAGATCAAAATATTCCTTAATGGTGGAGTGATATTGTTGTTTAAGTGTGTCGTTTCTGTTTAGCCGACGTTCTAAGAGATGGAATCTATTGAGTGCGATTTGGTGAGACTTTCCGATGACTTGTTCTTTATCAAATTCAGTTTTTAACGGAAGCCGGACCAGGTATTTTCCATTGGGTTGTCGGGTGCAGGTACGCTGGAAATGATCCTCACACCATTGTTCTTCTGCAGTTAAGGTCCTCTCAGAGCTGATTTGATCGAGATCGAAGAAACCCTTTACCAGTGCATCCAGATTAGTCTGATGGCAACGAATGGTTACCACATTTGCCCTTGTTTCATTGCTATGGCCAAACACGATCCAACCCAATTGAGTGAGTTGAGCAATAGGTTGATTTGAAGCTCCTTTCCGTAAATCTGGCAGCAACAAATATGGTATTAGATCTACTCCAAATAACGCGTCGATGCGGCCTGGCCTGGTAAAGGTGGGATCGGCCAAGTGTAATCCCTGAAGATGCTGACAAGTGTCCACGTTGACATTGCTTCTTGGTAAATAAGAGGTTATCGAGTTGAGGACATACGCTGGTCGCACCAGATGGTGAAATTGAGGGTCCGTACATGAGCTTATGGAGAACTCTGTACTAAATCTACAGATATTCTTTGAGTTATCACCGACCCCGGTGATCTGTGCTGTGACTCGGTGACGTGGAAGTCCCAGCAACTGAGCGGCACGTTCTGTGATTAACGTGGCCTTAGAGCCATGATCGATCAAGGCTCGAATAATGGCAGTTTGCCCGGTGCTGTTATTATGTAGTTGTACTAGAGCTGTGGCCAGCAAAATAGATCGAGTTGACTGCGCGGCAGTGGCTATCAGCACTGTAGTGGAATCGGAAGGATGAGCAAGATCGGAGCTCTCGCTTGCTGCGTTCTGAATAATCGGTGATGGGCTGGTATACGTCGTGGGGAAGTGAAGCAGGGTATGGTGACGCTGTCCGCATTGTAAACAATTCTTGTTACTGCCACATTGCGACAAGGGATGATGGATGCTGAGGCAATTTAGACAGGCCTTTGTATGGTCAATGATTCGTTTGCGGGCAAAGCAATCCTTGGACAAAAAATCAGGACACCGCCGCAAAATGTGTTGCCCCTTACAGTGTACGCAAGAGATGGGACCGCTGGTTCCAGTCGTGGTGTGGAACGTGCTGCCCTTGTAGAAGCCGGAACCCTTTTGCTTGGGATTTTGGCGTGGATAATGTGTCGATTTGTTGATCGTAGAGTTGTGCGTGGGCTGTGAACATTTCCGGTTCTCAATGATGTTCATGCTGACGAGGCGATTGTTGAGGAAGGTTACCAAGTCGAGGAAACTCGGAATGTCGCTGGAGTTTTCCAAGCAATGCTCCCAGGCTTGTACAGTTGTCGTAGGTAATCTAGCGATCAAATGATGGACTATCCATTGCGTGCTAGAATGGATATTCGTTTTAAGACTATTGAACTCGTTGATGCATATGTTGGTTACGTTCAGCATATGTTTGATCTCTGATGAGCTTTCCCTTGAGATAAAGGGTAAGTCGTAGAGGGCGTTCATGTGGTGCATGAATTGTAAACGGGGGTTATTATAGCGTTTGATGATGAGATCCCATGCGATTGTGTAGGCGCCATCCGTTAGTTCCATTTGGTGTACATCTTGGTCCTGCTCTTTAGGCAGTGCTTGCTTAAGGAAATGGAATCGTTGAATATTTGACAACGCCTGGTTCTGGTGAATGAGTTGCATAAACAGATCATGGAAAGCTGGCTGGAAAGTTGGACTGCCGCACCAGGGCCGAGCGTTTTAGGAACAGGCGTCGCTTGTTGCTCGGCGCACGCTGGTAGGTGACTGGGGAAAAGTGTTTCGGACTCCGTAGATTTTAAACAGAACGCTGTGATAAATTCCTCTTCGAACTGGTCCGCTACATTATCGACGAAGTAAGGGTGTGTGGGGTAGCCAGCGCTTACAAACTCTTAATGATTCTTAAAGGCGCAGTTGGAAATAGGGCTTAGTTTTCCGAGACGTGCTGTCCTTCTTGAAGTTTACTTGGAGTTGGTTGAGCTGATTGTGAAGATCTTTCTGGAGCGCAAACAAGCTGTCGGCGTTGCCACCCTTTGCCATTGTTTCAGACTCTGCACTGGAAGTGCTCGCTGGCTTGGGCTTGCTCATTTTGCGTATGCACTCACACTTACTTACGTATCTTCCAAAGTGAGAGAGCGACAATGGGCAAGCGTTTGCGCGACACGTGCGATGCAAAGTTTGATTCCGTTATATTCGCCTTTTCTTTGTCGAAGAGTATAAAGGAGTTGAAAAGGAGAATAATGGTTCCATGTTGAGATTAGGTTTCCATTAACGATTTTGATGGAAATGTTGGAGATGACCATGGATTGTGGAGTCGTGTGTGGATTGGTCCCCTCATGGGCCACCAAAAATGTTGTGACAAATGCCGTTCATGGGCGTAATGTCATAGTTGAGCACAGTTCTGCTCGGGGGTTTCAAAGGCTGACCCAAACGAATCCAAACGACTAGACACAATTATGCATTGAACTTCATTTTATTTACTTGCTTAATTTATATTGATTAGTTTTACAATTATTTGAATGGGTCAGCCTTTATCGCGCGTAGTTCCCTCTGACCTTCTTCACTACTCCGATCGCCTTGCTTGCTCTATGATTCTTCTTATAATAATAACTTTACTAGGGGAGAGACCAGACAAGGAAAAGCTTTGCAAAGATTACAGAAATCTGGGTGGATTCTAAGCTCGCTGAAGATGGAGCGATAAATCGAAAAGATAAATAACGCCCGTACAATAATTTATTAACAAACTATGCCATTTTTTTTAGAAAAACAAATATTATTTGAAAAATAAATTTAAAAATCTTTAAATTATGAAAAATATCATAAAATATACAATAAACTATCGTTTCTTTTAACAAGAAAGGAAAGATAACTTCGCGCGGAGCCAAAGTTGATAAACCCTTACAGTTAAACCGGTTAAACCGGTTATATATCGCTAAAATCGGATATAGTTGGAGAATATTATATCCTTATATCCGATCCTTATGAGAATATTATAATATAATCAATTTATAACAATACAAAATCTAAAATAAAGCTTCTATATTCAAAAATACCAAAGTTGGTATTTTTACCAAATACCATTTCCGATCTTTAATTTAGAAGGGCTTTAGCATTTCATGCAGGTTTCCTTTCCGCCGTTGGTTATTTTTCTGTGAGGAACGAAGGACGGGGCATCGATACCTTGTAATTGAGCTGACAACATTATCGGCCCACGCTCCCGGCAGTCCGACCAATCCTCGTGATGCAGTCAAAAAAAAAAAAAAAAAAAAAAACAGAACACCAAACGCATGCATAATTGCTTTATTGTGGGCTTGTCTTGGTTCTGGGTTGTCTTCAGCTTACAGTCTCCAGCCTACAGTCTTCCGTCTACAGTCTCCAGCCTACAATCTCCATCCTCTTTACAGTCTTCGGCCTACAGCTTGCAGTTTCATTTGGCAGGCAGGCAGGTGAGCAAAAGCGTGCCTCTTGCAACAGCAACTGGTAAGTCGAACCTGCTGCTGCTGCTCCCGATGGTGGTACTTCAAGAGCCTATTGGCTGAGGCGAACGGTACCTTTTATTCTTATTTTTATTTTTTACTGAAAAATTGCTTAAATTAAATACAATTCAAATCTTAATCTTCTTCTTACCACAGTGTGCCCTCCTACAATTCACAAGACAATGAAAGCTTTTCGGCGGCATTCACATTACCGCGATTAGCAGGACCGTACTTCAAGATCCGTAACTTAAAAAATACTACATTTCCTATTAATACTGATTTTAACTATCGATTACAATGTTTTGACCGTCGACATCCCCGACCCCGTGAAGACCCGCTTCACTCAAATCTAAAACTGCAAGTTTAGAGACGGGCCGCGACATTGGCCTATTGCCGAGATAGGCCATTATCGTTCATGCGCACAGTGGCGCGTCTGACGACTCCATCAGCTCCGCTGTAGACCTCCTCCACGCTGAAGACCTTGCGCCACTCTCGTTTGGGCAAGGCAGAGCATATCGCCCTGGTGGATGGGCTCCGTTCTCCGGCATCACTTCTCGCGGCGCACTAGCGTAGGCAGGTACTCCATGACCCACCTCCTCCAGAAACGGTCTCGCAGCATACGGGCAATCCTCCATTGCTTTCTCGTAGAACCCTCCTTGGGCAGCTCCGCATCCAATCCAGGCGTATTCGGTAGATTAGGTGCTCCCTTGAGCAGGTCATTTGGCGTCAACGGCGCCTCTTGGTCCGCATCCACCGGCAAGTGGATGAGCGGACGCGAGTTGATTATATTCTCCCCTCTATCAGGAGATTCTCCAACACATGGTCCCTCGGCGCGACTTCCTTCAGGGTATGATGCAGCACTCGCTTGACGCACTGCACCATCCGCTCCCATACTCCGCCCTCAGACGGGTTGGATGGGCAATTAAAAACCCACTCAATGCTCCTGCTCGGCAGATGAAGTTCCTGATCGCTATTATGCAGGAATCCGTTGACAGGTCACGCGACAGCTCCAAATGAATCGCCCTTTGCCGCCTGTGACGGGCAACATTCACCAGCAGTGGCCCAAAGTAGTCCGGTCCTGTATACTTGAATGGCCTCCCGCTCCCATCAACGGGGAGCTCCGCATCCATGTTTTGATGCTTCATCTGGGCGTGGTAGTGTCTTAATACCATCTCCGTAAGACTGTGCCTGTGTGACTGTATCACAGGCCTCCTCGCACTGTACGGCAAGGACATCGCGGCATCGACTCTGCGATAGACTCGCAGAACTTCATGTTCAGACTTCGAATCTCGCTCGAGCTGGCGACGTCCTTTCCGCGTTTCGCCGACCTCATCTCGTCGGGAAACGATTCTAATTGGGCGTGCCTGACTAACAGGTTCTCCGCGGCCTCACACTCCGTTGCAGTGAGTCCATGTTCCTCGAGCTCGCTTCTCTGTTTGCGGCACCGGCGCGCAAACCTCACGACCCAGGCTGTGGTCCTCACCAGGCGACTGAAGTTCGAGAATCTCTGCAACGGGATGACAAATTTATTGTATGCCACCAATGCAAACTCACCGGGCATCTCCTCCTCATCAGGTGCATCTGGAACAGGCTCGGTTCCCTCCTCTGGCGCTGGGCAGCCGCTTGGTAGCTTCCACCGGGTTTCCGGACTAAGGTCCGCCTTGCTCTGCGACCGCGTCGCATCATCCGCTGCGTTGTCAGCTGTAGGCACCCATCTCCACTGGGAAACCTTTAACGACTCCAAAATCTCCACCACTCGATTGCCAACAAACTGCTTGTACTGGCGTTGGGTGCTGCCGATCCATTTCAGCACCGTTTTTGAGTCTGTCCATAACACCGTCTCAATGATGTCCACACTGTGTTCTTCCTTGACAGTGTTCATCACTCTGGTTCCAAGGACCGCTGCCTGCAGCTCCAATCGTGGGATCGACATTGTTTTCATCGGCGCACACTTCGTCTTTGCGTACACGAAGATAACCAGCACGTTGCCATCCTCGTACGTGACCCTCCAATAGGCCACCACCGCGAATGCAGATTGACTTGCATCCACGTGGAACTCGATGGTCCGAACTGCTCCACGTCCCAAATAGTGGCGAGGACATCGGAACTGTCCCACGGCATCCATCTCTCTGCGCCAGGCAGCAAAGGCTCTGCCTATCTCCTCCGGCAGTGGTTCGTCCTAATGGATCTTCTGCCTCCAGATCTCCCGCAGCAACAGCTTCGATGTAATCATAAGGCAGCACAAGAACCCCAATGGGTCGAACGTTGACATCAGCAGGCTCAAATACTTCCTCTTTGTAGGGACTCGATCTCCACTTATGACGCTTTTTGGCACTCGTACATACTCCACGTTGAATCTGAAGTCATCCGTGGCTACCTGCCAACGCATTCCAAGGATCTCCTGCTCAGACTCACCCCATCCGACGCTCTTGACTTGTACAGGTGGTCCCAAAGCCGCTTCCACGATGGGTGAGCTGGATGAAAACTGGCATAACTCGAATCCAGCCTCCGCGTGTATCTCCTTGACTCGGGTGGATACATCAATAGCTTCGCTCTCCGTAGCGAAATTTGTCCACGTAGTCATCGACGAAATGGTGGTGGATGATGGCCTTGACTGCCCTCGGATCTGAATCCCGAAACTTCAGGGCGTTCACCGTCTTCACGTAATGCGCAGTGCTCGGCGAGCAGGCTGCTCCAAATGTCCTTACGTTTATCTCGTACACATCCGGGTCTCGATCGTCGTTACCATCTCTCCAAAGGAATCGTTGGGAACAATCGATCCTCATGTCGGATCAGCACTTGGTGGAACATCTTCTTGATGTCACCGCAGACTCCGACTGCTCCTTCCCTGAAGTGGAAGAGCACGGCTGGCAAGGGCTTGTAGTGGTGAGGCCCCTTGTCCAGCGTCGAGTTTAGTGAGGTTCCTCCAACCTTGGCTGCAGCATCAAACACAAGACGGACCTTACCGTGCTTGTTCGTATTTTCGACACCGAAATGTGGCAAATACCACAGCTTGTCGCTCTTCACCGCGACCACATCCGGCTGCAGCTTTTTCGCATATCCTTTGGACACGTAATCCTTGATTATCCGATCGTATTCTAGCGCCAACGGACCGTTGCGCTTCAACTTCTTCTCGACGTTGATCAGCCGTCTGTGCGCCATCTCGTAGCTCCGTGGCAGGACAGCATGGTCACCTTCCAGAGCAATCCCGTCTGGAAGCGACACCCCACTTTCACCGTGGGGTCTTCGAGGATCCTTTGGGCCCGTGCGTCATCGCTGGCTGCGACCGGTGGCGCGAGCTTCACACCAAAGCTTTCCCTCCACTATCTTTTCCATCGTATCGTCCATTGATACGGCTAGAAGGCAGGACCTCGGCTACGGCGTAGTTGATTGTCCACTTACTGGCCCAAACACAACCCATCCGAGCTCGGTTGCGGCCGCATAAGGTCCCTTTCTGGCAAACCGCCACCTCGTCCTAAGAGGCAATGAGCAACTTCAGCGCCACGTTGCTGTAGGGCTTCATCGGCAGTCGCGAATCCTTATGAACGCCCTGGAACTTTCGTCGACATAACGTCTGCATCGGCAGACTCAGGCTCGAAACGGCGTACACGTACCTCTTCGGGTGACGAGTGGTCTTCCCAGCTCCACTTATCGCCAGGCTCACCACATGGTGGGCTCCCTGCTGGCCCTTCCTCCAAACTATTGTATGTTTAGCTGTCGATGTTCGCCTCGCACTCTCAGATCCCTCCGTAGCTCGTCGTCGATCATCGTGACGCTTCATCCATGAGCGCGTATGTGTCCACCTGGCGACCAGCTCCGTACAGAGTTACTGGCCGTATACGGAACTAAAGTCGGCCTCCTTCGACGTCAATACTTAAATTCCTCTGCACGGGCACCTCTGCTGTCTGCGGGGCCCTTATCTTCAGGCTGTTTCTGCGGACAGCCGACTGCTGGCTCCTCTCGTGGTCCCTGTAACCACCTCGTGGCGAAGACCTCCTATCCGGGCTGCGTCTGGAAACTGCTGACATCTGGTTTCCTCCGTTGTGTCGCCTGAAGCCACCTCGTGCTCCGGTCTTCTTTGCCCTTCGTCCTCTCCATGTAACAGACGGTGATGCAATCTGCGGCATCCGTTAATCTGGCACTCGCCATGCACATCGCAGAAAGCACACTCCGTAAGCAGAGCCGATGCCTCTTCACCATGCTCCATCTTCCCGGTGGCGAAGCTCCGATGAACTCCCTGCAGCTCGTCGTAGCATGTTGCCCTCCACAAATTGGGCAACCTCCATGCCGATTATCCCGCTGCTCGCATCTGTTCTGGTCGACGCTCGCATGTAAAACTCGTACGCACGATGTTTGCTTACCCCCGTAGCCACTCGCTGAAGTGCGCTACAATGGGAAAGGGCTGGATCGATGCACCGTGCCTGGCCCAATCCACTAGCTTTCTCGTAGGAAGCTTTGCCACAAGCTCCTCCATGAGGGTGGGGTTCCCCAGATGCTGCTCCGCCTTCGCCGACTGCAAGAAGGCCGTGAGGTTACTAACTCGGGTTGCGAAGGGGACGATCCTCACCAGGTGCTTCTCCGTAATCGGCGGCACCTCTCGCACGCTGTTCAGCTGGCTGCGTATAAGCTGCTCCGGTCGGCCAAACCTAAAGCGCTGCTCCATCACGGCGCTAGCGTTCGCAGGGTGAATAAGCAGAGACTTTACTTTACAGAGACCATATACAGGCAAGCCTCCTTGGCCCATTCGCTCCTTGGGGGTCATCCAGGAGTAGGATCTAACAAATGGTGATGCAGTTGCTACGTTGTGGATGCTCCCGCACGGTAGCACAAATCCATGCTCTGTCTGCGCAGCACTTGTAGCACACAGTGGCTCAACAGGATGATTGCTAGTCATTAGCAACGGTGGTCCACTTCAAGATGGCGGCAGCGTGTAGGCCCCACTGCTCGCACCGAAACTGCTATGTGGGACCGGCCCGACCCCGTTAGTTGGGTCCTCACCGTTCGATGTGGCTAATGGCGGTCCGCTCCACGATGGCTCCCGACGCTCCACTTTTGGTGCCTTTTGCGCTTGGGCCAACTGCGATTGGCGCGCTATTAGCAGTGCTCATGTTCAAGGCTTTAACAATCTTCAGCTCGTTCTCCAACGCCGTAATATTCTCCAACAGGTACGCCATGAGTGGCTGGCCCACCTCCGGCTCTGAGCTCGCAGCTGTGACAGCAGTACTCCTTGATTGGGACGCTACTGTAGTCGCCGTAGGGGCTGGGCGAGAAATGGCCGCCGCCGTGGTTATGTTCACCCGCGGCCGGTTTTCTGCTGCACTACTCGCTGGCTGCTAATCCGCTCGCGTTCTTGCCGCTGATGCTTGGCGCTCCTTGTGCCTCCTCACATGACGCTGGCTGCGTCTCCGTCCGTACTCAGTGTTCGGCGCTGGCTGCGCCCTCTATGTCGCTGGCTACGACTCCTCTGCTGGTACGGGGACTGCGCTCCGTGCGCTCCTGAAAACTTTTTAGCTGGTCGTGAAGCCGTCCTCCAGCGCTAGTTGCCCCTGGAGTCTCCTTAGGACTCCGCATAAAAGCTTTTGTCTTGCCTCATGCGGAGTGGCCTTAAACGGCTCCCCACACGCGTAGGTCCAAAAGAAAGGTAGTACTTCAAAGGCTATGGCGAACGGAACGTTTTATTCTGAAAAATTGCTTAAATTAAATAAAATTCAAATCTTATTCTTCTTCTTACCGCATTGTGCCCTCCTACAATTCAAAAGACAATAAAAGGCACTTTTCGGCGACATTCACATTACCGCGATTAGCAGGACCGTACTTCAAGATCCGATAACTTAAAAAATACTACATTTCCTATTAATACTGATTTTAACTATCGATTACAATGTTTTGACCGTCGACAAAGACAAAAAATTAAACATTATGACCAGTGAATAAAATTCCAAGGAAGTTTGTCCGTCATTTTGTCATCCGACACGTCAGTCACTAATTTCCCAATTCCGCTAATTTCTCATAATAAAATTAATAAAAACATAATTATTTTTACAACAATAGTAATAGAATGAAATTAAAAATATTAATAATAAAATAAATATAAAAATGAAAAACATAAGTAAATATAAAAATAATCATAAAACTTAAACTTTTCAAAAACTGAGACAACCGCCCACTATAAAATCGAACCCAGGACCCCAAGGATCAATAGCGCGCGCTTTCCATCTAGGCTACCCTCCTGTCACCGTTTGGCCGATCACGGGAATGCCTTATAACACTCAGGACAGTTGTTGAAGTGATGTATAACGAGCGTTTTATTCTACAAGAAAATTGTTCTTAACCTGATACATAATTACTTATCCTACATACCGCAGTTTCTCTTCCCCTTTCTGTGATGGCGCAAATCGATGTGCTTTTTCGCCAAATTATTTTTCCCAAGCTACGATTTTAGTGTGAACAGATAACATAAACTTAAAATCCTAAACATAAAAAATACTGAACACTAATCTTAACTATCGATAGCCACTAGTTCGTTCCGCGACATCCCCACCCCCGTGAAGCAGCCGCATTCACCATGTCCAGGACAGCTAGCTTCGAAGCGGGACGCATAGTCGTCTTGGCTTGATCGGTAGTCCGCACCGCTGCTCGACGAGGTACTCCATCCTTCCCGGTGAACACCTCTTCCACGACGCCTCGTTTCCATTCCCTTCGTGGTATGGCTGGATCGCAGATGAATACCAGGTCTCCTCGACGGATGGGCTCGACGCGCTTGCACCATTTCTCCCTGCGCACAAGAGTTGGCAGGTACTCATGCACCCAACGCTTCGCGCGATCGCGCATCATCCTTGCTATGCGCCACTGCTTCCACTAGGAACTAAGCGGATCTCACGGGCTCCTGTCCATCATCCTTGGGGAGATCTGGGATATCCGATGCTCCTTTCAGCAAATCGTTAGGCGTCAGTGGAGCCTCCTGGTCCACCGTCACCGGTAGATGAGTGAGCGGACGAGAGTTCACGATGCTCTCCGCCTCAATCAGCAGGTTCTCCAGTACATGCTCCTTGGGCGCGAGCTCCTGCATTGTGTGCGCCAACACCTTCTTCACGCACTGCACCATCCTCTCCCAGGCACCGCCTTCAGCTGGGTTCGCCGGGCAGTTGAAGATCCATTCGATTCCCTTAGACGACAGCTCGCCCTGGATCTGTGCAGGCTCGAACACTTCGCTGAACCTCTTGGCCTCGCGGTCGGCTCCAACGAAGTTCTACCCATTGTCGCTCCTTATCCTGACCACTGGTCCACGGCGACTCATGAAGTTCCTCATGGCGATTATGCAGGAGTCGGTGGACAAATCGTGAGCCATATCCAAGTGGATAGCCCTCGTGGTCAGGCACGTAAACAGTGCCACCCACCTCTTCTCTGTGCGACGTCCAACTGTCACAAAGAACGGCCCAAAGAAGTCCATGCCAGTAGACTTAAATGGCCATCCGTTGGCCTGTAGCCGATCCGCAGGCAGGGGGCCCATCTCGGGCTGTGTGGGTCGTGCCTTCCGCAGCTTGCAAACGTTGCATTTGCTCACCACCCTCCGTAGTAGTCTCCAAGTTCGTTATCCAGAACATGCTCCGAATCGATCCAATCGTCGCCTCCGCGTTTTGGTGGCACATCTTTTCGTGGTGTTGCTGCACGATCATCTCTGCCAGCGCCTCCTCGTGAGACAGTATGATCGGCCGACGTGCGTTGTATGGCACACACGTCGCGTCATCGATCCTTCCACTGGCTCTCAATACTCCGTCCTCGTCAAGGTATGGGGCAGTACGTGCAGTCGGCTGTCCTTGGCGACGTTTCCTTGGCTGTCTTAAGCAAACGCTTCTCGCTGCGACTGCCGTATCAATGCGCGCTTTGCTTCAGCGCACTCCATCGCGGTCAATCCGTAGACCTCTTCATCGCGACGTATTCCACGGCATCGTCGAACAAATCTGAGCGCCCACGCAGTCGTCCTCACCAGTCGATTATAGCTGGAGAACCTCTGCAGGGATATAAAATTTACCAAGGCGAACTCACATTTCATTTCCTCGTCGTCGGTCGTCGAAGGAATCCAGTCCTCGCTCGATCTCGGCCAGCTCTCCTCTGTTCCTCGTAGAAACGGCGGTCCGCTTAGCCATCGCGAACCGATGCTCAGGTCCACGGCCTTGCGCGGCCTTGTCGCGTCATCCGCCACGTTTTCGGCGGACGGGATCCATCTCCACTGGGACGCCTCTGTCGATTCCAAAATCTCCGCCACCCGGTTTCCGACGAACTGTTTGTATCTCCGGTGGGTGTTGCTTATCCAGTGCAACACAGTCTTGGAGTCCGTCCATAGCGCACAGCTGCTGATCGCCACACCGTGCTCCTGCTTGACGGTGTCCATCAATCTCGTGCCCAATACCGCTGCTTGGAGTTCCAGTCGCGGGATTGACATGGTCCTCATCGGGGCGCATTTCGTTTTCGAGCTTATGAAGTGCGCCTGCACGTCTCCGTTCTCGTACGTGGCCCGCCAGTAGGCCGCTGCTGCGAACGCCGATTGACTGGAGTCCACGAAGATGTGCAGCTGTAGCGTCCGCACTCGTCCGCCGCCAAAGTAGTGGCGCGGGCATCGGAACTCCTGGATCCGACTCATCCCTTGCCGCCAATCCTCGAAGGCTGCGGCCAATTCATCCGGTAGCGGCTCGTCCCAGTCGACTCCTCTCCGCCAAATCTCCCTCAGCAGCAGTTTGGCAGTCACCATGTAGCAGCTCAGGAACCCAATCGGGTCAAACGTAGATATCACCAGGCTTAGGAACTCCCTCTTGGTAGGGACTCGTTCCCCCATCATCACGTTCCTCGGGACTCGATGGTACTTGACGCCGAACTTGAAATCATCGGTAGCCGGCTGCCAGTACATCCCAAGTACCTTCTCCTCAGCTTCGGTCCATCCGACGCTGGCGATGGACTCAAGTGGGTTCAGCGCTCTGACCACACTTGCCGAACTGGAGGTAAATCGGCACAAATCAAAACCTGCTTCAGCGTGAATTTCCCTCACCCGTTTCGAGATGGCGATGGCTTCGTCCTCGCTGGCGAAACTGTCGACGTAGTCATCCACGTAGTGGTATTCGTTGATGGCCAGGGCTGCTCGCGGGTCCGTGCTGCTGTACCGCAAGGCATTCACGGTCTTCACGTAGTCCGCCGAACATGGTGAGCAGGCCGCTCCGAACGTCATCACTGCCATCTCGTATACGTCCGGCTCTCGCTGGTCGTCTCCGTCTCTCCACAGAAACCTCTGGGCGCATCTGTCCTTCGGCTGCATCAGTACCTGATGAAACATCTCCTTGATGTCTGCACAAACTCCAACCGCTCCTTCCCGAAAATGGAAGAGCACTGCTGGGAGGGGCTTGTAGCGCTGGGGGCCTTTCAGTAGCGCTGAATTCAAGGACACACCGTCCACCTTGGCAGCCGCATCGAAAACCAGCCGGATTTTCCCAGGCTTGTTCGGGTTTTCCACTCCGAAGTGCGGCAGGTACCACACTTTGCCCTCCTGAAACCTCTGGACTTCCTGGGCCTCCCGTCGTCGTGCGTATCCCTTCTTGACATAATCGTCCATTATCCGGATGTAAGCCGACGCGAAGTGCACATCGCGCTTTATTTTACGCTCTATGTTGACAAGCCTCCTGAGGGCCATGCTGTAGCTCTCCGGCAATCTCACTTCATCGTCCTTCCATAGCAGCCCGGTCTCGTATCTCTGACCTACGTTTGGTCGTCTTCTCCAGGGTGCTCACGGCCCGTGCGTCGCCGCTATCTCCGACTGACGGCTCCAGGTCCACTCTGCCAGCTGCGACTGGCTGCACCGGTTTCGCTCCGAAATTCTCGGTCTCGAAGTAGTCGCTGACCATCTTCTCCAGAAGATCATCCTGGGGCACGGCTAGGAGGCACGAACTCAGAAGCGGCGAGCTCGGCTTTCCGTTCACCGGTCCATATACCACCCATCCAAGTGCGGTGTCTGCTGCAAACGGCCCTCCAGATCCATAACTTTTGGTTCTGAAGGGTACTCCTAAATACGCATGATCCAGTCCAATTAGGATCCTCGGCGTCGCATTGTTGTACGGCATCACCGGCAGACGCGTGTTCGCCTTCACTGCCTGTACATCCTCCTGACGCAGGCTCTGCATCGGAAGGTTCAGATTGGCCACTCCGTACACATTTTTCAGCCCCTGGCGCTTTGGTTTGCCCGCTGCGCTGATCTGCAGGCTGACCACCTTCGTGTGCTCTTTGGCGGATTTTCCACCAAACCATTGCACATTCAGCTGTCGAATCTCGCCTTTCAGGTTCAGGCTGCGGATGAGCTCGTCGTCGATGAGTGTGACAGACGATCCTTCATCCAGCAGTGCGTACGTGTCGACCTTCGTATTCTCGCCGTACAGCGTCACGGGTAGAATCCTGAACAGCAGGTGGCATCCAATTGAGTCGATGCTGAGGTTTCGGTGCGGCAACTCCTGGCGATCGCCCTTCATCCCGCTCACGTCGCGCGTCTACAACTGCGGCCGACGTAGGATGGTTCCTTTCGCTGGAATCCACTGACCGTGGCACTCCCCTCCGATTGTTGCCGTCTCTGTACGGCTGTCGGTCCTGATCCCTCCTGTGGCCCCCATCTGCGACTAACGGCCGTTTGGATCGTTCAGGTACTTCGTGGAGCAGGTGGTGATGCCTCATCTGGCATCCGAGGACGTTGCATCCGCGGCTCTTCCTGCAGAACCGGGACATGTGTCCGGGCTCCAGGCACGAGAAGCACAGTCGTCGCTTCCTCGCGGACTCGATCCGTGTCGTTGTAGAGGCTCTGATGAAGTCCTTGCAGTCCCTGACCTGGTGCTGTCCCTCGCATATAGGGCAGCATCTGGGGCGGTCGACATATCGCTCCTCCTCGCGAACACTATTCGCGTGCAGAATCCTTCGCTTCGGTTGTTCCCTGGCTCCGGCGTCCGTGACAGTGCACACCAGTCATGGAGCCACTCGCTCAGGTGCGCCACCGTCGGATACGGCTGTATCGTGGCCGCGTGCCTTGCCCAGTCCAACCTCTTGCTTAGCGGCAACTTGGCTATCAGCTCCTCCATTAGGGTTGGGTTGGCTAGGTGCTGGCTGCCGGTCGCGGTCGACTGCAGGAACGCTGACAGATTGCTAACCTTCGTCGCGAACGGCACGATCCTCGCGATGTTGGCCTCCTGAATCGGCTGCACTTCGCGCACGCTCTCCAATTGGCTGCGGATCAGTTGCTCCGGGCGTCCATACCGGAATCGTAGCTGCTCCATAAACGCTTGTACGTTGCTGGGATGGATGAGCAACGACTTTACTGTTTCGCGAGCCTCTCCCTTCAGGGCTTTCACTAGCCTCTGGTTGTTCTCCAACTCGGTGCACTGGTAGGCTGCAGTTGTCTCCGTGAACGCGCACAGAAATATTGGCCATTCCTCCAGCTGACCCTCGAAATCGGGAAGATCAGGTGGTCTGCGTGGCGTCCATCCTTGAATGCTTGTCGTCGGCGCTCCATATGATATGGGCGATGGCGCAGGTACCTCTGGGTGAACATAACCTAGCACCGGCTGTGCTGCGGCGGTCACACAAGATGGCGGAGAATAGCGCAGTATTGTTGTTGTTGACACTGGTTGCCCGTTTGCCCAATGGCCGCCAAGCGTCGGCGCCAAATTCGCACTCCATTGTGGCGGCAAATTTTCACTCACTTGTGCCGGCAACTGCAGCGATGGCGTCACTCCGAGATCCGTTTGCAGATTGTCCCTCATCTGCCCGGGCAGGTTTTCGTTCAAACTCTGCCGTGGCGCTGCTCCATGATGTGGCAGCGTTCCAATCGAACATGGCGGTGTATTCGCTGCACCGCTCACTCCAACGCCGCATGCCCCGATTCCAACGGGATCTCTGGCGGCCTCTGCTTGTCCTCCACTTGCTCTTGCCTTCGCCAGCTCCGACTCCAGACGTGCGATCCTTTCCATTAAGGTCGCCAATACAGTTGTGGAAACCGTAGTCTGCCCCGTCGCTTCGGGCTGCAGGTTACTGGCCGCTTTCCTGGATAATTACTTATCCTACATACCGCAGTTTCTCTTCCCCTTTCTGTGATGGCGCAAATCGATGTGCTTTTTCGCCAAATTATTTTTCCCAAGCTACGATTTTAGTGTGAACAGATAACATAAACTTAAAATCCTAAACATAAAAAATACTGAACACTAATCTTAACTATCGATAGCCACTAGTTCGTTCCGCGACACCTCCAGTTGATTTAATGATACTTAAAATTGGTTTTAAAGTAAGCGCGGGAACCTATACCAAATACAGAGCTGAAGAGTAAAGATAATAAAAGATATTTCTGATCTCGTTGCTCTCACCTTTAGCTTCTCCGGTGCCGCCCTCGACGCCGGTTGCCATGATTTATTTTATAAACAAATTCCACGATTGTATGCTAAATAAAATGTAAACAAATGCTTCTAGCCAATTGCCATTTACAGGGAACAAACAGATGTTCCGAAAGGGAAATATGGTAAATAGGTTTAATTAAAATGTTTGCAAATATTGTTAAATAATAAACCCATTTTAGTATATTTAGTTTTATAATTATAAAAGAGAATATATAATTATAATTATAATTATTTATTTTTTATAAATAATAATATATAAATAAATAATGGAGAATATGAAAGCTGGAACCACCTTCCAAGACAATTTCTAGGATAATCGCCAGCTTAAGGTGCTTGCATTTTATAACTTAATCAGCCACGATTTGTTGTGCTGTGTGTTTGATTTATCGCTGGGTGACCACCCACCCGCTCTATACCATATTGGCACGCCGTTCCTTAAGTGGTGCAAGGATGACTAATTAGCTATGTTCATAACGCAGAACGAACAAGAAATCCCCGCTGTATTGGATCAAAATGACGATCGATTGGGGTTCGATTTGAACGTTTGAAACTTTCATCGTTCCAAAGATGTTACGTTTTAAAAATAGTATTCTTTTCTTCCGTCTCTCCTCTGCCAGCCGTTTGTCGTGAAACCCGCTCTTAAATGTTTTCATTTTTACAGCGGGTTCCACGATGACGTATTAGCCTGCTAATATGACGTAGAACCCGCACTTATCGAGATTTTTACAGCGGGTTCCACTACAAACTGAGGCGATTTTAAGGTGATTTTAAAATTTAGTATTTTTTTGATTGGATTATAAATTTTGGAAAACACTTTAAAATAATAAAAATATAATATAAATAGATTTCAAATAAAAAAAACGTGGACGTCCTGAGCCTGATTTGAACTCATTTTACTCTGCACATTAGCGAAGCACTCTACCACTCGTCTATCCTTCATTCGGTGTCGCGAGAAAAATTTCTCAAACTTAACTTGTCGCGCTGTGGAAACTTAATTTGTCGACAACGGCCAACAATCTGTTGTGCAGCAGTTTTTTTTTTTGCCAAATATAGATGAGGCTGAATCACTTATTCCAGCAAAAAATAATAATACTCAGGGTATTCTTTGGATTTATTAACACTAATTTGCCAAAATACAACAAAATGGTCGACCGTTTCAAAGAAAACCATACGCAATGGCTGGCATCATCTTTAAAAATTGAGTTTTTTAAAGATGATATTCCACACGAAAAGGCTGGTCGCAAACGCTTGAAATACACTGAGCCAGGACCCAGGTTAAAGCGAAAATTTGCATCTGATCTGGTCGATCAAACTGAAGATTCCATGCGATGCGATTCGATTTCCATGCGAAGATTCCAACAGAATTGTTGTTGCATGCAACTTCTACATTGGCCAAAAAATTGAAAACGGGCGACTCTTCTCCTCTACTGCAAAAAGAATAGAGAATATAGAAAATATAGCTGGTATGACGAACCAATATAAGCAGGAAAGAGATGACAACAGTAAGTCCTGAAAATGCTTTAGCCTTTTTAATTGAAAACAATTCAACAAAACGACAATAATTAAGATAAAAGTCATAAGTAAGCACCATGTATGCGATATTTTTCCCCCTTATTCGGAAGTTACAAAAAAGAAATTAAAATGCAGACCAGAACAAGAAAAATTAACTTATTCTGAATCTAAAGTTTAAGTATCAATGCAGAATTAATTAAATCATTCTACTGACCGCATATTTGAAATGTAGAAATACGTATTTGTTCATTCGCAAGCAACCCATTGCAAATTAATTTTTAGTTATGGGTTTGATGGTTCAATAGAAAAATGTATATATAAGCAGCGATTTCAGCGATAACTTAGATCAGTCACTGATTGTAACCACAATAATTCCCTTGAAATTAATAAATTCCAAATATCTAATTATTTGGTTAAATCCTTCTCCTCAATCGGTCAGATTCTGTCGACCCTTTAAAAAGGGATTTATTAGAGAAACAACTAAACTTATAAAAAATGAAAAAACGAACTTGGACGAGCCAATAAAAAACCTTGATGCCCACATCTACACGAGGGGAATCCAAAAATAATAGTGAAATATGAAGCACATTTGAATATAGGAGTGAGGGCGTGGTCCAATAAAATAAAATCCGTAATTCTATCTTTATAAAATAATAACATTGCACTATGGGCTAAAAGTCCCCCAAAAGATTTACCAATTTTGAAGATAGAAACCCAAAACTTTGTACATAGCCAAAAAAGGATATTTCGCTGCTTTTTTGTGCTAGAAGCAGTTAAACAGTACCAAGCTTATTTCGTTTCTTATTCTTCCTTTTTTTGATTTTTGCTTCAGTGTAACTGGAGCATATTCCAGTGAAAGTGTGGTAAATATCAAATAAATAATAAAAACACAAAATAAATATTAAAAACAGTGACAGTAAATCAGTAATAAACAAAGGATAAAAGAGGTAATAATTATAAAAAAAATTAAAAATTTAATTTAAAACAATATTGGTTTTAATTTTAATAATGATTTTTTTATAATATTAGATGCAATTACTTCGCCGGGCTATTCAATTGCAAAAAAAATGCAATTCAAAAAAAAAAAAAATGCCTCAAGCAACAACAACACATAATTTTTGCACACATAACACATAAATATTTTTAAGCCAAATGAAATGGTCTCATTCTGTGAATTTATAATATATATAATAAATTTTATAAATTTTTAAAAATGAATTAAATGTATTTCTATTATATTAAAAAATTTTATATATATTAAAAAACAATAATTTATAAAAAACAAAAATCTTTTTCTGGGTATGTAATAGAGGTCTGCATGAATAGCTAAAAAACGACATTCAAATGCACAACCTTGAAAATGAATTGAGTGAGATAGAATGCTGAGACGAAAATTAATGAATGAGTGAGTGCGACTGTATAGGTCTCACTCGCACAACATTCGGGGGTTGAAAACCGAATTGAATGAGTTAGAGTTACAGTTCGCATTCGAATTGTTTCGAATGCATTCTAGAATGTACCATACAACTATGCATATTTGCCTGTTTTTTAGACGCTGATAATAAAATAATTGAAAAGTGAGCGCAAGTCATTGTTTTTTTCCCAAAAATATTCATTATTATGTTGTATATTTTATTTTAAATATTTTACTTATAAAAATGTAAAAATATTTTCAATATTTATTAATAATTACTTTTCCAACACAATTATGCCGCTAAAAAAATTTTATAAAATAGTTTAATTTAGAAAAACTAAAGAAAACTAAACAAAAAACACTAAGATAATTATAATAACAGTTAAAAACCATAAGTAAAAAAACACTTTCATTATAATTCACCTTTCCTTCAATTCCCTCATTGTTAAAAAAGTATTAAAGCAGCGTTTTGCTCAATAGAAGAAAATAAATGACCATTTCCCCCATAACTGGGAGCCGTACATCCATATAGGTTTTAGTACCGAGTTGTACAGCAGGACTTTATATTCAAGGCTAAGAGGTGACCGAGCGTTGATAAGCCAATGAAGGCCGCTGGCTTTTAGCTTTAGGTGTGTTCTTTTGGCTTCAATGTGCCGGCGCCATGTGAGTCTTCTATCGAGATGTACTCCTAGGTATGTTACTTCGTTTGCTTGTGGGAGTAGAGTGTTGTTTAGTGTTATCGGCGGGCAGTTTTGCCTGTTCAGAGTGAACGTAACATGCTTGCACCTGCTCAATTGTTCCATGCTTTTCACGAAACCCAAATTGGTGTGACGGGATTCCTCCCTGGATTCTCAGGTATGTGTTTATCCGAGTCATTAGGCATTTTTCAAAGAGTTTAGATAGGCAAGAGAGTAGGCTTATAGGTCTATACGACGTGGGGATAGTGTGGTCTTTTCCTGGCTTTGCTATCATTATTATAATTGACTTTTTCCATCTCAATTGACTGGAAAGTGGCCAAGTTTTGCGATGGCATTAAATAGCTGGGTGAGAGTGCAAACGGCGCAGTATGGGAGCTTAATGATCATTTTGGGAGTTATGAGGTCGCAGCCTGGTGATTTTTTCGGATTCAATTGTCGTTTGATGATGTTAACGATTTCGTTTGGGCGAAACTCAATCGGCTCATGTTGAGGCTGGGGCTCATCTGATAGAGTCGGCAAAGTAAACGCATTGGTGGCAGGATTTGGTTGGAAGACATTTTTAAGGTGTTTGGCAAACGTGCTGGCTCTGTCTGCGTCGCTGCGCGCCCACCCGCCTGTGGAATTTCTAATAGGCATCACGGTTTCTTTCGCTGAGCTCAGAGTTGGGTGAGCTCTCCATAGTGAGTGTTTCGTACTGTTAGTTGACAGTTGCTCTATGTAGCGGTGGTGGACATACGTTTCTTCTTGCTGTAGAGCTTGATCAAGTTGACGTGAGGCATGTTTAAAGCGTTGCTTAGCAGATGGCGATCTGTGACATTGCCATTCTCGACGTAAGCGTCGCTTTTCGAGGACGAGCTGTTCGATTTGTAGATTTGTCTTCTTTTGAATGCGTTGTGTGTTCGTAGTTTTAGGTGTTGAAGCTCGAGCTGCAGAGACGAGTACAGACTCCAGCGAATTAACAAAGCTGTCTACGTTGGCTTCGTCGCTGAGGTGAGGACTTAGCTCAATGTGTGAGCTGATGTACTTCCTGTACTTAACCCAATTGGTTTTATGTGAGGTCAGATTTGATGATTGATCCCATGTTCCTGGGTGTTGGAGTAGAGTAAAAAGGACAGGCGAGTGATCAGATGAAAGATCCGAAAGGCATTCGGCCGATATCAAATTTTTAGGAATGTTTTTGGTAATCGCAAAATCAATTAAATCGGGAAGTTTCTTTGGGTCAGCCGGCCAGTATGTTGGTGTGCCAGAAGAAGCATAGTCTAGCTTGTTCTTAGCTTTGATAATTGCATTATAGAGCTGCTTTCCTTTTGGGGTCACGAGGCGAGATCCCCAGTGTGTGTGCTTGGCATTGTAGTCACCTGCCGCTATGAAGTGGTCTCCGAGTGAGTTGAAGAACTGCATAAACTCATCTTCGGCTATGGTGAAGCGTGGGGGGCAGTATACGGCAGCTAGAGTTAATTGCTTGCCAATATTTAGGTGTATATTTATTGATGTGGCCTGTAGGTAGTTTTTTGCAAATTTCGTATGATAATGGTGCTTGATACGGCTTCTGATTAAAATTCCAGTCCCGCCGTGTGCTTTACCATCTGGATGATTTGTTCCATAGTAGAGGTCTGCAGGAATACATTATTATTGCCTCAGCCATAGAATACATCCGAATGGAATAGAATGAATGAGTGCAAGAGACACAACGAATTGAGTGAGAGGGAGTGGGAGAGTGAGAGAGCATTCTAACTCATGGGCATTCCCTTGCTTTGAAACAGAGTGAATTGGGGTGGGAAGTAAAAAGAGTGCTTTTGGAATGAGGAATACAGCCGAATGTCTCGAATGGTTTTTAACACACTCTATGCATTCATTTATTTTCTTCTATTGAGCAAAACGCTGCTTTAATACTTTTTTAACAATGAGGGAATTGACGGAAAGGTGAATTATAATGAAAGTGTTTTTTTACTTATGGTTTTTAACTGTTATTATAATTATCTTAGTGTTTTTTGTTTAGTTTTCTTTAGTTTTTCTAAATTAAACTATTTTATAAAATTTTTTTAGCGGCATAATTGTGTTGGAAAAGTAATTATTAATAAATATTGAAAATATTTTTACATTTTTATAAGTAAAATATGTAAAATAAAATATACAACATAATAATGAATATTTCTGAAAAAAAACATTGACTTGCTTTCACTTTTCAATTATTTTATTATCAGCGTGTAAAAAACAGGCAAATATGCATAGTTGTATGGTACATTCTAGAATGCATTCGAAACAATTCGAATGCGAACTGTAACTCTAACACATTCAATTCGGTTTTCAACCCCCGAATGTTGTGCGAGTGAGACCTATACAGTCGCACTCACTCATTCATTAATTTTCGTCTCAGCATTCTATCTCACTCAATTCATTTTCAAGGTTGTGCATTTGAATGTCGTTTTTTAGCTATTCATGCAGACCTCTATTACATACCCAGAAAAAGATTTTTGTTTTTTATAAATTATTGTTTTTTAATATATATAAAATTTTTTAATATAATAGAAATACATTTAATTCATTTTTAAAAATTTATAAAATTTATTATATATATTATAAATTCACAGAATGAGACCATTTCATTTGGCTTAAAAATATTTATGTGTTATGTGTGCAAAAATTATGTGTTGTTGTTGCTTGAGGCATTTTTTTTTTTTTTGAATTGCATTTTTTTTTGCAATTGAATAGCCCGGCGAAGTAATTGCATCTAATATTATAAAAAAATCATTATTAAAATTAAAACCAATATTGTTTTAAATTAAATTTTTAATTTTTTTTTATAATTATTACCTCTTTTATCCTTTGTTTATTACTGATTTACTGTCACTGTTTTTAATATTTATTTTGTGTTTTTATTATTTATTTGATATTTACCACACTTTCACTGGAATATGCTCCAGTTACACTGAAGCAAAAATCAAAAAAAGGAAGAATAAGAAACGAAATAAGCTTGGTACTGTTTAACTGCTTCTAGCACAAAAAAGCAGCGAAATATCCTTTTTTGGCTATGTACAAAGTTTTGGGTTTCTATCTTCAAAATTGGTAAATCTTTTGGGGGACTTTTAGCCCATAGTGCAATGTAATTATTTTATAAAGATAGAATTACGGATTTTATTTTATTGGACCACGCCCTCACTCCTATCTTCAAATGTGCTTCATATTTCACTATTATTTTTGGATTCCCCTCGTGTAGATGTGGGCATCAAGGTTTTTTATTGGCTCGTCCAAGTTCGTTTTTTCATTTTTTATAAGTTTAGTTGTTTCTCTAATAAATCCCTTTTTAAAGGGTCGACAGAATCTGACCGATTGAGGAGAAGGATTTAACCAAATAATTAGATATTTGGAATTTATTAATTTGAAGGGAATTATTGTGGTTACAATCAGTGACTGATCTAAGTTATCGCTGAAATCGCTGCTTATATATACATTTTTCTATTGAACCATCAAACCCATAACTAAAAATTAATTTGCAATGGGTTGCTTGCGAATGAACAAATACGTATTTCTACATTTCAAATATGCGGTCAGTAGAATGATTTAATTAATTCTGCATTGATACTTAAACTTTAGATTCAGAATAAGTTAATTTTTCTTGTTCTGGTCTGCATTTTAATTTCTTTTTTGTAACTTCCGAATAAGGGGGAAAAATATCGCATACATGGTGCTTACTTATGACTTTTATCTTAATTATTGTCGTTTTGTTGAATTGTTTTCACTGTTGTCTGTTGTCATCTCTTTCCTGCTTATATTGGTTCGTCATACCAGCTATATTTTCTATATTCTCTATTCTTTTTGCAGTAGAGGAGAAGAGTCGCCCGTTTTCAATTTTTTGGCCAATGTAGAAGTTGCATGCAACAACAATTCTGTTGGAATCTTCGCATGGAAATCGAATCGCATCGCATGGAATCTTCAGTTTGATCGACCAGATCAGATGCAAATTTTCGCTTTAACCTGGGTCCTGGCTCAGTGTATTTCAAGCGTTTGCGACCAGCCTTTTCGTGTGGAATATCATCTTTAAAAAACTCAATTTTTAAAGATGATGCCAGCCATTGCGTATGGTTTTCTTTGAAACGGTCGACCATTTTGTTGTATTTTGGCAAATTAGTGTTAATAAATCCAAAGAATACCCTGAGTATTATTATTTTTTGCTGGAATAAGTGATTCAGCCTCATCTATATTTGGCAAAAAAAAACTGCTGCACAACAGATTGTTGGCCGTTGTCGACAAATTAAGTTTCCACAGCGCGACAAGTTAAGTTTGAGAAATTTTTCTCGCGACACCGAATGAAGGATAGACGAGTGGTAGAGTGCTTCGCTAATGTGCAGAGTAAAATGAGTTCAAATCAGGCTCAGGACGTCCACGTTTTTTTTATTTGAAATCTATTTATATTATATTTTTATTATTTTAAAGTGTTTTCCAAAATTTATAATCCAATCAAAAAAAATACTAAATTTTAAAATCACCTTAAAATCGCCTCAGTTTGTAGTGGAACCCGCTGTAAAAATCTCGATAAGTGCGGGTTCTACGTCATATTAGCAGGCTAATACGTCATCGTGGAACCCGCTGTAAAAATGAAAACATTTAAGAGCGGGTTCCACGACAAACGGCTGGCAGAGGAGAGACGGAAGAAAAGAATACTATTTTTAAAACGTAACATCTTTGGAACGATGAAAGTTTCAAACGTTCAAATCGAACCCCAATCGATCGTCATTTTGATCCAATACAGCGGGGATTTCTTGTTCGTTCTGCGTTATGAACATAGCTAATTAGTCATCCTTGCACCACTTAAGGAACGGCGTGCCAATATGGTATAGAGCGGGTGGGTGGTCAGCCAGCGATAAATCAAACACACAGCACAACAAATCGTGGCTGATTAAGTTATAAAATGCAAGCACCTTAAGCTGGCGATTGTCCTAGAAATTGTCTTGGAAGGTGGTTCCAGCTTTCATATTCTCCATTATTTATTTATATATTATTATTTATAAAAAATAAATAATTATAATTATTATTATTATTATTATTATTATTAAAGGTAGAGCAGTTTACAAAACTAAACTAGCTTAGTGGGTATAGCACTGGCAGCGGGGCCTTTGGCTTTAAAGTCTAGTTGATAATGAGATTTTATACATGTTTTAAGTCTTAGGTTATGAATAGCTTAGGTCTATGAACGGAGGTTCGTGGGTTATATATTTACATAATTACATTTTAGTTACAATTTTCCGATTTCGGACTTCATATTTTGTGGAACAAATTTGATTCTTTTAGAAAAGATATCATTTTTTGAAGGTTATCTGTGTTTAGTTCGTTGAGTAGGTTAAGTGGGTTTGTGTTTTTAAAGATAGAGTGCTTTATTTGATGGAGTAATGGGCATGAGTTGAGTAGGTGGGATATGGTGTTGTCTCCTTGGCAAAAGGGGCGTAAGGATGTTTGGTTCTGGTTGAAGTAGTGTTCGTGGGTAAGTTTTGTGTGGCCTAGTCTGAGGCGTACTATTTTTATTTGGTCGAGCCTGCTCGACTTTGGGTTAAAAGAGGTTATGTATTTGTCAATGTTCGTGTTGTCTTTGTTTATGGATTTATACCATTGACTGCATTGTTCAAAGTTTTATTCCTGTCTTGTTGAGAATTCTGACCTTAAATGTTTGTTTATGTCTGTTAAATTTATGTTTGGGGTGAAAATGAGAGGGATTTTCGCTGCTGACTTAGCGGTTTGGTCGGCTAGCTCATTGCCTGCTATGCCTACATGGCCAGGAATCCACAATACTTTTATTTTTGGTGCTAGCTTTGTTAGATGTGATCGGATTTTGTTTGAGTAAAAGTTGTTATTGTTAGTGTTTTCTATGGAGTCAATTGCTGAGAGGGAGTCAGAGCAAATCATGAATTTACCCCTCAAACTTTTGACATGATCAATTGCTTCTTGGATGGCTATTATTTCGGCGGAGAGTACTGAAGAGTATGGGGGGAGCATACCATATTTTAAAATGTGGTTTTCTGTTGTGACTGCGTAAGTTATTGTGGAATTTATTTTTGATCCGTCTGTGAATATAAACTTGTAGGATTTGTGTCTACCTTTGGTATGTTCGTATAGTTTTCGATATGTGTCTTGGGGTGTTGTTTGTTTCTTGTGGATTCGGAACGTTGTATCTATAAGATTGGGGATTTCCCAAGGTGGATTGAATTTTTGTAGTTTTTGTGGTTGGTATGGTAAGGTTAGTGAGAGGCAGAGTTGTATGGTTCGGTCTATGGTGGTTAGGTTTTTTCTAATTTTCCGTTGCTTAACAAATTTGTGTATGGGTGTGTCTCTGGAAAAAATTAAGTTTTTGCTAAGCTTGGCTGTTTGTAGGTCTCGTTTTTGCTCTATTGTGAGAATATTGGACTCGTTGATTAAGTTAGATATGGGGGTTGTTCGGAAGGCTCCAAGGGGCGAAGCGGGCGAAGCTCCGAAGCGCAGCATTGAACAGGGTCTTTAATTTGATTAAGGTGCTTTTCGGTGAGTGTCCGTAAAGGAACAAACCGTATTCCAGTTTAGCAATGACCGTTGCTTTGGCGACGTGAAGGAGTGTGTGGGTATTGCAATTAAATTTATGGCTGGATAGGCATTTTATTATATTTAGTTTTTGGTGGAGTGAGGGTATTAGTGAGTTTATATGTGTGTTCCACTTGTATTTATTGTTAATTGTTAATCCTAGGATTTTGAGAGAGGTGACGGTGGGTATTTGTATGTTGTTGCAGGTTATAGTACAAGTGCAGTTGCGTTTTTTGCAAATGTGTAGGTGTTTGCACTTTGCTAGGGAAAGGGATGCTCCGGAATATGAGCACCAGGTGTTTATATTATTTAAAATGTTGTCTAAGTTGAGGTTTTTATTTCTCTTTTCTTGGCAGCTTATTATGAGGAAGAAATCGTCGGCGTATGCGTTAAATTTAATATTTTTGTGTAAGGCTATAGTATTTAGTTTTAAGAATAGTATAACTGATATAGGTGATCCTTGGGGGATACCGTTATGTAGGGGATGAGAATTGGATATGTGAGGTCCTACACGGACAATTATTTTTCTATTGAGCATAAAATTTTTTATGTAATTTATTATTTTAGGGCCTATTTTCCACTCCTGGAGTTGGTCAGTAATGGTGTGCACCCCTACTCGATCGAAGGCTCTTGAGAAGTCAAGAGAGATGAGTAATGTGTGCTTCTTTGACTTCATTATGAGGTAATCTACGTAGAGTAGACTGTCCGAAGTCGATTTTCCTTTTTTGAAGCCAAATTGGTTTTGATTAAGCACTTTATTCACGGTTACAAACCACCATAGTCTTTTCGCAAGTATTTTGTCGAGAGTTTTTGCAAGACAGCAGTTGAGGGATATGGGTCTGTATGAATTTATTTTTGTTTTTTCAGTTTTTGGCTTGAGGATCGGTATGACGAGGCTTGTTTTATAGGCTTGCGGTATGTGACTGTCTAGTATTTTGTTAAAAAGGTCTGTTATTCTGTTTTTTGTGGTACGTGAGATGTTTTTTATCATTTCATATGAGATTCTATTTAATCCTGGAGTGGATCCCTTAAGCGTTTGTAAGGCTGACGTTAGTTCGAGGAGAGTAATTTTTTCCTCTATAGTTTTGGCTCTTGGGCAGGGGGTGTAGTCGTATGTGTTGCTTTTGTATTTGTTGTTTCGGAACTCCTCTGAGAAGTTCCGATCGTTTGAAAGCTGTGAGAAGTGCCGTGCAAATATATTAGCAATTTCGTTGGTAGAAGTTGTAGGGGTGTTATTTTCGGGGTTTTGTATTGCGTGGATTTGTTTGGCTGGGTTAAGTCCGCAAAAGCGTCTTATATTGTGCCATATTTTGGATGAGGGTGTTGACGGAGCTATGGTGGATGTAAAGGAGTTGGATGCTTCATTTTTACTTTTTTTCATTTCAAATCTATATTTGGCATTCTTGCGTCTGTAATCTGTTATGTTTTGAAGGTTTATGTTGCGATTAAGGGTGTTCCAAGCTAATTGTTTTTCTTTTTGTAAGTGAGCTAAGTATTTATTCCACCAGGGAACCTTGTATGGTTTAGAATTTGGTGAGGTTTGCGGAATAGAGCTGTTTGCACTATGCAAAATTTTGTTGATTTGGGCAGCCTCTTTGTTTACATTTTCAGAGGGGGCAAATTTGGAGTCATATTGGTGTGTGAGGGCCTAGTACTGGTCCCAATTGGCGTTTTTTAATTTAAAAAAGGGTTTGTTGAATTTATTAACCTTTTTTAATGGAAAAAGGGAGATGATTATTGGGAAGTGGTCGCTCCCATGAAGGTCATCGAGTATTTTCCACTTTGTGTGTGGGGCTAGTGATCCCGAGCAAAGGGAAAGGTCAATGTGTGTGTATGGGTTGTGTGTTGAAAAATGTGTTGGTGATTTGTCATTTAAGAGGATAAGTTGGGATGTGTCGATAAATTTTTGTATAAGTTTGCCTCTTGGGTTAGTGGTAGGGGAGCCCCAGGCTGGGTGCCAACCATTAAAGTCCCCCACTATTAATGAGGGTACTTGATGTCTATGCAATGTGTTTTCTAGTATTTGCCTTGAGATAGTTTTGTAAACTGTCTGTATGTGTAGGTTTTGCTGGGATTTGACGAGTATTTCTAGAATTTCGAGATCGTTTGTGGTGTTGATTATAGAATGTTCGATCGATTTGTGTACTAGTAGTGCTACGCCGCCAAATCTGTTCGTGGCTATGTTAGTTAGTAGAGTGTAGTTTACGGGGGTGGGTATGTTATAGGTGTATAGTATGTGTGATTCTTGGAGGGCTATGATGTGTGGGGAGTGGTTCTTTATCAATATTAGAAGTTGGTTATAATTGTTAGAGTAACCTTTTATTAATTATATTAAGGGACATTTTTGCGGTGAAGATCGGGTTAGTTTAGGATAAGGTTGGTGGATTTTAGATGGATTCGTTGTCGCTGTTATTGGTATGTTTGTTTTTGGTTGCGGGTTTAGTTTTTGGTTTGGATGGTTTGAAGTTAGTGGAGAGAGAGTTTGACTTATCTTTGAAAAATTTTTTTAATGTTAAGTTCTTTGTAATTTGTGATGCGTAAAGTGATTTTAGTGTGGTGTCTGTAATGTCGGTATCCATGGCCTCGATGTCGTCTTGCTCTTTCTGTGGAGTGTGATTTTGGAGGTGTTCTTCGGGTGATTTTGGCGCTTTAGTTGAGGTTCCGTGGGATGTTGATTTGGTTATGGTGTTTTGTGTGTGATTTTTGTGTGTAGTTTTTTCTATTGGTGTGGTGGTATTTGAAGATTGGGGTTTTGTTTGGTCCTGTGTAGTGTTGCTGGTCAGAGTTGTTGCATACGTGGCTCTAGTTTGGTATCCGTGTCGCTCGAAGTATATCCTCAAAGCAGTTTTGTGGTCGACCTTCTCGGTAGTTTTTATAGCTGTAAGTTCCTGTTGCTTAAGGAATGTTGGACATTTACGGTCAAGCGGGCTGTGTTGGGAGTTTATTTCCGGATTGTTCTCGCAGTTGAAATTTTTTTTATTCTTTTGGCAGTGTAAGCCTTCAGTGGTGTGTTTTTCTTCCGAGCAATTTGAACATTTGTCTGTACTTTTGCATATGGGAGTTGGGTGTCCAAATCGAAGGCACTTTTTGCAGCGTAGTGGGAGTGGTATGTAGTCAAGCACGCGAACGGTTTCGTATCCAATTCGAAGTATTTCGGGAAGTTTGTGGGATTCAAATGTTAGAATTATTAGGCCAGTTTCTGTTAGTGAGTCGGTGGTATTGGTGTTGGTGTTGTTGCTTGTAGTTTGTTTCTTCATTATTTTTTTTACTTCTATGACTTTTTGGGGCTTAAGCTCTTGAAGGATGGTCTCTTCATCAATATATCTGAGGTCGTTGCTGTAGATCACTCCTTTCGAGGAGTTTAGTGTTTTATGTTCCGTAACCAGTATTTCCATGTTTGCAATTTTGTTTAGTTTAAGCAGTTTTGTAGCTTGAAGGTGAGTTTTTGTTTTTATTAGTAGGGTTCCGTCTCGTGTTTTTTTTACCGAATCAACTTCTCCTCCGCAGACATAGTCTATGGATTTTTGGATTATGAAGGGGGAAACTGTTCTAAATGATTCAGTGTCCTTTCTTTTTACTACCATGAATTTCGGGTCTTTATGTTGGTATGTTTTTGGGGTGTATCGGTCAATATCGGGTGGTTCGTGCATGGTTATTGCAAGGGTCTTGGACCCGGGTTGAGCAATATACGCGTGTTTTTTGTTGTTGCGTTTTTAAGTTTTTCTTTGTGGTCAATATTTGTTTGTTTAATTTTGCTGATAAGCTTTGTGGGGTTTGTTCACGCAGGTGTTCACTTTGTAATACAACTTGTCTCTTCAGAGACCAACTCGTAGCGGTGGGCGACTTTAATATCCCAGAATTAAAGTGGTCCAACGTCGACAACTCACCATCTTTGTCACATATAACATACCATGACTTCACCGCGGGCATGTTTGACATGTCCCTAAGTCAGATCAATCATGTTAGAAATTCGCTAGGTCGGCTCTTAGATTTATGTTTTGTATCTGATCCTGATGGTACTGCTCTCTCCAGAGCTTTTCCCCTTTCAACCCCAGAGGATCCATATCACCCCACGCTGGAGGTCTCAACCGAAACCACTCCTGGTATCGATCAGATGTCTCCGAGCGTGGTAAATAAGATTCGCTGTTTCCGTAAAGCTGATTTTCAGAAACTTAATAGCCTTATCGAGACTTTTGACTGGTCTGATATTCTGGCGTGCACTGATCTTAATGTCACTTTAGAAAAATTTTATTTTACTTTAAATAAATTTTTTGACTCATGTGTGCCTTGGAAATATCCGTCCGCTTCAACAAATCCTCCTTGGTTTACAAGGTGCCTTACTAACTTAAAAAATAAAAAAAATAATCTTTTACTTAAATATAAAAAAACCTGCAGTTGTGTTGATTTCTCAAGATACCTACTAGCTCGGTCGAATTTTACCGTGCATAATGAATGTTATACGCTGAATGTTATAGGAATTATATTGACCGCTGCCGGATTCAATTTACTCAGGATCCAAAGCAGTTTTATAATTTTGTAAACAGCTTCTTAAGTGTTTCTTAAACACTAAGAAAATTCTTCTGCGACTTCGGATCAGGCCATTGCCGATCTATTCGCAGAATTTTTTCAAACAACTTATTCTCCTCCTAAATTCCTCCTGATCAGCCTTACGCATATAACATTTAAGCAGCAAATCTTATTTTCTGTCCGTTTTTTTCTGAGAATAACTTATGACAAAGGATGTTTAACTTATGACAAAGGAATAAGTTTGTGGTGGTCTTATTATCTGGTCTTGTAAGGGTAAAACCCATTTATTCGCCAGGCCCCGACGGAGTACCAGGCTGTGTGCTAAAATACTGCGCCAGGGCTCTGTGCAAACCTCTTCTAAAACTTATCTTTGGAAACCTCGATTTTTCCCCTTAAGTGGAAGGAATCATTTATAATTCCCCTACATAAAAAAAGGGAAAAAGTCCGAGGCTGCCAACTACACAGGCATCTCTAAGTTGTCGGCAATTCCAAAGTTATTTGAAAAATTAATTACCCCTCATTTGAAACACCTTTGCTCTTCGATTATCACTCCTTGTCAGCATGGCTTTATTAAGCGTCGCTCCACCACCACAAACTTATTGGAGTTGACATCCTTTGTCATAGATGGCTTTTGTAAGGGATATCAAACCGATGTAATTTACACAGACTTCAGCAAAGCATTTGATTCAGTTAATCACTCACTCTTGTTGAGTAAACTGAATATGCTGGGTTTTCCTAAAGACCTCTTAACGTGGATCTCCAGCTACCTAGATGGAAGAACACAAAGAGTCTTATTTAAAAACATACAGTCTCGTCTGGTCCGTGCTACATCCGGCGTACCTCAAGGAAGTCATCTTGGCCCGTTATTATTTACGCTTTTTATAAACGACTTGCCCCCTACTTTAACGAACTATCTAGTTCTTATGTATGCAGATGATGTAAAGCTTTGTCTTCAGTACAAATCCATCTCTGTCCAATGCAGTCTTCAGTCTGACCTTGATAACTTTCAAAAATGGTGCTTAGCTAATGATCTAATACTTAATGGATCTAAATGCAAACATATGTCTTTTTATCGTTCTTGCCCTCTGCAAGCTACTTATTCTATTAATGGGATTGCCTTAGAAAAATTGACCCAGGTTAATGATCTCGGCATCCTATTAGACATCAAACTTAAATTTGCCGACCATATTTCCTTAATGGTTAATAAGGCTAAAGGAGTCCTTGGTTTTATTAAAAGGTGGTCAAAAGAATTTAACGACCCCTACATAACTAAAACCTTATTCATTTCTTTGGTCATGTGTCGGTTCATGTGTCTGGAGTCCCCAATATGGAGTACATCAGGACCGCATAGAATCCGCACAAAAGAATTTCCGAATTTCCCTTTTTCACCTAGAGGTCTAAACTGGGATGCAAATCTTCACCTTCCATCTTATAACAGTAGACTCTTACTCATAAACTTACCTAGCTTAACAAATCGTAGCACAATGCTCGGTGTAGTCTTTCAGCACAACCTTATTAACAGGGATGTAGATAGCCAGCATTTACTAAAACGCTTAAAATTTAACATTCCTAATAGAAGGACTCGAAACTTTAGTCCTCTGTTCCTTAGCCGTTGTAGTTCGACATATGCACTGCATGACCCTTTTAGGGTATTATGTTCGAACTACAATGGTCTCTACTCTATAACATCTCTTTCCTGTCCCTCAAACTTAAAATATAGAATTTTAAATTTCCTTACTAACTCCTCCTAGCTTAATAATAAACAAATAGCTTAATATATTCTAACAAATCGTTTCTTCAGCGCTCCTCGGTCTTTTGGGCCTCTAAGCTTTATGATGAATACAGGAATGCTAGCTGATGTTCTTATTGATGCACAAGCCATTTCCAAATTCTGAAAGACCGGTAAAAAAAAAAAAAAACAAAAAGAGGTTGAAGTGGTACTGTAATTATAATTATAATTATATATTCTCTTTTATAATTATAAAACTAAATATACTAAATGGGTATACTATGGGTTTATTATTTAACAATATTTGCAAACATTTTAATTAAACTATTTACCATATTTCCCTTTCGGAACATCTGTTTGTTTCCTGTAAATGGCAATTGGCTAGAAGCATTTGTTTACATTTTATTTAGCATACAATCGTGGAATTTGTTTATAAAATAAATCATGACAACCGGCGTCGAGGGCGGCACCGGAGAAGCTAAAGGTGAGAGCAACGAGATCAGAAATATCTTTTATTATCTTTACTCTTCAGCTCTGTATTTGGTATAGGTTCCCGCGCTTACTTTAAAACCAATTTTAAGTATCATTAAATCAACTGGAGGTGTCGCGGAACGAACTAGTGGCTATCGATAGTTAAGATTAGTGGTCAGATTTTTTATGTTTAGGATTTTAAGTTTATGTTATCTGTTCACACTAAAATCGTATTTGAAAATTCGTATTCACACTAAAATCGAAAAATAATTTGGCGAAAAAGCACATCGATTTGCGCCATCACAGAAAGGGGAAGAGAAACTGCGGTATGTAGGATAAGTAATTATGTATCAGGTTAAGAACAATTTTCTTGTAGAATAAAACGCTCGTTATACATCACTTCAACAACTGTCCTGAGTGTTATAAGGCATTCCCGTGATCGGCCAAACGGTTTTTTTTTTTTTTTTTTATTATAGCTTTGCTTTTATTTATTGAATCTACTCTTCATTTTGAGACTAACAATAAGTTGACGAATCTTAACATTAAAATTTAACTAACAGTAAAACTAAGACTGCATTCGGGTTGCGCGTCCCTCAGGTCGGTCGCTGGGTGGGTAAGTCATTGCGACGAAGGCGTGATTGGTTGCTCAACCTTGTTAGACCTCTCGCCAGGTGGTTAGGGTGCACCGATAGCTTGGTTAAGTACTTTACCTTCTGTTCTGCGATCGCTTCTTTGACTGGTAGAATGTTTAAGTCGCGGTGTATGATTTCGTTGCGAACGTACCACGGTGCCCCGGTGATTGTTCTCAAGATCTTTGACTGAACTCTTTGAATTATGTCAATGTTGCTATTGCTGGCGTTCCCCCATAACTGGGAGCCGTACATCCATATAGGTTTTAGTACCGAGTTGTACAGCAGGACTTTATATTCAAGGCTAAGAGGTGACCGAGCGTTGATAAGCCAATGAAGGCCGCTGGCTTTTAGCTTTAGGTGTGTTCTTTTGGCTTCAATGTGCCGGCGCCATGTGAGTCTTCTATCGAGATGTACTCCTAGGTATGTTACTTCGTTTGCTTGTGGGAGTAGAGTGTTGTTTAGTGTTATCGGCGGGCAGTTTTGCCTGTTCAGAGTGAACGTAACATGCTTGCATTTTAGTTCGTTCACTTTAATTCGCCAATCTGACAGCCATTTTTCGACATCGACCATATGATGAGCTAGCTGCGCAGTTGCTTGAATCGGGCATTTTGAGCGGCTAAGAATAGCTGTGTCATCGGCAAACGTGGATGTTGTTAGACGTGTGCTTGTCGGTATATCTGCGGTGTAGAGGACATATAATATTGGCCCTAGCACGCTGCCTTGAGGAACTCCAGCTCCAACAGTGTAATCATCGGATATAGCGGTGTTGCAACTCACGACAAATTTTCTGTCGTGTAGGTAAGACTCCAAAATCTTGTGGGTGCTGTAGGGGAGCATTGTCTTGATCTTGTACATTAGACCTTCCAGCCAGACTCTATCGAATGCTTGAGAGACATCTAAAAATATAGCAGTACAGTACTCTCGTTTTTCAAACGCGTTCCGAATTTCGGATGTTATCCGGTTGACCTGCTCAATTGTTCCATGCTTTTCACGAAACCCAAATTGGTGTGACGGGATTCCTCCCTGGATTCTCAGGTATGTGTTTATCCGAGTCATTAGGCATTTTTCAAAGAGTTTAGATAGGCAAGAGAGTAGGCTTATAGGTCTATACGACGTGGGGATAGTGTGGTCTTTTCCTGGCTTTGCTATCATTATTATAATTGACTTTTTCCATCTCAATTGACTGGAAAGTGGCCAAGTTTTGCGATGGCATTAAATAGCTGGGTGAGAGTGCAAACGGCGCAGTATGGGAGCTTAATGATCATTTTGGGAGTTATGAGGTCGCAGCCTGGTGATTTTTTCGGATTCAATTGTCGTTTGATGATGTTAACGATTTCGTTTGGGCGAAACTCAATCGGCTCATGTTGAGGCTGGGGCTCATCTGATAGAGTCGGCAAAGTAAACGCATTGGTGGCAGGATTTGGTTGGAACACATTTTTAAGGTGTTTTGCAAACGTGTTGGGTCTGTCTGCGTCGCTGCGCGCCCACCCGCCTGTGGAATTTCTAATAGGCATCACGGTTTCTTTCGGTGAGCTCAGAGTTGGGTGAGCTCTCCATAGTGAGTGTTTCGTACTGTTAGTTGACAGTTGCTCTATGTAGCGGTGGTGGACATACGTTTCTTCTTGCTGTAGAGCTTGATCAAGTTGACGTGAGGCATGTTTAAAGCGTTGCTTAGCAGATGGCGATCTGTGACATTGCCATTCTCGACGTAAGCGTCGCTTTTCGAGGACGAGCTGTTCGATTTGTAGATTTGTCTTCTTTTGAATGCGTTGTGTGTTCGTAGTTTTAGGTGTTGAAGCTCGAGCTGCAGAGACGAGTACAGACTCCAGCGAATTAACAAAGCTGTCTACGTTGGCTTCGTCGCTGAGGTGAGGACTTAGCTCAATGTGTGAGCTGATGTACTTCCTGTACTTAACCCAATTGGTTTTATGTGAGGTCAGATTTGATGATTGATCCCATGTTCCTGGGTGTTGGAGTAGAGTAAAAAGGACAGGCGAGTGATCAGATGAAAGATCCGAAAGGCATTCGGCCGATATCAAATTTTTAGGAATGTTTTTGGTAATCGCAAAATCAATTAAATCGGGAAGTTTCTTTGGGTCAGCCGGCCAGTATGTTGGTGTGCCAGAAGAAGCATAGTCTAGCTTGTTCTTAGCTTTGATAATTGCATTATAGAGCTGCTTTCCTTTTGGGGTCACGAGGCGAGATCCCCAGTGTGTGTGCTTGGCATTGTAGTCTCCTGCCGCTATGAAGTGGTCTCCGAGTGAGTTGAAGAACTGCATAAACTCATCTTCGGCTATGGTGAAGCGTGGGGGGCAGTATACGGCAGCTAGAGTTAATTGCTTGCCAGTATTTAGGTGTATATTTATTGATGTGGCCTGTAGGTAGTTTTTTGCAAATTTCGTATGATAATGGTGCTTGATACGGCTTCTGATTAAAATTCCAGTCCCGCCGTGTGCTTTACCATCTGGATGATTTGTTCCATAGTAGAGGTCTGCAGGAATACATTATTATTGCCTCAGCCATAGAATACATCCGAATGGAATAGAATGAATGAGTGCAAGAGACACAACGAATTGAGTGAGAGGGAGTGGGAGAGTGAGAGAGCATTCTAACTCATGGGCATTCCCTTGCTTTGAAACAGAGTGAATTGGGGTGGGAAGTAAAAAGAGTGCTTTTGGAATGAGGAATACAGCCGAATGTCTCGAATGGTTTTTAACACACTCTATGCATTCATTTATTTTCTTCTGTTGAGCAAAACGCTTCCCTAATAATTCTTTCATAATAAGGGAATTGACCGAAAGGTGAATTATAATGAAAGTGTTTTTTACTTATGGTTTTTAACTGTTATTATTATTATCTTAGTGTTTTTTGTTTAGTTTTCTTAAGTTTTTCCAAATTAAACTATTTTACAAAATTTTTTTAGCCGCAAAATTTTGTTGGAAAAGTATTTATTAATAAATATGGAAAAAATATTTTTACATTTTTATAATTAAAATATGTAAAATAAAATATACAACATAATAATGAATATTTCTGAAAAAAAACATTGACTTGCTTTCACTTTTCAATTATTTTATTATCAGCGTGTAAAAAACAGGCAAATATGCATAGTTATATGGTACATTCTAGAATGCATTCGAAACAATCGAATGCGAACTGTAACTCTAACTCATTCAATTCGGTTTTCAACCCCCGAATGTTGTGCGAGAGAGACCTATACAGTCGCACTCACTCATTCATTAATTTTCGTCTCAGCATTCTATCTCACTCAATTCATTTTCAAGGTTGTGCATTTGAATGTCGTTTTTTAGCTATTCATGCAGACCTCTATTCCATAGAATGAATATCCTCGTAGTTGAAAATTGTATCTGTTCGTAAGATGTGTTTCTGAAAGCAGCATTACGTCGATTTGATTGTCTAGTAGGAATTGCGCTAACTCGAGTTTGTGCTGCGAAACGCCGTTAGCGTTCCATGTAGATATTCGTAGGGAAGTCATTATTTGGATTGTTGTGAAACCAGCATTTGTATTAATAGATTTTGGTTTCGCATTAGATCTTGCATAGTTGTACGCATAAACGACATGAACTCCGTAAGGCTTTGTTGTAGACTGCATATCATAGCTTCAAAGTTACTTTTTGGCTGCTCCGGCGGTTGATGCTGCTGAGCCGTGTTCGGTTCTTGGTGTGCTGATTCTGTCAGTCCTGATTTTAAAGCGCTTGCGTATGTGACATTTTTGTCAGAGTTTATGGGTCCTAGTGAGGATCTGGCTGCAGTCGAGAAGAAGACTTCAGGGTTTGACCTGGAGGCTATGAACTGATTATTTTGGGTGCGGGCAGTAAATCCCCTCTGGTGGATGCGACTTTTCAGCTCCTTATAAACTGGGCAACCTCTATAGTTAGCAGTGTGATTTCCACCGCAGTTGCCGCACTTTTTCGAGTTTTGGTCATCTTTGCTCGCTGGGCAGTGTGCGGAGTCATGATGCTCACCACAAACTACACAGACTGGGCGCAGTTTACAGTAAGACCTTGTATGGCCATATTCTAGGCAGTTCGCACATTGTACCGGGCCATTGCGTTTGTGCGGCTCCTAAACTGTAATTCTGCGGTGAAGCAAGACTGAAGATTGTATATAGGGTGCACTTCGTATTTCTTTAGGGGCTTAATTTGTGGTTCAAGCTCAACCTTAAAGAGTGGCTGCGGCTTTCTATCCCTGTTAGAGATATTGAACACTGTCTTAGCGCTAAATCCCTTCTCTTGTAGCGCCTTTGTTATCTCTGCAGGCGATACTTCGGGCTCTATGCCCTTAAGTACGACTTGCAAGCCCTTGCTGCTTTTTAGCTGATACGTATAAAAGTTCTTTTTTTTGTCGGTTAGGTATTTCGATAATACTCTGTAGTTATCTTCAGACTTCGTTTGAACTTTTGGTTTCTGGATGTTGCCCTTTACGAGTGGTATTATGTGGAAGTTGTCCTTGCCAATGAGCTCTATAATTTTGTTGACAAGAACGTTGGAACTTTTTTCTCGTATGTATATTGGCGGGGGCTTAGGCTTCCTTTTTTCGACTTCGGTAGATTCGGCTTCATCTTCATAGTCTGCCAAGATTTTAAAACGGTTTGAGTTCGTGGGCGTTTCTATTGCGGCTATGTTAGCATTGCCACGGGTTATTTTGCGTTGAGAGTTTAGGGGGCTCAGCTTCCTTTTGATTTGGATGTAGCGATCCATACCAGTCTGCACAGCCGGCTTAATATATTCTTTGTTTTTATTCTCTTTTTCGGGAAGCACAGCGGCAGAAGTATCGATGTTTGCGCTGCTAGCTGATGACGTTGTTAAACGCGCTGTCGTTACAGTAGCGGTTGTTGTTGTTGTTACGGTTGACGTTGTCAAAGAGGTTGCGGTGCTAGTTACTGCGCTCTTTGTCCGCAGAGACATCGATGGTAGCGAGGGGGAGCAAGATCGCGCTCTCACGCTCTCTACGTTTAAGAATTCGGTCAAGTTTGGGGTAATTGACCGTGTTTGGGATGAGCTTACATTACTTTCGGTTGCTTTGTAAGTGAAGTAAGCGTTATTTCTTTGTACTGAGAGCCGTCTCTCGTCTTGCTCACGTTGACTTTGTGTGCTAACGTCGTTTAGACTCATTGCAATCGAGGTTGATATTGTTCGAGTTTTAAATGTTATGTTTTATATTAATTAATTAATTAATCAATATAAACATTAGCGATTTCATCGCTGAAAGCGTTTTTTCCCGTTGTTGTTGATTTACGAAACCAGACACTGCACTTTTTTTTGATATTATTGAATACTTTTTTTTTTGGGTTTTCTTTCCGGAGCACAATAACTACACGTCTGTATGCGACGACGAATCGCGGTGAACAGCCAAACGGTGACAAATTCTTTTATTCGCACTCTAAAAGATGATGCCCACGAAGCACTCACCCAGGCGGAGCCCCAGGCTGGAAGCCTCGGGCGTCCCCGAAACTGCGACCACCACGGCCACAGCAACTGGCACCGCGACCAGCTCTGCGAGTGTGGCTGGTGATCGGCAGAGGCCACAGACTCCGAAGGAAAGTGGAACAGCCGCCAGGAAAGCGGCAAGTAACCTGCAGCCCGAAGCGACGGGGCAGACTACGGTTTCCACAACTGTATTGGCGACCTTAATGGAAAGGATCGCACGTCTGGAGTCGGAGCTGGCGAAGGCAAGAGCAAGTGGAGGACAAGCAGAGGCCGCCAGAGATCCCGTTGGAATCGGGGCATGCGGCGTTGGAGTGAGCGGTGCAGCGAATACACCGCCATGTTCGATTGGAACGCTGCCACATCATGGAGCAGCGCCACGGCAGAGTTTGAACGAAAACCTGCCCGGGCAGATGAGGGACAATCTGCAAACGGATCTCGGAGTGACGCCATCGCTGCAGTTGCCGGCACAAGTGAGTGAAAATTTGCCGCCACAATGGAGTGCGAATTTGGCGCCGACGCTTGGCGGCCATTGGGCAAACAGGCAACCAGTGTCAACAACAACAATACTGCGCTATTCTCCGCCATCTTGTGTGACCGCCGCAGCACAGCCGGTGCTAGGTTATGTTCACCCAGAGGTACCTGCGCCATCGCCCATATCATATGGAGCGCCGACGACAAGCATTCAAGGATGGACGCCACGCAGACCACCTGATCTTTCCGATTTCGAGGGTCAGCCGGAGGAATGGCCAATATTTCTGTGCGCGTTCACGGAGACAACTGCAGCCTACCAGTGCACCGAGTTGGAGAACAACCAGAGGCTAGTGAAAGCCCTGAAGGGAGAGGCTCGCGAAACAGTAAAGTCGTTGCTCATCCATCCCAGCAACGTACAAGCGTTTATGGAGCAGCTACGATTCCGGTATGGACGCCCGGAGCAACTGATCCGCAGCCAATTGGAGAGCGTGCGCGAAGTGCAGCCGATTCAGGAGGCCAACATCGCGAGGATCGTGCCGTTCGCGACGAAGGTTAGCAATCTGTCAGCGTTCCTGCAGTCGCCCGCGACCGGCAGCCAGCACCTAGCCAACCCAACCCTAATGGAGGAGCTGATAGCCAAGTTGCCGCTAAGCAAGAGGTTGGACTGGGCAAGGCACGCGGCCACGATACAGCCGTATCCGACGGTGGCGCACCTGAGCGAGTGGCTCCATGACTGGTGTGCACTGTCACGGACGCCGGAGCCAGGGAACAACCGAAGCGAAGGATTCTGCCGATTCTGCCTATGTCGACCGCCCCAGATTCTGCCCTATATGCGAGGGACAGCACCAGGTCAGGGACTGCAAGGACTTCATCAGAGCCTCTACAACGACACGGATCGAGTCCGCGAGGAAGCGACGACTGTGCTTCTCGTGCCTGGAGCCCGGACACATGTCCCGGTTCTGCAGGAAGAGCCGCGGATGCAACGTCCTCGGATGCCAGATGAGGCATCACCACCTGCTCCACGAAGTACCTGAACGATCCAAACGGCCGTTAGTCGCAGATGGGGGCCACAGGAGGGATCAGGACCGACAGCCGTACAGAGACGGCAACAATCGGAGGGGAGTGCCACGGTCAGTGGATTCCAGCGAAAGGAACCATCCTACGTCGGCCGCAGTTGTAGACGCGCGACGTGAGCGGGATGAAGGGCGATCGCCAGGAGTTGCTGCACCGAAACCTCAGCATCGACTCAATTGGATGCCACCTGCTGTTCAGGATTCTACCCGTGACGCTGTACGGCGAGAATACGAAGGTAGACACGTACGCACTGCTGGATGAAGGATCGTCTGTCACACTCATCGACGACGAACTCATCCGCAGCCTGAACCTGAAAGGCGAGATTCGACAGCTGAATGTGCAATGGTTTGGTGGAAAATCCGCCAAAGAGCACACGAAGGTGGTCAGCCTGCAGATCAGCGCAGCGGGCAAACCAAAGCGCCAGGGGCTGAAAAATGTGTACGGAGTGGCCAATCTGAACCTTCCGATGCAGAGCCTGCGTCAGGAGGATGTACAGGCAGTGAAGGCGAACACGCGTCTGCCGGTGATGCCGTACAACAATGCGACGCCGAGGATCCTAATTGGACTGGATCATGCGTATTTAGGAGTACCCTTCAGAACCAAAAGTTATGGATCTGGAGGGCCGTTTGCAGCAGACACCGCACTTGGATGGGTGGTATATGGACCGGTGAACGGAAAGCCGAGCTCGCCGCTTCTGAGTTCGTGCCTCCTAGCCGTGCCCCAGGATGATCTTCTGGAGAAGATGGTCAGCGACTACTTCGAGACCGAGAATTTCGGAGCGAAACCGGTGCAGCCAGTCGCAGCTGGCAGAGTGGACCTGGAGCCGTCAGTCGGAGATAGCGGCGACGCACGGGCCCTGAGCACCCTGGAGAAGACGACCAAACGTAGGTCAGAGATACGAGACCGGGCTGCTATGGAAGGACGATGAAGTGAGATTGCCGGAGAGCTACAGCATGGCCCTCAGGAGGCTTGTCAACATAGAGCGTAAAATAAAGCGCGATGTGCACTTCGCGTCGGCTTACATCCGGATAATGGACGATTATGTCAAGAAGGGATACGCACGACGACGGGAGGCCCAGGAAGTCCAGAGGTTTCAGGAGGGCAAAGTGTGGTACCTGCCGCACTTCGGAGTGGAAAACCCGAACAAGCCTGGGAAAATCCGGCTGGTTTTCGATGCGGCTGCCAAGGTGGACGGTGTGTCCTTGAATTCAGCGCTACTGAAAGGCCCCCAGCGCTACAAGCCCCTCCCAGCAGTGCTCTTCCATTTTCGGGAAGGAGCGGTTGGAGTTTGTGCAGACATCAAGGAGATGTTTCATCAGGTACTGATGCAGCCGAAGGACAGATGCGCCCAGAGGTTTCTGTGGAGAGACGGAGACGACCAGCGAGAGCCGGACGTATACGAGATGGCAGTGATGACGTTCGGAGCGGCCTGCTCACCATGTTCGGCGGACTACGTGAAGACCGTGAATGCCTTGCGGTACAGCAGCACGGACCCGCGAGCAGCCCTGGCCATCAACGAATACCACTACGTGGATGACTACGTCGACAGTTTCGCCAGCGAGGACGAAGCCATCGCCATCTCGAAACGGGTGAGGGAAATTCACGCTGAAGCAGGTTTTGATTTGTGCCGATTTACCTCCAGTTCGGCAAGTGTGGTCAGAGCGCTGAACCCACTTGAGTCCATCGCCAGCGTCGGATGGACCGAAGCTGAGGAGAAGGTACTTGGGATGTACTGGCAGCCGGCTACCGATGATTTCAAGTTCGGCGTCAAGTACCATCGAGTCCCGAGGAACGTGATGATGGGGGAACGAGTCCCTACCAAGAGGGAGTTCCTAAGCCTGGTGATATCTACGTTTGACCCGATTGGGTTCCTGAGCTGCTACATGGTGACTGCCAAACTGCTGCTGAGGGAGATTTGGCGGAGAGGAGTCGACTGGGACGAGCCGCTACCGGATGAATTGGCCGCAGCCTTCGAGGATTGGCGGCAAGGGATGAGTCGGATCCAGGAGTTCCGATGCCCGCGCCACTACTTTGGCGGCGGACGAGTGCGGACGCTACAGCTGCACATCTTCGTGGACTCCAGTCAATCGGCGTTCGCAGCAGCGGCCTACTGGCGGGCCACGTACGAGAACGGAGACGTGCAGGCGCACTTCATAAGCTCGAAAACGAAATGCGCCCCGATGAGGACCATGTCGATCCCGCGACTGGAACTCCAAGCAGCGGTATTGGGCACGAGATTGATGGACACCGTCAAGCAGGAGCACGGTGCTTTTTTTTTTTTTATATTCTTGTTTATTCGCTCCTTACAAACTATCTTATAGATCTACTGTACATTTTTCTTTTCCCTGACTGGGCTGCAAGAGCTTGGACCTAAGTCGTGCGGTACGGCCGTGAAGCAATGCTTCGCACAACTCTGACGCCCTACTCCTGCCGCCCGTTACGTGCCCTCTCCAGGGCTCTCAGCTCCATCATGGTCTTGGCCACATATACGGCTATGGCTTCCCACTTCGCCGGCGTCTGCAGCATTAGCGGCACCATGCTGCTGGGTGTGAAGGGCTCTTCCAGGATCTCTTCCATGGTTAGGCGATCCTCCACAAATCTCCTACATTCAAAGAGGACGTGGAGAGGGTCCTCTGTGACTCCACTGCCGCACGACGGGCAAAAGTCCTCGCTTTCGTGGCCAAAGCGCTTTAAGTAGCTTCGGAAGCACCCATGGCCGCTAAGGGCCTGCGTGAGTTAGAAGTCTACCTGGCCATGCTTCCTATCGGTCCACTTCCCCACGTCCGGAATGAGCCGAAACGTCCAGCGTCCCTTTGAAGATTCCTCCCATCGCCGCTGCCAGTTTGTCAGACTTGTGGCTCTCACTTCTCTCCTCCTGACCGACACTGAAGAAAGGCTGTCCTGAGCCATGTTGGCCAGCTCCTTCCTTTCTCGGACCAGCTCTTTGATGGGTATCAGCCCTGCGATCACTAGGGCCGCGTCGTCCGATACCGTCCTAAAGGCGCAGGATGTCCGTAACGCTCAGAGGCGGTGGTCTGCCTCGATTCCCCGCGCGTAGGACCTTACTCCCATCGCCTCGGCCCACACTGGGGCGGCGTAGAGGATTTGGGAGCTCACCACGCTAGTGATGAGCTTCCTCCTTTCCTGCCTCGGGCCTCTGATGTTGAAGAGCATCCGCGATAGATCTCTCGTCGTCTCGCTCGCCCTCCTGTGGGCGTACTCAAGGTGCTCCCGGATCGAGAGCCTTGTGTCCAGCAAGACCCCTAGGTATTTTATGGCTCTCCTCGAGGTAACGGCCACTCCTCCTACAAGTACGGTCGCAGTCTCGACCTTCTTCCGGCTCGAAATCAGCACTGCTTCCGTCTTATGTGGGGCGAGGAGAAGGCCGGCGCTAGACATCCATGCCTCCACTTTCACCACCGCGGAGTTGGTTAGGGTTTCCACCCCACGAACTGTCTTCGCCACCACCACGAGGGCTATATCGTCGGCGAATCCTACGATGGTAGTACCCTCCTCCATAGGTAATCGGAGGACTCCATCGTACATAGTGTTCCACAAGAGCGGCCCCAGTACAGAGCCCTGGGGGCACTCGTACAGGAGTACTCTATCGCTAAGGTAGCTGTCCACCATCTTTAGCAGATATGCCGGGATCCTCAGCTCCTTCAGGGCTTGGAGAGTCCGCGACCAGCTCGCCGTGTTGAAGGCGTTCTTCACGTCCAGGGTGGTAACCAGGCAGTATTGCTTGGCACCCCCATTCCATCTGGTGCCTTGGATGGCGCTTGCTGCCAGGTTCTTTACCCTCATAATGGCCTCCACCGTTGACTTCCCTTTCCGGAACCCGTACTGCTCCTCTGCCAGTCCACCTTCCCTGCTTATCGCCGCCTGAAGTCTCGTGGCCAGGATCTTCTCCAGTACCTTGCCTACCGTGTCTAGAAGGCAGATTGGTTGGTAAGATGCGGCCTCCCCTGGTGGCTTACCTGGCTTCATTAGCAGAAGGAGCCCCTGCTTCTTCCACACCTTCGGGAAGGATCCTTCATACAGGCACTGGTTGTAAATGGCTGCTACCTTTTCTGGTATTTGGGCCAGAACCCCTTTCAGCGCTCGATTTGGCACCGCGTCCGGACCGGGAGCTTTCTTAGAGGCTAGGTTCCGAGCGGCCACTAGCACCTCCTCTGCTGTGACGGCTTCCACCGGCTCGTCTTCCAAATCCTCAATAGCCGGGCGGATTCCCTCCGCTCTACTGCTTGGGAACAGGACGTCGATTATCGCCCTCAGTGCTACCGCGTCGGAGGGGGGTTGGCTCCCCGCCTTGACCTTTTTTGACACCATTCTGTACGCCTGTCCCCATGGGTCGTGATCCGCTTCATCGCATAGCTTGAGAAACTACTCTCGCTTGCTGTCCCGAATGGCTGTTTTCAGCGCTTTCCTAGCTGCCTTGAACTCAAGGTGCCTTTGCTCCTGCGCGTCGGTGCCTCGAGCTCGCTGCAGGGATCGTCTAGACCTTAGGCACTTTTTGCGGAGAGACGAGATTTGGCTTGTCCACCACGGGGCCGGCTTGTGATGCCGAGCAAAGGTCGTGCGCTCCTTCATGCTTGCCTTGCAGGCCGCATCAAGGGCCGTAGCAAGCGCCTCCGCCGATTCGTTGGCTGTCTCGTGGAGATCAAGCTCCGCCGTTCGCATATGGGTTTCCAATTGTTGGACTACTAGCGTATCCTGTCGAAACGCCTTGCCGCAGGGGGGAATGCTCGAGATCGCCTGGCTGGTTCCAAGCGAGCAAAGTATGGCCTCGTGGTCACTGGCCGTGAAGATGTCGGCGATTTCCCACTTTGATGTCCGTGCAAGACTACTGCTGACGAAGGTCAGGTCGATGATGGAACCGGCGCCTACTCTGTTGTAGGTTTCCTGGTTGCCCTCGTTGAGAAGGGCGAGGTCCAGGGGAGCTAGGATCTCCAGCAAGGCTCTGCCTCTAGCATTCGTGGTGGTACTCCCCCACTCCTGTGCCCACGCGTTAAAATCACCTGCTATTAGCATTGGGTGCTTGACTCTGGCATCGACCGCAAGCTCCTCTAGAGCCTTGCAGTAAGCATCGAGTGAAAGGCTTGGGGCTAGGTAGCAGCTGTACAACCCATGTACCTCCCCACTGGATTCTCACGAACCCTTCGCCTCTCCTTACTTGACATGGACCTTCCGAGGAACTGTTGCAGATCCAGATGGCCGCCTTGCCCTGATTGTTGGTCGCCCACTCCTCGCCTGGCCCGACGCTGTACGGCTCGCTGAGAATAGCTACATCAGCATTCACCTCGCCTACAGTGTGTCGCAGGAGGTCCTGCGCCGCTCTGCAGTGAACCTCGCCAGGTTCAGCTGGATCACTTGCATCCTGTCTTATCTTTAACAGCTCCATTGGAAAGCGGACACCGTCGACTTCCTGCTAGGTGTTTTGCCTCCTTCTCGCCATTTGTTGCGCAAACGAAGCAGGTGCTCTCGTTGGGGCAATTGGCGATCTTATGCCCGCTTTTGCCACAGCGGATGCAGCATCCGCTCCTATCCGTGGGGCTTCGACACTGGCTCGCAATGTGGCCAACTTCCAGGCATCGGTAGCACCTCGGTTGACTCTGCCTCTCCCGAATCCGACACACTGTCCATCCGATCCTCACCCTGCCTTTGCTCGCAACTACGGTCGCAATTTTGCTGGGTAGACCGATGATAGCGGTCTGTGTGTCCCAGGTTTTTGCACGTAGACTCCTTACCCTGAGCGCCTTCCCATCCACTTCGAACTGCTCGGTCAGTGCAAGCCGAATGTCCACCTCCGTCGCTAGCGGATCGAGGTCCTTGATCTCTAGGTACTTCATTTTGCTATCCTCAGACAGTGCCCGCACTTCGGCAGCCCCTTGTAGTACCTTTTCGAGGTTCTCCCTCATGGCGTCCGTGCTATCCGTACGGTTTTTTGCCAGCTCGAGCAGGAGGTTCCCAGTAGCGGTGCGGCGCACCTTGTGGACATTTTGACTGAATTCCTTCAGCTGGCCGTCCTGCCGTCTGGTGACCAAGGCAAGCACCTCGCTGTACCTCATTCCCTTGCCTTCCACGACTAGCGCGTCGGGTCGGGTGGACGTCCTTGGCTTCCTCCGTGAAGCTGTTTCCCATCCTGGTCCTGACGCTGCGGTCTGTGCGGCCATCCTCTGGCCCCCTACTCCCGCGGTCCTGGCGTCGGGGTGGCTTGAAGTCCGCTGGGTGGACCCTTCTCTTGCTCGGATTTTCGGGGCCTTTGCCGAGGCCGGTGGCGCGCCTCTTGGTGGTGGAGCCGCGCTGTCCTGGCTAAGCCGTCGCCACGGGTTGGTCTGGGCTGCCGCTTCCCTACGCCGGGTTGGGAGGGTTTGCGTACTCTGGTCTGTCTTCGCAATATCTGCCTGACCGCACCTCGTACAGACGACCTCCGCCGCTACCGCCGTTGTCCCTACATCGCTGGGGTTGGAGAGGATCCCGCTAATACCTTCCTGTAGCTCCTTTATCCTGCAAAACATCCTCTTCATTTTGAGATTGATGCTCCTCAGTTGTTTCTCGTGCGTTTGCTGGATAATGTCCTCCAATATCGCCTCTAACTCCGCCAGCATGCTGGAGCAAGGCTGCTCTGTTGACGCTCTCGTCCTCTTGGCTGGAGTCGCTCTCTGGGGCTCTGATGGACTGGATTGTTCCCTCGTCCTTTTAGGGGTCTCCTTGTCTTCACCCGCGTGAACACCGCCTGTCGGCATCGCTGTGCTCCGCGTTGCCTGCATAGTGGGTGACTGCAGGATCTTGGAGCTGCTCATAAACGCAGAGGATTGCTCCGCACTTTGTTGGCTTGTCGCTTTTGCTGCCGAGGCGGCCAAGCTAGCCACCGCCTCGTCAGTCGTGGGTTGAATGGTGTTTGGGGCCTCCAGAATCCGTGCCCCGACCGTGGGTTTCCCCACGGGTGGATTTCCACTTGAGTGGTTGCCACCTGGAGTAATTGCGTTTTTAACCATCATTCTTCCAGTTGTGCTTTTTATACCTACTGCCAGGTTAGCATTTTATACCTTCTGCCAGGTTGGGGTTCGCTGCCGGCCACTATGGCTCAGACGCAGACCCCGTAGCCGCCCATTATGGGACAGACGCTACGAGGATTTGTAGTGGGGAAAAGAACGGGGGAGGGTGGGCGTGATCATCAGGGCTACGATGGGGGATATACCGCCCCTACTCGGTCGCCAGGGCCCCGTTTCCAGAGTGCACCGCCGCGGCGGAGGGGTTGGACTATGGTCGGGTCCATGACCTTGTGCACCGCTCCTACGATCTCGCCCGCCCTCATAAGAGCACTATAGAAATTTCTCCTGGTGCCGCCCTCTGTGGGTGGCGTTTGCAGCGACGATACGGCGCCCTCTTCAGGTACCACCGATTTAATCAGGTCACACTGCCGGTCAGCTGCGATCAGCCGGCACTGCGATCCGCATCACTGACCAGCACAACCCAAATTGCGCGAATTTGCAACGCGGGCAAAGCGATGCCACCAAGAGAGAGGGAGAAAGCTTACCCTGCCCCCCCCTGTCCAGCGACGTCAGATTAGTGCTCCGGGGCCAGCAAGCCAGGAAAACGGAGCCACGGGGAACCCTTTGTTCCTGCATCCCAGATGAGCCACGTTATGTGCCTAGGGGTTCACCGACTTGTTTTTTTACTCCCCGCGAGGCCGGGAAACAGCGCGAAAAGCGGGACGCGGCACGGCCACGTCCGTCTCGTTCTACCTTCACTTTCTTCTCAGCCGGAGCACGGTGTGGCGATCAGCAGCTGTGCGCTATGGACGGACTCCAAGACTGTGTTGCACTGGATAAGCAACACCCACCGGAGATACAAACAGTTCGTCGGAAACCGGGTGGCGGAGATTTTGGAATCGACAGAGGCGTCCCAGTGGAGATGGATCCCGTCCGCCGAAAACGTGGCGGATGACGCGACAAGGCCGCGCAAGGCCGTGGACCTGAGCATCGGTTCGCGATGGCTAAGCGGACCGCCGTTTCTACGAGGAACAGAGGAGAGCTGGCCTGGATTCCTCCGACGACCGACGACGAGGAAATGAAATGTGAGCTCGCCTTGGTCACGGTAAATTTTATATCCCTGCAGAGGTTCTCCAGCTATAATCGACTGGTGAGGACGACTGCGTGGGCGCTCAGATTTGTTCGACGATGCCGTGGAATACGTCGCGATGAAGAGGTCTACGGATTGACCGCGATGGAGTGCGCTGAAGCAAAGCGCGCATTGATACGGCAGTCGCAGCGAGAAGCGTTTGCTTAAGACAGCCAAGGAAACGTCGCCAAGGACAGCCGACTGCACGTACTGCCCCATACCTTGACGAGGACGGAGTATTGAGAGCCAGTGGAAGGATCGACGACGCGACGTGTGTGCCATACAACGCACGTCGGCCGATCATACTGTCTCACGAGGACGCGCTGGCAGAGATGATCGTGCAGCAACACCACGAAAAGATGTGCCACCAAAACGCGGAGGCGACGATTGGATCGATTCGGAGCATGCTCTGGATAACGAACTTGGAGACTACTACGGAGGGTGGTGAGCAAATGCAACGTTTGCAAGCTGCGGAAGGCACGACCCACACAGCCCGAGATGGGCCCCCTGCCTGCGGATCGGCTACAGGCCAACGGATGGCCATTTAAGTCTACTGGCATGGACTTCTTTGGGCCGTTCTTTGTGACAGTTGGACGTCGCACAGAGAAGAGGTGGGTGGCACTGTTTACGTGCCTGACCACGAGGGCTATCCACTTGGATATGGCTCACGATTTGTCCACCGACTCCTGCATAATCGCCATGAGGAACTTCATGAGTCGCCGTGGACCAGTGGTCAGGATAAGGAGCGACAATGGGTAGAACTTCGTTGGAGCCGACCGCGAGGCCAAGAGGTTCAGCGAAGTGTTCGAGCCTGCACAGATCCAGGGCGAGCTGTCGTCTAAGGGAATCGAATGAATCTTCAACTGCCCGGCGAACCCAGCTGAAGGCGGTGCCTGGGAGAGGATGGTGCAGTGCGTGAAGAAGGTGTTGGCGCACACAATGCAGGAGCTCGCGCCCAAGGAGCATGTACTGGAGAACCTGCTGATTGAGGCGGAGAGCATCGTGAACTCTCGTCCGCTCACTCATCTACCGGTGACGGTGGACCAGGAGGCTCCACTGACGCCTAACGATTTGCTGAAAGGAGCATCGGATATCCCAGATCTCCCCAAGGATGATGGACAGGAGCCCGTGAGATCCGCTTAGTTCCTAGTGGAAGCAGTGGCGCATAGCAAGGATGATGCGCGATCGCGCGAAGCGTTGGGTGCATGAGTACCTGCCAACTCTTGTGCGCAGGGAGAAATGGTGCAAGCGCGTCGAGCCCATCCGTCGAGGAGACCTGGTATTCATCTGCGATCCAGCCATACCACGAAGGGAATGGAAACGAGGCGTCGTGGAAGAGGTGTTCACCGGGAAGGATGGAGTACCTCGTCGAGCAGCGGTGCGGACTACCGATCAAGCCAAGACGACTATGCGTCCCGCTTCGAAGCTAGCTGTCCTGGACATGGTGAATGCGGCTGCTTCACGGGGGTGGGGATGTCGCGGAACGAACTAGTGGCTATCGATAGTTAAGATTAGTGTTCAGTATTTTTTATGTTTAGGATTTTAAGTTTATGTTATCTGTTCACACTAAAATCGTAGCTTGGGAAAAATAATTTGGCGAAAAAGCACATCGATTTGCGCCATCACAGAAAGGGGAAGAGAAACTGCGGTATGTAGGATAAGTAATTATGTATCAGGTTAAGAACAATTTTCTTGTAGAATAAAACGCTCGTTATACATCACTTCAACAACTGTCCTGAGTGTTATAAGGCATTCCCGTGATCGGCCAAACGGTGACAGGAGGGTAGCCTAGATGGAAAGCGCGCGCTATTGATCCTTGGGGTCCTGGGTTCGATTTTATAGTGGGCGGTTGTCTCAGTTTTTGAAAAGTTTAAGTTTTATGATTATTTTTATATTTACTTATGTTTTTCATTTTTATATTTATTTTATTATTAATATTTTTAATTTCATTCTATTACTATTGTTGTAAAAATAATTATGTTTTTATTAATTTTATTATGAGAAATTAGCGGAATTGGGAAATTAGTGACTGACGTGTCGGATGACAAAATGACGGACAAACTTCCTTGGAATTTTATTCACTGGTCATAATGTTTAATTTTTTGTCTTTGTCGACGGTCAAAACATTGTAATCGATAGTTAAAATCAGTATTAATAGGAAATGTAGTATTTTTTAAGTTATCGGATCTTGAAGTACGGTCCTGCTAATCGCGGTAATGTGAATGTCGCCGAAAAGTGCCTTTTATTGTCTTTTGAATTGTAGGAGGGCACAATGCGGTAAGAAGAAGAATAAGATTTGAATTTTATTTAATTTAAGCAATTTTTCAGAATAAAACGTTCCGTTCGCCATAGCCTTTGAAGTACTACCTTTCTTTTGGACCTACGCGTGTGGGGAGCCGTTTAAGGCCACTCCGCATGAGGCAAGACAAAAGCTTTTATGCGGAGTCCTAAGGAGACTCCAGGGGCAACTAGCGCTGGAGGACGGCTTCACGACCAGCTAAAAAGTTTTCAGGAGCGCACGGAGCGCAGTCCCCGTACCAGCAGAGGAGTCGTAGCCAGCGACATAGAGGGCGCAGCCAGCGCCGAACACTGAGTACGGACGGAGACGCAGCCAGCGTCATGTGAGGAGGCACAAGGAGCGCCAAGCATCAGCGGCAAGAACGCGAGCGGATTAGCAGCCAGCGAGTAGTGCAGCAGAAAACCGGCCGCGGGTGAACATAACCACGGCGGCGGCCATTTCTCGCCCAGCCCCTACGGCGACTACAGTAGCGTCCCAATCAAGGAGTACTGCTGTCACAGCTGCGAGCTCAGAGCCGGAGGTGGGCCAGCCACTCATGGCGTACCTGTTGGAGAGGATTACGGCGTTGGAGAACGAGCTGAAGATTGTTAAAGCCTTGAACATGAGCACTGCTAATAGCGCGCCAATCGCAGTTGGCCCAAGCGCAAAAGGCACCAAAAGTGGAGCGTCGGGAGCCATCGTGGAGCGGACCGCCATTAGCCACATCGAACGGTGAGGACCCAACTAACGGGGTCGGGCCGGTCCCACATAGCAGTTTCGGTGCGAGCAGTGGGGCCTACACGCTGCCGCCATCTTGAAGTGGACCACCGTTGCTAATGACTAGCAATCATCCTGTTGAGCCACTGTGTGCTACAAGTGCTGCGCAGACAGAGCATGGATTTGTGCTACCGTGCGGGAGCATCCACAACGCAGCAACTGCATCACCATTTGTTAGATCCTACTCCTGGATGACCCCCAAGGAGCGAATGGGCCAAGGAGGCTTGCCTGTATATGGTCTCTGTAAAGTAAAGTCTCTGCTTATTCACCCTGCGAACGCTAGCGCCGTGATGGAGCAGCGCTTTAGGTTTGGCCGACCGGAGCAGCTTATACGCAGCCAGCTGAACAGCGTGCGAGAGGTGCCGCCGATTACGGAGAAGCACCTGGTGAGGATCGTCCCCTTCGCAACCCGAGTTAGTAACCTCACGGCCTTCTTGCAGTCGGCGAAGGCGGAGCAGCATCTGGGGAACCCCACCCTCATGGAGGAGCTTGTGGCAAAGCTTCCTACGAGAAAGCTAGTGGATTGGGCCAGGCACGGTGCATCGATCCAGCCCTTTCCCATTGTAGCGCACTTCAGCGAGTGGCTACGGGGGGTAAGCAAACATCGTGCGTACGAGTTTTACATGCGAGCGTCGACCAGAACAGATGCGAGCAGCGGGATAATCGGCATGGAGGTTGCCCAATTTGTGGAGGGCAACATGCTACGACGAGCTGCAGGGAGTTCATCGGAGCTTCGCCACCGGGAAGATGGAGCATGGTGAAGAGGCATCGGCTCTGCTTACGGAGTGTGCTTTCTGCGATGTGCATGGCGAGTGCCAGATTAACGGATGCCGCAGATTGCATCACCGTCTGTTACATGGAGAGGACGAAGGGCAAAGAAGACCGGAGCACGAGGTGGCTTCAGGCGACACAACGGAGGAAACCAGATGTCAGCAGTTTCCAGACGCAGCCCGGATAGGAGGTCTTCGCCACGAGGTGGTTACAGGGACCACGAGAGGAGCCAGCAGTCGGCTGTCCGCAGAAACAGCCTGAAGATAAGGGCCCCGCAGACAGCAGAGGTGCCCGTGCAGAGGAATTTAAGTATTGACGTCGAAGGAGGCCGACTTTAGTTCCGTATACGGCCAGTAACTCTGTACGGAGCTGGTCGCCAGGTGGACACATACGCGCTCATGGATGAAGCGTCACGATGATCGACGACGAGCTACGGAGGGATCTGAGAGTGCGAGGCGAACATCGACAGCTAAACATACAATAGTTTGGAGGAAGGGCCAGCAGGGAGCCCACCATGTGGTGAGCCTGGCGATAAGTGGAGCTGGGAAGACCACTCGTCACCCGAAGAGGTACGTGTACGCCGTTTCGATCCTGAGTCTGGGCGTTCATAAGGATTCGCGACTGCCGATGAAGCCCTACAGCAACGTGGCGCTGAAGTTGCTCATCGGACTGGACCATGGACATTTGGGATTGCCTCTTGGGACGAGGTGGCGGTTTGCCAGAAAGGGACCTTATGAAAGGGCAACCGAGCTCGGATGGGTTGTGTTTGGGCCAGTAAGTGGACAATCAACTACGCCGTAGCCGAGGTCCTGCCTTCTAGCCGTATCAATGGACGATACGATGGAAAAGATAGTGGAGGGAAAGCTTTGGTGTGAAGCTCGCGCCACCGGTCGCAGCCAGCGATGACGCACGGGCCCAAAGGATCCTCGAAGACCCCACGGTGAATGTGGGGTGTCGCTTCCAGACGGGATTGCTCTGAAAGGATGACCATGCTGTCCTGCCACGGAGCTACGAGATGGCGCACAGACGGCTGATCAACGTCGAGAAGAAGTTGAAGCGCAACGGTCCGTTGGCGCTAGAATACGATCGGATAATCAAGGATTACGTGTCCAAAGGATATGCGAAAAAGCTGCAGCCGGATGTGGTCGCGGTGAAGAGCGACAAGCTGTGGTATTTGCCACATTTCGGTGTCGAAAATACGAACAAGCACGGTAAGCCTTGGAATGCGTTGGCAGGTAGCCACGGATGACTTCAGATTCAACGTGGAGTATGTACGAGTGCCAAAAAGCGTCATAAGTGGAGATCGAGTCCCTACAAAGAGGAAGTATTTGAGCCTGCTGATGTCAACGTTCGACCCATTGGGGTTCTTGTGCTGCCTTATGATTACATCGAAGCTGTTGCTGCGGGAGATCTGGAGGCAGAAGATCCATTAGGACGAACCACTGCCGGAGGAGATAGGCAGAGCCTTTGCTGCCTGGCGCAGAGAGATGGATGCCGTGGGACAGTTCCGATGTCCTCGCCACTATTTGGGACGTGGAGCAGTTCGGACCATCGAGTTCCACGTGGATGCAAGTCAATCTGCATTCGCGGTGGTGGCCTATTGGAGGGTCACGTACGAGGATGGCAACGTGCTGGTTATCTTCGTGTACGCAAAGACGAAGTGTGCGCCGATGAAAACAATGTCGATCCCACGATTGGAGCTGCAGGCAGCGGTCCTTGGAACCAGAGTGATGAACACTGTCAAGGAAGAACACAGTGTGGACATCATTGAGACGGTGTTATGGACAGACTCAAAAACGGTGCTGAAATGGATCGGCAGCACCCAACGCCAGTACAAGCAGTTTGTTGGCAATCGAGTGGTGGAGATTTTGGAGTCGTTAAAGGTTTCCCAGTGGAGATGGGTGCCTACAGCTGACAACGCAGCGGATGATGCGACGCGGTCGCAGAGCAAGGCGGACCTTAGTCCGGAAACCCGGTGGCAGCTACCAAGCGGCTGCCCAGCGCCAGAGGAGGGAATCGAGCCTGTTCCAGATGCACCTGATGAGGAGGAGATGCCCGGTGAGTTTGCATTGGTGGCATACAATAAATTTGTCATCCCGTTGCAGAGATTCTCGAACTTCAGTCGCCTGGTGAGGACCACAGCCTGGGTCGTGAGGTTTGCGCGCCGGTGTCGCAAACAGAGAAGCGAGCTCGAGGAACATGGACTCACTGCAACGGAGTGTGAGGCCGCGGAGAACCTGTTAGTCAGGCACGCCCAATTAGAATCGTTTCCCGACGAGATGAGGTCGGCGAAACGCGGAAAGGACGTCGCCAGCTCGAGCGAGATTCGAAGTCTGGCGCCTTACTTGAACATGGATGAACATGAAGTTCTGCGAGTCTATCGCAGAGTCGATGCCGCGATGTCCTTGCCGTACAGTGCGAGGAGGCCTGTGATACAGTCACACAGGCACAGTCTTACGGAGATGGTATTAAGACACTACCACGCCCAGATGAAGCATCAAAACATGGATGCGGAGCTCCCCGTTGATGGGAGCGGGAGGCCATTCAAGTATACAGGACCGGACTACTTTGGGCCACTGCTGGTGAATGTTGCCCGTCACAGGCGCCAAAGGGCGATTCATTTGGAGCTGGCGCGTGACCTGTCAACGGATTCCTGCATAATAGCGATCAGGAACTTCATCTGCCGAGCAGGAGCATTGAGTGGGTTTTTAATTGCTCATCCAACCAGTCTGAGGGCGGAGTATGGGAGCGGATGGTGCAGTGCGTCAAGCGAGTGCTGCGCCATACCCTGAAGGAAGTCGCACCGAGGGACCATGTGTTGGAGAGTCTACTCATAGAGGCGGAGAACATAGTCAACTCGCGTCCGCTCACCAACTTGCCAGTGGATGCGGACCAAGAGGCACCGTTGACGCCAAACGACCTGCTCAAGGGAGCATCTAACCTACCGAATACGCCTGGATTGGATGCGGAGCTGCCCAAGGAGGGTTCTACGAGAAAGCAATGGAGGATTGCCCGTATGCTGCGAGACCGTTTCTGGAGGAGGTGGGTCATGGAGTACCTGCCTACGCTTGTGCGCCCCGAGAAGTGGTGCCGGAGAACGGAGTTCATCTTCCAGGGCGATATGGTCTTCGTCTGCGATCCTGCCTTGCCCAGACGAGAGTGGCGTAAGGGCGTCATGGAGGAGGTCTACAGCGGAGCTGATGGAGTCGTCCGACGCGCCACTGTGCGCGTAAATGATAATGGACTATCTTGGACAATGTTGCGGCGCGTCTCTAAACTTGCAGTTTTAGATTTGAGTGAAGCGGGTCTTCACGGGGTCGGGGTTGTCGACGGTCAAAACATTGTTATCGATAGTTAAGTCAGTATTATTAGGAAATGTAGTATTTTAAGTTATCGGATCTTGAATTACGGTCCTACTAATAGCGGTTATAATTGTAAACTAAACGATCGGAGATGGTATTTGGTAAAAATACCAACATTGGTATTTTTGAAGATGGAAGCTTGGTACTTTGTTTTCGAGTTTTTATTGTAATAAATTGGTTATATTATTATATTCTCATAAGGATCGGCCAATTCAATTCGGCCAAAGTTTTAACTGCAAGGGTATATCAACTTCGGCTCCGCCCGAAGTTAGCTTTCCTTTCTTGTTTTTACATAACTTTTGTCTAAAATTCAGCAAATATACCATTTTCCATTCCACTCCATATTTTATTTTTCAAAGATTGATCAATTTCACATTAGGACGCCAATTTTGAATAAGTGGTGTGCAAACAGGTAAAATATTGTATAAGCAAATCGATAGTAGCGTCGATAAGCAATTAAAATGCGATAAATGGCGGTTATAATTTGAGACTAAAAAAAAAAGCGCGATCAAATCAAAATTGTTTTCAGGCCTATTTCGGGTTTTTACGGGCCGGGCCGTTTTGCTAAGGCCCGGGCTCGCACTAAGCCCGCACGAATCTTAATTTTAAGGCCCGGCCCGCTCCGGGCCTGTGTAAGCCCGCGGGCTCGATAAAAAAACCCAAGTGGCTATACTGTATAGAGTACCCAATTCCGTACCTAAATCGATGTCCCTTAGTAGTATGTATTTGGGTACTCTTCTTGAGTACCCCAAGTCGATACTCATTAGTATATGAAGAGGTTACGATTGTACACTGCCTATGACATGCCTTAGTTAAATGCGCCTCTGAAATACATGTCTTAGGTATTGACTGGGGAGTGCTCGTCTACCCTAGAGGGCATGTGCACTAGTCCGGTGAACTGCTGGGTAATACTTATTCAAAGAAATAATACAAAATAAGTAATATTTAGACCACGGGTGCCTAAGCTCAACATACGGCAGAGAAAACTCCAATACCAATACAAAAAAGCACCAATACATCGAGAAAATTGGAGGGAGAAATTTTTTTTACAAGTCATGTCGGTATACTGAAAAAAATTATAGTACCATTTTCAATGAAAAACAAAGTTATGATGAAAAAAAAAATATAAATGAACTAAAATCTAAGAAAAATAAATAAAAATAAGAGGCATTCCCGTTTTTAATTAGTTGGCCAAGAAAAACCCTCTTTCCTACCAAGCATTGCCGGGGCCCATCTGTACACACAGAAGCAAATTTACTAGACTCGGCTTTAAGGTCAATCCTTGTTTTTTCTAACAGCGGAATCAGACCCAAAACCTCGTCGTAAACATTAAAAAACTGATCAACCATTTTATATGAAATTTCATTTTCTTATAACTAATATTAATTGGTTTACATCCGAAATGTCGCATGTTTCATCCAGAGATAACGAAAAAAATTAGCAACAATTAAGTTTATCTTTTAAAAGTCCATCCAAGTATTTGCTAAGACCTTCAATCGCCTAGTAATTGTATTTCGCGACAAAGGAACGGTTTTAATTAAATCTGCCATTTTTTCCCAAAAGAAGCTAACATATATTGGCAAACTATTTTTATAAAATTATCATCCGAAAATGTCTTAAGATTTTTAGCAATTTAATTGCAAATAATGCTTTTCTGCTAGCAAAGATAAATTTCCGCAAAAAATAAATTCATAGCTCCGATGTCAACCATTTTGTTTGAGATCTCAACCAAAAGTGATTTTTTACAGTGAAAAGTTATCGGCAAAAACTTTTTTTCAGAGCTCACCACATAACAGAGCTCTGTTAACAGCATTTTTCCAGATAACAGCGGATAACAAATGTTAAGGGCGGAAAAATAACAAAGAATGCGCTGTTAATAACAGCTGTACACGATTTTCCGTCTCTTTCGCATGATTTTCCGTCTCTTTCGCACGAAAGGCTGCAGAAAAAACGCGCGCGACTTTCTGCAGCCTTTCGTGCGAAAGAGACGGAAAATTGTGCGAAAGAGACTTCTACAGTGTTGAAAAACGGATTTGATAAAAATCAAATCAAAACAAAAGTTCTCTCTCTCTCTTTTGTTCTCTTCTCTGATTTGATTTTGTGAAGAATGTTTAATGTTCAATTGGAATGTTGGAAAAAATTTGAATTGAATTTCTTGGGCGCTGGTTTTAGTAAAATTGAAATATTAAACAAAACAAATTTTAAAAAATATTATATATTATATTTATAATGTATTACTATTAATAACTCCAAATACAGCAACAATTTGCTAGGAGCAACACACGTATATGAAATTTCATTTCCCAAATAAAGAGCAATTCCAAGGAGCAAAGGACAAAGGAGCTTCGAGAGCAATGGTGCTGGGCACCCCTGATTTAGACTATCTGCAAAAAAATATTTCCTCAGTGATCGTGTATAGGGGTCTAGCTACCAATGATAACACAGCCACACAAAAAAAAATATTATTTCGGGTCTGGAGGTCAGACCATCTTTACTATATGTTTTTGGGGTCGCTGAATACGAATCCAAGCTCCAAAAAACCCCAGCCCGTCACGGTTCTGACATAACCTCAAAAAACCTTATACAAAATTATATACGAGTCCGTGGGTCAGATGATGTTTATTAAAATAAAATTTCAGCTGTTTGCCGTTTTTCAAGTATCTAAACAAATCTAGAAATGAGTTTTTTTTTATTTGGCATAAGATAAAATGTTAAAAAAGATAAAGACTAAAGAAAAATAATTTAAAGTTGAAATTATTATATAGGTAGTAGTATTTTATATCTGTTTTTGTTGCGGAGAACCATAGTCATACATTTATCAGCACTAACCAATTAACTTTCATATTGAAATCGTTTCGGATGACTATTTCCAAATATTTTTATTTATAAATCTTTTATATTACTTTTCTTTGTCATTAAACTATAATAAAGAGAGTAAGATGCTCTCTGGGGCCCGCTGGAGCCTGCCGCAAATTTTTGCGTCCATTTTCGTTGTAGGAAAGGATTAATCTATATGTACATATGTATTATGTGTTATTTTCTCCGCTTCGCCGATCACGGGAAATGCCTTTAAACCAGTGGGGGGCAAAACGCACACAAAAAATGAGAGCAGAGCATTCTCTGAGCAAAAAAACGTACATAGTTTTTTATGTCATTTTTCGTTAATTCAACAGTAGGAATGGGCACTAAAACAGTGTATTTTATTTTAATGAAAGCTTTGCTAGCAACAGTTCTTATTATTATTATTTATATGGCCATGACAACCCTTTTATCGGGTCTCGGCCTGAAGCGCAATGTGCCTCAACGCGACTCTGTCCTGAGCGCGCCTTCGCCAGTTGGTAACACCAAGTGTGGACAGGGTTTCCATCACCTGGTCTTGCCAACGCGTTCGGGGTCGTCCTCTTCTTCGTGTCCCAACAATCACCGCATCAAACACCTTACGAGCCGAAGCGTCTTCATCCATACGGGCAACATGGCCCAGCCAGCGAAGTCTTTGAGATTTCACTCGACTGGCTACGTCAACATCCCCGTACAGCTCATACAGCTCGTGGTTGTATCTGATGCGATACACATCGTCCACGCAGATTGGGCCAAAGATTTTACGGAGAATTTTCCTCTCGAACACTCCAAGAGCGGCTGCATCTGACTGCGTCACTGTCCAGCACTCCGCACCATATAGGAGTACTGGAAGAATGAGCGTCTTGTAGAGTGTGATTTTTGTGCGTCGAGAGAGAGCTCTACTATTAAACTGCCTACTGAGCCCAAAGTAACACCTGTTGGCACACTTGCAACACTTTATTCTCCGCTTAATCTCCAGACTGACATCATTTGTGCTTGTTATAGCAGTGCCTAGGTAGATAAACTCCTTGACGGACCCAAAGCTATAATTTTCTGCAGTCAGCTGAGAATCAAGACGCCGCGATTCTCTGCTAGAGCACACCATAAACTTTGTTTTCTCCATATTCACTGCTAGTCCTACTTTTGCTGATTCCTTTTCAATAGCCCCGAAGGCTCCTGTGACATCACGCTTGGTGCGGCCAATGATATCAATATCATCAGTGTAACCAAGAAGCTGGACACATCTGTTGGTTAATATCGTGCCCGACCGATGTACACCAGCCTTTCTTATAATACTCTCCATTAAAATATTGAAGAGTATACAAGACAGCGAGTCACCTTGTCTGAGGCCACACTTGGTAATAAAGGTTTCGGATTGGCTACTTCCTACCTTGACAGAGCTGATGGTGTTGCTCAATGTCATTTTGCAAAGTCTAGTCAGCTTTGCTGGTATACCAAGCTCAGACATGGCGGCATATAGGCGATCTCGCCGGGGGCTATCAAATGCGGCTTTGTAGTCGACGAAGAGATGGTATGTGTCGATCTGGTTTTCGTAAGACATCTCCAGGATTTGGCGCAAGGTGAAAATCTGGTCAACAGTGGACTTGCCAGGCCTGAACCCGCACTGATAAGGTCCAATCAGTGCTTCAGCATGGGATTTCAGTCTTTCACACAATACGCTCGTTAGGACCTTGTATGCAACTGGAAGAAGACTAATTCCGCGGTAGTTGGTGCGCACCGTAGCATCACCCTTCTTCAGGATGGGACAGATCATGCTGAGGTTCCAATCTTCGGGCATGCTCTCCAAAAGCCATATCTTACTGATTAGTTGGTGCATGCACCCTACCAGCATATCACCAGCTGCCTTAAACAATTCTGCCGGCAGGCCGTCAGCACCTGCAGACTTGTTGTTTTTAAGCCGTTGGATTGCATCCTTGACTTCGATATGACTTGGGATTGGCACTTCAATATCAGTGCCATAGATTGGGGTTCGTGGATCATTGTCTTCAGAGTCTGTGCTTGAGCCAGATAACAAACTCGAGAAGTGATCCCTCCATAACCTCAGCACGACCTCTGTTCTTAAACAAATGAAAAACTACGCTTCCATAACTGTATTTTCTATGGAAATAACTTTTTTCAACCCAATTTCTGAAAAAATTTTTCTCAGTGGAAAAATTTTGATTTTTAAGTTTGGGCTGTCAAATGATTCAAAATGAGAGCAAATGAGAGAGCTTCTAAAAAATTTAATAGTGCTCACACTGTCAGTGTGCCGGCAGCGGTGCGGCAAAATTTCCTACCCTATGCACGCGTGTTACGTAAAATGAGTATTTGCCCCGCACTGATTTAAACAAACGCTGGACAATTAGTTGGAGTTTGATTCGTTCGTTTTATTCTGAAAGAATTACAATAGCTACTTAGCTCTTACATATACTTAATTCGCTAACGTACCGCAGTTTCTCCTCCCCTTTCCTTGGGATGGCGCAAATAGGTCAAATTGATCCGCCAAATATTGTTTTCTTTTTTACCCGATTTTAGTGCGACCGAATAACATAAACTAAAAATACCAGATTTCATATAATACTGACTTCGACTATTGGCTCTAAGTTTGAACTTGACTAACTATCGATAGCCCTAATCCGTTCCGCGTCATCCCCACCCCCGTAAAGCAGCCGCATTCACCACGTCCAGGACAGCTAGCTTCGAAGCGGGACGCATTGTCGTCTTAGCTCGATCGGTAGTCCGCATTGCCGCTCGACGAGGTACTCCATCTCTCCCGGTGAACACCTCCTCCACGACGCCTCGTTTCCACTCCCTTCGTGGTATGGTTGGATCACAGACGAACACCAATTCTCCTCGACGAATGGGCTCGACGTGCTTGCACCATCTCTCCCTGCGCACAAGAGTCGGTACGTACTCATGCACCCATCGCTTCCAGATTCGATCCCGCATCATCCTCGCTATGCGCCACTGCTTCCTGGTAACGCATCTCACGGACTCCTTTTCGTCATCCGATATTCGATAGCTCTTGTGGTCAGACACGTAAACAGTGCCACCCACCTCTTCTCCGTGCGACGTCCAACCTTCACAAATAGCGGTCCAAATTTGGACCAAATTTGAGCAGTCTTCAGTCTGACCTTGATAACTTTCAAAAATGGTGCTTAGCTAATGATCTAATACTTAATGGATCTAAATGCAAACATATGTCTTTTTATCGTTCTTGCCCTCTGCAAGCTACTTATTCTATTAATCCCATTAAAGCCTTAGAAAAATTGACCCAGGTTAATGATCTCGGCATCCTATTAGACATCAAACTTAAATTTGCCGACCATATTTCCTTAATGGTTAATAAGGCTAAAGGAGTCCTTTGTTTTATCAAAAGGTGGTCAAAAGAATTTAATGACCCCTATATAACTAAAACACTATTCATTTCTTTGGTCCGTCCTATACTGGAGTACGGTTCATGTGTCTGGAGTCCCCAATATGGAGTACATCAGGACCGCATAGAATCCGTACAAAAGAATTTCCTAACTTTACATCTAATTGCATCATTTGCATCTAAACTGGGATGCAAATCTTCACCTTCCATCTTATAATAGTAGACTCTTACTCATAAACTTACCTAGCTTAACAAATCGTAGGACAATGCTCGGTGTAGTCTTTCTGCATAACCTTATTAACGGGGATGTAGATAGCCAGCATTTACTAACACGCTTAAAATTTAACATTCCTAATAGAAGGACTCGAAACTTCAGTCCTCTGTTCCTTAGCCGTTGTAGTTCGACATATGCACTGCATGACCCTTTTAGGGTATTATGTTCGAACTACAATGGTCTCTACGCCATAACATCTCTTTCCTGTCCCTCAAACTTAAAATATAGAATTTTAAATTTCCTTACTAACTCCTCCTAGCTTAATAATAAAAAAAATAGCTTAATATATTCTAACAAATCGTTTATTGAGCGCCCCTCGGTCGTCTGGGCCTCTAAGCTTTATGATGAATACAGGAATGCTAGCTGATGCTCTTATTGATGCACAAGCCATTTCCAAATTCTGAAAGACCGGTAAAAAAAAAAAAAAAAAAAAAAAAAAATTAGTCCAACCCGATAAACTTAAAGGGCCATCCGTTGGCCTCCAGCCGGTCCTCTGGCAGGAGACCCATCTCGGGCTGAGTTGGTCGTGCTTTTCGCAGCTTACCAATGGACTTTGTAAGCTTCCGTAGCAGCCTCCGTAAGTTCGTAATCCAGAACTTCTGCCGGATCGCTCCGATGGTTGCCTCGGTGTTGTGGTGGCACGTATGGCACACACGTCGCGTCGTCGATCCTCCCGCTGACTCGCATTACTCCGTCCGCATCGAAGTATGGGGACTGTCCATGCAGTCGGTTTACTTGGCGGCTTTTCCTTGGCTGTCCTCAGCAAACGTTTCACGCTGCGATTGCTGTACCAGTGCGCGCTCAGCTTCAGCGCACTTCATCGACGTCAGTCCGTGATCCTCTCCACCATATCGTAGTCCACGACACCGTCGAATAAATCTGAGCACCCATGCAATGGTCCTCACCAGTCGATTGTAGCTGGAGAATCTCAGCAAGTATATGAAGTTTACCATAACTAAGGCGAACTCACATTTAATTTCCTCTTCGTCGCTCGTCGGAGGAATCCATCCTTTGCTTGATCTTGGCCAGCTCTCCTCTGGTTCTCGTAGAAATGGTGGCCCGTCTCCGTTCTCGTAAGTGGCCCGCCAATAGGCCGCTGCTGCGAACGCCGACTGACTGGAGTCCACGAAGATATGCAGCTGTAGCATTCGCACGCGTCTACCGCCGAAGTAATAGCGTGGACATGGAAACTCTTCGATTTTGCTCATACCTTGCCGCCAGTCCTCAAAGTCTGCAGCCAAATTATCGGGTAGCGGCTCGTCCCAATTAACTCCTCTCGCTCTCAGTCTCTCTCTCTCTCTTAAAAATCTCTCTCATTAAAAATTTGGCGGTCACCATGTAGAAGCTCAGGAATACAATCGGGTCAAACGGGACATGACCAGGCTTAGAAACTCCCTACGCTTCTCATCACGCTTCTCGGGACTCGAGTATATTTGACGCCGAACTTGAAGTCATCTGGTGCCGGTTACCAGTACATTCCTACTACCTTCTCCTCAGCTTGGGTCCATTTAACGCTAGCAATGGATTCATGTTTGTTCAACGCTCTGACCACACTGGCCGAACTAGAGGTGAATCGACACAAGTCCAACCCTGAATCTATCATCCCCCTGTCGAAATGGCGAGGGCTTCTTCTTCACTGCTGAAGCTGTCGACGTAGTCATCCACGTAGTGGTATTCCTTAACAGCCAGGGCTGCTCGTGGATCCGTGCTGCTGTACTGCGGGGCAGTCAAGGTCTTTACATAGTCCGCCGAACATGGTGAGCCAGCTACTCCGAACGTCATCACTTGCATCTCGTATAGGTCCGGCTCCCGTTGGTCATCTCCGTTTCTCCACAGGAACCTCTGGGCACATCTGTCCTGTGTCTGCATCAGTACCTGATAAAACATCTCCTTGATGTCTGCACAAACTTCAACTGCTCCTTCTCGAAAATGGAAAAGCATTGCTGGGAGGGGCTTGTAGCGCTGTGGGCCTTTCATTAGCGCTGAGTTAAGGGAAAAGTTGTTCACCTTGGCAGCCGTCTCGAAGACCAGTTGGATTTTTCCAGGTTTGTTCGGATTTTCCACCCCGAAGTGCGGCAGGTACCATAACTTACCTTCCTGGAACCTCTGGACTTCCTGGGGTTCCAGTCATCGTGCGTACCCTTTCTTGACGTAATCGTCCATTATGCCCTTATAGGCCCGCGCGAAGTCCACATCGCACCTCATTTTTCCCTCGATATTGACGAGTCTCTTGAGCGCCATATTGTAGCTCTCCGGCAGTCTCACCTAGTCGTCTCTCCATAGCAGCCCGGTTTCATATCGTCGGCCTACTCGCTTAGTTGTCTGCTACAGGATACTCAGGGCCCGTGCGTCGCTGCCATCTGCGACTTGCTGTGCCAGCTTTACTCCGAAATTCTTACAGCATTCAGAATAGTAGGTGGCATCCAATCGACTCAACGCAGCTCAGGAGTCGATGCGGCAATTCCTAGCGGTCACACTATTTGCGTGTAGGATCCTTCGCTTCGGTTGCTCCTTGGCTCCAGCGTCCGTGACAGTGCAGACCAGTCTTGCGAATTCATGAAACCATTCGCTCAGGTGCACCACGGTCGGGTACGGCTGTGTCGGCTCCGGTGGCGGATGACATAACCTACTCCAGGCTGCGCCATGGTGGTCACACAAAACAGCCGAGAATAGCCCACTGTTTTTGTTGGTGTGTTTATCCGTGTGACAGGTTGCCCGTTTGCCCAATGGCCGCCGAGCGTCGGCGCCAAATTTGTGCCGGCAACTGCAACGATGACGTCACTCCAAGCTCCGCTTGCAGATTGTCGCTCATCTGCCTGGGAAAGTTTTCACTTAAACTCTGCCATTGCGCTGCTCCCTGGCAGCGCTCCCTGCGCTGCTCCACTGAAACAGTTGCTGTGGCCGTGGTGGTCGCAGTTGCGGGAACACCCGAGGCTTCCAGCCTGGGGATCCGCCGGGCGAGTGCTTTGTTGGCATCATCTTGCAGAGTGCGAATAAAAGTGAACGTCGCCCCTTGGCCGATCACGGGGAATTCTTTTAAACAAACGCTGGACAAATAGTTGGAGTTCGATTCGTTCGTTTTATTTTGAAAGAATTACAATAGCTACTTATGTAGCTCTTACATTTACTTAATTGGCTAAAGTACCGCAGTTTCTCTTCCCTCTTCTTGTGATGGCGCAGATCGGTCTAATTGATCCTCCAAATATTGCTTTATTTCTTACCCGATTTTAGTGCGACCGAATAACATAAACTAAAAAACCAGATTTCATTTAATACTGACTTCGACTAACAGCGCTAAGTTTGAACTTGACTAACTATCGATAGCCCTAATCCGTTCCGCGACAAGTATATAGATACATATGTACATATATTTTAATCGCTATTAGTTTATTTTGATTGGTTTATTTGGGTTATAATGTCGAGAGACTTTTATTAGTCGAGGAATAATACAAAATTAAAGCGAAATTTTTCTGAAACTTCCAACACACGTTCCAGCGATGAAGGAATGGAGCATTAGAAATGGCATGTATTGGTATTTTTAAGTTAGAAAGTTAAGTTAAAAAGGAGATGTTAAAGTAAGGGAAATATAATCTATTTTCTTAGAGTCCATTTTTGGGGATTTTATCAGTTTGGGAGAAATTTGCTTAAAAGTAAAAATTTTCATTCAATAAATTTGGGCTAGGGGGACATTAGAGTCTCCCAACACAATAGTTTTCTTCAAGAACATTCTAATTTTGAATAAGCGTCGATTGACAATCAGCCCAATTCGACAATCCATTAAAAAATTATTTAAGAAATTCGATTTGTCTTCTTTTTTAGCTGAAAATTTTTTTTAGCTTGTCTTTTCAGAACAGATTGTTCTGTTCTTCTGGTTCTGTTCTGTGATTGAAAAAATTTGGAGTAAGTTCATTATCATTTTTCATACATTTTTAGTTTTACAATGTTTGTGGCACTTTCACACGTTACAAATTAAAAACAAAAAAGGAAAGCTAACTTCGGGCGGAGCCGAAGTTGATATACCCTTGCAGGTAAAACCGGATACATATTGAAAACATCGGATATAGTTGGTTGATCCTTATGAGAATAACTGACTAAATAACTGACTAAAAATAGAATCTGTAATAAGTTCCAGCTTACTATCTTCAAAAACACGTAAGTTGGGTCATTTCCAAATTTTTAGTTATATGGCAGTGTTGCGGGTCTTCGAAGTTTCTAGCGCCACCCCAGCAAAAACGCCCGTGTAGATGCTGATAACCCTCTTCTTAATTCATAACAGACAAGCCGGTTAAGGCAAGAGCAGCAATGGCTAACAGTGGTACAGTTGGTAACCACTGTTAAACACTCCAAGCAATGATAACACCCATGTTCTCACTTTTCGTCCGCTTCCCTCGGGTGTCAAAATAAAAAAGGGAAGCTTAGGCAATGGTTACCGGCTAACTTAACAGAGATTCAACACCGCCTAAACTATCGTTCTGCTACTTCGGCGTTGCCGAAAAGAGGCTTACTCTTTTCGCACCATTGGCTCGTTATCACCTAGTTATCACCTGCCTAGTTATCACTGGCAGGTATTCTTGAAGCCACCGCTTCCAGAACGAGTCTGCCAGTTGTAGTGATTCCATCCAGTTCTTCTTGAGCTGCACTCTTTTGGGTTGGGGCTCTATCGTCGGTCCTGTTCCAGTTGAGCTTCCAAGCAAGAAATGATTCGGTGTCAGTGATTCTTCGTTTTCGTCTTCCAACTCATCCGATGGTCGTTTGTCCAGGAGGATTGATTCCAACGCCGTCTTCACGGAACACACCAAGCGCTCCCATGCGCCACCCATGTGGGGATATGCGGGTGGAATGAACTCGCGAGTGAGTAGATCCTTGTCCACATCTTCGAACGCCTTACGCAACTCCGTGCAGGCTTGGTTTAAAATTGGTGACGTTTTCGCTCCAGAGTTCCACTGGGCACCCTCGTCAGGTCATAAAGCTGCGCACTGCTAGAATGCAAGAGTCAGTGGTTAATGAATACGCAACCTCAAGATGTATTGATCTTGTAGAGAGGCAGGTGAAAAGCACGCCACATCGTTTCTCTGAACTGCGTCTAACCCGCACCATCAGAGGCCCAAAGTAGTCCACACACATATAGTTGAAGAGTCTATGAAAGGCTGCTACTCTTGGATAGGGAAATTCCGTTATTCACGGCGGTTTGGGGGCTGCCTGTCGGTTCTTGCATTGTTGGCAGGAGCGCTGTATCCGAGTAAGGGTGGATCTCAGCTTTGGTATACAAAATTTTTGTCGTAGTTCGTTGACCACCGTTTCGTGGTTAGCCACGTGGTTAGCCATAAGCTGCGTAATGTGGCTGCCGCTGGGGAGTACGACGCGGTCGATTCCTTTGATCACCTTAGCATGTTCTTACAGCTTTTATACTTCATCTGAATTCATATAAGGTCCGAGCTTGTATTGTAGGTTATTCTTCTTCCATGGTTTTCCTTTTAAAATTAGTCGCATCTTCTATTGCCAAAGAAATGTCGGCCCGTTCAACCAACGACTTTCTTGGTTGAAATCAGATCCTTTTGTTCCACTTTTTGGAGTCTTCCGGCACGTTTTCGGAGGAAGGTAATCAGCGCCAGTTTTTGACGCTAGTACCGTCTAAAATCACGTTCACACGACATGCTACAAGTTTGTACTTCCTCTGATCTGATCGCAGCCAACTCAAGATGGTCCTTGAATCGGTCCAGAATGTCCGTGTGCTCAGCTTGGTAGAAGTGAGAGCTCCAGAGTTTGAGCTAACCTCGCTCTAAGCCCTGCTTCCATGAGCTCAAGTCTTGGTGCTCTAAGTACTCCTGGAATTCGCTACCCAGTTTCGAATGAGAAATCCGCCCTGAAGATTAATGTAGTGGATGCGACGCGAGGCTTATGATTTCTTCCTCCGTGTTGACGCTATCCATCATGTCGTGTGCATAGTGATTCCCCAGGATGCACTTTATAGCGTGTGGGTATTGCTTCTTGAACGACTCTGCATTTCTGTTCTTCACGTACTGGGCACAGCTGAGGGAGCAACGTCATTACCTGCATGGCGTAGTTCTCTCCGTTGTGTGCATTGGTCTATAAATACAAAGCGTTGGTATCTCTGATCTTCTGTGTGTATCCTGACTTGGTAAAACATGTCGGCAATATCGCCGCCGATCGCAATACGTTTCTCTATAAACCTGTGAAGTGTTGGTACCAACTGCTCTAGTTGGTCAGGTCCCTTCAGCAGCATTGTATTAAGCGAGATCCCTTCCGACTTCGCGGTCGCATATTAAACTATGCAAAGCTTTCCTGGCTTGTTTACGTTTACCACGGGAAAAATATATAGATACAAATATGGCTTTTCCTCAGCTTCTTCCGCCGTAATAAGCCGTGCATAGCTTTTCTTGACGTAATCATCTAGCTGTCGACGGATTTCCTTCGCAAGCTTCGGCTCGCAAATCAAATTTTGGTACTATCCGAAAGCTTGTTGCTTGACCTTCAAAGCAGACCTGTTTCAAATCGGCCATTTATACGCCTCGTATTCTTCTCCAGCTTCTTAAAGTCAACTGGTCATCATTGGATAGGCTCTTTCTATTCTTCTCCGGTCCAGGGCCGCCATCCGCCCACATGCACTGCTCAAGCAGGCGGAAGATCTCCTTGTTCTCTTCAGCTTCACATGCACATATATGAAATACGCGGTACTTTGAGGTTATGTCTTCACCCACACTGTTGAAGCTTCTTCCTATAATAGTCCACCCATAGCTTCCCTCACTGTCTCTTTCTCTTAAGCGAACGGTCGTGTTTTTTTGTGCGCACTGCGTTTATGATAAATATTGGTAAACCGGTGTTTACATACTTTTGAATTGAATATATTGAGAATCTTAAAGCTTAAACCGTGTCGCTTTGCGAGTGCTGTGGTATATTTGGAGTCGAATTAATAATTTGTCTAAATTCTATTCCATAGCTCAGCTTTGCTTCTTCCCCGTCTTATCTGTATTTCTGCATTTCTCCTTTTCACTCTCCAAAGCTCCCGCTTCGGCTTCCTATTTGGCACAGTGGTTCAAGGTATAGTGTTTTTTAACTTTTTAAATAAAAATTTTGTTTTATTTATTAAAAAATATGGAATTTAAACTTGTCTGTGCTACGTCGTACACGCCAAGTGTGCCGGGTTCACTGCCTCAGTTTCGGATGCCATTACGGGAGTAGGTCTGGTATACATTATTGTTGTGAAAATTTTAGTGCGAAATGAGGTCGTTCATGAAACAGACCAAAAATGGATTTAAAGAGCTGATCACTGGTTTTCGTAAAATCAATGACCAGCTCTGTGCGCTTGACACTTAGTTAAGTGGCCTTCAGCTGCTTAGGGGACTAAGCGTAAGAAATCCGCTGTTTCTGATCCGCCTCAGCCTGCTCAGCCGACATTAATGCAGCCGCTTATATCTCTGGCCACCCCAAGGGCTAGAACTGAGAAAGGGAAAATTAGCAATTGTCTGATATGTCCGCCATGGCATCCCTTCAAGGTCCTCGGGTCCTCCCTTCAAGGTCCACAGTCCTAGTGAACGAAACCCCCATTAGAGTCACCCAAAAGGGTATTCCTCAGTCCGGACCACCAGCACCGACTGATGCTGCAGTTCTCGTACCTGAGACCCAAACCAAAACCAAAACCCTTACAGGTGATCGCTTCATCAAAACTTATATTTGTTTCTCGGCTTGCCCCTGATACTTCTGAGATTGATATCTTGGCTTATATCAAAGCCAAAATTAAAACCGATATAAAGGTGGAGGACATACAAAAATTTAAATATACATATTTAAATTTAAAGTACATATTTAAAGTTTGAGGCGCACGTCATCTTTCAAGATTCGGGTGCCCCCGCTGATGTTCAAGACGATTCGTTCACCCAGTTTTTGGCCAGAGAACATCTTCGTCCAAGAACATCAGCCTAGTACTGCAAAGTTAAAAGTTTTAAAACCAGTGGGAGTGAAACTTCCCCATATCGGAACCACTGACCAACCTTCCACCTCTTCTTTGCCCACTAACCCAAAAAATTAGTATCGTCATTAACACTTACCTATCAGAATACTAGGGGGCTAAGTCACAAACTTAATAGCTATATCGATTCATTTGACTGGTCCGATGTTCTGGCGTGCACTGATCTTAACGTAATTTTAGAAATATTTTATTGTACTTTAAATACATTTTTTGACTCATGTGTGACTTGGAAATATCCTTCCGCTTCAACAAATACTCCTTGGTTTACAAGGTGCCTCACTAACCTAAAAAATAAAAAAGTTAAGCTATTACTTAAATATAAAAAAACCTGCAGTAGTGTTGATTTCTCAAGATACCTACTAGCTCGGTCGAATTTTACCGTGCATAACGCTGAATGTTTTAGGAATTATATTGACCGCTGCCGGATACAATTTACTCAGGATCCAAAGAAGTTTTATAATTTTGTAAACACTAAGCGTAAACACGTATCTTTTTCACCCCTGCTTACGTTTGAAAATTCCTCTGCGACTTCTGATCAGGCCATTGCCGATCTATTTGCAGAATTTTTTCAAACAACTTATTCTCCTCCTAAATTGACTGATCAGCCTTACGCATATAACATTCAAGCAGCAAATCTTATTTTCTGTCCGTTTTTTTCTGAGAACAACTTATTATCCCATTTATTCGCCAGGCCCCGACGGAGTACCAGGTTGCGTGCTAAAATACTGTGCCAGGGCTCTGTGCAAACCTCTTCTAAGACTTTTCAACTTATCTTTGGAAACCTCGATTTTTCCCCTTAAGTGGAAGGAATCATTTATAATTCCCCTACATAAAAAAAGGGAAAAAGTCCGAGGCTGCCAACTACAGAGGCATCTCTAAGTTGTCGGCAATTCCAAAGTTATTTGAAAAATTAATTACCCCTCATTTGAAACACCTTTGCTCTTCGATTATCACTCCTTGTCAGCATGGCTTTATTAAGCGTCGCTCCACCACCACAAACTTATTGGAGTTGACATCCTTTGTCATATATGGCTTTTGTAAGGGATATCAAACCGATGTAATTTACACAGATTTCAGCAAAGCATTCGATTCAGTTAATCACTCACTCTTGTTGAGTAAACCGAATATGATGGGTTTTTCTTTAGACCTCTTAACTTGGATCTCCAGCTACTTAGATGGAAGGACACAAAGAGTATTATTTAAAAACATACAGTCCCGTCTGGTCCGTGCTACATCTGGCGTACCTCAAGGAAGTCATCTTGGCCCGCTATTATTCACGCTTTTTATAAATGACTTGCCCCTGCTTTAACGAACTCTCTAGTTTTTATGTATGCAGATGATATAAAGTTTTGTCTTCAGTACAAATCCATCTCTGCCCAATGCAGTCTTCAGTCTGACCTTGATAACTTTTAAAAATGGTATTTGGCTAACGATTTAACACTTAAGCTTGCATTTTGATCCATTATGTCTTTTTATCGTTCCTGCCCTCTGCAGGCTCCGTATACTCTTAATGGGAATTTTTTTTTTTCCTTATTACTCCTCTCGGGAGCGTAGGGCCTCTACAAGGGCTGGCGCTCCACCTAACTTTTTATTTGCCACTGTTTTTGCTTTATTGTGTCCCAGCTGATGTTCTTCCGGGCATTTCTCCTTCAAACTGCGCCAGTTCGGTTGGTTCCATTTAAGTCCTCACTTTCCATTGTCCAATTCGTGTCCGTTTCGATATGCGAATGGTCGTCAACGGGTTGGGGGCGGTTGTTTTCTTCTCTTCTCTTCTTTTCTTGTATTAGTTTCGTTAATCAATTGTTTTTCAGTTGATCCGGTGATTAGCCAGGTGCAACCTATCCCAGAGGTGGGGCTGCCACCTGTCGATATCTGGGAATACCGTTTTTCGACCTCACATGTTTAGTAGCATCGGAAAAGAGACCACTAAGTATAATGAAGCCGAAAAACTTTGGAAGTCATGATTGCCATGAGTGGGGTTCGAACCCACGACCCATCGCTTAGCGCGCAGCTACACTACCCACTAGGCTATGGGCCCCCAAATTTCTTAGAGAAATTAACTCAGGTTAACGATCTCGACTTCCTATTAGACATTAAACTTAAATTTGCCGTCCATATTTCCTTAACGGTTAATACGGCTTAATGGTTAATACGGTTAATAATAGTTAATATGACCCGTACATAACCAAAAGATTATTAATTTTGTGAGGAGAATTAGTCTCCTCACACGCTAAGACAGATAACCAGCGGCGACAGGGCATGAGCATCACCAATCAGGAAGGGGCCGCAGAAGGTAGGCCAAGGACCAATGCGAGCGGGGAGGGGTAAGGGGTTTCGTCACCCATCGGGGAGACGGAATCAACGTGGAACGTAACGGTTCCCGGAGCAGCAGCAGACAAATGGAAAGACAAGGTTTCGGCACCCAGTGGGAAGACGGAATCGACGTGGAACGTAACGGTTCCCAAAGCAGCAACGATCGCAGGGAAAGGCAGAGCTCCATCATCGAGTGGGAAGACGGAGTCAACGTGGAACGTAGCGGTTCCCGAGGCCACGGTGAGGACGTGAGCACACCGCGCAGATGGGTTTAGAATATGCGTCGAGACTAGTATCAGCAAAGGAGAAAGGAGCAACGGGGGAGGCGAAGGAGGCCAGCGGCACAGCGCATAGCAGCAACAGGGGTCAGCGGCCAAGAGAAAAGGCCGCGGCCAGCGGCAACTGGCTGGAGGCCAGCGGCAACGGCCGCGCGGACGGTCACCTGCCAGTAAGAAAGTGGCGTGAAATTGGAAGCAGGAGTAACGGCCGCCCGCCAGCGGGAATGGGGGCGTGGTCGGTGGAACGGAATCCAGGAGGATTAACGGGCGCTCCAGTCAGTATAAAAGGAGGCCCATTGGAACAGCTCGAGACGAGTCTTTTTAGGAAGTTTGTAGCGTTGAGTTGGAGGACCGCCTGTGGAGAGTCCCCCATTCAAGTGTTAGAGCGTTTCTAAAAAGGATTCGGGTTTGCTTGAGTTTGAAGGACCGCCTTTGGAGAGTCCAACAACCAAGCGTAAGGAAACGAACGAGACAAGACAGGATCTGTACAGAAGGATCCGGGACAGGTCTGTGGGAAAACCGAGGCGACAGAAGACGAGTTGGACCAGTTCCTGGCCCCGGCAGGTAGCCTTGCAAGGAAGTGAAGAGGGATTCCTGACTCACAACCAACAGGCGTGGTCCTGCCACGGAAAGGACAGGCCCACTCAGGAGCCCAAGCCCGGTTTGCTCCAAAAGACGCAAAAGACGGAACAAGAAAGGATCGTTGTCGGACGGTTTCCTCGACAGCTAGAGGGTATCAGAGTCGAGTTTGGGCCATTCCCGGTCACAGCAGGTAGCCTTGCAAGGAAGCGAGGAGGGATTCCTGACTCGCAACCAACAGGCGTGGTCCTGCGAGGCACGGATAAGCCGACTCGAGAACTCGCGCCCATTTAGGAAAGCGATCGGGGAAGCACCGATCACCCACCGAGCAACTCTTGATCCGGGCCCATCGACGCGTACGCGGGTGGGCACCCGGGCAAAAGAGGAGCGCGACCTGGACAGGCGACTTCCGACCCCGTCGGGACTGACAGGACTTCGGCAACTCCCGATTCAGGCGTTCTCCTGGTGTAGCGGAGGCCACAGCCCGCCAACTCCCTAACCGGCGGTACAGCGCGTAGGCGCGGTATCCCCAGCAACTTAGGGGAGGCCAGTCAGTGCACTGCCAAACTCCAGACCAAACCGAATCAGAGAGGTGGAAGGCTCGACGACAGATAATCAAGAAGGAACCCCCGGCAACAAGGCAACAACAACAACGGAGCGGACCACCCGGATGGCGGAGGAATCAAGGGTCACGAGTATCCGGAGTGGGGCCCATTCCCGGGAACCCGTTTGAGACGTCAGTGTAAACAGAAGGAGCAACCAATAAAGAGACTGAACTGAAATAAAAGCTATTGTGTTATTTCTGGGCTCGAGCAATCACGTCGAATTATAAATTCGGTGGAACGGATCCGCAAATCTCTGTGAGCTAGCCGCGGCATACTGTGGCGAGCGGAAGCAAAGAAACAGTTCGTTACACCTGGCGCCCAAAATTCGTGATTGCATTTAGCCTAGAAAATAACATAGCAGAAAGATGGGAAAAGAGAATTGGATCTACACATTGAGAAAGGAGGAGCTGAGCGGCGAAAAGACGGGTCAGTGGAGAATGTGCGTGGTCTTCCGGCAAATCAACGCAACATCAGTAAAAGATGCGTACCCAATGCCACGAATAAATTTTATATTGGAACAACTAAGGGAGGCCAGATTCTTCAGCAGCCTCGACTTGAAGGACGGGTATTGGCAGATCCCTCTGGAGGAAGGAAGCAGAAAGTACACCGCCTTCACCGTTCCAGGGAAGTCTCTGTACCAATGGAAGGTGATGCCGTTCGGATTGCACTCAGCCTCGGCGACATTTCAAAGGGCCCTTGACCAGATCATAGGGCCGGATATGGCTCCACATGCCTTTGCGTATCAGGACGATATCATCGTGATCGGACGCACCAAGGAAGAACACATGGCGAACCTAAGAGAAGTGTTCAGAAGGTTGAAAGCAGCAAACCTGCGGATAAACACAGTAAAATGTCATTTTTTCAGGCAGGAACTGCTGTACCTGGGACATAGAATAACGAACCAAGGGATCGGCATGGATCCGGGGAAGGTAGCTGCCATTTCAGAGCTGCAACCACCGACAAACGTCAAGGGAGTACGACAGTTCATAGGGATGGCGTCATGGTATCGGCGGTTCGTCCCAGATTTCGCAGGAATCGCGAAGCCCTTGAACGATATGCTACGGAAAGGAATAAAATGGGAGTGGACACCCAAGCACCAGGAGGCATTCGAAACACTAAAATCACGGCTGGCCGAGGATCCAGTGCTGGCGTGTCCAGACTTCAACAAAAAATTTGTACTGCAAACGGACGCCAGCGACTACGGCATCGGAGCGGTCCTGACCCAGGACACCGAGGAGGGCGAGCGAGTGATCGCATACGCCAGTCGAACGCTGATCGGAGCTGAAAAAAATTACTCGGCAACGGAGAAGGAGTGCCTAGCCATAGTATGGGCGATCAGGCAAATGAGGCCCTACCTGGAAGGATATCAGCTCGACGTGGTTACGGACCATATGGCACTGAAGTGGCTCAACAACCTCGAGAGCCCGCTTGGAAGAATAGCGAGGTGGGTGTTCGAGTTGCAGCAGTATGACTACGTCATCAGCTACAGGAAGGGTAAGCTGAACGTGGTCGCCGACGCGCTATCTCGCCAGCCAGTGGTGGAGCAGTTAAGAAGAACCGTGGATCTGGAAGTCCAAGAGTGCGTGTGGATAAACGCGTTAAAGGAGAAAATGAAGGCAAGCCCGCAAAAATCCCGGACTACGTCGAAGAGGGCGGTTTGATCTACCGCCACGTCCCGCATAGAGCCGGAAGCGAGGAAGTGGCGTCATGGAAGCTGTGCGTGCCGATGGAAATGAGGCAGCAGGTCCTCAAGGAAAACCATAATGCACCGGCGGCAGGACACCTAGGCGTGAGGAAGACGATAGCCAGAGTGGCCGCCAGGTACTTCTGGCCAGGGATGCAAAGAGACATCCAGAAATATGTCAGGAGATGCGAAACTTGCCTAAAATACAAACCATGCCAGATGCAAGCAGCAGGACAAATGCCTACACAGGTACCGGAAGAGCCATGGGCAACGGTGTGTGCGGACTTCGTGGGTCCATTGCCAAGATCTAAACACGGGAATACAATGGTTTTGGTAATGATGGACCGGTTTTCGAAGTGGACGGAGATAGTGCCACTGCGGAAGGCAACTACGGAGGCACTGCAAAAGGCAATCAGAGAAAGGATTGTCGCTCGGTATGGAGTTCTGAAGGTGATGGTAACGGATAATGGCGTACAATTCACCAGCCGCAGCTTTAAGAAGTTCCTCGGGGAGCATGGCGTGCGCCACCAATTCACCGCACCATATACGCCCCAAGAAAATCCAACAGAAAGGGCCAATAGAACAATCAAAACGATGATCGCCCAGTTCGCTGGGGAGGACCAGAGGACTTGGGACGAGCACTGGCCAGAGCTCATGCTGGCGGTGAACTCGGCAATGTCAGAGTCGACAGGATATTCGCCCTGCTTTGTAACGCAGGGCAGGGAGCCAAGGATGCCAAGAGCGTTGTTCGACGAAAACGTTTTAGGCACAGGAGTTGGGCAAGGAACGCCCACGGAGAACGCGACGAAGTTGAAGGAAGTCTTCGAAATAGTGCGGAGGAACATGGAGCGGGCGGCCCAGGACCAGGCGAGGCATTACAATTTGCGGAGACGGAAATGGAGCCCAAAGGTCGGCGAAACAGTGTGGGCAAAAGAGCACCATTTGTCGAAGGCGGCAGAGGGATTCGCAGCAAAACTAGTGCCGCGGTACGATGGGCCCTACACGGTCGTAAATTTCGTTTCGCCGGTAATCGTCATCATACGGCACGGAAGAACCAACAAAGAGAAGAGAGCACACGTGAGCGAGCTGAAGTGCCAAGACATGGGATCACCGACGAAAGAGGAATAGAACGGCACCACTAAACCCGAACAAGTGTACAAGAGGACTGCACAGTGAAAAACGGGACATGTCAAGTAACGGGAGCATTAGCGGGACATTTCCAGCAACGGGAAATGGATTCGCTATATAAGTGGAGACGTGGGAGGTGTGCGGCCTATTCGAAGTCAACAAGCAGCATCAACATGTCAGCGAGAACAAGTGCCTCCATGACTGTGTCGTCGGACGAGAGCGACGTGGAGATCGTCGGCGATCTTTCCTGGGACGCCAAGAAGGCGAGGTCGGAATGGATGATCCGACGGGTTGTAGGAGGAGGAGGAAGCATACCGGTGGGATCCATCCAGATGGAGCACCGGCGCAGGAGCGAGGCATTGGCCCTGCACTTACGGGCAATACGGGACCGCCGGTGCCTCGACAGGAGGCCACGGAGGACATGGCAAGGCCCGAGTGAAGGTGGTGGCGCAGATGCGGCGAAGGAGCGCCAAGGAAGGGCGGCAACGTCGCATCGATGGTCGCATGAGGGCGATGGTGATAGCGAAAGCTAGATTGGCACGGCAGCGGCGGACACGGAGAGCAGTGGAGAAGGCCAGGAGAAGGGCTGCCGCCGGCAGGGAACGGCAGTCGGCGAAGTGGAGGACCAAGGTACCGCCGACGCCACGCCCAAGAGCGGAAAGGGCGGAGGAGAAGCCATGTAAGGCGGGCCCGAGTCGAAAGAGGGTCCGGCAGGCGACGCCATGGACGACGGTGCCCCTACCCCACGCCCACAACAGGAGCAGAGAGAGAAGCAGCCGTGGGAGAAGGGGCCATGGGTGTGGCCGGAGCCGCAGAGGCCGGCGCTAACTCGGCAGGTGTCGTGCCCGGAGAAGCGGCCGGCAAGGCCGGTGCTGGAGCGGCAAGCATCAGAGGGAGGCGGGCAAGAGGTGCCGGAGGCCAGTTAACCGCAGGAACTTGGCGCCCGAATAAAAAAAAAAAAAAAAAAAAATCAATAAAAAAAAAAAAAAAAAGTAAAATTAAAATAAAAAAAAAAAAAAACAAAATTAAAATTTAAAAAACAAAAATTAAATTAAATAAAATAGGGGGGAAAGTTAGTGTAAAAGGAAAGCAAAAAAAAGGGGTTTTAGTAAAGTTAGTATTAAAAAAAAAAAAAAGGGTTTTAGTAAAGTTTGTCTTAAAAAGAAGCAATGGGTTAGTACAGTTAGTGTTTAAAAAAAAAAGAACAAAAAAAAAAAAATATAGGACATAGTTGATAGGTAGTTGAATAGGTTGGCAAAATGGATATTCAAAAAAAAAAAAAAGGTATATTAAGGTACACAGGTAGAAGCTAAAGTTAAAAGTATTTAAACAAAAAAAAAAAAAAAAAACACACAAACAAAAACAAGGGGGGAAAAGGAGAAAAAGGGAGAAAGAGGGTACGGAAAACCCAGGGTAGCCAGAAAGGGGGGGCGATCGGTCATCTAGCGAAGAAGGGGGGAAGTGGATGGGCACACACCATCATTTGTTTTTTTTTGTAGACGATCAGTGAGTGGTCACCCGGACGGCATTTCTTCGCCGGGTGGCTCTGTCGTTCCCGAAGAAGGGGGGAACTGTGAGGAGAATTAGTCTCCTCACACGCTAAGACAGATAACCAGCGGCGACAGGGCATGAGCATCACCAATCAGGAAGGGGCCGCAGAAGGTAGGCCAAGGACCAATGCGAGCGGGGAGGGGTAAGGGGTTTCGTCACCCATCGGGGAGACGGAATCAACGTGGAACGTAACGGTTCCCGGAGCAGCAGCAGACAAATGGAAAGACAAGGTTTCGGCACCCAGTGGGAAGACGGAATCGACGTGGAACGTAACGGTTCCCAAAGCAGCAACGATCGCAGGGAAAGGCAGAGCTCCATCATCGAGTGGGAAGACGGAGTCAACGTGGAACGTAGCGGTTCCCGAGGCCACGGTGAGGACGTGAGCACACCGCGCAGATGGGTTTAAAATATGCGTCGAGACTAGTATCAGCAAAGAAGAAAGGAGCAACGGGGGAGGCGAAGGAGGCCAGCGGCACAGCGCATAGCAGCTACAGGGGTCAGCGGCCAAGAGAAAAGGCCGCGGCCAGCGGCAACTGGCTGAAGGCCAGCGGCAACGGCCGCGCGGACGGTCACCTGCCAGTAAGAAAGTGGCGTGAAATTGGAAGCAGGAGTAACGGCCGCCCGCCAACGGGAAAGTGGCGTGAGATTGGAAGCAGGAGTAACGGCCGCCCGCCAGCGGGAATGGGGGCGTGGTCGGTGGAACGGAATCCAGGAGGATTAACGGGCGCTCCAGTCAGTATAAAAGGAGGCCCATTGGAACAGCTCGAGACGAGTCTTTTTAGGAAGCTTGTAGCGTTGAGTTGGAGGACCGCCTGTGGAGAGTCCCCCATTCAAGTGTTAGAGCGTTTCTAAAAGGGATTCGGGTTTGCTTGAGTTTGAAGGACCGCCTTTGGAGAGTCCAACAACCAAGCGTAAGGAAACGAACGAGACAAGACAGGATCTGTACAGAAGGATCCGGGACAGGTCTGTGGGAAAACCGAGGCGACAGAAGACGAGTTGGACCAGTTCCTGGCCCCGGCAGGTAGCCTTGCAAGGAAGTGAAGAGGGATTCCTGACTCACAACCAACAGGCGTGGTCCTGCCACGGAAAGGACAGGCCCACTCAGGAGCCCAAGCCCGGTTTGCTCCAAAAGACGCGAAAGACGGAACAAGAAAGGATCGTTGTCGGACGGTTTCCTCGACAGCTAGAGGGTATCAGAGTCGAGTTTGGGCCATTCCAGGTCACAGCAGGTAGCCTTGCAAGGAAGCGAGGAGGGATTCCTGACTCGCAACCAACAGGCGTGGTCCTGCGAGGCACGGATAAGCCGACTCGAGAACTCGCGCCCATTTAGGAAAGCGATCGGGGAAGCACCGATCACCCACCGAGCAACTCTTGATCCGGGCCCATCGACGCGTACGCGGGTGGGCACCCGGGCAAAAGAGGAGCGCGACCTGGACAGGCGACTTCCGACCCCGTCGGGACTGACAGGACTTCGGCAACTCCCGATTCAGGCGTTCTCCTGGTGTAGCGGAGGCCACAGCCCGCCAACTCCCTAACCGGCGGTACAGCGCGTAGGCGCGGTATCCCCAGCAACTTAGGGGAGGCCAGTCAGTGCACTGCCAAACTCCAGACCAAACCGAATCAGAGAGGTGGAAGGCTCGACGACAGATAATCAAGGAGGAACCCCCGGCAACAAGGCAACAACAACAACGGAGCGGACCACCTGGATGGCGGAGGAATCAAGGGTCACGAGTATCCGGAGTGGGGCCCATTCCCGGGAACCCGTTTGAGACGTCAGTGTAAACAGAAGGAGCAACCAATAAAGAGACTGAACTGAAATAAAAGCTATTGTGTTATTTCTGGGCTCGGGCAATCACGTCGAATTATAAATTCGGTGGAACGGATCCGCAAATCTCTGTGAGCTAGCCGCGGCATACTGTGGCGAGCGGAAGCAAAGAAACAGTTCGTTACAATTTCTTTGGTCCGTCCGATACTGGAGCACGGTTCATATGTCTGGACCGACACATGATGTGTACATTAGGACCGCATAGAATCCGTTCAAAAGGATTTCTTAACATTTTCACTTAGAGGTCTAAACTGGGATGCAAATCTTCACCTTCCATCATATACTGGCAGACTCCTTCTATTAAACTTACCTAGCTTAACACATCGTAGGAAAATGCTGTAGTTTTTCTGCTTAACCTAATTAATGGGTATGTAGACAGCCAGCATTTACTTACACGCTTAAATTTTAACATTCCTAATAGCAGGACTAGAAGTTTTAGTCCTCTATTCCATAGCCATTGTAGTTCGACATATGCACAGAACGACCCTTTTAGGGTATTATGTTCGAACTACAATGGTCTCTACTCTATAACATCTCTTTCCTGTCCTTCAAAATTAAAGAATAGAATTTTAAATTTCCTTTCTAACTCCTCCTAGCTTAATAAATTACCTTATATATAGCTTTAATATATACTAATTAATCGTTTCTCAAGCGCCCCTCGGTCTAAGCTTTATGATGAATACAGGAATGCAAGCTGATGCTTTAATTGATGCACTTCAATTTCAAAAAATTCTGAAATACCGCGAAAAAAAAAATAAAATAAAATAACAAATTTTGATACTAGCTCGACGTTATCAATCGATTGGATCAAAAAATTTGAGTTCGGGGGCTAGTACGTACATGTGCATATTTTGGCCATTGGCTTTTATTTAACGCACATCGATTTCAAGGAAAATTCAACTTTTCGACGGAAATTTATGACGCGAGCACAAAGAGACCAAGAACGAAAGTCGCTAGCTTAGTTGAAGTTGAAGCCGAGAGGCCGAAAAAAAGTCGGCTTGCGACCAACACTGCGTAGATAATTAATAAAATAATTAGGCCCTATTTAAAAGGAGTCGTCTGCTGCCTGACCCAACAGTCTCACCCCAATTTGGTCCTGTACTCCAGTTTCATCCTTAAAGGGCAATAGTCACTGCGCGCTTGGTAGTTCCAGATGCGATTCTAAGCGCCGCCACTCGAAAAACTCTATCGCGATCAAACATTAGGTCCGTTATTCTCGCAAGCGGCAACTTCATCGAGGGTTCTCGCCCTTGACTAACAATACTTGGGGGCCAAGGCGGGGTCGGAGGCTTACTCCTACATCCATCGTTGAGTCTTTGCATATAGGTGGGTGCATGTAAACCGCTTTTATGCCTGCAGGGAAAGCCTTTAATGGCAAAATAATGAAAACGTAACATTTTACAGGTGTCGTTTTGCGAGTTTTCGGCCGACACCTCTACAGACCTGCCCACTGTAACCTCTTTGCTCCGGGAGAACAGCCAATGATCCAATGATCGCTAACAAAGCGCCCGTGTGTAGATTCCGATCATAAAAATCGACAATTAAAGCCAGCGTGACTGGATGCCTTCTAGGCAGTATAATTGGATGCTGACTATCAGAACCCGTCTAAAAAATTTGGACACCGTCTGAATCTCTACAAATGCAAATAATCAGAAATAATGCAAACAATAAATCAAATGCAAGTGATCAGACGCAGGATCCCACGCGAGGCCCAGGTCTTTGCTGCCACCATCGAACCTTAGAAAAAATTCCCAAAGGAAAGACTCAGGCACACAAACAGAAGGAGGTGAATTAGTAATAATAAAGGATGATCTACTTTTATTTGTGACTCTTCGCCTTCCCACCTGGGCACCCGTCGCTCATGCGGCCATGGCCACGTCCATAGCCTCCAACGTCCTGCATTGCTGCTTCAGAAACTCCGTCATCTGCTCTCATGTAGGAATAGCGTCTGAATTTTGACTCTACTCCCACTTAGCCTGGGTAGCTGGGTCCAACCTTTGAAGAAGCACCTGCAAGATTATGCAGTTGCCGATCTGATTTGACGTTTCTAAGGAGTCTTCAAGGCTTGCATGTGGGCATTGAATTTGTCCGAAAGCTGCTATGCAGCTACTTTACAAGATTCTGAGGTCCTGAATCTCGTTCAGATAGGCCTGAAATATTAAGCGACGGAAGCGAATATTAAATCGCTTATCCAACCAATTCAATGCGCTGACGAGACTATGGGTAGACGATCAATACGTGCGCCTTATAAAGCAGATCTTGGTAAACAGGGCTGTTGAGGCGACATTAGGAGGAGAGTCTCTTCAAAGATACGTCAGAAGGTGCACTCCACAAGAAGTTGTACTTTCCCCCCTACTCGTGGCGGTTAATAGCCTACAACGATCCCTAGAAGGTGGTGGTTTCAAAGTTATCGTTTATGCGTTATCTAGAAAATTTTCCCAGACTCTACGCGACCGCATGACGTACAAATTGAGGGTTTTCTCAACATGCACAGTTAGGAACAGGCTAGGAGTAAATCCATCCAAGACCGCGCTTGTCTTCTTCACTAGGAAGTACAAAATACCGAGTTTAAGGCTTCCAAAACTATCAGGGGAAACACTCTCCCTCAGTGGTAACCCCAAGGACCTAGGTATTACGATACACAGGAAACTGTACTGGAAGTTAAACACTATGGATAGAGCAAGCAAGGCGACATCTGTGCTTTATACATGCCGCAAGGCCATTGGACTCAGAATGTCTCCAAAAATAGAAAGATGTTGTTCACAGCGGTCCTATTCTACGGGGTAGTGGTCTGGTGGCCTGCTCTAAAAAGCTCCATATGTATAATGAGAATTAGGAAAACGCAAAGAATGAAGGAGTGGACTAATGGACTAACTATGGACACACCAATTTGAACCTACACCACTTCACGCATACGGAGGCTACAGACTACTGTATACCTGTCGATCATCCCACCTTAAAATGTAAGTTATCCATTTCATAAGGTATCTTTTATGTATGCGAAAGCATATATTAAATTTATTTAAGTAATTTCGTAATGAGGAATAGAAGTAGCATTTAGTACAGGAAATTGGTGAATTGCCTTGACTGCAGCTCGATCTGCATGGGCTCACAATTGAGTGAAGACTGACTTCAGTCTGCGCAAGAGAATGCAGTCGCATACATAGCACCCCTTAACACACAGACGGATCGTAGAACTGGGGGCGGCGACGGTCACGGGCCGATCTGCGTGGCGATCCTCCAGTACCGATTGGCTCAGGCGAACGCTGTGGCCCAGCTGTGGGGTTGGAGTGGAACAGCAAGTTGGTGATGCTGTCTCCTCTAGCGTTGTCTGCTGCGAAAGACTGCGCAATCGCAGCTGATCCAGATGTTGCCTGACTGTTCGGTCCTCAAGCCACTTGGGACCGCTTGCATAGTTTCGGACCCAAACAGGGCTGCCTTTAACAAAAGATTTTTTTGTTTAAGCCTCGCAGATCTTACCATATAATCTTTCGCCTGGACTTAATTTGTCAAAGAATGTCTGGAGGTCCCCATTGATCAGGATCTGGCGAATGTAGTATGTTGGTCAAACAAGAAACGAGCTAAAGCTAAGTTGACATCAATGTGACGATCTAGTTTCTTCAGGTAACTCTTCGTGGTTTGAACCATTCGTCCGGCTTGTCCGTTGGTTACCACTTTTTCGATATCTGCATCCAGACCGGGTTACCAGACGCAACTGCGGTCTAAAGCCTTCATTCTAATTTTTGTTCCTGTTTTTTTTGTACTTCTTTTTGTTCCAGGCTGATGAATTATCTTGAATTTATACGCTCTCAAAAAAAATTGCTCGACCCATCATCTTCTTGGAAATTATTTGAGGGATTGGATTTTCTGTCGAAAAGATTTCCAGCAGTGGGCGATGATCTGTAATAAGCGTGAACTTCCTTCCATATAAATAGTTATGAAATTTGTTGACTCCTGCGACTGCCGCTTCTCTGTCGATCTGCGAGTAGTTCCTCTCTGCCTTTGACAGCGAGCAAGAGTAAAACGCGATCGGTTTCTCCGACCCGTCTTCCATTTCGTGGCTAAGTACTGCTCCTAACCCGTATGGTGACGCATCGCAAATTAAGATCAGTGGGCGGTCCAGAGAGTAATGAATTAGGACCGCATCCGATGAGATCAAATTCTTTATTTCTGCGAATGCTTCCAGACGCCATGTCCATTGTACGTTCTTGTCTAGAAGCCTTCTGGGGCAAGAATGAGTGTTAAAAATTGGTCAGGGTCAGAAACTGTTTTTTCTCTTTTGGCGGTCTCTTAGAGCCTCATGGATGACTCTAACTTTGTCGGCTGATGGCCTAATGCCGAGAGCGTCAACTTTAAATACAAGAAATTCGATGAAAGAGACCCCAAACTGACATTTTTCCTTGCGCAGACGTAATCCTGCCTGGTCTATACGGGCTAGAATTTCGTTTAATCTACTCGCAAGTTCTTCTTCTGATTTACCCAGTATTACAATATCGTCAAAATACGGAAGGACGCCCGGTGTGTTCTGTAGTATTCTTTCAATGCAGTTTTGGAATATTCCTGGGGCTGCTGAAATTCCGAATTGTAGTTTTGTTACCTTAAATGCCCCTTTGTGAGTAGCAATTGTTTGCATCGAATCTGACTGGCCTGATTGGCCTGACTGGAATCTGATTTTTTGCGAAAATTGAGCCTCCTTCTATCGAAGCTAATAGAGTGCTGATTGCAGGACTTTGATGGGAATGCGGCTGTACCGCTCTGTTAAGCGTAGATTTATAATCTCCACAAATGCGAATGAAACCATCTTTCTTCACTATAGGAACCGTCGGAGTGGCCCACTCAGAGTACAGGCTCAAGTATTCCTTGGGTACAGAGACGGTCCAACTCTTCTTCATATGGCTTGAGGAGTGCGTAAGGAATTCGACGCGGTGGTAGTCTGAGTCAAAACAAATGGTCGAATTTCCTTAGAATTTCCGCGATACCATTGCCGCACTGCACACCATGAATACCTTCTACGCGGATTCCGAGGGGTTCAAACCAGTTGCATCCTAGATGGTTTGACCCGGTGCCGGACGTGACGACCAATGGGAGATTAGTGATACGGCGATTGTTGTAGCGGATTGACGTGTCCGTGATTCCTATGACCGGAATAGGGTTACGTTGATAGTCGCTTAGCTTTAGGTGGTACTTGACGAGTTCGGGATTAACGTTTGGCCAGATGTACCGAAACGAAGATTCCTTCATTATGGTGACTGGCGAACCGGAATCAACTTCGAACTGGCATGAGCGACCGTTGATGACCACGCCCACGGATTTCTTGGGGCTGACCACCGGAACTATTTGATGTACGCATCCGTGCGATGGCCTGTTGTTACGCATGTTACTGGGCGTAGGAGATGAAGACCCAGCTTGTTGACCCAGCTTGACTGTTACTGCGGCATACCCGACGTATGTGGCCACTTCGACCCCAGGAATGACAAGTGGCGTTGCGAAACGCCACACTTTTTTTAGACTTTGAATATGATCTCCTTAAAAATAATTATATCTAAATATGTAATAATAGTTTTACAAAAAATTAAATGTTTTATTGTTTATAATGTCTTTAGAACATACAGTTTTATGTTTTATAGACTTTATATGAACGATACAAAAATTTTGGAAGCAAGTTCAAATTATATTGTCAAGATATTAATATTGCTGTTTGTTATATTAACTATTTTATTTTAATACATATTTTATGTTGGTTTTATTTAAGTTGATTACAAATTATATATCGCGATGTTAATACGAACCACGTGTTATTTTTACCTAAAACGGAACGTTCACATTAGGCTGACATTAGGTCCGTTGTGAAGTCTTTCTAATTGTAAAAGGGTAAGTTTATAACCATTTATGTATTCGTTGTCTTCAATGCCTAGTACCACTAACCATACAGCATATAGACAACCCATTTCATACAACGAAAATGGACGCAAAAATTTCTTGCGACAGGCCCCAGCAGGCCCCAGAGAGGATTTCTTACGTTCTCTTACGCTCATCGTTCGTTCATCTTACGCTCATTCTCTCATTAAATGTTTTCTGTTTCTCAGTCTCTGAACGGAGCGCGATTAAGAAGGTTGGCCTGCGCTTCGGTTGATCTTTGTATGTAAGCGTGTCACACATTCACATACACGGGAGTATGTGTGCGTGCGACTTCGTTTCGAAGGCAGCGCACAAAATTTAGATTTTTCTTACTTTTCAGGCTTGCTACCCTAACAAAATTCGGGTATTCGTTATTTGGTGAAATTTATATTATATTTTTTATTGTTTCAGCATACATTTTAAATTTATTTAGGAATAAGATTAAGTGTTGGCAGTAAAATGTTTTGCATATATATATTTTTACGAATCAATAAAAATCAATAAACTGAGATAGGAACAGGGTATATTTCAGTCGACATCTCTTAAAACGCCGATCGCTTTTAAGATGATTTTTAGTAAATTTTAATTTACTAATGTAAATGATTTTAATGTAAATTTAAAAAAGGGTACCAACTTATTCCAAAAATTTTCTTTGATATAATTTGTTGTAAACATCCATTAAAATTAGAGAAAATGAAATTTTTTTTAAAATTTTTAAATCATACATTTATTAAATGAAAGGAACATTCATAGCCAGTGTTCCAAAAAAAATTGTTTAATATTTTTGTTGCTGTCCGGTCCCCTAAAAATCATCCATCGGTGGGTATGCAGGCACAATCCACATAAAGAACAACAAAAACTTAAAAGCGATCGGCGTCTTAAGGGGAGGTTCTTTTGAATTTTTTTGAAAAAATCGTTTTTGTTTTTTTTTAATAAAATGAAAGTTACATATGTATGTGTAGAATATACGTGCCAAGGGATATTTCGATACGACGCGTATTTCTTGAGCTAGAGCGTGTCAAACATACCCATGTCACACGCGCTGTGGCAGTTTCTAAAAACTGATTTAACAGATTTAATTAAATCTCATAATAACCCAAATTAAGGGGAGGGTAAGGTATTAATTTTTTTTTTGTCATTTTTTTTTTTTATTTTTTAAATTGAATGCATAATATTTGAACAATATTGTGTCAAAATTTCAAGTCAATTAAAGCAAAATTGACGAAGTTGCTTATAAACATTTTACACTGGATTTTTTTGTGTTTAAATAACCCTCATAACTTCAAAACTACTGCACTGATCCTTTTGAAATTTTAAACACTATTTCTGTACATATTTTACAAGGTAACGCTGTCAAGTTTTTTTTTTTTGTTCATAATTTTGATTTCGCAATGACAAATTAACCGATTTTTTCCCAAAAATTTAGTTTTTCACTTCAAAGTCTTCGAAAAAATTAAAAAATTGCAATTTTCAAAAAACTTTCACAGCGTTACCTGGGGCGAACTATTATCTAATGAATGAACTTTCATTTTTTGATTACAAATGATCCAGCACCGAGTTATGAGGGGCACCGCAATTCAATTAGTTGAATTTTTTTGGTTAAATGAATATTCAACCGTTGGTTGAATAAATAAATTTTAACTGTGTCGTCAGGAAAAAAATCACAAAAACATGGCTTTTTTCGCATGATTTGACCTTACTCTTCCCTTAATAACAAGTGCCTGAAAAATTGTAAACAAAAAAGGTAAACAAGTACATCAGCTGTTTTCGTGCCGACACCCTCCCCTAAAAATCATTCCATCGTTATAGTAGGCATGCACAAGCCTCTTGCAAAACAACAAAAACTTAAAAGCAATCGGCGTTTTAAGTGACTCCGACTGAAATGTACTCTGACACTTTATCAGTATATTGATTTTTAATTATTCGTAATAATATATACATAAACAGAAAACATTTTACTACTAACACTTAATCTTATTCCTAAATAAATGCAAAATGTATGCTGAAATAATAAAAAATATAATACAAAAAATAATATAATTTCTTTCGTCATTTCATTAAATAACGAATACGCGAATCTTGTTAGGGTAGCAAGCCTGAAAAGTAAGAAAAATCTAAATTTTGTGCGCTGGCTTCGAAACGAAGTCGCACGCACACATACTCCCGTGTATGTGAATGTGTGACACGCATACATACAAAGATCAACCGAAGCGCAGGCCAACCTTCTTCATCGCGCTCCGTTCAGAGACTGAGAAACAGAAAGCATTTAATGAGAGTATGAGCGTAAGATGAACGAACGATGAGCGTAAGAAATCCTCTCTGGGGCCTGTCGCAAGAAATTTTTGCGTCCATTTTCGTTGTATGAAATGGGTTGTCTATATGCTGTATGGTTAGTGCTAGTACTCAGATTGACAAAACTTATTTTCATGTATGGAGGAGGGAGGCAAATACGTAAGGAGGGTCAAATGGTAAAAAACTGTTAAAAAAAAAATACCAGAAATTTACATGGGGATGACAACACGCACCAAAGAACATTTTATAGGTCCCTATCGAAAGAATGAACACTTTTATCTTTCATACCATTTGACAGGGGTCAGTGATAGACTTGCTAGACTTTTTTGTAAGATTTTTTTGCAATAATGCAGAAAATCAATGTAAACGCTAGAATTCAATGCGCTGAAAATTAACGATCTAATTAAATTAGTAGAAATTGTCTTCATTTTAGATTTGTGGGACAAACCCTATTTCGATCCCAATTTTATAGCACCAATAGTGCCAGCTTGAACCAAAATCATTTTAAATTATTATTTTTACACCCAAATAGGTTCAAAATCCATAAGAGACTTCTTAAATTAGTTGTTTCCAACATTACCAATTTTTATATTCAAATTCAAATCAATTTTCAAAATCAAAATCAAAATTCAAAATCAAGAGGGACCGAGGGAAAATATTCGTTTTCATGTAAAAAATAAACTTTTTTGTTCGTCAAACATGTTTTTCGATCTAAGTACTAAGCCCAAAATTATATGTCCAGTAGTATGGTAAGAACTTATGGAAATCAGTCTTGTATAGTGGCTAAGGTAAGAAATTCATGAATTTATACAAAGATAAAATCAATTTCCAATAATTTAATATACATAATATATTCCAATAGATAAATATATTTGTTGTGCGTATATTTTTATTTACTTTCAGCATTTTACAGCTCCTTATTTCTTTTCATTTCAGCTTTTAATAATTAAATAATAATACATAATATTAAAAATAATAAAAATAAATGAGGGTGAATAAGAGTTGTCCATTTATTTCTTAGGGATCTTCTGCAGGATTTTTTTCTAAAAATTCCAAAAAGCTTCCTTGGAAAATTTTGTTACAAATATTCCGTAAGAACTCCTAAAGAGTTATCTTCATATAATTCCCTAAACTTCCCTATGATTTCTTTGTATGAATTCTTGTGGTAATTCCCTAGCCCGTTGGGCAAAAAATTTCGCCAGGTAACCCATGCATAGGACATCCCATACAAAAACTCAATAATTTTCATATACGGCTACTACCTGAAATCCCTAACGCTGTTTTTTTTTACCTATTTGCCTCTCGCTCAATCCCAGAGGCAGGGATGTTTTGGTTGTCAATAACAACGTTCACCTTACCATGACAAAAAAATTTTTTATGTAGTATTTAGTCGCATTACTTTTGCCATGGAAGAATTAAAAAAATTGAATTGTACATTGACGAGATTTACAGACTACGGGTCTGCGACCCATATATTGGTAACCAGAAAATTAAACTGCGTCAAGACTGCTTCGAATATTCAAACTTATTAGATTCGTTTAAATTAGAATCATATAGCTTATTTAAAATTACCAAAACGATTGTTAAAGATGTTAATAATGAAAAAATTCGTGGTATTGGAACCCAAAACCAGCTTAAAAACACATCGGGTCAGAGCCGGAATGACCATCATATGCATCAATGTTTAATTTTTGAAGTAAATTCAAAATTACACCGCTTAAAAAGAGAGCACCAACTTTTGCAGAATATAGAGACTGAGCAAATGGAAGTAATTTCCAATTTCATAGTGAATCAATAAGAAAATTTCGATAAAAATTCAGATAAAACTAAATTAAATAAATAATAATAAAAAAAAAAATACATGACAAAATAACTAACCATTTAAGGTGTTTTTTTTAGAAATTTAAGGGGAGTATTTAGTCAAATTTCAACTACACAGATTTAGCACACGGTATTCGTACAGTATAAGACTATGCAAATTTTTGAGCAGAGAGAAGAAATTTTTGTAGAGCCCATAATGTTTGACATTTAAAAACGTCCTGGATGTAATTTTGAAAACGTGGATTAAGCTGAAAGAAGCCAGAAGCCCGAACCAGGACTTGAGTGGCTCAATCCATGAAATTCATTTCATTGGATTTTTTTTCTTCCCTAAGACTCCTGCTAATTTCCTTCAAATCTGAGAAAACTAAAAATTAAAGTGGTTCAAGCTTTACCGGAATTAAAACCATTGAAAAATCATAGGCATGTACATATTTTTTATACCCTTGCAGAGGGTATTATAATTTTGTCCAAAAGTGTGCAACGCTGTGAAGGAGACATCTCCGACCATATAAAGTATATATATTCTTGATCAGGATCACCTCCTGAGTTGATATGAGTATGTCCGTCTGTCTGCCTGTTTCTACGCGAACTAGTCTCTCAGTTTTAAAGCTATCGTCTTGAAACTTTGCACACACCCTTCTTTCCTTTTCACGCAGTATATAAGTCGAAACGGGATCAGCCGACTATATCCTATAGCTCTCATATAATTGATTGATCGGAAATGCTAACTTCGGTGCTTTTAAAGCTAGAGAATTCGGATTTGGTACGAATGCTATTTTTGGAATGCAAAATAATACAACATGCCAAATTTCATAAGGATCAGCCGACTATATCCTATAGCTGCCATATAACTGAAAAATCGGAAATTACCCAACTTTCGTGTATTTGAAGATAGAAAGTTGGAACTTCGTACAGATACTATTTTTGGTCGATTAATACAACCTACCAAATTTCATAACGATCGGCCGACTATATCTTATAGCTGCCATATAACTGAACGATCGCAAATGGTATTTGGTAAAAATACCAACTTTGGTATTTTTGAAGATAAAAGCTTGGTACTTTGTTTTAGATTTTTTATTGTAATAAATTGATTTTTTTTTTTTTTTCCTTTCTTGTTGTAAATAATTCTGTGCACGGTAGTGCACATGGTGGCGAACCGCATGCATATCGTCGCATTTCCGCGAAAGTATCGTAAGTCCCTTTTTTTCGAAATTGAGATTTTAATGCAAAATTGTTAGGCACCTAATGTCTCACTACCCTGTGAAATATTATGTTTGAAAACCCTATAGTTCCGATAAAAATTAAGTTTCAATTTTTTCGTATGTTACAAAAAAATGTTACATATGTGGTATGTTAGTTAAAATAACTACAATTGACCAAAAATTCAATTTAAAAAAATTCATAAAAACAGACTGAAAAAGTCAAAGTAAAGATTTGTGTCTGCTCACTCCCATAAAAATCATCGAAACGAAATCGCACGCATACATACATCCGTGTATGTGAATGTGTGACACGCATACATACAAAGATAAATCCAAGCGCAGACCAACCTTCTTCGACGCGCTCCTTTCAGAGACTGAAAAACAGAAAGCATTCAATGAGAGTATAAGAAAGAGAGTAAAAACTCGCTTTGAGGCCTGTCGCAAGAAATTTTTGCGTGTATGAAATACATTTTATACATCTCATACAAATTTACTGAAGCCTTAGAATTTTCAACCTCCCAACTAGTTAACCCAATATTGCCCCAGCATTAATTTCTCTGCACATTCCAATTGAAGGAGAAACACTTAAATAATTTCCAAAATATAAAGCGTATATTACTTCAGCGTATGCGTAATTTTAACACTTTTTGATAGCAGCCATTTTTAATTTTAACATTTATTCCAGGTTATTCCCCCCCCCCTAACTTATCGGCTCGATATGATTGTGAGAACAGACCAAAGCTTCCAGGTATACAAGCCACTGCATTATTTAAAAAAGTAATCAGGCCTACGGTAGCGAGCGGAGAACCAAAGCCGACCGCACACACCAGACCTTTCCTGAAAAGTTACACAGTAATCTTACGGCGCATTATCTATGAGAACCCATGCGATAGCAAAGACGTGTCATCATGGACATTGCGAACGGACCGAAAGAGATTAAACGAGAGAGCGAAAAAGCGCTGTTAGAGCAGTAAGCGCAAATTCTTCAAACTGACTGCCGCTATTAAAATGCGGTAGTATGGGGGTTTTTCACTGGTTTTTTACCTCGTCAAAAGCTTTTCTTGATATCCTGTGGCTGGAATGGAATGGTACTTGTCGATTTGGATTTTGTCATGGATTCCTTAAGGATCGGCCATGTGTATTCAATATTTGTGACATAAACTGCAATGTTTAATTTTAATAAATATAAATATAATAATAATTCATAAAATAATTTATATAAAAATCGGCCTTTAAATGTATTTGTTGCGGCTCATGTAACGAACAGTTTTTTTTGCTTGCAAGAAGTGCCGCGGCTACCGTCACTGGTTTTTTACCTCGTCAAAAGCTTTTTTTGACGGCTACCGAATCGTTCGACCAAATTTATAACTCGACATGGCAATGGCCCTAGCCCAAAAATAATACAAATAGATAAAATTAAACAAATGCCCCCTTTATTTCAAGGCCTTGGTTGGTTATACATTATTTAGCGCTCTCGACGGACTGTGCTCCAGATTTTTGCTGCTCCTCTTGGGCTTCCGCTCAGCTCCGCTATCGGCGCTTATCCATCCAACAGTCGCTGTTCCGGGTTGGGCGCCAATAAGGGCACTGCCCAGGCATACGGGTCAGACGCCCGGTCTTGGTGACTGGCAGCCGGTTCAGGTCGTGGCTCGCTCCGCTTGGACTCACGGCGAAGTAGCCAGTGGAGTCTGACTCGAGTTCACCACCAGCATTAGCTCTGGGCAATACTCGTCCCATGTCCTTTAATCCCCTCCCGCAAGTTGGTAGATCATCGTCTTGACCATCGTCTTGGCGAACTGGACCCCTTTCAGAAGCCCGAACCAGGACTTGAGTGGCTCAATCCATGAAATTCATTTCATTGGATTTTTTTTCTTCCCTAAGACTCCTGCTAATTTCCTTCAAATCTGAGAAAACTAAAAATTAAAGTGGTTCAAGCTTTACCGGAATTAAAACCATTGAAAAATCATAGGCATGTACATATTTTTTATACCCTTGCAGAGGGTATTATAATTTTGTCCAAAAGTGTGCAACGCTGTGAAGGAGACATCTCCGACCATATAAAGTATATATATTCTTGATCAGGATCACCTCCTGAGTTGATATGAGTATGTCCGTCTGTCTGCCTGTTTCTACGCGAACTAGTCTCTCAGTTTTAAAGCTATCGTCTTGAAACTTTGCACACACCCTTCTTTCCTTTTCACGCAGTATATAAGTCGAAACGGGATCAGCCGACTATATCCTATAGCTCTCATATAATTGATTGATCGGAAATGCTAACTTCGGTGCTTTTAAAGCTAGAGAATTCGGATTTGGTACGAATGCTATTTTTGGAATGCAAAATAATACAACATGCCAAATTTCATAAGGATCAGCCGACTATATCCTATAGCTGCCATATAACTGAAAAATCGGAAATTACCCAACTTTCGTGTATTTGAAGATAGAAAGTTGGAACTTCGTACAGATTCTATTTTTGGTCGATTAATACAACCTACCAAATTTCATAACGATCGGCCGACTATATCTTATAGCTGCCATATAACTGAACGATCGGAAATGGTATTTGGTAAAAATACCAACTTTGGTATTTTTGAAGATGGAAGCTTGGTACTTTGTTTTAGATTTTTTATTGTAATAAATTGATTTTTTTTTTTTTTTTCCTTTCTTGTAAATATTTCTTTGCACGGTAGTGCACATGGTGGCGAACCGCATGCATATCGACGCATTTCCGCGAAAGTATCGTAAGTCCCTTTTTTTCGAAATTGAGATTTTAATGCAAAATTGTTAGGCACCTAATGTCTCACTACCCTGTGAAATATTATGTTTGAAAACCTATAGTTCCGATAAAAATTAAGTTTCAATTTTTTCGTATGTTACAAAAAAATGTTACATATGTGGTATGTTAGTTAAAATAACTACACTTGACCAAAAATTCAATTTAAAAAAATTCATAAAAACAGACTGAAAAAGTCAAAGTAAAGATTTGTGTCTGCTCACTCCCATAAAAATCATCGAAACGAAATCGCACGCATACATACATCCGTGTATGTGAATGTGTGACACGCATACATACAAAGATAAATCCAAGCGCAGACCAACCTTCTTCGACGCGCTCCTTTCAGAGACTGAAAAACAGAAAGCATTCAATGAGAGTATAAGAAAGAGAGTAAAAACTCGCTTTGAGGCCTGTCGCAAGAAATTTTTGCGTGTATGAAATACATTTTATACATCTCATACAAATTTACTGAAGCCTTAGAAATTTCAACCTCCCAACTAGTTAACCCAATATTGCCCCAGCATTAATTTCTCTGCACATTCCAATTGAAGGAGAAACACTTAAATAATTTCCAAAATATAAAGCGTATATTACTTCAGCGTATGCGTAATTTTAACACTTTTTGATAGCAGCCATTTTTAATTTTAACATTTATTCCAGGTTATTCCCCCCCCTAACTTATCGGCTCGATATGATTGTGAGAACAGACCAAAGTTTCAGGTATACAAGCCAGAACCACTGCATTATTTAAAAAAGTAATCAGGCCTACGGTAGCGAGCGGAGAACCAAAGCCGACCGCACACACCAGACCTTTCCTGAAAAGTTACAAAGTAATCTTACGGCGCATTATCTATGAGAACCCATGCGATAGCAAAGACGTGTCATCATGGACATTGCGAACGGACCGAAAGAGATTAAACGAGAGAGCGAAAAAGCGCTGTTAGAGCAGTAAGCGCAAATTCTTCAAACTGACTGCCGCTATTAAAATGCGGTAGTATGCGGGTTTTTCACTGGTTTTTTACCTCGTCAAAAGCTTTTCTTGATATCCTGTGGCTGGAATGGAATGGTACTTGTCGATTTGGATTTTGTCATGGATTCCTTAAGGATCGGCCATGTGTATTCAATATTTGTGACATAAACTGCAATGTTTAATTTTAATTAATATAAATATAATAATAATTCATAAAATAATTTATATAAAAATCGGCCTTTAAATGTATTTGTTGCGGCTCATGTAACGAACAGTTTTTTTTGCTTGCAAGAAGTGCCGCGGCTACCGTCACTGGTTTTTTACCTCGTCAAAAGCTTTTTTTGACGGCTACCGAATCGTTCGACCAAATTTATAACTCGACATGGCAATGGCCCGAGCCCAAAAATAATACAAATAGATAAAATTAAACAAATGCCCCCTTTATTTCAAGGCCTTGGTTGGTTATACATTATTTAGCGCTCTCGACGGACTGTGCTCCAGATTTTTGCTGCTCCTCTTGGGCTTCCGCTCAGCTCCGCTATCGGCGCTTATCCATCCAACAGTCGCTGTTCCGGGTTGGGCGCCAATAAGGGCACTGCCCAGGCATACGGGTCAGACGCCCGGTCTTGGTGACTGGCAGCCGGTTCAGGTCGTGGCTCGCTCCGCTTGGACTCACGCTCTGCCTTCCGCTGCGGGGTGCCTCTACCGCCGTTGCCCTGCTAGCTGCACGTTGATGGCCGCTCCTGTTGTTGTCGCTGCTGCTTCGTCGCAGTCGATGGCGACGAAGCACGGCGAGTAGCCAGTGGAGTCTGACTCGAGTTCACCACCAGCATTAGCTCTGGGCAATACTCGTCCCATGTCCTTTAATCCCCTCCCGCAAGTTGGTAGATCATCGTCTTGACCATCGTCTTGGCGAACTGGACCCCTTTCAGTGGGATTTTTCAGCGGCGTGTACTGATGCCGCACGCCGAGCTTCTCGAGGAACGTCTTGAAGCTCCTGCTGGTGAATTCGATCCCATTATCGGTCACTATTACCTTGGGCGATTCTCTCGAAACTTCCCTCGTCAGTTTGTGGAACACCCATTCCGCATTGACGCAGGGGAATGAGTGTATCCGAGGCAATTTTTTGTGTGGCACCTCGGTCGTTGCCTTTCGGCACCATTCCATGTTTGGATTACAACAACATACATACAAAATCTGCACACACCGTCGCCCATGCCTGTTCTGTCACCTGTGTCACCATTTTCCTCGCCTTTTTCGGATACCTCTTTGTATCCCTGGCCAGAAAAATTCTTGCGGCGATTGTTTTCCTCTTGTAGACGATGGTTGGCCTCCTGCCAGGGTGTGTAACCGTAAGTGCGTGGGGGTTTTTTCAGGTCAGACGCCACTTCTTCCCTTCCGGCTCTATTGGAGACCAGGTCTCTACGCGATTTACCTTTATCCTGTTTCTCAGGATACGTACTCTTCATTTTCTACTCCTGTGGCGTTCCTTAATTTTTCGTTGGTTAAGGTTAACGTTGGAACCAGCAGTAAAGATACAGTGAAATTCTTATCTGCTTCATGTCCATCTCGCTATTCCCCGGCTTCTCAATGTTGTTCAGCCATTTTAGCGCCATGTGATCTGTGATTACTTCAAATTGGTATATCTCCAGGAAGAGTCTCATCTGCCTAACCGCTCATACTATGGCGAGGCACTCCTTTTGAGTTGCCGAATAATTCTTTTCCGGTCCTATTAAGGTAGAAGCGGCTAGCGTAGGCGATTACTCGCTCACACTCTTGGGTTTCCTGAGTCACCCCGACGCCGTAGTGGCTGGCGTCTGTTTCAGCGCGAGTCTCCTTCCAGCAGTGGATCGCTGCTAGCAGAGGGAGCGATCCCAGTGTCTTAAACGCCTCCAGGCTTCTGGATATCCATTTCCCTTTCGTCCTTTTCCATAGCATATCGTTTAGTGATTTCGCAATTCCTGCGAAGTCTGGAACGATACGCCGATACCATGTCGTCATCCTGATAAACTGGAGTATTCCCCTGACATTGGTTGGGAGATGTAGCAAAAAAACGACACAAAAACATAGAAATTTGGGTCAAAGTGGAGGTATTGAATGCTTGATTACATTAAGTATAGCAAATTGTAGCAGCTTATTTTCACAGCTTAAAATAAATAAAAAAAATTTTCGTTGAAGAGCGTCATTGCCAAAACAACGTTTACTCTATCTTTTTTTTTTTTTTTTTTTAACGTTGCTTTTATTTCTTGAATCTTCTCTTTGCGAGACTAACAAGAGGTGTATCAAATCTTATATTTTTAACTTAACTAACAGTCATATTGACTGATACGGAGTTAGACGGCCCTAAAAATCGATTGCTGGGTTGGGAGGTCGTTGCGTCTAAGGCGGGATACGCTAGAAACCCGAGTCAATCCCCGAGCGAGAAAATTTGGGTGCGAGGACAGTTTTTCTTTGTATGACTCTTTTTGCTTCTGGATTTCGCCTTTCACTGCGAGGATGCCCAGATCCCGGTGGATGTTTTCGTTGCGAACATACCAAGGTGCCCCTGTGATAGTTCTCAAGATTTTTGATTGTGCGCGCTGTATGATGTCTATGTTGCTGCTGCTCGCGTTCCCCCACAGCTGGGAGCCATACGTCCAGATTGGCTTTAGGACTGAATTGTACAGTAGTAACTTGTAGTCCAGGCACAGTGGCGATCGTGAGTTTATGATCCAGTGGAGGCTGCTGGCTTTCAGTTTTAGATGCATCTTTTTGCATTCGATGTGCTTACGCCAGGTAAGTCGTCTATCAAGGTGAACGCCAAGGTACGTTACGTCGTTAGCTTGAGGGATCTGCATACCGTTTAGTAAAAGCGGAGGGCATGTTTGTCTATTAAGAGTAAACGTTATATGTTTACACTTTTGTTCGTTTATTTTAATGCGCCAGTCGGACAGCCACCTTTCCACTATTGTGAGATGATTAGCCAGTTGGGTTGTTGCCTGCGTTGGGCATCTGGAGCGACTAAGAATAGCGGTATCATCGGCGAACGTTGACGTTGTTAGTTGTGCACTCGTAGGAATATCCGCAGTATACAAAACATATAGACACGGCCCGAGTGCGCTTCCCTGTGGAACTCCAGCTTCGATGGTGTAGTCGCCCGAAGTAGCTGCGTTGCATCTCACTGAGAATACCCTATTGAAGAGGTATGATTCCAGTAGCTTGTGGGTGTATGTTGGCAAATACGTTTTAATTTTGTGCATGAGTCCGATGAGCCAAACTCGGTCGAAAGCTTGAGATACGTCGAGGAAAATAGCGCTGCAGTATTCTCGTTGTTCGAAGGCTGAGCGTATTTCGGATGTTAATCTGTTCACTTGTTCGATGGTTCCATGATTTCTTCGAAAGCCAAATTGGTGTGCCGGGATGATATTGCAAGCTTCCAGATGTGGTATTATGCGAGTTAACAAGCATTTTTCAAACAGTTTAGACAAACAAGATAGAAGGCTTATTGGTCTGTATGATGACGGAATTGTGTGGTCTTTTCCAGGCTTCGGTATCATTATAATAATGGATTTCTTCCAATTTTTTGGGAAATAGCCAAGATTAATGATTCCATTAAATAGTTTGCAGACGACCTCTATAGCGCATTTTGGAAGTTCGATCAGCATCTTTGGGGTCAATAGGTCACCACCGGGAGCCTTTTTTGGTTTTAGCCCTCTTATGACTTTTTCGATTTCGTTCGGCCGGAATGAAGGTGCGGCTGGCTGAGGGGAGGACTCTGGCTGAATTACTGGCAGGAGGAATGAATTTGAGGCTGGGTTTGGTTGGAAGACACTTTGGAGATGTGTGGCGAATGTTTCAGCTCGGTCTTCGTCGCTGCGAGCCCAGCATCCCGAAGAGTTTCTTATCGGGGTGGTCGTTTCAATTGGGGCACTAAGATTTGGGTGGGCCCTCCACAGGGGGTACTTTGTGCTTGTTGGCGAGAGATTCTGGATGTACCTCAGCTGTGCATTTTCTTCCTGTTGGTGAAGAGCCTGGTCGAGTGATCGGGTTGCTTCCTTAAGGCGTTGTTTTGAAGCTGGTGATCTTCTGTTTTGCCAATCACGACGCGTGCGTCTCTTTTCTCGCACGAGCTGTTCGATTTGCTGATTAGATTTGAAGTGTTTGTTTCGGTCTACTTCTTTCCTATGAGGAGTAGAGATTTTAGCTGCCGCAACGAGTACTTCTTCCAGGGCGCTCGTAGTATAGTCGATGTCCGATTCCATGTTAAAATCCGGGGCGAGTTCTATGTGGGCACTCACGTACTTTTTGTATTTTAGCCAGTTTGTTTTTGTCGTCGTCAGACTGAAGGGGTGTTCGGTTATTTCTGGGCTTTGAAGAAGCGTTAGAAGCACAGGGGAGTGGTCTGATGATAAGTCCGAGACTGCTTTGGCACTTATTAGATTGCGAGGTATGTTTTTTGTCACTGCAAAATCAATAAGGTCTGGGAGCTTTCGTGAGTCTGTTGGCCAGTATGTGGGACTTCCAGGGGAAACGTAGTCCAGTTTATTTTTCACATTTATAATTGCATTGTACAATTGTCTTCCTTTGGGAGTCACTAGACGTGATCCCCAGTGCGTATGTTTGGCGTTGTAGTCTCCTGCGGCTATAAATCGATCCCCAAGTGAATTGTAGAAGTCCATAAATTGTCCTTCCGAGATTGAGAAGCGAGGAGGGCAGTAAACGGCAGCAATTGAAAGGATTCCGTTGCTTGACTGAATTTGTATCGATGTGGCCTGCAAGAAGTTTGTTGCAAACCTTTTGTGAAAATGGTGTTTAATTCGTTCTCTGATTAGAACTCCAGTTCCGCCGTGGGCTTTCCCATCTGGATGATCTGTGCGGTAGATTGTGTAGCCTCTTATATGAAAGTTGTATTTGCTTGTAAGATGCGTTTCCACCAGTAGCATAACGTCAATATGGTTTTCGGTCAAGAATTGTGACAATTCTAGTTTATGCCGTGAGACACCATTGGCGTTCCACATTGATATTCGTAGCGCCTGCATAGATTATTTGGACTGTTGTGCTACGAGCAGCTGTATCACCATGTTCTGGTTTTGAACAAGCGTTTGCATGGTCGTTTTCATGAATGACATAAGCTCCATCATACTTTGTTGGAGGGTAAGCATCATAGTTTCCGTTTTGCTGTGTGGCTGTTCTGGGGCCTGTTGAGCGCTTTGAGAGTTAGGCTGAATTGGAATTTCCCTTCCAGGCATAGGAAAAGCCGTTGGTGGTGTTTAGTGGACCGAATGAGGATCTCGCAGCTTTGGCGAAGAAAACGTCTGGCGTGGTTTTTGACGAAACGTACGCATTCGGTGGATTTTGGTTGCGCGTTGCGGTCGCTTGACGCATGCGACTCTTTAACTCCTTATACACAATACATCCTCTATAGTTTGCCGTATGGCTGCCTCCGCAGTTTCCACATTTCTTCACGGTACTGTCCTTGTTTGTAGTGCAGCAAGCGGACTTGTGGGCGTCCCCGCAGACTACACAGACAGCCCGAAGAGTGCAGTAAGACCTTGTGTGTCCATACTCTTGACAATTAGTGCATTGCACTGGACCGTTTCGTTTATGTGGCTCTTCAACAGTGATTTTCCGATGCAAAAGATATTGCAGGTTGTAGATTGGGTGACTTCGTTCATCTTCAGCGACCTGCTTTCTGGCTCGAGCTCGACCTTGAAGAGGGGTTGTGGCTTTTTATCTTTATTTAGAATGTTAATAACATTCTTGGCGGCGAAGCCCTTTTCTTTAAGGGCGGTTTTTATTTCCGCGGCGGTAACATCAGGTTCTATTCCCTTTACTACCACTTGTAGGCCCTTACTGCTTTTCAGCTGGTACGTGTAATAGTTTTTCTGTACAGTGTCCAGATATTTTGAAACTATTCGGAAGTGCTCTTCAGTCTTGGTTTGCACCTTTGTTTCATGCATGTTCCCTTTGATAAGCGGAACAACATGAAAGTTGTCACCGTTCCCGATCAACGACGCAATTTTGTTGACCAGGGCACTCGAGCTTTTTTCCCTAATATAGATTGGAGGGGGCTTGGGTTTTTTTGCGGTGTCTTGGGCTGGTTGGTTTTCCTCAGCCTCCGCCAGTAGGGCAAATCTGTTAGTAGTGGATCTGTCTGGTTCATTATCGTTATTCAGGACACGGTTAATTTTTGTTTTGTTGCCTGCCGGATTACTCTGCGGGCTAAGCTTGCGCTTAATTTGGATGTAGCGATCCATTCCAGTCTGTGTGGCCGTTGCCGCTTTGGCACTTTCCGAGGTTGTTGTTTTTGTACTCGCTGTTGTCGTCGACGTCGTGGTACTTTGAGTTGCAGGGGTTTTCGCTGTTGTTGCAGAAGTTGTAGCGCTGCTTGTTGTTGGTGCGAAATTTGTTTCCGGTATTGGAGGGGGGTTTTACACTGCGAACTCCATGACGCGGGAGTCGGAGTGAGCAGAGCGGGTGAGCAAGACCGTGCCCTTTGGGTTTCAGCGGTCAGTAAAGCCGGGTTGCTTTGAAGCGCCGTTTTTTCCACTTCGGTATCGCGGGTTGAAAAGTAAGAGTAGAAGCCGTTTCTTTGGTTCACTGAACTTCTACGCTCGTTCTTTTGGTCGTTGCTCAATGAGCTCATTGCGTGGTACGTATTTTTTTGTTTCAACAATGCACTAGTTTTGGTTTAGCACATTACAACTGTTATAAAAAGCTTGTCTGTCGCTTTTAATAAATTGTATTTCAGTGTCTTTTCGCTTATATTGGCGAAAATATAAGCAAAGTGAAGTTTTCCCGGAGCTCGGACAAAGCACGTCCGCTCAGTTCGGTAGTTCGATTACGATGATGATGTTTACTCTATCTGAAATATGATTTTTTTTAAGGTTATACAAGAACAATCAGGGTATATATGCACATGTTTTGTTAAAAACACACTGTTTGCTCCAAATTGGCGGCAGACTGCGAAAATGCTTGTTTCAGGCAAGCAACTTTGGTCCGAGAAGAAACGCATCGACCGAAGTCAATGAACGGCATCGACCGAATTTACTCTTCTGAGTAAAAAGAACGAGTATTTAACAGAGCGATAACAACTTTAGAACTCAAGTAGATATTTTGCAGCTCAGGCTCGTGGGGGGTTATTTTATTTGCTCGTTGCTTGCTATGCCACGTCTCATAGCTAATTAGCTGTGGTTGACAGCTCCTCTCTGTGGTTGAGACCGATGCGCTTTTTGCGATCGCTGGCAGCATTCTGTGCTTCTTACTCCTCCTGGAGGAATATGATCCCTAAGTTCTTGCACCCACTTGCCCAATAACCCATGTTACCGCACCTGTTGGCTGCGCTGGTGCTACGCACGGTTGCATCTAGCTTTATATCCCAAATCAGAACCCTATTCTACAAGCGCTGACCTATGTGCATCGTACATGGTGTCCGGTGCAGTATTTTTGTACTGTAGGGTACGCTGACAGTGAAGTTTCTTTAAGCTGGGAAGCATTATTTTGAGGCCAGCGCATATCTGTGGTGGTGATAGCGCATATCTTTCTGAGTTGAAAGGCGTCCTTAGCTTTTAGTTGGCACCTTATGTCAAGAACTACAATAAGACCCGACAATTCGAGTCAGCAGTACGGTTGAAAGTCTGAGAAAGCTTACGAAGTCGACGACTTGAAGAAGCTAAATATCATACCGATTGTTCATATATCAGCTATATGATATAGTTATCCGATTTGGCTGATGTTAGCATATTATTTTAGGATAAATAAAAAAAAAGTTGTGCCAAGTTTCAAGTCCCTATCTCAACGTGAAATATTTTTGGCCGCTCGCCCCACACAAGCCGGACCCCTCTTCAAGGTTGAGCTAGAGCCAGAAAGCAGGTCGTTAAAGAAAATCAAAGTGCATTCAATTTACAAGCCGCAATATCTATTTCATCGCAGAATAACTATGAAGGAGCCACATAAACCAATGAACCATTGCAATGCACTAATTGCCAAGAGTATGGGCACACTAGGTCTTACGGACACTTCGGGCTGTTGTGTAGTCTGTGGGGGCGCCCACAGCTCAGCTTACTGCACAACAAACAAGGAAGCCAGTACGGTGAATAAATGTGGAAACTGCGTGTGGAAAAAATGCAACCCTGCACTATAGGAAATTTGATAAATATAAAAGATTAAAATTTTTAATCTTTTTGCTAGGGACCTGTAAAACTTTCTTTAGTCCGTGTTGGCATCCCAATGTAAATTTAAGGTATTTTTTTTATCTGAGTACGGAATGGTGAAAAGACCCTGTCAACCCCCTGAAATCCCTAAGGCTGTTTTTTTTACCTATTTGCCTCTCGCTCAGTCCCAGAGGCAGGGATGTTTTGGTTGTCAATAACAACGTTCACCTTACCATGACAAAAAAATTTTTCATGTAGTATTTAGTCGCATTACTTTTGCCATGGAAGAATTAAAAAAATTGAATTGTACATTGACGAGATTTACAGACTACGGGTCTGCGACCCATATATTGGTAACCAGAAAATTAAACTGCGTCAAGACTGCTTCGAATATTCAAACTTATTAGATTCGTTTAAATTAGAATCATATAGCTTATTTAAAATTACCAAAACGATTGTTAAAGATGTTAATAATGAAAAAATTCGTGGTATTGGAACCCAAAACCAGCTTAAAAACACATCGGGTCAGAGCCGGAATGACCATCATATGCATCAATGTTTAATTTTTGAAGTAAATTCAAAATTACACCGCTTAAAAAGAGAGCACCAACTTTTGCAGAATATAGAGACTGAGCAAATGGAAGTAATTTCCAATTTCATTGTGAATCGATAAGAAAATTTCGATAAAAATTCAGATAAAACTAAATTAAATAAATAATAATAAAAAAAAAATACATGACAAAATAACTAACCATTTAAGGTGTTTTTTTTAAAAATTTAAGGGGAGTATTTAGTCAAATTTCAACTACACAGATTTAGCACACGGTATTCGTACAGTATAAGACTATGCAAATTTTTGAGCAGAGAGAAGAAATTTTTGTAGAGCCCATAATGTTTGACATTTAAAAAAGTCCTGGATGTAATTTTGAAAACGTGGATTAAGCTGAAAGAAGCCAGAAGCCCGAACCAGGACTTGAGTGGCTCAATCCATGAAATTCATTTCATTGGATTTTTTTTCTTCCCTAAGACTCCTGCTAATTTCCTTCAAATCTGAGAAAACTAAAAATTAAAGTGGTTCAAGCTTTACCGGAATTAAAACCATTGAAAAATCATAGGCATGTACATATTTTTTATACCCTTGCAGAGGGTATTATAATTTTGTCCAAAAGTGTGCAACGCTGTGAAGGAGACATCTCCGACCATATAAAGTATATATATTCTTGATCAGGATCACCTCCTGAGTTGATATGAGTATGTCCGTCTGTCTGCCTGTTTCTACGCGAACTAGTCTCTCAGTTTTAAAGCTATCGTCTTGAAACTTTGCACACACCCTTCTTTCCTTTTCACGCAGTATATAAGTCGAAACGGGATCAGCCGACTATATCCTATAGCTCTCATATAATTGATTGATCGGAAATGCTAACTTCGGTGCTTTTAAAGCTAGAGAATTCGGATTTGGTACGAATGCTATTTTTGGAATGCAAAATAATACAACATGCCAAATTTCATAAGGATCAGCCGACTATATCCTATAGCTGCCATATAACTGAAAAATCGGAAATTACCCAACTTTCGTGTATTTGAAGATAGAAAGTTGGAACTTCGTACAGATTCTATTTTTGGTCGATTAATACAACCTACCAAATTTCATAACGATCGGCCGACTATATCTTATAGCTGCCATATAACTGAACGATCGGAAATGGTATTTGGTAAAAATACCAACTTTGGTATTTTTGAAGATGGAAGCTTGGTACTTTGTTTTAGATTTTTTATTGTAATAAATTGATTTTTTTTTTTTTTTCCTTTCTTGTTGTAAATATTTCTGTGCACGGTAGTGCACATGGTGGCGAACCGCATGCATATCGACGCATTTCCGCGAAAGTATCGTAAGTCCCTTTTTTTCGAAATTGAGATTTTAATGCAAAATTGTTAGGCACCTAATGTCTCACTACCCTGTGAAATATTATGTTTGAAAACCTATAGTTCCGATAAAAATTAAGTTTCAATTTTTTCGTATGTTACAAAAAAATGTTACATATGTGGTATGTTTGTTAAAATAACTACACTTGACCAAAAATTCAATTTAAAAAATTCATAAAAACAGACTGAAAAAGTCAAAGTAAAGATTTGTGTCTGCTCACTCCCATAAAAATCATCGAAACGAAATCGCACGCATACATACATCCGTGTATGTGAATGTGTGACACGCATACATACAAAGATAAATCCAAGCGCAGACCAACCTTCTTCGACGCGCTCCTTTCAGAGACTGAAAAACAGAAAGCGTTCAATGAGAATATAAGAAAGAGAGTAAAAACTCGCTTTGAGGCCTGTCGCAAGAAATTTTTGCGTGTATGAAATACATTTTATACATCTCATACAAATTTACTGAAGCCTTAGAAATTTCAACCTCCCAACTAGTTAACCCAATATTGCCCCAGCATTAATTTCTCTGTACATTCCAATTGAAGGAGAAACACTTAAATAATTTCCAAAATATAAAGCGTATATTACTTCAGCGTATGCGTAATTTTAACACTTTTTGATAGCAGCCATTTTTAATTTTAACATTTATTCCAGGTTATTCCCCCCCTAACTTATCGGCTCGATATGATTGTGAGAACAGACCAAAGCTTCCAGGTATACAAGCCAGAACCACTGCATTATTTAAAAAAGTAATCAGGCCTACGGTAGCGAGCGGAGAACCAAAGCCGACCGCACACACCGACCTTTCCTGAAAAGTTACAAAGTAATCTTACGGCGCATTATCTATGAGAACCCATGCGATAGCAAAGACGTGTCCACATGGACATTGCGAACGGACCGAAAGAGATTAAACGAGAGAGCGAAAAAGCGCTGTTAGAGCAGTAAGCGCACATTCTTCAAACTGACTGCCGCTATTAAAATGCGGTAGTATGCGGGTTTGTCACTGGTTTTTTACCTCGTCAAAAGCTTTTCTTGATATCCTGTGGGTGGAATGGAATGGTACTTGTCGATTTGGATTTTGTCATGGATTCCTTAAGGATCGGCCATGTGTATTCAATATTTGTGACATAAACTGCAATTTTTAATTTTAATAAATATAAATATAATAATAATTCATAAAATAATTTATATAAAAATCGGCCTTTAAATGTATTTGTTGCGGCTCATGTAACGAACAGTTTTTTTTGCTTGCAAGAAGTGCCGCGGCTACCGTCACTGGTTTTTTACCTCGTCAAAAGCTTTTTTGACGGCTACCGAATCGTTCGACCAAATTTATAACTCGACATGGCAATGGCCCGAGCCCAAAAATAATACAAATAGATAAAATTAAACAAATGCCCCCTTTATTTCAAGGCCTTGGTTGGTTATACATTATTTAGCGCTCTCGACGGACTGTGCTCCAGATTTTTGCTGCTCCTCTTGGGCTTCCGCTCAGCTCCGCTATCGGCGCTTATCCATCCAACAGTCGCTGTTCCGGGTTGGGCGCCAATAAGGGCACTGCCCAGGCATACGGGTCAGACGCCCGGTCTTGGTGACTGGCAGCCGGTTCAGGTCGTGGCTCGCTCCGCTTGGACTCACGCTCTGCCTTCCGCTGCTGGGTGCCTCTACCGCCGTTGCCCTGCTAGCTGCACGTTGATGGCCGCTCCTGTTGTTGTCGCTGCTGCTTCGTCGCAGTCGATGGCGACGAAGCACGGCGAGTAGCCAGTGGAGTCTGACTCGAGTTCACCACCAGCATTAGCTCTGGGCAATACTCGTCCCATGTCCTTTAATCCCCTCCCGCAAGTTGGTAGATCATCGTCTTGACCATCGTCTTGGCGAACTGGACCCCTTTCAGTGAGATTTTTCAGCGGCGTGTACTGATGCCGCACGCCGAGCTTCTCGAGGAACGTCTTGAAGCTCCTGCTGGTGAACTCGATCCCATTATCGGTCACTATTACCTTGGGCGATTCTCTCGAAACTTCCCTCGTCAGTTTGTGGAACACCCATTCCGCATTGACGCAGGGGAATGAGTGTATCCGAGGCAATTTTTTGTGTGGCACCTCGGTCGTTGCCTTTCGGCACCATTCCATGTTTGGATTACAACAACATACATACAAAATCTGCACACACCGTCGCCCATGCCTGTTCTGTCACCTGTGTCACCATTTTCCTCGCCTTTTTCGGATACCTCTTTGCATCCCTGGCCAGAAAAATTCTTGCGGCGATTGTTTTCCTCTTGTAGACGATTGTTGTCCTCCTGCCAGGGTGTGTAACCGTAAGTGCGTGGGGGTTTTTTTCAGGTCAGACGCCACTTCTTCCCTTCCGGCTCTATTGGAGACCAGGTCTCTACGCGATTTACCTTTATCCTGTTTCTCAGGATACGTACTCTTCATTTTCTACTCCTGTGGCGTTCCTTAATTTTTCGTTGGTTAAGGTTAACGTTGGAACCAGCAGTAAAGATACAGTGAAATTCTTATCTGCTTCATGTCCATCTCGCTATTCCCCGGCTTCTCAATGTTGTTCAGCCATTTTAGCGCCATGTGATCTGTGATTACTTCAAATTGGTATATCTCCAGGAAGAGTCTCATCTGCCTAACCGCTCATACTATGGCGAGGCACTCCTTTTGAGTTGCCGAATAATTCTTTTCCGGTCCTATTAAGGTAGAAGCGGCTAGCGTAGGCGATTACTCGCTCACACTCTTGGGTTTCCTGAGTCACCCCGACGCCGTAGTGGCTGGCGTCTGTTTCAGCGCGAGTCTCCTTCCAGCAGTGGATCGCTGCTAGCAGAGGGAGCGATCCCAGTGTCTTAAACGCCTCCAGGCTTCTGGATATCCATTTCCCTTTCGTCCTTTTCCATAGCATATCGTTTAGTGATTTCGCAATTCCTGCGAAGTCTGGAACGATACGCCGATACCATGTCGTCATCCTGATAAACTGGAGTATTCCCCTGACATTGGTTGGGAGATGTAGCAAAAAAACGACACAAAAACATAGAAATTTGGGTCAAAGTGGAGGTATTGAATGCTTGATTACATTAAGTATAGCAAATTGTAGCAGCTTATTTTCACAGCTTAAAATAAATAAAAAAAATTTTCGTTGAAGAGCGTCATTGCCAAAACAACGTTTACTTTATTTTTTTTTTTTTTTTTTTTTTAACGTTGCTTTTATTTCTTGAATCTTCTCTTTGCGAGACTAACAAGAGGTGTATCAAATCTTATATTTTTAACTTAACTAACAGTCATATTGACTGATACGGAGTTAGACGGCCCTAAAAATCGATTGCTGGGTTGGGAGGTCGTTGCGTCTAAGGCGGGATACGCTAGAAACCCGAGTCAATCCCCGAGCGAGAAAATTTGGGTGCGAGGACAGTTTTTCTTTGTATGACTCTTTTTGCTTCTGGATTTCGCCTTTCACTGCGAGGATGCCCAGATCCCGGTGGATGTTTTCGTTGCGAACATACCAAGGTGCCCCTGTGATAGTTCTCAAGATTTTTGATTGTGCGCGCTGTATGATGTCTATGTTGCTGCTGCTCGCGTTCCCCCACAGCTGGGAGCCATACGTCCAGATTGGCTTTAGGACTGAATTGTACAGTAGTAACTTGTAGTCCAGGCACAGTGGCGATCGTGAGTTTATGATCCAGTGGAGGCTGCTGGCTTTCAGTTTTAGATGCATCTTTTTGCATTCGATGTGCTTACGCCAGGTAAGTCGTCTATCAAGGTGAACGCCAAGGTACGTTACGTCGTTAGCTTGAGGGATCTGCATACCGTTTAGTAAAAGCGGAGGGCATGTTTGTCTATTAAGAGTAAACGTTATATGTTTACACTTTTGTTCGTTTATTTTAATGCGCCAGTCGGACAGCCACCTTTCCACTATTGTGAGATGATTAGCCAGTTGGGTTGTTGCCTGCGTTGGGCATCTGGAGCGACTAAGAATAGCGGTATCATCGGCGAACGTTGACGTTGTTAGTTGTGCGCTCGTAGGAATATCCGCAGTATACAAAACATATAGACACGGCCCGAGTGCGCTTCCCTGTGGAACTCCAGCTTCGATGGTGTAGTCGCCCGAAGTAGCTGCGTTGCATCTCACTGAGAATACCCTATTGAAGAGGTATGATTCCAGTAGCTTGTGGGTGTATGTTGGCAAATACGTTTTAATTTTGTGCATGAGTCCGATGAGCCAAACTCGGTCGAAAGCTTGAGATACGTCGAGGAAAATAGCGCTGCAGTATTCTCGTTGTTCGAAGGCTGAGCGTATTTCGGATGTTAATCTGTTCACTTGTTCGATGGTTCCATGGTTTCTTCGAAAGCCAAATTGGTGTGCCGGGATGATATTGCAAGCTTCCAGATGTGGTATTATGCGAGTTAACAAGCATTTTTCAAACAGTTTAGACAAACAAGATAGAAGGCTTATTGGTCTGTATGATGACGGAATTGTGTGGTCTTTTCCAGGCTTCGGTATCATTATAATAATGGATTTCTTCCACTTTTTTGGGAAATAGCCAAGATTAATGATTCCATTAAATAGTTTGCAGACGACCTCTATAGCGCATTTTGGAAGTTCGATCAGCATCTTTGGGGTCAATAGGTCACCACCGGGAGCCTTTTTTGGTTTTAGCCCTCTTATGACTTTTTCGATTTCGTTCGGCCGGAATGAAGGTGCGGCTGGCTGAGGGGAGGACTCTGGCTGAATTACTGGCAGGAGGAATGAATTTGAGGCTGGGTTTGGTTGGAAGACACTTTGGAGATGTGTGGCGAATGTTTCAGCTCGGTCTTCGTCGCTGCGAGCCCAGCATCCCGAAGAGTTTCTTATCGGGGTGGTCGTTTCAATTGGGGCACTAAGATTTGGGTGGGCCCTCCACAGGGGGTACTTTGTGCTTGTTGGCGAGAGATTCTGGATGTACCTCAGCTGTGCATTTTCTTCCTGTTGGTGAAGAGCCTGGTCGAGTGATCGGGTTGCTTCCTTAAGGCGTTGTTTTGAAGCTGGTGATCTTCTGTTTTGCCAATCACGACGCGTGCGTCTCTTTTCTCGCACGAGCTGTTCGATTTGCTGATTAGATTTGAAGTGTTTGTTTCGGTCTACTTCTTTCCTATGAGGAGTAGAGATTTTAGCTGCCGCAACGAGTACTTCTTCCAGGGCGCTCGTAGTGTAGTCGATGTCCGATTCCATGTTAAAAATCCGGGGCGAGTTCTATGTGGGCACTCACGTACTTTTTGTATTTTAGCCAGTTTGTTTTTGTCGTCGTCAGACTGAAGGGGTGTTCGGTTATTTCTGGGCTTTGAAGAAGCGTTAGAAGCACAGGCGAGTGGTCTGATGATAAGTCCGAGACTGCTTTGGCACTTATTAGATTGCGAGGTATGTTTTTTGTCACTGCAAAATCAATAAGGTCTGGGAGCTTTCGTGAGTCTGTTGGCCAGTATGTGGGACTTCCAGGGGAAACGTAGTCCAGTTTATTTTTCACATTTATAATTGCATTGTACAATTGTCTTCCTTTGGGAGTCACTAGACGTGATCCCCAGTGCGTATGTTTGGCGTTGTAGTCTCCTGCGGCTATAAATCGATCCCCAAGTGAATTGTAGAAGTCCATAAATTGTCCTTCCGAGATTGAGAAGCGAGGAGGGCAGTAAACGGCAGCAATTGAAAGGATTCCGTTGCTTGACTGAATTTGTATCGATGTGGCCTGCAAGAAGTTTGTTGCAAACCTTTTGTGAAAATGGTGTTTAATTCGTTCTCTGATTAGAACTCCAGTTCCGCCGTGGGCTTTCCCATCTGGATGATCTGTGCGGTAGATTGTGTAGCCTCTTATATGAAAGTTGTATTTGCTTGTAAGATGCGTTTCCACCAGTAGCATAACGTCAATATGGTTTTCGGTCAAGAATTGTGACAATTCTAGTTTATGCCGTGAGACACCATTGGCGTTCCACATTGATATTCGTAGCGCCTGCATAGATTATTTGGACTGTTGTGCTACGAGCAGCTGTATCACCATGTTCTGGTTTTGAACAAGCGTTTGCATGGTCGTTTTCATGAATGACATAAGCTCCATCATACTTTGTTGGAGGGTAAGCATCATAGTTTCCGTTTTGCTGTGTGGCTGTTCTGGGGCCTGTTGAGCGCTTTGAGAGTTAGGCTGAATTGGAATTTCCCTTCCAGATCGTAGAGCATCGGCATAGGAGAAGCCGTTGGTGGTGTTTAGTGGACCGAATGAGGATCTCGCAGCTTTGGCGAAGAAAACGTCTGGCGTGGTTTTTGACGAAACGTACGCATTCGGTGGATTTTGGTTGCGCGTTGCGGTCGCTTGACGCATGCGACTCTTTAACTCCTTATACACAATACATCCTCTATAGTTTGCCGTATGGCTGCCTCCGCAGTTTCCACATTTCTTCACGGTACTGTCCTTGTTTGTAGTGCAGCAAGCGGACTTGTGGGCGTCCCCGCAGACTACACAGACAGCCCGAAGTGTGCAGTAAGACCTTGTGTGTCCATACTCTTGACAATTAGTGCATTGCACTGGACCGTTTCGTTTATGTGGCTCTTCAACAGTGATTTTCCGATGCAAAAGATATTGCAGGTTGTAGATTGGGTGACTTCGTTCATCTTCAGCGACCTGCTTTCTGGCTCGAGCTCGACCTTGAAGAGGGGTTGTGGCTTTTTATCTTTATTTAGAATGTTAATAACATTCTTGGCGGCGAAGCCCTTTTCTTTAAGGGCGGTTTTTATTTCCGCGGCGGTAACATCAGGTTCTATTCCCTTTACTACCACTTGTAGGCCCTTACTGCTTTTCAGCTGGTACGTGTAATAGTTTTTCTGTACAGTGTCCAGATATTTTGAAACTATTCGGAAGTGCTCTTCAGTCTTGGTTTCCACCTTTGTTTCATGCATGTTCCCTTTGATAAGCGGAACAACATGAAAGTTGTCACCGTTCCCGATCAACGACGCAATTTTGTTGACCAGGGCACTCGAGCTTTTTTCCCTAATATAGATTGGAGGGGGCTTGGGTTTTTTTGCGGTGTCTTGGGCTGGTTGGTTTTCCTCAGCCTCCGCCAGTAGGGCAAATCTGTTAGTAGTGGATCTGTCTGGTTCATTATCGTTATTCAGGACACGGTTAATTTTTGTTTTGTTGCCTGCCGGATTACTCTGCGGGCTAAGCTTGCGCTTAATTTGGATGTAGCGATCCATTCCAGTCTGTGTGGCCGTTGCCGCTTTGGCACTTTCCGAGGTTGTTGTTTTTGTACTCGCTGTTGTCGTCGACGTCGTGGTACTTTGAGTTGCAGGGGTTTTCGCTGTTGTTGCAGAAGTTGTAGCGCTGCTTGTTGTTGGTGCGAAATTTGTTTCCGGTATTGGAGGGGGGTTTTACACTGCGAACTCCATGACGCGGGAGTCGGAGTGAGCAGAGCGGGTGAGCAAGACCGTGCCCTTTGGGTTTCAGCGGTCAGTAAAGCCGGGTTGCTTTGAAGCGCCGTTTTTTCCACTTCGGTATCGCGGGTTGAAAAGTAAGAGTAGAAGCCGTTTCTTTGGTTCACTGAACTTCTACGCTCGTTCTTTTGGTCGTTGCTCAATGAGCTCATTGCGTGGTACGTATTTTTTTGTTTCAACAATGCACTAGTTTTGGTTTAGCACATTACAACTGTTATAAAAAGCTTGTCTGTCGCTTTTAATAAATTGTATTTCAGTGTCTTTTCGCTTATATTGGCGAAAATATAAGCAAAGTGAAGTTTTCCCGGAGCTCGGACAAAGCACGTCCGCTCAGTTCGGTAGTTCGATTACGATGATGATGTTTACTCTATCTGAAATATGATTTTTTTTAAGGTTATACAAGAACAATCAGGGTATATATGCACATGTTTTGTTAAAAACACACTGTTTGCTCCAAATTGGCGGCAGACTGCGAAAATGCCTGTTTCAGGCAAGCAACTTTGGTCCGAGAAGAAACGCATCGACCGAAGTCAATGAACGGCATCGACCGAATTTACTCTTCTGAGTAAAAAGAACGAGTATTTAACAGAGCGATAACAACTTTAGAACTCAAGTAGATATTTTGCAGCTCAGGCTCGTGGGGGGTTATTTTATTTGCTCGTTGCTTGCTATGCCACGTCTCATAGCTAATTAGCTGTGGTTGACAGCTCCTCTCTGTGGTTGAGACCGATGCGCTTTTTGCGATCGCTGGCAGCATTCTGTGCTTCTTACTCCTCCTGGAGGAATATGATCCCTAAGTTCTTGCACCCACTTGCCCAATAACCCATGTTACCGCACCTGTTGGCTGCGCTGGTGCTACGCACGGTTGCATCTAGCTTTATATCCCAAATCAGAACCCTATTCTACAAGCGCTGACCTATGTGCATCGTACATGGTGTCCGGTGCAGTATTTTTGTACTGTAGGGTACGCTGACAGTGAAGTTTCTTTAAGCTGGGAAGCATTATTTTCAGGCCAGCGCATATCTGTGGTGGTGATAGCGCATATCTTTCTGAGTTGAAAGGCGTCCTTAGCTTTTAGTTGGCACCTTATGTCAAGAACTACAATAAGACCCGACAATTCGAGTCAGCAGTACGGTTGAAAGTCTGAGAAAGCTTACGAAGTCGACGACTTGAAGAAGCTAAATATCATACCGATTGTTCATATATCAGCTATATGATATAGTTATCCGATTTGGCTGATGTTAGCATATTATTTTAGGATAAATAAAAAAAAAAGTTGTGCCAAGTTTCAAGTCCCTATCTCAACGTGAAATATTTTTGGCCGCTCGCCCCACACAAGCCGGACCCCTCTTCAAGGTTGAGCTAGAGCCAGAAAGCAGGTCGTTAAAGAAAATCAAAGTGCATTCAATTTACAAGCCGCAATATCTATTTCATCGCAGAATAACTATGAAGGAGCCACATAAACCAATGAACCATTGCAATGCACTAATTGCCAAGAGTATGGGCACACTAGGTCTTACGGACACTTCGGGCTGTTGTGTAGTCTGTGGGGGCGCCCACAGCTCAGCTTACTGCACAACAAACAAGGAAGCCAGTACGGTGAATAAATGTGGAAACTGCGTGTGGAAAAAATGCAACCCTGCACTATAGGAAATTTGATAAATATAAAAGATTAAAATTTTTAATCTTTTTGCTAGGGACCTGTAAAACTTTCTTTAGTCCGTGTTGGCATCCCAATGTAAATTTAAGGTATTTTTTTTATCTGAGTACGGAATGGTGAAAAGACCCTGTCAACCCCTGAAATCCCTAAGGCTGTTTTTTTTTACCTATTTGCCTCTCGCTCAGTCCCAGAGGCAGGGATGTTTTGGTTGTCAATAACAACGTTCACCTTACCATGACAAAAAAATTTTTCATGTAGTATTTAGTCGCATTACTTTTGCCATGGAAGAATTAAAAAAAATTGAATTGTACATTGACGAGATTTACAGACTACGGGTCTGCGACCCATATATTGGTAACCAGAAAATTAAACTGCGTCAAGACTGCTTCGAATATTCAAACTTATTAGATTCGTTTAAATTAGAATCATATAGCTTATTTAAAATTACCAAAACGATTGTTAAAGATGTTAATAATGAAAAAATTCGTGGTATTGGAACCCAAAACCAGCTTAAAAACACATCGGGTCAGAGCCGGAATGACCATCATATGCATCAATGTTTAATTTTTGAAGTAAATTCAAAATTACACCGCTTAAAAAGAGAGCACCAACTTTTGCAGAATATAGAGACTGAGCAAATGGAAGTAATTTCCAATTTCATTGTGAATCGATAAGAAAATTTCGATAAAAATTCAGATAAAACTAAATTAAATAAATAATAATAAAAAAAAAAATACATGACAAAATAACTAACCATTTAAGGTGTTTTTTTAAAAATTTAAGGGGAGTATTTAGTCAAATTTCAACTACACAGATTTAGCACACGGTATTCGTACAGTATAAGACTATGCAAATTTTTGAGCAGAGAGAAGAAATTTTTGTAGAGCCCATAATGTTTGACATTTAAAAAAGTCCTGGATGTAATTTTGAAAACGTGGATTAAGCTGAAAGAAGCCAGAAGCCCGAACCAGGACTTGAGTGGCTCAATCCATGAAATTCATTTCATTGGATTTTTTTTCTTCCCTAAGACTCCTGCTAATTTCCTTCAAATCTGAGAAAACTAAAAATTAAAGTGGTTCAAGCTTTACCGGAATTAAAACCATTGAAAAATCATAGGCATGTACATATTTTTTATACCCTTGCAGAGGGTATTATAATTTTGTCCAAAAGTGTGCAACGCTGTGAAGGAGACATCTCCGACCATATAAAGTATATATATTCTTGATCAGGATCACCTCCTGAGTTGATATGAGTATGTCCGTCTGTCTGCCTGTTTCTACGCGAACTAGTCTCTCAGTTTTAAAGCTATCGTCTTGAAACTTTGCACACACCCTTCTTTCCTTTTCACGCAGTATATAAGTCGAAACGGGATCAGCCGACTATATCCTATAGCTCTCATATAATTGATTGATCGGAAATGCTAACTTCGGTGCTTTTAAAGCTAGAGAATTCGGATTTGGTACGAATGCTATTTTTGGAATGCAAAATAATACAACATGCCAAATTTCATAAGGATCAGCCGACTATATCCTATAGCTGCCATATAACTGAAAAATCGGAAATTACCCAACTTTCGTGTATTTGAAGATAGAAAGTTGGAACTTCGTACAGATTCTATTTTTGGTCGATTAATACAACCTACCAAATTTCATAACGATCGGCCGACTATATCTTATAGCTGCCATATAACTGAACGATCGGAAATGGTATTTGGTAAAAATACCAACTTTGGTATTTTTGAAGATGGAAGCTTGGTACTTTGTTTTAGATTTTTTATTGTAATAAATTGATTTTTTTTTTTTTTCCTTTCTTGTTGTAAATATTTCTGTGCACGGTAGTGCACATGGTGGCGAACCGCATGCATATCGACGCATTTCCGCGAAAGTATCGTAAGTCCCTTTTTTTCGAAATTGAGATTTTAATGCAAAATTGTTAGGCACCTAATGTCTCACTACCCTGTGAAATATTATGTTTGAAAACCTATAGTTCCGATAAAAATTAAGTTTCAATTTTTTCGTATGTTACAAAAAAATGTTACATATGTGGTATGTTTGTTAAAATAACTACACTTGACCAAAAATTCAATTTAAAAAAATTCATAAAAACAGACTGAAAAAGTCAAAGTAAAGATTTGTGTCTGCTCACTCCCATAAAAATCATCGAAACGAAATCGCACGCATACATACATCCGTGTATGTGAATGTGTGACACGCATACATACAAAGATAAATCCAAGCGCAGACCAACCTTCTTCGACGCGCTCCTTTCAGAGACTGAAAAACAGAAAGCGTTCAATGAGAATATAAGAAAGAGAGTAAAAACTCGCTTTGAGGCCTGTCGCAAGAAATTTTTGCGTGTATGAAATACATTTTATACATCTCATACAAATTTACTGAAGCCTTAGAAATTTCAACCTCCCAACTAGTTAACCCAATATTGCCCCAGCATTAATTTCTCTGTACATTCCAATTGAAGGAGAAACACTTAAATAATTTCCAAAATATAAAGCGTATATTACTTCAGCGTATGCGTAATTTTAACACTTTTTGATAGCAGCCATTTTTAATTTTAACATTTATTCCAGGTTATTCCCCCCCCCCCCTAACTTATCGGCTCGATATGATTGTGAGAACAGACCAAAGCTTCCAGGTATACAAGCCAGAACCACTGCATTATTTAAAAAAGTAATCAGGCCTACGGTAGCGAGCGGAGAACCAAAGCCGACCGCACACACCGACCTTTCCTGAAAAGTTACAAAGTAATCTTACGGCGCATTATCTATGAGAACCCATGCGATAGCAAAGACGTGTCCACATGGACATTGCGAACGGACCGAAAGAGATTAAACGAGAGAGCGAAAAAGCGCTGTTAGAGCAGTAAGCGCACATTCTTCAAACTGACTGCCGCTATTAAAATGCGGTAGTATGCGGGTTTGTCACTGGTTTTTTACCTCGTCAAAAGCTTTTCTTGATATCCTGTGGGTGGAATGGAATGGTACTTGTCGATTTGGATTTTGTCATGGATTCCTTAAGGATCGGCCATGTGTATTCAATATTTGTGACATAAACTGCAATTTTTAATTTTAATAAATATAAATATAATAATAATTCATAAAATAATTTATATAAAAATCGGCCTTTAAATGTATTTGTTGCGGCTCATGTAACGAACAGTTTTTTTGCTTGCAAGAAGTGCCGCGGCTACCGTCACTGGTTTTTTACCTCGTCAAAAGCTTTTTTTGACGGCTACCGAATCGTTCGACCAAATTTATAACTCGACATGGCAATGGCCCGAGCCCAAAAAATAATACAAATAGATAAAATTAAACAAATGCCCCCTTTATTTCAAGGCCTTGGTTGGTTATACATTATTTAGCGCTCTCGACGGACTGTGCTCCAGATTTTTGCTGCTCCTCTTGGGCTTCCGCTCAGCTCCGCTATCGGCGCTTATCCATCCAACAGTCGCTGTTCCGGGTTGGGCGCCAATAAGGGCACTGCCCAGGCATACGGGTCAGACGCCCGGTCTTGGTGACTGGCAGCCGGTTCAGGTCGTGGCTCGCTCCGCTTGGACTCACGCTCTGCCTTCCGCTGCTGGGTGCCTCTACCGCCGTTGCCCTGCTAGCTGCACGTTGATGGCCGCTCCTGTTGTTGTCGCTGCTGCTTCGTCGCAGTCGATGGCGACGAAGCACGGCGAGTAGCCAGTGGAGTCTGACTCGAGTTCACCACCAGCATTAGCTCTGGGCAATACTCGTCCCATGTCCTTTAATCCCCTCCCGCAAGTTGGTAGATCATCGTCTTGACCATCGTCTTGGCGAACTGGACCCCTTTCAGTGAGATTTTTCAGCGGCGTGTACTGATGCCGCACGCCGAGCTTCTCGAGGAACGTCTTGAAGCTCCTGCTGGTGAACTCGATCCCATTATCGGTCACTATTACCTTGGGCGATTCTCTCGAAACTTCCCTCGTCAGTTTGTGGAACACCCATTCCGCATTGACGCAGGGGAATGAGTGTATCCGAGGCAATTTTTTGTGTGGCACCTCGGTCGTTGCCTTTCGGCACCATTCCATGTTTGGATTACAACAACATACATACAAAATCTGCACACACCGTCGCCCATGCCTGTTCTGTCACCTGTGTCACCATTTTCCTCGCCTTTTTCGGATACCTCTTTGCATCCCTGGCCAGAAAAATTCTTGCGGCGATTGTTTTCCTCTTGTAGACGATTGTTGTCCTCCTGCCAGGGTGTGTAACCGTAAGTGCGTGGGGGGTTTTTTTCAGGTCAGACGCCACTTCTTCCCTTCCGGCTCTATTGGAGACCAGGTCTCTACGCGATTTACCTTTATCCTGTTTCTCAGGATACGTACTCTTCATTTTCTACTCCTGTGGCGTTCCTTAATTTTTCGTTGGTTAAGGTTAACGTTGGAACCAGCAGTAAAGATACAGTGAAATTCTTATCTGCTTCATGTCCATCTCGCTATTCCCCGGCTTCTCAATGTTGTTCAGCCATTTTAGCGCCATGTGATCTGTGATTACTTCAAATTGGTATATCTCCAGGAAGAGTCTCATCTGCCTAACCGCTCATACTATGGCGAGGCACTCCTTTTGAGTTGCCGAATAATTCTTTTCCGGTCCTATTAAGGTAGAAGCGGCTAGCGTAGGCGATTACTCGCTCACACTCTTGGGTTTCCTGAGTCACCCCGACGCCGTAGTGGCTGGCGTCTGTTTCAGCGCGAGTCTCCTTCCAGCAGTGGATCGCTGCTAGCAGAGGGAGCGATCCCAGTGTCTTAAACGCCTCCAGGCTTCTGGATATCCATTTCCCTTTCGTCCTTTTCCATAGCATATCGTTTAGTGATTTCGCAATTCCTGCGAAGTCTGGAACGATACGCCGATACCATGTCGTCATCCTGATAAACTGGAGTATTCCCCTGACATTGGTTGGGAGATGTAGCAAAAAAACGACACAAAAACATAGAAATTTGGGTCAAAGTGGAGGTATTGAATGCTTGATTACATTAAGTATAGCAAATTGTAGCAGCTTATTTTCACAGCTTAAAATAAATAAAAAAAATTTTCGTTGAAGAGCGTCATTGCCAAAACAACGTTTACTTTATCTTTTTTTTTTTTTTTTTTAACGTTGCTTTTATTTCTTGAATCTTCTCTTTGCGAGACTAACAAGAGGTGTATCAAATCTTATATTTTTAACTTAACTAACAGTCATATTGACTGATACGGAGTTAGACGGCCCTAAAAATCGATTGCTGGGTTGGGAGGTCGTTGCGTCTAAGGCGGGATACGCTAGAAACCCGAGTCAATCCCCGAGCGAGAAAATTTGGGTGCGAGGACAGTTTTTCTTTGTATGACTCTTTTTGCTTCTGGATTTCGCCTTTCACTGCGAGGATGCCCAGATCCCGGTGGATGTTTTCGTTGCGAACATACCAAGGTGCCCCTGTGATAGTTCTCAAGATTTTTGATTGTGCGCGCTGTATGATGTCTATGTTGCTGCTGCTCGCGTTCCCCCACAGCTGGGAGCCATACGTCCAGATTGGCTTTAGGACTGAATTGTACAGTAGTAACTTGTAGTCCAGGCACAGTGGCGATCGTGAGTTTATGATCCAGTGGAGGCTGCTGGCTTTCAGTTTTAGATGCATCTTTTTGCATTCGATGTGCTTACGCCAGGTAAGTCGTCTATCAAGGTGAACGCCAAGGTACGTTACGTCGTTAGCTTGAGGGATCTGCATACCGTTTAGTAAAAGCGGAGGGCATGTTTGTCTATTAAGAGTAAACGTTATATGTTTACACTTTTGTTCGTTTATTTTAATGCGCCAGTCGGACAGCCACCTTTCCACTATTGTGAGATGATTAGCCAGTTGGGTTGTTGCCTGCGTTGGGCATCTGGAGCGACTAAGAATAGCGGTATCATCGGCGAACGTTGACGTTGTTAGTTGTGCGCTCGTAGGAATATCCGCAGTATACAAAACATATAGACACGGCCCGAGTGCGCTTCCCTGTGGAACTCCAGCTTCGATGGTGTAGTCGCCCGAAGTAGCTGCGTTGCATCTCACTGAGAATACCCTATTGAAGAGGTATGATTCCAGTAGCTTGTGGGTGTATGTTGGCAAATACGTTTTAATTTTGTGCATGAGTCCGATGAGCCAAACTCGGTCGAAAGCTTGAGATACGTCGAGGAAAATAGCGCTGCAGTATTCTCGTTGTTCGAAGGCTGAGCGTATTTCGGATGTTAATCTGTTCACTTGTTCGATGGTTCCATGGTTTCTTCGAAAGCCAAATTGGTGTGCCGGGATGATATTGCAAGCTTCCAGATGTGGTATTATGCGAGTTAACAAGCATTTTTCAAACAGTTTAGACAAACAAGATAGAAGGCTTATTGGTCTGTATGATGACGGAATTGTGTGGTCTTTTCCAGGCTTCGGTATCATTATAATAATGGATTTCTTCCACTTTTTTGGGAAATAGCCAAGATTAATGATTCCATTAAATAGTTTGCAGACGACCTCTATAGCGCATTTTGGAAGTTCGATCAGCATCTTTGGGGTCAATAGGTCACCACCGGGAGCCTTTTTTGGTTTTAGCCCTCTTATGACTTTTTCGATTTCGTTCGGCCGGAATGAAGGTGCGGCTGGCTGAGGGGAGGACTCTGGCTGAATTACTGGCAGGAGGAATGAATTTGAGGCTGGGTTTGGTTGGAAGACACTTTGGAGATGTGTGGCGAATGTTTCAGCTCGGTCTTCGTCGCTGCGAGCCCAGCATCCCGAAGAGTTTCTTATCGGGGTGGTCGTTTCAATTGGGGCACTAAGATTTGGGTGGGCCCTCCACAGGGGGTACTTTGTGCTTGTTGGCGAGAGATTCTGGATGTACCTCAGCTGTGCATTTTCTTCCTGTTGGTGAAGAGCCTGGTCGAGTGATCGGGTTGCTTCCTTAAGGCGTTGTTTTGAAGCTGGTGATCTTCTGTTTTGCCAATCACGACGCGTGCGTCTCTTTTCTCGCACGAGCTGTTCGATTTGCTGATTAGATTTGAAGTGTTTGTTTCGGTCTACTTCTTTCCTATGAGGAGTAGAGATTTTAGCTGCCGCAACGAGTACTTCTTCCAGGGCGCTCGTAGTGTAGTCGATGTCCGATTCCATGTTAAAATCCGGGGCGAGTTCTATGTGGGCACTCACGTACTTTTTGTATTTTAGCCAGTTTGTTTTTGTCGTCGTCAGACTGAAGGGGTGTTCGGTTATTTCTGGGCTTTGAAGAAGCGTTAGAAGCACAGGCGAGTGGTCTGATGATAAGTCCGAGACTGCTTTGGCACTTATTAGATTGCGAGGTATGTTTTTTGTCACTGCAAAATCAATAAGGTCTGGGAGCTTTCGTGAGTCTGTTGGCCAGTATGTGGGACTTCCAGGGGAAACGTAGTCCAGTTTATTTTTCACATTTATAATTGCATTGTACAATTGTCTTCCTTTGGGAGTCACTAGACGTGATCCCCAGTGCGTATGTTTGGCGTTGTAGTCTCCTGCGGCTATAAATCGATCCCCAAGTGAATTGTAGAAGTCCATAAATTGTCCTTCCGAGATTGAGAAGCGAGGAGGGCAGTAAACGGCAGCAATTGAAAGGATTCCGTTGCTTGACTGAATTTGTATCGATGTGGCCTGCAAGAAGTTTGTTGCAAACCTTTTGTGAAAATGGTGTTTAATTCGTTCTCTGATTAGAACTCCAGTTCCGCCGTGGGCTTTCCCATCTGGATGATCTGTGCGGTAGATTGTGTAGCCTCTTATATGAAAGTTGTATTTGCTTGTAAGATGCGTTTCCACCAGTAGCATAACGTCAATATGGTTTTCGGTCAAGAATTGTGACAATTCTAGTTTATGCCGTGAGACACCATTGGCGTTCCACATTGATATTCGTAGCGCCTGCATAGATTATTTGGACTGTTGTGCTACGAGCAGCTGTATCACCATGTTCTGGTTTTGAACAAGCGTTTGCATGGTCGTTTTCATGAATGACATAAGCTCCATCATACTTTGTTGGAGGGTAAGCATCATAGTTTCCGTTTTGCTGTGTGGCTGTTCTGGGGCCTGTTGAGCGCTTTGAGAGTTAGGCTGAATTGGAATTTCCCTTCCAGATCGTAGAGCATCGGCATAGGAGAAGCCGTGGGTGGTGTTTAGTGGACCGAATGAGGATCTCGCAGCTTTGGCGAAGAAAACGTCTGGCGTGGTTTTTGACGAAACGTACGCATTCGGTGGATTTTGGTTGCGCGTTGCGGTCGCTTGACGCATGCGACTCTTTAACTCCTTATACACAATACATCCTCTATAGTTTGCCGTATGGCTGCCTCCGCAGTTTCCACATTTCTTCACGGTACTGTCCTTGTTTGTAGTGCAGCAAGCGGACTTGTGGGCGTCCCCGCAGACTACACAGACAGCCCGAAGTGTGCAGTAAGACCTTGTGTGTCCATACTCTTGACAATTAGTGCATTGCACTGGACCGTTTCGTTTATGTGGCTCTTCAACAGTGATTTTCCGATGCAAAAGATATTGCAGGTTGTAGATTGGGTGACTTCGTTCATCTTCAGCGACCTGCTTTCTGGCTCGAGCTCGACCTTGAAGAGGGGTTGTGGCTTTTTATCTTTATTTAGAATGTTAATAACATTCTTGGCGGCGAAGCCCTTTTCTTTAAGGGCGGTTTTTATTTCCGCGGCGGTAACATCAGGTTCTATTCCCTTTACTACCACTTGTAGGCCCTTACTGCTTTTCAGCTGGTACGTGTAATAGTTTTTCTGTACAGTGTCCAGATATTTTGAAACTATTCGGAAGTGCTCTTCAGTCTTGGTTTCCACCTTTGTTTCATGCATGTTCCCTTTGATAAGCGGAACAACATGAAAGTTGTCACCGTTCCCGATCAACGACGCAATTTTGTTGACCAGGGCACTCGAGCTTTTTTCCCTAATATAGATTGGAGGGGGCTTGGGTTTTTTTGCGGTGTCTTGGGCTGGTTGGTTTTCCTCAGCCTCCGCCAGTAGGGCAAATCTGTTAGTAGTGGATCTGTCTGGTTCATTATCGTTATTCAGGACACGGTTAATTTTTGTTTTGTTGCCTGCCGGATTACTCTGCGGGCTAAGCTTGCGCTTAATTTGGATGTAGCGATCCATTCCAGTCTGTGTGGCCGTTGCCGCTTTGGCACTTTCCGAGGTTGTTGTTTTTGTACTCGCTGTTGTCGTTGACGTCGTGGTACTTTGAGTTGCAGGGGTTTTCGCTGTTTTTGCAGAAGTTGTAGCGCTGCTTGTTGTTGGTGCGAAATTTGTTTCCGGTATTGGAGGGGGGGGTTTTACACTGCGAACTCCATGACGCGGGAGTCGGAGTGAGCAGAGCGGGTGAGCAAGACCGTGCCCTTTGGGTTTCAGCGGTCAGTAAAGCCGGGTTGCTTTGAAGCGCCGTTTTTTCCACTTCGGTATCGCGGGTTGAAAAGTAAGAGTAGAAGCCGTTTCTTTGGTTCACTGAACTTCTACGCTCGTTCTTTTGGTCGTTGCTCAATGAGCTCATTGCGTGGTACGTATTTTTTTGTTTCAACAATGCACTAGTTTTGGTTTAGCACATTACAACTGTTATAAAAAGCTTGTCTGTCGCTTTTAATAAATTGTATTTCAGTGTCTTTTCGCTTATATTGGCGAAAATATAAGCAAAGTGAAGTTTTCCCGGAGCTCGGACAAAGCACGTCCGCTCAGTTCGGTAGTTCGATTACGATGATGATGTTTACTCTATCTGAAATATGATTTTTTTAAGGTTATACAAGATCAATCAGGGTATATATGCACATGTTTTGTTAAAAACACACTGTTTGCTCCAAATTGGCGGCAGACTGCGAAAATGCCTGTTTCAGGCAAGCAACTTTGGTCCGAGAAGAAACGCATCGACCGAAGTCAATGAACGGCATCGACCGAATTTACTCTTCTGAGTAAAAAGAACGAGTATTTAACAGAGCGATAACAACTTTAGAACTCAAGTAGATATTTTGCAGCTCAGGCTCGTGGGGGGTTATTTTATTTGCTCGTTGCTTGCTATGCCACGTCTCATAGCTAATTAGCTGTGGTTGACAGCTCCTCTCTGTGGTTGAGACCGATGCGCTTTTTGCGATCGCTGGCAGCATTCTGTGCTTCTTACTCCTCCTGGAGGAATATGATCCCTAAGTTCTTGCACCCACTTGCCCAATAACCCATGTTACCGCACCTGTTGGCTGCGCTGGTGCTACGCACGGTTGCATCTAGCTTTATATCCCAAATCAGAACCCTATTCTACAAGCGCTGACCTATGTGCATCGTACATGGTGTCCGGTGCAGTATTTTTGTACTGTAGGGTACGCTGACAGTGAAGTTTCTTTAAGCTGGGAAGCATTATTTTCAGGCCAGCGCATATCTGTGGTGGTGATAGCGCATATCTTTCTGAGTTGAAAGGCGTCCTTAGCTTTTAGTTGGCACCTTATGTCAAGAACTACAATAAGACCCGACAATTCGAGTCAGCAGTACGGTTGAAAGTCTGAGAAAGCTTACGAAGTCGACGACTTGAAGAAGCTAAATATCATACCGATTGTTCATATATCAGCTATATGATCCGATTTGGCTGATGTTAGCATATTATTTTAGGATAAATAAAAAAAAAAGTTGTGCCAAGTTTCAAGTCCCTATCTCAACGTGAAATATTTTTGGCCGCTCGCCCCACACAAGCCGGACCCCTCTTCAAGGTTGAGCTAGAGCCAGAAAGCAGGTCGTTAAAGAAAAACAAAGTGCATTCAATTTACAAGCCGCAATATCTATTTCATCGCAGAATAACTATGAAGGAGCCACATAAACCAATGAACCATTGCAATGCACTAATTGCCAAGAGTATGGGCACACTAGGTCTTACGGACACTTCGGGCTGTTGTGTAGTCTGTGGGGGCGCCCACAGCTCAGCTTACTGCACAACAAACAAGGAAGCCAGTACGGTGAATAAATGTGGAAACTGCGTGTGGAAAAAATGCAACCCTGCACTATAGGAAATTTGATAAATATAAAAGATTAAAATTTTTAATCTTTTTGCTAGGGACCTGTAAAACTTTCTTTAGTCCGTGTTGGCATCCCAATGTAAATTTAAGGTATTTTTTTTATCTGAGTACGGAATGGTGAAAAGACCCTGTCAACCCCTGAAATCCCTAAGGCAGTTTTTTTTACCTATTTGCCTCTCGCTCAGTCCCAGAGGCAGGGATGTTTTGGTTGTCAATAACAACGTTCACCTTACCATGACAAAAAAATTTTTCATGTAGTATTTAGTCGCATTACTTTTGCCATGGAAGAATTAAAAAAATTGAATTGTACATTGACGAGATTTACAGACTACGGGTCTGCGACCCATATATTGGTAACCAGAAAATTAAACTGCGTCAAGACTGCTTCGAATATTCAAACTTATTAGATTCGTTTAAATTAGAATCATATAGCTTATTTAAAATTACCAAAACGATTGTTAAAGATGTTAATAATGAAAAAATTCGTGGTATTGGAACCCAAAACCAGCTTAAAAACACATCGGGTCAGAGCCGGAATGACCATCATATGCATCAATGTTTAATTTTTGAAGTAAAAAGAGAGCACCAACTTTTGCAGAATATAGAGACTGAGCAAATGGAAGTAATTTCCAATTTCATTGTGAATCGATAAGAAAATTTCGATAAAAATTCAGATAAAACTAAATTAAATAAATAATAATAAAAAAAAAAATACATGACAAAATAACTAACCATTTAAGGTGTTTTTTTAGAAATTTAAGGGGAGTATTTAGTCAAATTTCAACTACACAGATTTAGCAAACGGTATTCGTACAGTATAAGACTATGCAAATTTTTGAGCAGAGAGAAGGAATTTTTGTAGAGCCCATAATGTTTGACATTTAAAAAAGTCCTGGATGTAATTTTGAAAACGTGGATTAAGCTGAAAGAAGCCAGAAGCCCGAACCAGGACTTGAGTGGCTCAATCCATGAAATTCATTTCATTGGATTTTTTTTCTTCCCTAAGACTCCTGCTAATTTCCTTCAAATCTGAGAAAACTAAAAATTAAAGTGGTTCAAGCTTTACCGGAATTAAAACCATTGAAAAATCATAGGCATGTACATATTTTTTATACCCTTGCAGAGGGTATTATAATTTTGTCCAAAAGTGTGCAACGCTGTGAAGGAGACATCTCCGACCATATAAAGTATATATATTCTTGATCAGGCCCACCTCCTGAGTTGATATGAGTATGTCCGTCTGTCTGCCTGTTTCTACGCGAACTAGTCTCTCAGTTTTAAAGCTATCGTCTTGAAACTTTGCACACACCCTTCTTTCCTTTGCACGCAGTATATAAGTCGAAACGGGATCAGCCGACTATATCCTATAGCTCTCATATAATTGATTGATCGGAAATGCTAACTTCGGTGCTTTTAAAGCTAGAGAATTCGGATTTGGTACGAATGCTATTTTTGGAATGCAAAATAATACAACATGCCAAATTTCATAAGGATCAGCCGACTATATCCTATAGCTGCCATATAACTGAAAAATCGGAAATTACCCAACTTTCGTGTATTTGAAGATAGAAAGTTGGAACTTCGTACAGATTCTATTTTTGGTCGATTAATACAACCTACCAAATTTCATAACGATCGGCCGACTATATCTTATAGCTGCCATATAACTGAACGATCGGAAATGGTATTTGGTAAAAATACCAACTTTGGTATTTTTGAAGATGGAAGCTTGGTACTTTGTTTTAGATTTTTTATTGTAATAAATTGATTTTTTTTTTTTTTTCCTTTCTTGTTGTAAATATTTCTGTGCACGGTAGTGCACATGGTGGCGAACCGCATGCATATCGACGCATTTCCGCGAAAGTATCGTAAGTCCCTTTTTTTCGAAATTGAGATTTTAATGCAAAATTGTTAGGCACCTAATGTCTCACTACCCTGTGAAATATTATGTTTGAAAACCTATAGTTCCGATAAAAATTAAGTTTCAATTTTTTCGTATGTTACAAAAAAATGTTACATATGTGGTATGTTAGTTAAAATAACTACACTTGACCAAAAATTCAATTTAAAAAAATTCATAAAAACAGACTGAAAAAGTCAAAGTAAAGATTTGTGTCTGCTCACTCCCATAAAAATCATCGAAACGAAATCGCACGCATACATACATCCGTGTATGTGAATGTGTGACACGCATACATACAAAGATAAATCCAAGCGCAGACCAACCTTCTTCGACGCGCTCCTTTCAGAGACTGAAAAACAGAAAGCATTCAATGAGAATATAAGAAAGAGAGTAAAAACTCGCTTTGAGGCCTGTCGCAAGAAATTTTTGCGTGTATGAAATACATTTTATACATCTCATACAAATTTACTGAAGCCTTAGAATTTTCAACCTCCCAACTAGTTAACCCAATATTGCCCCAGCATTAATTTCTCTGCACATTCCAATTGAAGGAGAAACACTTAAATAATTTCCAAAATATAAAGCGTATATTACTTCAGCGTATGCGTAATTTTAACACTTTTTGATAGCAGCCATTTTTAATTTTAACATTTATTCCAGGTTATTCCCCCCCCCTAACTTATCGGCTCGATATGATTGTGAGAACAGACCAAAGCTTCCAGGTATACAAGCCACTGCATTATTTAAAAAAGTAATCAGGCCTACGGTAGCGAGCGGAGAACCAAAGCCGACCGCACACACCAGACCTTTCCTGAAAAGTTACAAAGTAATCTTACGGCGCATTATCTATGAGAACCCATGCGATAGCAAAGACGTGTCATCATGGACATTGCGAACGGACCGAAAGAGATTAAACGAGAGAGCGAAAAAGCGCTGTTAGAGCAGTAAGCGCAAATTCTTCAAACTGACTGCCGCTATTAAAATGCGGTAGTATGGGGGTTTTTCACTGGTTTTTTACCTCGTCAAAAGCTTTTCTTGATATCCTGTGGCTGGAATGGAATGGTACTTGTCGATTTGGATTTTGTCATGGATTCCTTAAGGATCGGCCATGTGTATTCAATATTTGTGACATAAACTGCAATGTTTAATTTTAATAAATATAAATATAATAATAATTCATAAAATAATTTATATAAAAATCGGCCTTTAAATGTATTTGTTGCGGCTCATGTAACGAACAGTTTTTTTTGCTTGCAAGAAGTGCCGCGGCTACCGTCACTGGTTTTTTACCTCGTCAAAAGCTTTTTTTGACGGCTACCGAATCGTTCGACCAAATTTATAACTCGACATGGCAATGGCCCGAGCCCAAAAATAATACAAATAGATAAAATTAAACAAATGCCCCCTTTATTTCAAGGCCTTGGTTGGTTATACATTATTTAGCGCTCTCGACGGACTGTGCTCCAGATTTTTGCTGCTCCTCTTGGGCTTCCGCTCAGCTCCGCTATCGGCGCTTATCCATCCAACAGTCGCTGTTCCGGGTTGGGCGCCAGTAAGGGCACTGCCCAGGCATACGGGTCAGACGCCCGGTCTTGGTGACTGGCAGCCGGTTCAGGTCGTGGCTCGCTCCGCTTGGACTCACGCTCTGCCTTCCGCTGCTGGGTGCCTCTACCGCCGTTGCCCTGCTAGCTGCACGTTGATGGCCGCTCCTGTTGTTGTCGCTGCTGCTTCGTCGCAGTCGATGGCGACGAAGCACGGCGAGTAGCCAGTGGAGTCTGACTCGAGTTCACCACCAGCATTAGCTCTGGGCAATACTCGTCCCATGTCCTTTAATCCCCTCCCGCAAGTTGGTAGATCATCGTCTTGACCATCGTCTTGGCGAACTGGACCCCTTTCAGTGGGATTTTTCAGCGGCGTGTACTGATGCCGCACGCCGAGCTTCTCGAGGAACGTCTTGAAGCTCCTGCTGGTGAACTCAAGCCCATTATCGGTCACTATTACCTTGGGCGATTCTCTCGAAACTTCCCTCGTCAGTTTGTGGAACACCCATTCCGCATTGACGCAGGGGAATGAGTGTATCCGAGGCAATTTTTTGTGTGGCACCTCGGTCGTTGCCTTTCGGCACCATTCCATGTTTGGATTACAACAACATACATACAAAATCTGCACACACCGTCGCCCATGCCTGTTCTGTCACCTGTGTCACCATTTTCCTCGCCTTTTTCGGATACCTCTTTGCATCCCTGGCCAGAAAAATTCTTGCGGCGATTGTTTTCCTCTTGTAGACGATTGTTGTCCTCCTGCCAGGGTGTGTAACCGTAAGTGCGTGGGGGTTTTTTTCAGGTCAGACGCCACTTCTTCCCTTCCGGCTCTATTGGAGACCAGGTCTCTACGCGATTTACCTTTATCCTGTTTCTCAGGATACGTACTCTTCATTTTCTACTCCTGTGGCGTTCCTTAATTTTTCGTTGGTTAAGGTTAACGTTGGAACCAGCAGTAAAGATGCAGTGAAATTCTTATCTGCTTCATGTCCATCTCGCTATTCTCCCGGCTTCTCAATGTTGTTCATCTGTGATTACTTCAAATTGGTATATCTCCAGGAAGAGTCTCATCTGCCTAACCGCTCATACTATGGCGAGGCACTCCTTTTGAGTTGCCGAATAATTCTTTTCCGGTCCTATTAAGGTAGAAGCGGCTAGCGTAGGCGATTACTCGCTCACACTCTTGGGTTTCCTGAGTCACCCCGACGCCGTAGTGGCTGGCGTCTGTTTCAGCGCGAGTCTCCTTCCAGCAGTGGATCGCTGCTAGCAGAGGGAGCGATCCCAGTGTCTTAAACGCCTCCAGGCTTCTGGATATCCATTTCCCTTTCGTCCTTTTCCATAGCATATCGTTTAGTGATTTCGCAATTCCTGCGAAGTCTGGAACGATACGCCGATACCATGTCGTCATCCTGATAAACTGGAGTATTCCCCTGACATTGGTTGGGAGATGTAGCAAAAAAACGACCCAAAAACATAGAAATTTGGGTCAAAGTGGAGGTATTGAATGCTTGATTACATTAAGTATAGCAAATTGTAGCAGCTTATTTTCACAGCTTAAAATAACTAAAAAAAATTTTCGTTAAAGAGCGTCATTGCCAAAACAACGTTTACTCTATCTGAAATATGATTTTTTTAAGGTTATACAAGAACAATCAGGGTATATGCACATGTTTTGTTAAAAACACACTGTTTGCTCCAAATTGGCGGCAGACTGCGAAAATGCCTGTTTCAGGCAAGCAACTTTGGTCCGAATAGAAACGCATCGACCGAAGTCAATGAACGGCATCGACCGAATTTACTCTTCTGAGTAAAAAGAACGAGTATTTAACAGAGCGATAACAACTTTAGGCGGTACAATTCAAATATTTTTCATAGACAAGGGCGTAAGGAACACAAGTAGATATTTTGCAGCTCAGGCTCGTGGGGGGTTATTTTATTTGCTCGTTGCTTGCTATGCCACGTCTCATAGCTAAGTAGCTGTGGTTGACAGCTCCTCTCTGTGGTTGAGACCGATGCGCTTTTTGCGATCGCTGGCAGCATTCTGTGCTTCTTACTCCTCCTGGAGGAATATGATCCCTGAGTTCTTGCACCCACTTGCCCAATAGCCCATGTTACCGCACCTGTTGCACGGCTGCGCTGGTGCTACGCACGGTTGCATCTAGCTTTATATCCCAAATCAGAACCCTATTCCACAAGCGCTGACCTATGTGCATCGTACATGGTGTACGGTGCAGTATTTTTGTACTGTAGGGTACGCTGACAGTGAAGTTTCTTTAAGCTGGGAAGCATTATTTTCAGGCCAGCGCATATCTGTGGTGGAGATAGCGCATATCTTTCTGAGTTGAAAGGCGTCCTTAGCTTTTAGTTGGCACCTTATGTCAAGAACTACAATAAGACCCGACAATTCGAGTCAGCAGTACGGTTGAAAGTCTGAGAAAGCTTACGAAGTCGACGACTTGAAGAAGCTAAATATCATACCGATTGTTCATATATCAGCTATATGATATAGTTATCCGATTTGGCTGATTTTAGCATATTATTTTAGGATAAATAAAAAAAAAAGTTGTGCCAAGTTTCAAGTCCCTATCTCAACGTGAAATATTTTTGGCTGCTCGCCCCACACAAGCCGGACCTTCCTCAAGGTTGAGCTAGAGCCAGAAAGCAGGTCGTTAAAGAAAAACAAAGTGCATTCAATTTACAAGCCGCAATATCTATTTCATCGCAGAATAACTATGAAGGAGCCACATAAACCAATGAACCAGTGCAATGCGCTAATTGCTAAGAGTATGGGCAATTAGGTCATACGGACACTTCGGGCTGTTGTGTAGTCTGTGGGGGCGCCCACAGCTCAGCTTACTGCACAACAAACAAGGAAGCCAGTACGGTGAAGAAATGTGGAAACTGCGTGGGCAACCATACGGCAACTATAGAGGATGTATGGTGTACAAGGGGTTGAAGAAATGCATGCGACAAGCGACAGCACCGCGCAATAAAAATCCTAATAATGTGTACATTGCAAACTGGTCTCAATGTCTAATATTCTTGCTTAAATCAAGCTACAGACTTGAAACTTGGCACACTATATAGTTATTATGTTTTCAAAGTATGGACAAATTTGTTTGCCGATCGGGCCACGCCTTCCTTTCCACCCCACAGAAACCAATGCATCCTGGGACAAAAACTTACAAAATATCTATGAAACTTGGGTCAATATATCCAAAAAATTTTAAAGATATTTAAAATAACTTTAGTTAATAAATCCCCACAATCCCCTAGCCCTACCAATTTTCAACTCCTAAACTGAACAATGCATCTTGAACAATTATAATATATTTACTTAATTAATTTGTAATCATTTTCAACATTAAAATTAAAGGAATAGGCATCGATGCATTACAAATGTATCTGGAGATAATAACAAGCTCAGCTTTCGTTGTTGCTTCCTCCACGGGCTTCAAGCACGCTTTCTTGGCAGCGATAGCAGTTGCACGAGCAAGAAGACTTTTTTTTTTTTTTTTTTTTTTTAACGTTGCTTTTATTTCTTGAATCTTCTCTTTGCGAGACTAACAAGAGGTGTATCAAATCTTATATTTTTAACTTAACTAACAGTCATATTGACTGATACGGAGTTAGACGGCCCTAAAAATCGATTGCTGGGTTGGGAGGTCGTTGCGTCTAAGGCGGGATACGCTAGAAACCCGAGTCAATCCCCGAGCGAGAAAATTTGGGTGCGAAGACAGTTTTTCTTTGTATGACTCTTTTTGCTTCTGGATTTCGTCTTTCACTGCGAGGATGCCCAGATCCCGGTGGATGTTTTCGTTGCGAACATACCAAGGTGCCCCTGTGATAGTTCTCAAGATTTTTGATTGTGCGCGCTGTATGATGTCTATGTTGCTGCTGCTCGCGTTCCCCCACAGCTGGGAGCCATACGTCCAGATTGGCTTTAGGACTGAATTGTACAGTAGTAACTTGTAGTCCAGGCACAGTGGCGATCGTGAGTTTATGATCCAGTGGAGGCTGCTGGCTTTCAGTTTTAGATGCATCTTTTTGCATTCGATGTGCTTACGCCAGGTAAGTCGTCTATCAAGGTGAACGCCAAGGTACGTTACGTCGTTAGCTTGAGGGATCTGCATACCGTTTAGTAAAAGCGGAGGGCATGTTTGTCTATTAAGAGTAAACGTTATATGTTTACACTTTTGTTCGTTTATTTTAATGCGCCAGTCGGACAGCCACCTTTCCACTATTGTGAGATGATTAGCCAGTTGGGTTGTTGCCTGCGTTGGGCATCTGGAGCGACTAAGAATAGCGGTATCATCGGCGAACGTTGACGTAGTTAGTTGTGCGCTCGTAGGAATATCCGCAGTATACAAAACATATAGACACGGCCCGAGTGCGCTTCCCTGTGGAACTCCAGCTTCGATGGTGTAGTCGCCCGAAGTAGCTGCGTTGCATCTCACTGAGAATACCCTATTGAAGAGGTATGATTCCAGTAGCTTGTGGGTGTATGTTGGCAAATACGTTTTAATTTTGTGCATGAGTCCGATGAGCCAAACTCGGTCGAAAGCTTGAGATACGTCGAGGAAAATAGCGCTGCAGTATTCTCGTTGTTCGAAGGCTGAGCGTATTTCGGATGTTAATCTGTTCACTTGTTCGATGGTTCCATGATTTCTTCGAAAGCCAAATTGGTGTGCCGGGATGATATTGCAAGCTTCCAGATGTGGTATTATGCGAGTTAACAAGCATTTTTCAAACAGTTTAGACAAACAAGATAGAAGGCTTATTGGTCTGTATTATGACGGAATTGTGTGGTCTTTTCCAGGCTTCGGTATCATTATAATAATGGATTTCTTCCACTTTTTTGGGAAATAGCCAAGATTAATGATTCCATTAAATAGTTTGCAGACGACCTCTATAGCGCATTTTGGAAGTTCGATCAGCATCTTTGGGGTCAATAGGTCACCACCGGGAGCCTTTTTTGGTTTTAGCCCTCTTATGACTTTTTCGATTTCGTTCGGCCGGAATGAAGGTGCGGCTGGCTGAGGGGAGGACTCTGGCTGAATTACTGGCAGGAGGAATGAATTTGAGGCTGGGTTTGGTTGGAAGACACTTTGGAGATGTGTGGCGAATGTTTCAGCTCGGTCTTCGTCGCTGCGAGCCCAGCATCCCGAAGAGTTTCTTATCGGGGTGGTCGTTTCAATTGGGGCACTAAGATTTGGGTGGGCCCTCCACAGGGGGTACTTTGTGCTTGTTGGCGAGAGATTCTGGATGTACCTCAGCTGTGCATTTTCTTCCTGTTGGTGAAGAGCCTGGTCGAGTGATCGGGTTGCTTCCTTAAGGCGTTGTTTTGAAGCTGGTGATCTTCTGTTTTGCCAATCACGACGCGTGCGTCTCGCACGAGCTGTTCGATTTGCTGATTAGATTTGAAGTGTTTGTTTCGGTCTACTTCTTTCCTATGAGGAGTAGAGATTTTAGCTGCCGCAACGAGTACTTCTTCCAGGGCGCTCGTAGTGTAGTCGATGTCCGATTCCATGTTAAAATCCGGGGCGAGTTCTATGTGGGCACTCACGTACTTTTTGTATTTTAGCCAGTTTGTTTTTGTCGTCGTCAGACTGAAGGGGTGTTCGGTTATTTCTGGGCTTTGAAGAAGCGTTAGAAGCACAGGCGAGTGGTCTGATGATAAGTCCGAGACTGCTTTGGCACTTATTAGATTGCGAGGTATGTTTTTTGTCACTGCAAAATCAATAAGGTCTGGGAGCTTTCGTGAGTCTGTTGGCCAGTATGTGGGACTTCCAGGGGAAACGTAGTCCAGTTTATTTTTCACATTTATAATTGCATTGTACAATTGTCTTCCTTTGGGAGTCACTAGACGTGATCCCCAGTGCGTATGTTTGGCGTTGTAGTCTCCTGCGGCTATAAATCGATCCCCAAGTGAATTGTAGAAGTCCATAAATTGTCCTTCCGAGATTGAGAAGCGAGGAGGGCAGTAAACGGCAGCAATTGAAAGGATTCCGTTGCTTGACTGAATTTGTATCGATGTGGCCTGCAAGAAGTTTGTTGCAAACCTTTTGTGAAAATGGTGTTTAATTCGTTCTCTGATTAGAACTCCAGTTCCGCCGTGGGCTTTCCCATCTGGATGATCTGTGCGGTAGATTGTGTAGCCTCTTATATGAAAGTTGTATTTGCTTGTAAGATGCGTTTCCACCAGTAGCATAACGTCAATATGGTTTTCGGTCAAGAATTGTGACAATTCTAGTTTATGCCGTGAGACACCATTGGCGTTCCACATTGATATTCGTAGCGCCTGCATAGATTATTTGGACTGTTGTGCTACGAGCAGCTGTATCACCATGTTCTGGTTTTGAACAAGCGTTTGCATGGTCGTTTTCATGAATGACATAAGCTCCATCATACTTTGTTGGAGGGTAAGCATCATAGTTTCCGTTTTGCTGTGTGGCTGTTCTGGGGCCTGTTGAGCGCTTTGAGAGTTAGGCTGAATTGGAATTTCCCTTCCAGATCGTAGAGCATCGGCATAGGGGAAGCCGTTGGTGGTGTTTAGTGGACCGAATGAGGATCTCGCAGCTTTGGCTAAGAAGACGTCTGGCGTGGTTTTTGACGAAACGTACGCATTCTGTGGATTTTGGTTGCGCGTTGCGGTCGCTTGACGCATGCGACTCTTTAACTCCTTATACACAATACATCCTCTATAGTTTGCCGTATGGCTGCCTCCGCAGTTTCCACATTTCTTCACGGTACTGTCCTTGTTTGTAGTGCAGCAAGCGGACTTGTGGGCGTCCCCGCAGACTACACAGACAGCCCGAAGTGTGCAGTAAGACCTTGTGTGTCCATACTCTTGACAATTAGTGCATTGCACTGGACCGTTTCGTTTATGTGGCTCTTCAACAGTGATTTTCCGATGCAAAAGATATTGCAGGTTGTAGATTGGGTGGACTTCGTTCTTCTTCAGCGACCTGCTTTCTGGCTCGAGCTCGACCTTGAAGAGGGGTTGTGGCTTTTTATCTTTATTTAGAATGTTAATAACATTCTTGGCGGCGAAGCCCTTTTCTTTAAAGGCGGTTTTTATTTCCGCGGCGGTAACATCAGGTTCTATTCCCTTTACTATTACTTGTAGGCCCTTACTGCTTTTCAGCTGGTACGTGTAATAGTTTTTCTGTACAGTGTCCAGATATTTTGACACTATTCGGAAGTGCTCTTCAGTCTTGGTTTGCACCTTTGTTTCATGGATGTTCCATTTGATAAGCAAGAAGACTGACAGTAATTTTCGTTTCTGCTGAAACTTCGCAAGCTAATCTACGCTTTAATCGAGAACGCCCTTCATCATGGCCGTCCTCCACTAGTGGGGGATTCTTTAATATAGTCTGATGGCTGAAATTTCGCTTGAAAACGTAATGCAAGAAAACATTCTTTCTGCGCCTTATACCTTGGAACTATCCGAGAGCATTCTTTTATTACAGCACCAACATAAGCAACAAAGTTCTTTATCCTCTTTTTTTAAGGATCCTCTATGTTTTGCGTGATTATGTTTCCAATTCAATGCTGCAACACAAAGTTATAAAGGCTTTCGGTTTCGCGTCCATGTGCCAGCCAATTTTCTAACAATTCTGCATAACTTAGGTCTATGTTGTCTAGAAAAAAAATTTTTTTTTGTGTAAAATGGACCAAAAGAGCATGTCAGGTGAATGTCATCGTATTGTAAATAAATTCAAGAACAAAACTGCGTTAATAGTTTTTATAATCTGGCACAATCCAACCTTTTTTTACAAAAGCTTTACAAAATCAAATATACACAAAGACACATCACATTAAGCAAATATTGCATCAAGCATTTTTATTTTACATACCTCCACTTATATTTTCCATTTTACTTTGTTTAAAAATGTTAAGCAGAACTCTTGCAATCTTACTTTAAAATGTGCTATTAATTAGCGCGCCAAAAAGTCAACGTTTCTGATGGCCCAGAACTGCGACACAGCAAAACGGAAACTATGATATTTACCATCCAACAAAGTATTATGTAGCTTATGTCATTTATGAAAACGACCATGCAAACACTTGTTCAAAAGCAGAACATGGTAATACAGCTGCTCGTAGCAAAACAGTCTAAATAATCTCTTCGAATATCAATGTGGAACGCCAGTGGCATCATCTAGAATTGTCACAATTCTTGAACGAAAACCATATTGACGTTATGTGACTGGTAGAAACGCACCTTACAAGAAAATAAATAGGAGGCTATACAATCTACCTCACAGATCATTGAGATGAAAAAGCCCACGGCGAAACCGGAGTTCTAATCAGAAAACGCATCAAACACCATTTTACAAAAGGTTTGCAGCAAACCACATCGATACAAATTCTGTCCAGCAACGGAAGCATTGCAATTTCTCCCTTTGACTGCCCTAATCGCTTCTTAATATCGGAAGGACAATTTATGGACTTCTACAATGCCAAACATACTCACTGGGGGTCAAACCAAATCGATACAAATTCTGTCCAGCAATGGAGCATTTTAATTTCTGCCTTTGACTGCCCTAATCGCTTCTTAATATCGGAAGGACAATTTATGGACTTTTACAATGCCAAATATACGCACTGAAAACAAGAAAAACAATTTTACAATGCAATTATATATGTGAGAAATGAACTGGACTATTTTTCCTTTGAAGGCCCCACAAACAGGCCAACATATCTACATAAGCTCCCAGGCCTAATTGATTTGGCGGTGACAAAAAAAAATAACTCGCAATCTAATAAATGCCAAAGCAGTATTGGACTTTTCATCAGACCACTCGTCTGTGCTTTCTGACGAGCCTGACGTGGCCAAAAACGAGCTGGCTTAAATACAAAAAGTACGTGAGTGCTCACATAGAACTCGCCCCGAAGCTGAACATGGAATCGGACACCGACAACACTACGAGCGCCCTGGAAGAAGTACTCGTTGCGGCAGCTAAGCTCCTCAAGCGAAGGAAGTAGACCGAAACAAATACTACAATTACAATTCCAATCAGAAGAATAGGCCGTGCAAAAAAAGAGGATCCCGCGTCGTGATTGGCAAAACAGCAGATCATGAGCTTCATATAGCTCCCATAGGAACAATCGATATACAATTATAAAAACATTTATTTATATATAATTTATATAATTTATTAAGATTTTGGTATGAAAAAAATATTTTTCATAGTTATACATATTCTTAAAAAACTAAAATAAAAATCAACAAACAAAATATTAATGAAACAAAAATTATAAAGCATCATAAAGTAATTCGTAGACAGATGTAAGCAACCTCGATCTATCTTTTTTAGGAAGTTGTCTCAGTCCTATTAAAAATGTATCTAAACGTAATAATAAATAGTTCGTCATCTGTGTTGTTAAAGTACGAGATACTTTCGTCCTGCGTTGAAGTCTACAATTTTTTAGTTCCTTGTTATTGGACTCTTCAGCTTCCTGCAGCTGAAAGCTCTTCTATCGACACTAATGCATGTTCTTTTATAGCTGAACCATAATTAAGATTTTATGGACGGTAGCCGGTAAATAGTACCATGGATATGCAGCTATTAGATATTTGGCTCTATCCAGCGCGTAATTTTCGAATTTCTCCACATTAATTTTGGTTCCCGATGCCATGGATTGTGTAGAAAGATGCTGAAGGATATGTAGAAGGATGGGTCGCCAATGTAATGGGTCAATAATAATCGCACGTCTGTGCTCCTTGATTACTGTTTTATTTCTGACTTTAATTCAAAATATAAAAAATTTTCTCTGTCTAAATACATAAGTTTTGGCGCGCGCTGCGCGCTACGTTACATATTTCTTATTTACATATAATTAGGTGGTATGTTGTTGGGCGAGCATGACACATGGGCATGCAAATTAAATTAATTCCGAAGTTCACTTTTAAAAAAAATAATTTTTTATTTTTTATTTTTAAAAAACTTTATTAATTATTTCTTATTGGTTTCACAAACTTTATTTAAACGCTTAAGGCTAGACCGATTGTAGATGAAAGGCTTGCTCCCGAAATAAGACTGCCAATTTTTTAATTGCCAGATAACCAACAAACCTCGGCTTAAGAGAAATAACCCAAAAGGGTACTTGGAGAGAATAAACAATTGCGCTAAGAGATTCTAAGAGAAAGGGACAATTTGCTGATGTAGTAGTTGAGTCATTCGTGAAGAGTGATACAGTGTTGCCATTTTAGCTATTTTATTGCTAGATCTAGCTATTTTGAAACTGCGAAAGCTATAAGATTTTAAAAAATGCTATTAGCTAGAAATCTAGCATTTTTTTTTAATGATTTGGCTACTTTTGGCACTTTCAAAATAGTATCGATACATCTTCTATCGATAAGATATATTTTAAGGTTCCCTAAAAAAATTTATCGAATCGGTTTATAGTTTATAGCGAACTTTGTGAAATTGAGAAACGGTGAAGTGAATACTGTAGAAAATATTTCAAAAGCAAGTTAGATAATGCCAAAAGTTACATATAAGCAAAATTTTCGCGACGCGTGGTTGCAGAATGAGGAGTTTAAGGATTGGATACGCAAAGATACGACAGATGCCACAAAAGCATATTGCTGCTACTGCAAATGCAGTATTGGCGCGAAACTTCATGACATCAAGTCGCATGCACAGACAAAAAAACATTTTTCGATGAGCGGCAGCTTCCAACAAAAGAACAAACTTCAGTTTTCAGCGGTGCCCACTAAAACATCGGAGCAGGAAGCAGCATTATGCTTATATGTTGCAGAACACACATCTATAGCCCCAATAGATCACCTTAGCCAATTATGCGTGCAAAAATTTAAGGAGTGCTCTGCAGCTTCAAATATTAAACTGGGCCGCACTAAGTGCACTAGCATTATTTCTAATGTTTTAGCAGTTCATTTCAATGAGGAACTACGTAAGGAGATAGGTGATTCTTCATTCAGTCTGCTAATAGATGAGTCAACGGACATTAGTTTGACAAAACTAGTTGGAATGTAATTTATATTTTTAATTCTCACTCATTTTCTTTTATTATTATTGTGTTTTTTTTTTAATTATAAGAAAGGTGAAATGGTGTCAACTTTTTTAAGTTTGTTATCTATAGAGGCTGGAGATTCTAAAACAATAGCAGAAGGCGTGCGCAATGAACTTTTGAGACATAATCTAAATATTCAAAAACTTATTGGCATAGGAACAGACAATGCCAACGTGATGATAGGGTCAAAAAATAGTGTCTATTCAGAACTTAAAAAGGATGTTCCGTCTATGATTTTAATTAAGTGCGTCTGCCACTCCATTCAACTAGCAGTAAACCATTCGCTAGATTCAAATATTCCAGAATCTTTAGAATTCCTTGTTCACGATACATATTCGTGGTTCGCTAAAAGCTCTATTCGGCAAATTAATTACAAAAAATTATACCAATGTCTGAATAATGACCAGGTATATATCAATTCAAAATTTTTACTTGTGATTGTCCCAACAAACTCACTAATATGCCACTGCGTTTTAGCACTAACCATACAGCATATAGACAACCCATTTCATACAACGAAAATGGACGCAAAAATTTCTTGCGACAGGCCCCAGCAGGCCCCAGAGAGGATTTCTTACGCTCTCTTACGCTCATCGTTCGTTCATCTTACGCTCATTCTCTCATTAAATGTTTTCGGTTTTTCAGTCTCTAAACGGAGCGCGATGAAGAAGGTTGGCCTGCGCTTCGGTTGATCTTTGTATGTATGCGTGTCACACATTCACATACACGGGAGTATGTGTGCGTGCGACTTCGTTTCGAAGCCAGCGCACAAAATTTAGATTTTTCTTACTTTTCAGGCTTGCTACCCTAACAAGATTCGCGTATTCGTTATTTAATGAAATGACGAAAGAAATTATATTATTTTTTGTATTATATTTTTTATTATTTCAGCATACATTTTGCATTTATTTAGGAATAAGATTAAGTGTTAGTAGTAAAATGTTTTCTGTTTATGTATATATTATTACGAATAATTAAAAATCAATCTATATATATAAAAGAACATCGTGTTTTATGTTACACCACTTATAAATCAAGAACGGAAGAACAGATTTAAGTGAAAATTGGTAGGGAGGTAGCTTAGAGCCAGGAGAAGGACATAGGATACTTTTTGTCCCGTTCGACAGCGTTCCTCCCTGGCCCATACTTTTTTATTTAGGCAGACAGCTAAGAAGAAAATGTCAAATGTCAAAATGTCAGTTACAAACGAAGTCAAATTCATAGTCAGGCTCTCAAATTTAACAACGAACCAAAAAGATTGTGTTGCGCTGAAATCAATATTAAAACTATTTCTATTAAATAAATAATTAACAAGTGGATTGAAGTGAAGTGAAGTTTAATTAATAATGCCGCGACCAAGACGGTCGAATCTTTCCCGACAAAGCCGTAATGCAAGAAGAATACAAAATATTGCATATGAAAGGACTGAAGAAGAACGAGAAATTGCACGTGAACAGCGCCGCAATAGTATGGCTCGACTTCGTGCTTCTCAAATAGATTTCAATTTGCGACGCAGATATTTAGCTGATTTGAATCGAGCTGCGTTTCGATACGATTGCAGCAATGATTACAGCTTGCATCCTAGCGTTTGCATTGGGCAAATGGACGTTGTTTGCGAGTATTGTGGTGCATTAAAGTTTTCCGGAGAAACGCCTGGATTATGCTGCGTTAATGGTAAAGTGAAATTGCCAGTGTTGACTCCGCCACAAGAGCCATTGTATTCATTGCGGCGAAACACAAGAATCACGCCACTTTCTTGCAAATACTCGAAAATACAATAGTTGTTTCCAAATGACGTCATTTGGGGCAGACATTATCGAAGAAGGAGGTTTTAATCCGACATTTAAGGTATTTATTTTTGTACTTACATAGAATGTAGTTAAAGAATCTGGTTTTTATTTTTAAGATACAAGGAAAGATTCACCATCGAATTGGATCATTACTACCTTTCGAAGATACATAGAATAAATTTTTACAAATATATTGGCAAATACATGGGCAACATGGAAGAACAACTTGATCGACGCCTAGGGATCAATGCAGGAATGAAGCGAGCAATTCTTCAAGACTTGCAGTGTCTGCTTCATGAACATCATGCGTTGGTCAGGTTGTTTAAGAGTGCTTTAGAGCGCATGCCAAATGATGACTATAAAGTTGTCATCAAAGCAGATAAACGACCATCTGGAACACACGAACGCACATGTAATGCTCCAACAGTAGACGAAGTTGCCACCCTGATTGTTGGTGAACAATTGGAAAAACGTGATATTGTGCTTACACGTCGCGATACTGGGCAACTGCAACAAATTTCGGAAACTCATCGATCATATGACGCATTGCAATACCCACTGATGAGAATATTGTATACCCACAAGTATTACAGGATTAAATTAATTGGAAAATTATTCATTTTTGTTTGACTTATTTCTTATGCGTGCAACCACAATATGCCACAGCGAAACGTGGCAGGGTACTGCTAGTTAAAAATATCTTCTATATATATAAAAGAAAGTCGTGTTTTATGTTACACCACTTATAAATCAAGAACGGAAGAACTGATTTGAGTGAAAATTGGTAGGGAGGTAGCTTAGAGCCAGGAGAAGGACATAAGATACTTTTTGTCCCGTTCGACAGCGTTCCTCCCTGGCCCATACTTTTTTATTTAGGCAGACAGCTACGAAGAACATGTCAAATGAAAATGTCAAAATGTCAGTTAGAAACGAAGTCATGCCACCCAAGAAGTCGAATTTGGGTCGTTATACCCGCAATACAGAAGCAAAAAGACGTAACATTTCATGACTGCCGAAGAGCGGGCCTCCATCCGAGAGACTGAGCGGCTGAGAGCAATGCTAATGCACAACGCGGAATCAGCAGAAACGCGAGCAGCTAGGCTTGAGAGAACACGATTGAGAGTTAGGCAGTCGCGTTCTGCAGCAATCGATTTGATTCTGTCTTAAACTAATGAACGCGACTTGGCAAGGGTAGCTGAAGCGCGTTTACAGCTTGCAACAGATCGAAACCTGCAATGCAATCGTCTTGCATTCCGATATAATCCAACTGTTGATTATTGCTCGAATCGCAATGTCATTATTGGCCGGATGCATCAGGTCGGCACACACTGTCAGGATCTCTAATTCAACAACGATCCAAAACGATTGTTTTGCGCTTCCGGGAAAGTGAAATTGCCTCAACTTGAAGCACCACCAGAGTCTCTGCACTTTCTATTCGCTGGATCTACTGCTGAATCGAAGCATTTCCTGTCGAACATTAGGAAATACAACTCTTGCTTCCAAATGACGTCATTTGGTGCGGAAATTATAACAATTCATGCCAACTTTTAAAATCAAAGGACAAATCTATCACAAAGCCGCTTCCATTCTCAGACAGCGAACACAAATTTCTTCAAATGTACTTCATTTGTGATGATGGAGCTGAAGTCGATGCACGTTATGGAGTCAATACCTCGCTAAAGAAGCCCACTATTTCGCAGCTACAGAAGCTTTTTCACGAACGGAACCATTTGGTGCGTTTGTTCAAAACAGCAATCGATATGATGCCTTCGGATACCCATTAAATTGTCATTCATGCAGACAAAATGCCTGCTGGAGAACATATCAGGAGATATAATGCTCCAACTATAGACGAAGTGGCAATTGTCATAGTCGGGGATCCGAGCATAGAAACTGACGAAATTACATATAAGAAGCAGTTAATTACCTTACGGAGTTTCTAAACTCACTTGATCTGCCTGGAATGCCACCACACATATTGAAATTAAAAATAGGTGTGCCGATTATCATGCTCCGGAATATGAATCAGCCCAAACTCTGCCACGGTACGCGACTCGCAGTCAAGAAATTGATGAACAACGTTGTAGAAGCAACGATCATAAGTGGTCCTTTTAAAGGTGAAGATGTCCTCATTCCTAGGATTCCTATGTTCTTCACTGATACACCGTTCCAGTTCAAGAGATTGCAGTTTCCCATTCGTTTGGCGTTCGCAATGACCATAAATAAAGCTCAAGGTCAATCTCTGGAGTTGTGTGGTTTGGATTTGGATGCAGATTGTTTTTCACACGGACAATTATATGTTGCGTGTTCCCGTGTCGGACAACCAAATAATCTTTATATTTACGCGGAGAATGGAGAAACAAAGAATATTGTATACCCACAAGTATTACAGGATTAAATTAATTGGAAAATTATTCTTTTTTGTTTGACTTATTTCTTATGCGTGAAACCACAATATGCCACAGCGAAACGTGGCAGGGTACTGCTAGTATACTGATAAAGTGTCAGAGTACATTTCAGTCGGAGTCACTTAAAACGCCGATTGCTTTTAAGTTTTTGTTGTTTTGCAAGAGGCTTGTGCATGCCTACTATAACGATGGAATGATTTTTAGGGGAGGGTGTCGGCACGAAAACAGCTGATGTACTTGTTTACCTTTTTGTTTACAATTTTTCAGGCACTTGTTATTAAGGGAAGAGTAAGGTCAAATCATGCGAAAAAAGCCATGTTTTGTGATTTTTTTCCTGACACAACCAACGCACAATGGGCCCAAACGCCTTTTTTTTTGCAGAAACTCCAGTTTTAGAGATACTGGCCTCAAATTTTGCACATACGCTTAAACTATTTTTGTCGAATTTCGAATTTTTTTGTTTTTTAAATTTGACCACGCCCACTTCGGGCGGAAATGCCGTTTTTTTGCATAAACTCCAATTTTAGATATACTAGGCTCAAATTTTGCATATATGCTTGAACTATTTTTGTCGAATTTCGAATTTTATTGTTTTGGAAATTTGACCACGCCTATGGCCGCCGCCTACATTAAGAGTTGGCTATACTGGAATTTTTACTTAATTTTTACATAAACTTAAGTTTTTCATAAAAAGAACTACAACTTTTATTAAATATGGTTCTATTATTTATAATATTTAATTTAAACCTCTAACAGCGTCGTTTTTCCGGTGGCTCTCCCCCGAAACTTCGAGGAGCGCTGCGTGAGAGAACTAATAAACACTTGCAACATCTATTGTTTTTTCGAAAACGAGCAAAAAACAGCAAAGAAGACCAATTAAATTTGAATTCCTATATTTTTATAAGTAACTTCACCTGGTTAGTTGCTTGCGCCGATATGCGCTGAAAAAGTAACACTCCACAAAACACAACTACTTTTGTTACACATTCCTGCTAAATAGACACTTACAAAACATTTGACAACACAGATACAAATATAATGATAACACGAAATAGTTTAATTATTGATTTTTCATACCTTGATCTTTGTTTTCCATATTTAATCTAGTATTTTTACTCAATTTAAGCCAATTGAAACACAATTAAAAGTTGCCTTAAAGTTGCCGCCAATTTGCAAGTTTCAGGGTTGCAATAAATGAGCTGGTTAAATGACCGAGCTAAATTAACAGGGTTGCAATAAAGCTCAAAAAATTATATATTTATATTTATTTGGGATGTCTATTAATTAAAATTTTGTTCATATTCAAAAAATAGTTTCATCATTTTTTCGATTTTATGCCGCACTGGGACCATAGTGCAACGGTTGAATATTCATTTAACCAAAAAAATTCAACTAATTGAATTGCGGTGCCCCTCATAACTCGGTGCTGGATCATTTGTAATCAAAAAATGAAAGTTCATTCATTAGATAATAGTTCGCCCCAGGTAACGCTGTGAAAGTTTTTTGAAAATTGCAATTTTTTAATTTTTTCGAAGACTTTGAAGTGAAAAAACTAAATTTTTTGGGAAAAAATCGGTTAATTTGTCATTGCGAAATCAAAATTATGAACAAAAAAAAAAAACTTGACAGCGTTACCTTGTAAAATATGTACAGAAATAGTGTTTAAAATTTCAAAAGGATCAGTGCAGTAGTTTTGAAGTTATGAGGGTTATTTAAACACAAAAAAATCCAGTGTAAAATGTTTATAAGCAACTTCGTCAATTTTGCTTTAATTGACTTGAAATTTTGACACAATATTGTTCAAATATTATGCATTCAATTTAAAAAATAAAAAAAAAAATGACAAAAAAAAAATTAATACCTTACCCTCCCCTTAATTTGGGTTATTATGAGATTTAATTAAATCTGTTAAATCAGTTTTTAGAAACTGCCACAGCGCGTGTGACATGGGTATGTTTGACACGCTCTAGCTCAAGAAATACGCGTCGTATCGAAATATCCCTTGGCACGTATATTCTACACATACATATGTAACTTTCATTTTATTAAAAAAAAACAAAATCGATTTTTTCAAAAAAATTCAAAAGAACCTCCCCTTAAAACGCCGATCGCTTTTAAGTTTTTGTTGTTCTTCATGTGGATTGTACCTGCATACCCACCGATGGATGATTTTTAGGGGACCGGACAGCAACAAAAATATTAAACAATTTTTTTTGGAACACTGGCTATGAATGTTCCTTTCATTTAATAAATGTATGATTTAAAAATTTTTAATGGATGTTTACAACAAATTATATCAAAGAAAATTTTTGGAATAAGTTGGTACCCTTTTTTAAATTTACATTAAAATCATTTACATTAGTAAATTAAAATTTACTAAAAATCATCTTAAAAGCGATCGGCGTTTTAAGAGATGTCGACTGAAATATACCCTGTTCCTATCTCAGTTTATTGATTTTTATTGATTCGTAAAAAATATATATATGCAAAACATTTTACTGCCAACACTTAATCTTATTCCTAAATAAATTTAAAATGTATGCTGAAACAATAAAAAATATAATATAAATTTCACCAAATAACGAATACCCGAATTTTGTTAGGGTAGCAAGCCTGAAAAGTAAGAAAAATCTAAATTTTGTGCGCTGCCTTCGAAACGAAGTCGCACGCACACATACTCCCGTGTATGTGAATGTGTGACACGCATACATACAAAGATCAACCGAAGCGCAGGCCAACCTTCTTCATCGCGCTCCGTTTAGAGACTGAAAAACCGAAAACATTTAATGAGAGAATGAGCGTAAGATGAACGAACGATGAGCGTAAGAGAGCGTAAGAAATCCTCTCTGGGGCCTGCTGGGGCCTGTCGCAAGAAATTTTTGCGTCCATTTTCGTTGTATGAAATGGGTTGTCTATATGCTGTATGGTTAGTGCTAAAACGCAGTGGCATATTAGTGAGTTTGTTGGGACAATCACAAGTAAAAATTTTGAATTGATATATACCTGGTCATTATTCAGACATTGGTATAATTTTTTGTAATTAATTTGCCGAATAGAGCTTTTGGCGAACCACGAATATGTATCGTGAACAAGGAATTCTAAAGATTCTGGAATATTTGAATCTAGCGAATGGTTTACTGCTAGTTGAATGGAGTGGCAGACGCACTTAATTAAAATCATAGACGGAACATTCTTTTTAAGTTCTGAATAGACACTATTCCTTGACCCTATCATCACGTTGGCATTGTCTGTTCCTATGCCAATAAGTTTTTGAATATTTAGATTATGTCTCAAAAGTTCATTGCGCACGCCTTCTGCTATTTTTTTGAATCTCCAGCCTCTATAGATAACAAACTTAAAAAAGTTGACACCATTTCACCTTTCTTATAATTAAAAAAATGTATGGCAAGTCCTATATAAATAAACGCAAACACAATAATAATAAAAGAAAATGAGTGAGAATTAAAAATATAAATTACATTCCAACTAGTTTTGTCAAACTAATGTCCGTTGACTCATCTATTAGCAGACTGAATGAAGAATCACCTATCTCCTTACGTAGTTCCTCATTGAAATGAACTGCTAAAACATTAGAAATAATGCTAGTGCACTTAGTGCGGCCCAGTTTAATATTTGAAGCTGCAGAGCACTCCTTAAATTTTTGCACGCATAATTGGCTAAGGTGATCTATTGGGGCTATAGATGTGTGTTCTGCAACATATAAGCATAATGCTGCTTCCTGCTCCGATGTTTTAGTGGGCACCGCTGAAAACTGAAGTTTGTTCTTTTGTTGGAAGCTGCCGCTCATCGAAAAATGTTTTTTTGTCTGTGCATGCGACTTGATGTCATGAAGTTTCGCGCCAATACTGCATTTGCAGTAGCAGCAATATGCTTTTGTGGCATCTGTCGTATCTTTGCGTATCCAATCCTTAAACTCCTCATTCTGCAACCACGCGTCGCGAAAATTTTGCTTATATGTAACTTTTGGCATTATCTAACTTGCTTTTGAAATATTTTCTACAGTATTCACTTCACCGTTTCTCAATTTCACAAAGTTCGCTATAAACTATAAACCGATTCGATAAATTTTTTTAGGGAACCTTAAAATATATCTTATCGATAGAAGATGTATCGATACTATTTTGAAAGTGCCAAAAGTAGCCAAATCATTAAAAAAAAATGCTAGATTTCTAGCTAATAGCATTTTTCAAAATCTTATAGCTTTCGCAGTTTCAAAATAGCTAGATCTAGCAATAAAATAGCTAAAATGGCAACACTGTATCACTCTTCACGAATGACTCAACTACTACATCAGCAAATTGTCCCTTTCTCTTAGAATCTCTTAGCGCAATTGTTTATTCTCTCCAAGTACCCTTTTGGGTTATTTCTCTTAAGCCGAGGTTTGTTGGTTATCTGGCAATTAAAAAATTGGTAGTTCACAGCAAAGTGAACTTTGGGATTAATTTAAATGGCGCCCAACGTGGGCCCATGCAAATAAAGGTGATTCTAAAAAATAATTAATTAAAATAAAAAAAAATTAATTAGAAAGAAAGCACCAGCGTGGCTCTAAAAACTCATAAATCCCAATTTAATCGCGTTGAACAGGCAAACCGAAGACTAGTGATTGGCAAAGACTCCAATAAATAATAAACAAAATATATATAAATCATTAAAAAACCATTCAGATAAAAAATTCAGTGTTCGAAAATTAAAAACCGTGTTCACTGAAAAACAAATGAAAAACAACACAAACAAAAACAAATCGAATAACACAGTGCGACAGTTATTTAGAACTGAATAAGCAAAAAAAAAAAACAATAAAAAAAAAAAAAAAAAACAATAAATATTTTGTTTTATTAAACAGAAAAGTAAAAAAAAATAGAAAATAAAAAAAAAATAAATAAATAAATAAATACAAAAGAAAAAATACATTAAAGAAAAACAAAGCAAAAAATTCAATTAAATACAAAAGCTGATTAACTGATCCAACGGAAGAAGGAAGGAAGAAACCCAACAGGACATCTGACTAAGGGGAACAGGATACAGATAGCAGGAAGGAAGAAACCCAACAGGACATTTAACTAAGAAGAACAGGATACAACATCATCGTGAGAAATTAAAGAAAAGCGTATCGTTAGTTACACATTAAATTTACATTACATTTAAAAAAATACTAACAAAAAATTTTATAAAATTAAGTCAAATCTCTTGAAAAATTAAATACTTAACTATTAAACAATCTGGAAGATTTAAGAAATAATTTTCAAAAATTAAACATGGCAACCGGTGGTGCACCAAACATGTTAGGTAGTGGAATTGGATCCAGTTCTATTACAACAGAATTAATAAATAGATTGATAAACGTCCAGATAAATGAATTGACAAATAAAATTAATGATCTATCGGCAAAATTAGAAAGTAAGGAAAAAACGGTAGAAGAATATAAAATTCAGACAATTGATCCAAATATAAGTTGTGATACAACATTAGAGGTGATTAAAGCTGTGCCAAAATTTAACGGGGAGCAAACCCAGCATGTAGGCTGGAGGGAGGCTGCAGAGACAGCAATGCGCTTATATAAAATAAATAGTGAACAATACTTTATAGCGTTAACCATACTTCGTAACAAAATCATGGGAGCGGCACATGACGCCCTGACCAACCATGGAACCGTTCTTAATTTCAATGCAATTTTGTCTAGATTGGATTTTATCTATAATGATAGAAGACCAATCCACGTCCTAGAAGCTGAGCTAAGTATTCTTAGGCAAGGTAAATTGTCTATTACGGAGTTCTATAACGAGGTAAATAAAAAGATGACCCTACTGATTAATAAAACCATAATGACATATGGTAAAGAAAGTGAAATTACAAAAGAAACTAATAAAGTAATTAGGAGCAATGGTCTAAGAATCTTTATTTCTGGTCTAAACGGATCAATAGCAGAGACTCTTTTTCTCGCTAAATCCACCCAACCTTCCAAACGCCTTAGCAAAAGTGCAAGAACTAGAATCTAATAATTTTAGAGCACAATTCGCCAATAGATATTATGGCTTTCAAAATGAAAACCAAAGGCAAAATAATTACCTAAGGTTTAATTCGGTCCAACCAAAACAAAATTTTAATAAACCTAAAAATCAATGGGGAACGGCCAAAACCAAAGTTGGCCCCAACAGACTAATTTCGACCAGAATAACGTTCAGGGACAGCAAACCCCGGAACCAATGGAAGTCGATCCTTCCATACAGTTCGTAAACCGACCAAAAGGGCAATCTAATAATTATCGTCAGGGTTATACCAAAAATTTTAGCACAAACCCAAACCAAGATCGTCCGTATTCAGGTCGACAAAACTATTATCAACAAAATTTTAGCCGTCCGTCTAATAATAACCCACAAAACTTTGGAAATCAAGCAGCTGGCCCAAGTCATTTTCCAGTAAAGCGAGAGCTTGAGAATACAGTAAATCAACCACAAAATAAAACCATGAAAATTAATAATATTAAGGAGGACCATTTTTTAGGGGAAGGGCAAGAGTAAGATTACCTTGCTTAATACGATTTGACAAAAACGAAAATAAAAATTTTAAAGTACTAATTGATACAGGCGCAACCGCTTGTTACATTAAAAAGGGAATATATTTAAATAAAAATGTACTCCCTATTTATAAAAGGGTTTCAACCGTAAACGGATATTCGATAATAAAGTATTATCACATGATAACAATTTTCAATATTAAATATATGTTTTATGAAATCGAGGGTTTAGAAACTGACTTGTTAGTCGGTTATAATCTACTTAAAAAAATTGGTGCTATAATCGATACCAAAATGGGAGTTATACAATATCATGGGAAAGAGGAAAAATTACTTTTTCACAATAAAGTGTGTAAAGAAAATCTATGCCACACCGAGGAAAAATGTAATCACCCTCTGAACGAGTTCTTAATAAACAAATACTTTAACCAGTTAAAACAAGTTAAATCAAATTCAGTCTGCGTCGAAACAAGCGACTATGACTACAGCTCTGAATCGGAGCATTCAAAGGATTTTAGTTCAATAAAATCCTTCCAATCAAAAAATGAAGATTTAAGGTCAATAAGCTCACAATCTACTTCAGGCAACAAAAAAATAAAAAACATTGCCTAAACAACATAAAATTGAAATCAGAAAATGATATGGATGAATTAAGAAATATTATAATAAACCATATCAAAGATATGGTTACTCCAAAATAAATATGCAAATTCCTTTCCGCACTGACATTAGAGGGGAAATAAACTTAGAACATGATAGACCCATATATGGAAAACAATACCCATATGCTCAATCCGTAGCAGAATTTGTTAATAAAGAAATTAAAAGAATGTTGTCCGAAAAAACCATACAACCTAGCAGGAGTCCGTATAATTCCCCAGTTCTTGTACTTCCGAAAAAAGGATACAATGAAGATGGCATTGAAATGAAAACACAATTCCCGATAGATACCCTATGCAGGATCCATCTGTTATATTAGCTAATCTGGGAAAAGTAAAATTTTTTTCCACAATTGACCTGGAATCAGGTTTCAATCAAATATTAATGAGAGATTCCGACATTCAAAAAACCTCTTTTTCTATAAATAACGGTAAATACGAATTTTAAAGAATGCCTTTTGGCTTAACTTACGCTTCAAGAATCTTCCAACGAGCAATGGATGACATTTTAAGAGATCAGGTTGGAAAAACTTGCCACGTCTATATGGACGATATAATAATTTTCTCAAATTCTGTAGAAGAACATTTTAATGATTTAACTAGAATAATAAATATCCTTTTAGAAGCTAATATGAAAATTTCTTTAGAAAAATCCAAATTCTTTTCGCAAGAAACCAACTTTCTTGGATACGTAGTCTCTTATAATGCAATCAAAACAGACCCAGTTTAAATCGCAGCAATACAAAATTACCCAATTTCAAAAAATATCAGAGTGCTTAGGACCTTTCTTGGCTTAACAGGTTATTATAGAAAGTTTGTCCGTAATTATGCTTACATAGCAAAACCACTCACCTCATATTTAGGAGGCCATAATGGTAAAATATCTAAAAATATGTCGAAAAAAATGTCGGTACAGTTGGACGAACCAGCTGTAAAAGCATTCAATGAACTTAAACAAAACCTTACTAATCAACTTGAATTAGTATAACCAGATTATAGTGAAAAATTCGTTCTTACAACAGACGCTTCAAATATAGCATTAGGAGCGGTTCTGTCACAAGAGGGTAAACCTATAACGTTTATATCAAAAACCCTAAATAAAACAGAACAAGCATACGCCACAAAAAAAAAGAATTATTAGCAATTGTTTGGGCATTAAAAAACCTAAGAAACTACTTATATGGCGTGGTTGGAATGGAAATTCACACCGATCATCAGCCATTATCGTATTCAATATCTGACAAAAACCCAAATGTTGACATGAAAAGTTGGTATTCATTCATACAAAGTTTTACACCAAAAATTCAATACAAGCCAGGTACAACTAATGTTGTAGCGGATGCTTTATCCAGAGTCCCAATTAACAATTTGTCAGACGCAGATATATCAGAGGATAGCTCAGATGAAAATACAATTCATTCTGCAGAAAGCAGCTTTGAAAATGTAATCGAGGAAACTAATAAACCACTTAACCAATTTAAAATTCAACTCTTAATCACTACTGGCAGATTAACAGTCCACGAATCAATAAATGTCTTCAGTAATGTTAGACATATTATTGAGTATGATACTCCAGAGAATTTAGTAACGTTACTAAAAGAATATATTTCACCAAATATAACAGTAGGCTTGCACTGTACCCTACAAGACCTTTACTTATTGCAAAAACCACTAAAAGAAAATTTCGGAAACAAATTCCTATTTACAAGAATTTTTGTACAAGACGTAGAAAATGAGGAAGACAAGGCAATTATTATTCAAGAGACTCATTGTCGCGCCCATAGAGGATTAGACGAAAAGTACAAACAAATATCTAGACTTTATTATTGGCCAAAATTATTTATAAAATTAAAACAATACATAAAAAATTGCGTCATTTGTAACCAAAATAAATATTGCAGACATCCAGTAGAAATTCCGATAGGTGAAGCACCAATTCCAACTAGTGAAGGTGAAAATCTTCACATTGATATATTTTATGCAGATAAAAAAATTTTTTTAACGTGTATTGACGCTTATTCAAAATTCTTAACAGTCAAAGAAATAGAAAATAAGTTGAATATTGAAAACAAAGTACTAGAAATTTTACAACATTATCCATTAGCAAAAACAATCATGACAGACAACGAACCAAGTTTCACATCTGCGCAATTTCGTTCATTTATATTTATTTGGATCTGTCTTGCAGATCCAAGACATAGCACTTCCAATGGTCAAATTGAAAGGGCACATTCAACACTCACAGAGATTGCTAGATGTATCAAAGATGAATACAATCTAACAGATTATTCTGAAATAATCATAAGAGCAGCTCAAAAATATAATCAAAGTATTCTAGACAAAAAACAAAAAAATTATAATGTAGGTGACATAATTTATGAAAAAAAATATGGGGAAAGAAACAAGTTAAAAACAAGATATAAAAAACAGGTAGTTAAGGAAAACCAGGATAATAAAGTAATAATAAACAATAGGAATAGAATAGTGCACAAAGATAATATTAAGTCTTAAATTTTTGTTTCCTCTCTAAGTAACAGATAACAATGCATTCTGATGATAGTTACAACAACATCCGAAATAATTAATTATTCGAATCATGATTTCTTTCTTTATAAAGACAATAAGGACGTTCTTACCTATGACTCATATGATGAACTATTTCATGTTACCAACATTAGCTTCTATAAAGAAATTATGAACACAGAGCTTAACTACATAGAAAACACTAATAATGATAGATTGAACTGGGAAATTTATTATATAATTTAAGAACTCTAGACTTAATTCTATCACAATTATTGCCTACAAGATCTAAGAGAGGTATTAATGAATTAGGAACGGTTTTAAAATGATTAGCTGGTACCCCGGACCATGATGACAATTGAACAATTCAATTTTCAGTACAATTCAATACAATTTATTTTCAACAATTGAAAATAAAATTAATGAATTAATTGATAACAACAACAAGCAACAAATAATAAATTCCAAATTGTTTGATGAAATAAAAATACTGTCCACAAATTTAAAATCAGTTTTTACAAGCCAAGAGTTACCTCTAAGAAAACATCGTCTACATTTAATAACTTATGATCTACAAAATTTAATTGATACAATTACATTGGCTAAAATGGACATTTTTAACACAAAAATATTAAATATAGATGATATTCAAGAAATATATAAACACGAATCAAAACCTGTAGTAATCACGGATTTATTGGACATTTCTGAATTCAAAATTGCTTTGCATCAAGAATTATTTGTAATCTATTTGAAATATCCCATTATAAAAAATAGATGCGATACTTATTACTCAAGAGCTATTTCTCATAATGATGGAAAATTACTGTTAAGCAATCAGGTTGCAAAATGCGACAACATTTATTATTTTAAATTGAATTGTCCTTTAATTATCCACTATTAAAAGATGGGAGCAATCTACAACTTAACGGGAGCGGTCTTTCCCTTCTGGGCGGCGATGCGCTCGTTGTAGCGCTTCACGGACTCCTCGCGGGACAGGTTTCCCTTGCGGGCGTAACGCTGGTTGATCAAGAACTTGACGTCCATTCCCAAGGTGGACTCGTGACGCTTGCGCATCGGGCGCTTGATTCCATTGCGGTGCGCCTTCTTGTTCTGGTTGTGATTTGTGTGGTTCTTTGACTTGGCCATTTTAAGCTTGCCCGAAACGAGAGGTTAAAAAGGAAATTATTTATGAAATAAATAATTTAAAAAAAGAACTATTTAATAATTATTGTGTTCTTGACACAGAGAAATCATGTTTCACTCGCTTATTGAACGGCGAAAAATCAATATGTAATAAAATAAGAGAAAAAAATAAACAAATTGATATAATTCAGGAAGGTGCTATTTTAGTAAATGGAAATAATATTGTAAATGACTCTTGCCTAATAGGGTCTTATTTAATAACATTCAATGGTACCACAATAATTAATAATATATCGTATTCAAACGTTGATAATAAAATATTAGAATATGTTACAGCCCACAATTATAATAATTTTGAAATATCCGAATATATAATATCCAACAATTTGGAACTATCATTTGATAACATAAAGTCAGGGTATTTATTTCTTATTCTTAAGTCAGGGTCGATGTGCCACCAGTCAAACTTTCTTTATGTTCGCAACCAGTTTATTATTCTCAACGATCAACTCTATAAGCAGTATATCAGGAATTGTAAGGTAAACTTTCGAAATGATCCAAGCTCCTTCTACTCTTTTGTCAATATGAAACGTAAATCAAATCTTTTTCCTCCTTCCCTATCATATAAAAATATTTCACATTCTTCTGAGCAAGGTATTGCTAATCTCTTTGCGTCATTTTTTCAAACCACCTACTCGTCCGATTCATATAACCACAACTCTTCTTATCCTTATAAATTACCACATATAAACAACATTTACTTTTCAAAATTTCGAATTCAGGATCTGTTCGAAGCTCTTTCAACAATAGATATATCTTTCTCTGCTGGTCCTGACAATGTTCCTATCTGTGTTCTAAGGTACTGTTCTGATATCCTTTGCTATCCTCTCACTATCTTATTCAACTTATGTATCCTTGGAGCTGGCATGTCTTCCCAAGAGATGGAATGAATCTTTTATTATTCCGCTTCATAAGAAAGGCTCTAAAACACTTATTGAGAACTACCGGGGGATTGCTAAGCTATCTGCGATTCCCAAACTGCTTGAGAAACTAGTTACTTTCCAACTTCAACATTTTTGTAAAAGCATTATTTCAACTTCACAGCATGGTTTTGTCAAGCATCGCTCTACCACAACTAACCTTCTTGAATTCACTTCGTTTATCCACAGAGGTTTTCTGAGCCGCATGCAAACTGATGTGGTGTACACTGACTTTAGTAAAGCGTTTGACTCTGTGAACCACCACCTCCTCCTTCATAAGCTGTGTCTTATGGGGTTTTCTCCACATATAGTAAAGTGGTTGAAAACAGTTCATCACAGATTATAAATGTTTCATCTGGTGTCCCACAAGGTAGTCACTTAGGACCTCTTCTGTTTGTTCTTTTTGTCAACGATTTACCTAGTGTTGTAAACTATGCTACTACATTTATGTATGCTGATGATGTCAAGTTATGTCTTTCTTTCTCAGACCATTTCCTTCATAGACACCTGCAACTAGACCTTAACGAAGTCTTCTTGTGGTGCTCAAACAATCTCCTTTTGCTTAACTGCTCTAAGTGTAAGGTTATGACGTTCAATCGCAGTGTGCCTCACATCGTTTCGTACTCTCTTGGGAATAACGTCTTAGATCGTGTTTTCCTAATTAACGATCTTGGAGTAATTTTTGACAATAAGTTGTCCTTCAACGATCACATATCACTAATAGTTAATAAAGCCAGAGGTGTGCTAGCTTTTATCAAACGTTGGTCTAAAGAATTTGATGATCCTTTCACAACTAAAACTCTATACGTATCGTTGGTTCGACCTATCTTGGAATACTGTTCTAGCGTTTGGAGTCCGCAATACTTTGTTCACCAAAGGAGGATTGAATCAGTCCAAAAGCAGTTTCTGCTATTTGCGTTAAAAAGCTTAAACTGGGATACTGCCACTTCCCTCCCGTCGTATAATTTCCGGTTAAAACTACTAAACCTACCCCCTTTAAAAGAGCGCCGTACTTGTGCTGGGGTTATGCTACTTCATGTGCTTATTCTTGGACAGGTTGACTCACAAGTACTTCTTGAAAAATTAATGTTTTCTGTGCCTAATAGAGTAACTAGATCCTTCCGACCCCTTTGGTTACCGATTTCTAGGTCTAATTTTGCGGAACACGATCCATTCCGCGTTATTTGTAAAAACTATAACTCATTGTCCCACTTATTGTCCCCTGAACTATCCCTTGATATAATTAAATCCAAAATTATGGAATTTTTTTTAACTTAATTTATCCTTACTCTTATCCTTATCCTTACTCTTAGTTATAATAATATAGAAATAACAGATAATTGTTAATAATGAATAAATAAATAAATACCCTATACCCTTTAATTCAAATTAAACAAACCAGAATTCCATTAACATTAATTGTAATCACATTAATTTCAACATATATAATTTGGTTATTAATTTATAAATTAAGAAAATATTGTAAAACCATTAAACCACGGCTTAGCAATGTTTTAAAAACCAGTAATTTGTCCGTTCAAGAAATCCCGCATGAAGAAATAATCGTAGCAGAATTAACAGCTCAATTAAACTCCATGACTACACCATCATTTGAATCGGGACGCTTCAATTTAGAAGGGGGTGTGTTATCCAACTCATAAATTGCCTCACCATATAGGCAATGTAAACATTATTTGTGAAACGCAGTAGCCCCTGCTGAATGCGTCATGCCCTTTCTTATCTTGTCTCCTAATTTCCCCTTACTCATTTCTGATGATCCCCAAACGATTATCCAGACTAAACATCAAGCTCTACTTGTAAACATTCCCAAGCTCTACTTGTAAACATTCCCATAAATTTTCCATGGTCTAAGCCAGACATAAACATTAGAGCCGACTCGCCGTCACCAGTCCGAATTCGATCGATCTTCCGATCTTATCACTCTTCACGAATGACTCAACTACTACATCAGCAAATTGTCCCTTTCTCTTAGAATCTCTTAGCGCAATTGTTTATTCACTCCAAGTACCCTTTTGGGTTATTTCTCTTAAGCCGAGGTTTGTTGGTTATCTGGCAATTAAAAAATTGGCAGTCTTATTTCGGGAGCAAGCCTTTCATCTACAATCGGTCTAGCCTTAAGCGTTTAAATAACGTTTGTGAAACCAATAAGAAATAATTAATAAAGTTTTTTAATAATAAAAAATAAAAAATTATTTTTTTTAAAAGTGAACTTCGGAATTAATTTAATTTGCATGCCCATGTGTCATGCTCGCCCAACAACATACCACCTAATTATATGTAAATAAGAAATATGTAACGTAGCCGCTCCGCTGCCGGCTGAACTGGCAGCGCAGCGCGTGCCAAAACTTATGTATTTAGACTTAGAGAATTCTTTATATTTTGAATTAAAGTCAGAAATAAAACAGTAATCAAGGAGCACAGACGTGCGATTATTATTGACCCATTACATTGGCGACCCATCCTTTTACATATCCTTCATCATCTTTCTACACAATCCATGGCATCGGGAACCAAAATTAATGTGGAGAAATTCGAAAATTACGCGCTGGATAGAGCCAAATATCTAATAGCTGCATATCCATGGTACTATTTACCGGCTACCGTCCATAAAATCTTAATTATGGTTCAGCTATAATAGAACATGCATTAGTGTCGATAGAAGAGCTTTCAGCTGCAGGAAGCTGAAGAGTCCAATAACAAGGAACTAAAAAATTGTAGACTTCAACGCAGTCGGAAAGTATCTCGTACTTTAACAACACAGATGACGAACTATTTATTATTACGTTTAGATACATTTTTAATAGGACTGAGACAACTTCCTAAAAAAGATAGATCGAGGTTGCTTACATCTGTCTACGAATTACTTTATGATGCTTTATAATTTTTGTTTCATTAATATTTTGTTTGTTGATTTTTATTTTAGTTTTTTAAGAATATGTATAACTATGAAAAATATTTTTTTCATACCAAAATCTTAATAAATTATATAAATTATATATAAATAAATGTTTTTATAATTGTATATCGATTGTTCCTATGGGAGCTATATGAAGCTCATGATCTGCTGTTTTGCCAATCACGACGCGGGATCCTCTTTTTTTGCACGGCCTATTCTTCTGATTGGAATTGTAATTGTAGTATTTGTTTCGGTCTACTTCCTTCGCTTGAGGAGCTTAGCTGCCGCAACGAGTACTTCTTCCAGGGCGCTCGTAGTGTTGTCGGTGTCCGATTCCATGTTCAGCTTCGGGGCGAGTTCTATGTGAGCACTCACGTACTTTTTGTATTTAAGCCAGCTCGTTTTTGGCCACGTCAGGCTCGTCAGAAAGCACAGACGAGTGGTCTGATGAAAAGTCCAATACTGCTTTGGCATTTATTAGATTGCGAGTTATTTTTTTTTTGTCACCGCCAAATCAATTAGGCCTGGGAGCTTATGTAGATATGTTGGCCTGTTTGTGGGGCCTTCAAAGGAAAAATAGTCCAGTTCATTTCTCACATATATAATTGCATTGTAAAATTGTTTTTCTTGTTTTCAGTGCGTATATTTGGCATTGTAAAAGTCCATAAATTGTCCTTCCGATATTAAGAAGCGATTAGGGCAGTCAAAGGCAGAAATTAAAATGCTCCATTGCTGGACAGAATTTGTATCGATTTGGTTTGACCCCCAGTGAGTATGTTTGGCATTGTAGAAGTCCATAAATTGTCCTTCCGATATTAAGAAGCGATTAGGGCAGTCAAAGGGAGAAATTGCAATGCTTCCGTTGCTGGACAGAATTTGTATCGATGTGGTTTGCTGCAAACCTTTTGTAAAATGGTGTTTGATGCGTTTTCTGATTAGAACTCCGGTTTCGCCGTGGGCTTTTTCATCTCAATGATCTGTGAGGTAGATTGTATAGCCTCCTATTTATTTTCTTGTAAGGTGCGTTTCTACCAGTCACATAACGTCAATATGGTTTTCGTTCAAGAATTGTGACAATTCTAGATGATGCCACTGGCGTTCCACATTGATATTCGAAGAGATTATTTAGACTGTTTTGCTACGAGCAGCTGTATTACCATGTTCTGCTTTTGAACAAGTGTTTGCATGGTCGTTTTCATAAATGACATAAGCTACATAATACTTTGTTGGATGGTAAATATCATAGTTTCCGTTTTGCTGTGTCGCAGTTCTGGGCCATCAGAAACGTTGACTTTTTGGCGCGCTAATTAATAGCACATTTTAAAGTAAGATTGCAAGAGTTCTGCTTAACATTTTTAAACAAAGTAAAATGGAAAATATAAGTGGAGGTATGTAAAATAAAAATGCTTGATGCAATATTTGCTTAATGTGAAGTGTCTTTGTGTATATTTGATTTTGTAAAGCTTTTGTAAAATAAGGTTGGATTGTGCCAGATTATAAAAACTATTAACGCAGTTTTGTTCTTGAATTTGTTTACAATACGATGACATTCACCTGACATGCTCTTTTGGTCCATTTTACACAAAAAAAAATTTTTTTTCTAGACAACATAGACCTAAGTTATGCAGAATTGTTAGAAAATTGGCTGGCACATGGACGCGAAACCGAAAGCCTTTATAACTTTGTGTTGCAGCATTGAATTGGAAACATAATCACGCAAAACATAGAGGATCCTTAAAAAAAGAGGATAAAGAACTTTGTTGCTTATGTTGGTGCTGTAATAAAAGAATGCTCTCGGATAGTTCCAAGGTATAAGGCGCAGAAAGAATGTTTTCTTGCATTACGTTTTCAAGCGAAATTTCAGCCATCAGACTATATTAAAGAATCCCCCAATAGTGGAGGACGGCCATGATGAAGGGCGTTCTCGATTAAAGCGTAGATTAGCTTGCGAAGTTTCAGCAGAAACGGAAATTACTGTCCGTCTTCTTGCTCGTGCAACTGCTATCGCTGCCAAGAAAGCGTGCTTGAAGCCCGTGGAGGAAGCAACAACGAAAGCTGAGCTTGTTATTATCTCCAGATACATTTGTAATGCATCGATGCCTATTCCTTTAATTTTAATGTTGAAAATGATTACAAATTAATTAAGTAAATATATTATAATTGTTCAAGATGCATTGTTCAGTTTAGGAGTTGAAAATTGGTAGGGCTAGGGGATTGTGGGGATTTATTAACTAAAGTTATTTTAAATATCTTTAAAATTTTTTGGATATATTGACCCAAGTTTCATAGATATTTTGTAAGTTTTTGTCCCAGGATGCATTGGTTTCTGTGGGGTGGAAAGGAAGGCGTGGCCCGATCGGCAAACAAATTTGTCCATACTTTGAAAACATAATAACTATATAGTGTGCCAAGTTTCAAGTCTGTAGCTTGATTTAAGCAAGAATATTAGACATTGAGACCAGTTTGCAATGTACACATTATTAGGATTTTTATTGCGCGGTGCTGTCGCTTGTCGCATGCATTTCTTCAACCCCTTGTACACCATACATCCTCTATAGTTGCCGTATGGTTGCCCACGCAGTTTCCACATTTCTTCACCGTACTGGCTTCCTTGTTTGTTGTGCAGTAAGCTGAGCTGTGGGCGCCCCCACAGACTACACAACAGCCCGAAGTGTCCGTATGACCTAATTGCCCATACTCTTAGCAATTAGCGCATTGCACTGGTTCATTGGTTTATGTGGCTCCTTCATAGTTATTCTGCGATGAAATAGATATTGCGGCTTGTAAATTGAATGCACTTTGTTTTTCTTTAACGACCTGCTTTCTGGCTCTAGCTCAACCTTGAGGAAGGTCCGGCTTGTGTGGGGCGAGCAGCCAAAAATATTTCACGTTGAGATAGGGACTTGAAACTTGGCACAACTTTTTTTTTTATTTATCCTAAAATAATATGCTAAAATCAGCCAAATCGGATAACTATATCATATAGCTGATATATGAACAATCGGTATGATATTTAGCTTCTTCAAGTCGTCGACTTCGTAAGCTTTCTCAGACTTTCAACCGTACTGCTGACTCGAATTGTCGGGTCTTATTGTAGTTCTTGACATAAGGTGCCAACTAAAAGCTAAGGACGCCTTTCAACTCAGAAAGATATGCGCTATCTTGTGAGGGTGATTTTCACGAGCAAATTTTAAGACAAACAATTTCAGTTGTGTCCCATTGTGCAGATTGCATTAGTCTCCAAAAGTGCACACTTGCCGTCCCCTTCTTTCCTATGCCTGTTTTCTTTAGAACCGTTAAAGCTCCCTAGCATGTGCATGTAGGTTTGATTTCGCTGCAACGTTAAGCCCAGTTTCACTTTCAAATCGTTCTTTAACTCTAGCGGACTGACCTAAGATTTCACATTTTTAAAAATAAAAAAAAAACACGTGGAAATCTCTTATTACCCGTGTTCCGCAATCCATATATTTGAATTAAAGTGAATTCATGAAAGCAATTGCAAATAAACAAGTGCGAGTTGCCAGTGCAATTGAGAGTTGCTGGTTAATTTTCCCTGTGGGTCGGCCAATATCAGGTAAGAAAAGAGACCGAAATTCTTGTGGAAGTTCTAATGGCCATGTATTTCGCAGAGCCATGGTGGCCTGGTATTTCGACCGAGCCCCTATATAAAATATATAGAAGACAGAATCGCAGGAATCCGAGATGAGGATTTAGAGCTGTTGAGGAGCGTTTTGGAGGAAAAGTAACGGATCGTCATGAAACCCCCCCGCTGTTCCCTTACATTACATAAGGACCACGAGGTTTCCATGAGGCGTGGAATCAATCCCCCTTTTCTCTCGCCTAACTATCAAAGTAGCTCTCGCGGATTTGTGTTCTGTTTTCTGCCATGCAGCATCCGTTATTTCCCCAAGAGAATTAACAGAAAAACAAATACCATATAACCCCCACAGTTTTAGATGCATAGCTGATCTGCCACTGTAGGGAATGTAAAACTTTAAAGAATTTTGAATCATAATTGTTAATAATTGTTAAAAATTGTTATTTTCTAGAATTAATAAGTTTTGGAAGTTTTTGCTTTTGTTAATTTAATTACCTACTACATCCTTTAATATCTATATATATATAAATATCTACATTATTATGAAGTAAACTTTAGAAAATACATATAAATACATAGCTGCATCGGAAGTCGACAGGCCTGCTGACCTCGAGGGACGAGCTGTAAGTACGGCATAGCCGCAACAACCTACAAATATGTTACAGAATAATATATAAACGAGATTTAAATATGTATATGAATATTTTGGATGAAGTAAAATCATGAAGTAGAGCAACATAGAGTAATTTCCTTAATTTTCTAAATTCCAATCAATATAAATTAAGTAAATCATAAAATTTAAATCAAACTAAATCATTTTATGTTAAGGTTAGGTTAATCCCTTTGAATAATGATGTTGGATTAGGATTAGAATTTGTTTAGTAGGAATAATGTACCAAACACTGAAATATCTAAAGAATATAATGAAGTAATGAAATCATAATGAATCGCGTCTAAATATTTCCGTGGGGTTTCCAGAGACAAGCTAATGTAAAATGGGTTGCCCAACGATAATGGTGCAACAAGGCAGGGCGGGTAAAGAGGAGATCTATAACACCTGAGTTCTCCAAGCTAGTATCCTCATTCTCTCTCTCTCCCCCCACCACTTTGGCCACTCCCTTCCCCTAAGCACTGTCGATTTCTTTTATTTGGTAACCCTGATTTGGGGAAGCACAAGAACCCTCCCTCTGGCCCTGAGCTAGGCCGGCAACAGACAGTGCGTGCTCCCGATCAGAACCAGGACGTTACAGATAAAATGGCGCCCAACCGTGGAGCCGACGTTGGAGTCAACCGTGAAGCCAACGTGGGCAATCGTGGTAAACGTGGTTACAAGGTATATAGTACGAGATGACCAGACGTAAAGAACGATATGTAGATATTTTCCCTCACAACTTCATCCCCGACATCCTTTATGGATAAAAATTCACAATTTAAAGCAGGAGATCTTTGGATGACACAGTTTGGTAATACCCAATCTAGTGGCCAAGACTCACGTTTATTAAATATTTCGTATTTCTTGTATTTCATCAGGATTTACAATATCAGTCTTGGATTTTTCGTCCTGAGTTTATATCGGTTCGTCACCAACTGAATGTAATTTCTAATATTAATTTCGGAAATCAATTAAAATTGGAGAACATTTTTGCTGAGCATTCTTGGCAAGACTCTCTTTTCATTGACAGTTTCCACAATAGTACAATAGACCCAAAGTAAGAGAATGTGGGATACCCTAGCTGAATAGTTAACTTAGCTTGTCTCGGAGTAAAACCCCAACAACAATGAAAAATAAATCACTAACAAAACATATTTAAGATAAACAAAGTAAAAATAAAATATAAACATAAATAATGGCAGTAAGACGCAGTCTAGAAAACTTGGTAGCACGAATATCCAATGAGAGAGATACCCCAATAGGCTGTACCATATGTCATGATACAAATATTCAAGGAGAATATGTGGAGACAGCATGTAAGCACAAATTCCATCGCCAATGCATATTATCGTGGTTAGATAATAATGAAACTTGTCCGATTTGTCGAAGTGTTTGTCAGCGAGATCAGGTTGAAAGCCAGACTTCGACTAATGCAGAAGCGAACGTTCCCCACTCTAGGACAACCAGAGCTGGTGGAAACAATAGCTCAACCACCGGAACTATTCCTAGAAACAGACCTAATACCCGATCTCACCAAAGACCGAATGCAAATGTAAACCCCCGAACGAGTCTAGGAGCTTCATCGCGTCAGGAGGTAACAAATACTCAGGCTACTGCCGATTCCAATGGTATTAGTGAAGAAAGAATTCAACAATTGATAGCAAGTTCTATGGAGTCATTTCGTATAAGCATGGCAGCAACCTTGTCCGAAGAAGTTCGTACAACCCTTAATAGCTTGTCGTTAAACGGGATTCCACGAGAAAACCCAGAAGAACCTCAACTTGAATGGGATTTTCCTGCACCCTTGGCCCATCCTCGTATAAGTTTAGACAGTGGAGCAAGATCCAATCAATTTAACAGACGTTATAATAATTCGCCGGTAGTTCAGGAACCTTTTCGAGACTTCTCGGATAAAACTGCTGGAGTTATCTCGAATTGGCATATCAAATTTACAGGGTTGCTTAGTGATATCTCAGTAGAAGATTTTATTTATAGAGTTAACTGCTTAACATCTCAAAGTTTAAATGGAAATTTTGTATTGCTCTACAAATTTGGACATTTACTTTTTGCTGGACCAGCTTTAAATTTTTATTGGCGCTGTCACAGATCTAATGAGGAAACCACCTGGTTCGATCTATGCACTCGTTTAAGAGAAAGGTACAAAGATCAACGTACAGAAAGGGACATTAAAGACACATTACGTAGACGAAAACAGGGTCGAAACGAAAGTTTCGATGAATTCTTAGATGCAATGGTTGCTATTACTGATGCCTTACGAGAACCATTGTCTGATGAAGAAATCGTAGCAGAAGTTCGAAACAATCTAAGACCAGAGTTATATCATGAACTTTTGCATGTAGATACCCCATCATTGTCAGCATTGAGACGAGAGTGTCACAAACATGAGGCATTCTTTGGCAACAATAAGTATAAGCAAGGGAATTTACAAAACAATTTTAGACGTACAGTTAATGCCGTCTCGTTAGAGGACCAACAAGAGGAAGTTTCGGACTTAGAGACAGATAACCAGAAGGTGTTTGCAATAAAGACTTCCATGAAGTGCTGGAATTGTGATGATCCAGGGCACAGGTATTTGGATTGTCTTAAACCTCGGCGCGTGTTTTGTTACGGATGTGGAGCTTTAGATACCTATCGACCAAAATGTGTAAAATGTAATCCGCATTCGGGAAACGATCCACAGGACATCCGCAATTCACACAAGAGGGATGTCCGCAACTAAATTCAAGCGAAAATAGAATTATACTTTCAAATCCAAATAAACCAGAAATGTTAGATGAAGAAGTTAGTCATAAAATCAGGAAGCCATATCACATTAGACTTAAAGAATACGAGTTAAGAAGATCTGAATTGTTTTCAATTAAATACCATAATTCACGATCATCTAGGCGAATGCGAAAATTTTGGAACAGTTTGAAGAAGTCTACAACGTATACAGTATCGAGCCTTTCACAAAATGCTCAAGATAATCGTCCATTTGTTAAACTTCACATTTTCGATCAATCTTATTATGCGTTATTAGATAGTGGTGCCAACAAAAGCATCATAGGTGGAGAATTAGCAAAAACAATAGTAGATTCAAAGCAATATCAAAAACAAAAAGGAAGAGTTTGTACAGCAGACGGAAAACGTCAAGAAATTGCAGGTTCAATAGTAATATCATTGGTATATAACAACCTTCAAAACGATTTTGAGTTTTTAATTGTTCCTTCTATAGCATTAGACATTATATGTGGAGTTGACTTTTGGAATCAATTCGGAATTTCGATAAACTATCAATCCAATCTTCCCGAAGTGCATGCGATAGAAACGAGTACCGACAAACTATCATTATCAGCCACAGAAAACCGCAAGTTACAGAACGTCATTGAGTTATTTCCTACATCTGAATGTAACGGATTGGGTTTAACAAAGTTGGTAGAGCACGTAATCGACACAAAGGATACGCGTCCTATTAAGCAGCGTTATTATCCTATTTCGCCAGCCAAAGAGAAACTTTTGTGTAGCGAAATTGACCGAATGTTAGAGCTAGACATTATTGAAGAAGCACCTCCATCGGAATGGTCTTCACCGATTGTCCTATTAGTAAAACCAGGAAAGATAAGGTTTTGTCTGGATTCAAGAAAATTGAATAGTGTTACCGCCAAGGATACCTATCCTATGCCACACTTAGAAGGTTTATTGAGTAGACTGCCCGCAGTTCGATGTGTTTCAAAGATCGATTTAAAAGACGCGTTTTGGCAAATTGCTTTGGAAGAGAAATCTCGACCAAAAACCGCGTTTGCTGTCCCAAATCGACCGCTATACCAGTTTAAGCGCATGCCTTTTGGGTTGTGTAATGCACCCCAAACAATGTGCAGATTAATGGATCAGGTTATACCATATCAATTAAAGTCTCACGTGATGGTGTACCTAGACGACCTATTGGTATTGTCTTCTACTTTGGAGGAACACCTGACTCACCTAACCGTAGTTGCTTCCCATTTACGTAAGGCAGGGTTGACCATCAATATAGCCAAAAGTCAATTCGGCTTATCTAAAGTGGAATATTTAGGATATGTAGTAGGAGAGGGCACTCTACAACCGAACAACGACAAAGTCCGTGCTATTTCAGACTATCCTGTCCCTGCAACGCAGAAACAATTACGACGGTTTTTAGGCATGACCGGTTGGTATCAGAGATTCATACCACAGTATTCGACAATAGTTTTTCCACTTACAGAATTATTGAAAGGAAAATCGTTAACATGGAATGACGATGCACAGAAATCTTTTCAAGCCATTAAAGACAAATTATGCTCATCGCCAGTATTAATTAGTCCCAATTACGACAAACCTTTCATCATTCAGTGCGATGCATCCATCTATGGAGTAGGAGGATTATTGGCACAGTGTGACGAAGACGGATACGAGCGGCCAATCAGTTATATGTCCAAAAAGCTTAACAAGGCTCAGCGAAATTATTCGGTAACCGAATTAGAGTGTTTAGCGGTAGTTTTAGCCATTGAAAGATTTAGAATGTACATCGAAGGACACCCCTTTAAAGTAATTACCGATCATGCTAGTTTAAGTTGGTTAATGAAAAAGAACGACTTGAGAGGTAGACTAGAAAGATGGGCCATGAAACTTCAAGGATACCAGTTGACCATAGAACACCGAAAGGGAAGTGAAAATGTTGTACCCGATGCCATCTCTCGATCTTTCGAAGGAGATGTGAACGTTGCCAATGTAGACATCGAAGTATGGCCCGAAATAGATCTTAGTTCCGAGGCGTTCCATTCTTCGGAATATAAAGAACTGATCGACAAAATAGTTGCAAATAAAATACCAGACTATCAGGTAGTTGACAACTTGCTTTATCATCGTCGTAACTTTTCCACAGGCGATGTGGATAAAGACGATCAGTGCTGGAAGTTGGTAGTCCCAAGGCAATTGAGAACAGAAGTTATTAGAGCCGCCCATGATCAACCATCCGCTTCGCATTGTGGCATGGCAAAGTGCTTAGAGAGAATCCGCAGAACTTTCTCATGGCCAGGAATGGTGATAAATGTCCGCGATTACATCCGCCAATGTGAGGTATGTCAAACTTGCAAACATCCCACACAGAAAATGAAAATTCCAATGGGACAGCAAGCTAAAAGCGAGAGACCTTTTCAGAGACTATATCTCGATTTCATCGGTCCTTTTCCTAGAACCAAACGAGGACATATAGGAATATTCATAATTTTGGATCACTTCTCAAAATTCACCTTCTTGAAGGCTGTAAAGAAATTTACATGGGAGATTGTTGTTAAAATCCTTAAAGAGGATATTTTCGATTGCTTTGGAGTTCCACAGGTAGTAGTTACTGACAACGGTAGACAGTTTAAGGGAAATGACTTCTCTGCGTTTTTGAATCGCTACGGAGTCCAACACTTGTGCACAGCAGCATATGCTCCTCAGTCCAACGCTGCAGAACGAGTTAATAGATCTATTAACGCGGCGTTAAGATCTTACATTCGGTCTGATCAGAGGGAATGGGACAAGTACTTGAGTAGCATTAATAGCGCCTTGCGAAATAATCTACATCAGTCGATTGGAATGCCCCCATATTTAGCCGTTTTTGGACAAAACATGATTACTCATGGTAACGATTACCAACTTTTAGAAAAATCAGGATTAATTAATGAGGGATCCACTACCATTAATCGACTAGACAACTTCTCCAATATTCGAGGTGACATTCAAAAACATATGCAGAAAGCCTATCAGACCAACAAACGTACCTATGATTTGCGAAGCCACCACCGGACATTTAATGTTGGCCAGATAGTAACGAAGAGAAACTTTAAGCTAAGCAATGCCGCAGATAATTTCAACGCTAAGCTAGCGCCTGTTGGAGTAAAAGTCCGAGTGAAGAAAAAGTGCGGACAATCGCTGTATTTACTAGAAGACTTATCAGGAAAAGAATTAGGGACCTTTCATGCTAAAGACATTTGGTAAAGATCACCCTTTTTTTCAGCTTTGAGCTGAAAAATACATTTTTCATTCCAACCTGTGGGTGTGAGGGTGATTTTCACGAGCAAATTTTAAGACAAACAATTTCAGTTGTGTCCCATTGTGCAGATTGCATTAGTCTCCAAAAGTGCACACTTGCCGTCCCCTTCTTTCCTATGCCTGTTTTCTTTAGAACCGTTAAAGCTCCCTAGCATGTGCATGTAGGTTTGATTTCGCTGCAACGTTAAGCCCAGTTTCACTTTCAAATCGTTCTTTAACTCTAGCGGACTGACCTAAGATTTCACATTTTTAAAAATAAAAAAAAAAACACGTGGAAATCTCTTATTACCCGTGTTCCGCAATCCATATATTTGAATTAAAGTGAATTCATGAAAGCAATTGCAAATAAACAAGTGCGAGTTGCCAGTGCAATTGAGAGTTGCTGGTTAATTTTCCCTGTGGGTCGGCCAATATCAGGTAAGAAAAGAGACCGAAATTCTTGTGGAAGTTCTAATGGCCATGTATTTCGCAGAGCCATGGTGGCCTGGTATTTCGACCGAGCCCCTATATAAAATATATAGAAGACAGAATCGCAGGAATCCGAGATGAGGATTTAGAGCTGTTGAGGAGCGTTTTGGAGGAAAAGTAACGGATCGTCATGAAACCCCCCCCGCTGTTCCCTAATATTACATAAGGACCACGAGGTTTCCATGAGGCGTGGAATCAACTCCCCCCTCTCCTCTCGCCTACTATAAAAGTAGCTCTCGCGGATTTGTGTTCTGTTTTCTGCCATGCAGCATCCGTTATTTCCCCAAGAGAATTAACAGAAAAACAAATACCATATAACCCCCACAGTTTTAGATGCATAGCTGATCTGCCACTGTAGGGAATGTAAAACTTTAAAGAATTTTGAATCATAATTGTTAATAATTGTTAAAAATTGTTATTTTCTAGAATTAATAAGTTTTGGAAGTTTTTGCTTTTGTTAATTTAATTACCTACTACATCCTTTAATATCTATATATATATAAATATCTACATTATTATGAAGTAAACTTTAGAAAATACATATAAATACATAGCTGCATCGGAAGTCGACAGGCCTGCTGACCTCGAGGGACGAGCTGTAAGTACGGCATAGCCGCAACAACCTACAAATATGTTACAGAATAATATATAAACGAGATTTAAATATGTATATGAATATTTTGGATGAAGTAAAATCATGAAGTAGAGCAACATAGAGTAATTTCCTTAATTTTCTAAATTCCAATCAATATAAATTAAGTAAATCATAAAATTTAAATCAAACTAAATCATTTTATGTTAAGGTTAGGTTAATCCCTTTGAATAATGATGTTGGATTAGGATTAGAATTTGTTTAGTAGGAATAATGTACCAAACACTGAAATATCTAAAGAATATAATGAAGTAATGAAATCATAATGAATCGCGTCTAAATATTTCCGTGGGGTTTCCAGAGACAAGCTAATGTAAAATGGGTTGCCCAACGATAATGGTGCAACAAGGCAGGGCGGGTAAAGAGGAGATCTATAACACCTGAGTTCTCCAAGCTAGTATCCTCATTCTCTCTCTCTCCCCCCACCACTTTGGCCACTCCCTTCCCCTAAGCACTGTCGATTTCTTTTATTTGGTAACCCTGATTTGGGGAAGCACAAGAACCCTCCCTCTGGCCCTGAGCTAGGCCGGCAACAGACAGTGCGTGCTCCCGATCAGAACCAGGACGTTACAATCTCCACCACAGATATGCGCTGGCCTGAAAATAATGCTTCCCAGCTTAAAGAAACTTCACTGTCAGCGTACCCTACAGTACAAAAATACTGCACCGTACACCCACCATGTACGATGCACATAGGTCAGCGCTTGTGGAATAGGGTTCTGATTTGGGATATAAAGCTAGATGCAACCGTGCGTAGCACCAGCGTAGCCGTGCAACAGGTGCGGTAACATGGGCTATTGGGCAAGTGGGTGCAAGAACTCAGGGATCATATTCCTCCAGGAGGAGTAAGAAGCACAGAATGCTGCCAGCGATCGCAAAAAGCGCATCGGTCTCAACCACAGAGAGGAGCTGTCAACCACAGCTACTTAGCTATGAGACGTGGCATAGCAAGCAACGAGCAAATAAAATAACCCCCCACGAGCCTGAGCTGCAAAATATCTACTTGTGTTCTAAAGTTGTTATCGCTCTGTTAAATACTCGTTCTTTTTACTCAGAAGAGTAAATTCGGTCGATGCCGTTCATTGACTTCGGTCGATGCGTTTCTTCTCGGACCAAAGTTGCTTGCCTGAAACAGGCATTTTCGCAGTCTGCCGCCAATTTGGAGCAAACAGTGTGTTTTTAACAAAACATGTGCATATACCCTGATTGTTCTTGTATAACCTTAAAAAAAATCATATTTCAGATAGAGTAAACGTTGTTTTGGCAATGACGCTCTTTAACGAAAATTTTTTTTAGTTATTTTAAGCTGTGAAAATAAGCTGCTACAATTTGCTATACTTAATGTAATCAAGCATTCAATACCTCCACTTTGACCCAAATTTCTATGTTTTTGTGTCGTTTTTTTGCTACATCTCCCAACCAATGTCAGGGGAATACTCCAGTTTATCAGGATGATGACATGGTAGCGGCGTATCGTTCCAGACTTCGCAGGAATTGCGAAGTCACTAAACGATATGCTATGGAAAAGGACGAAAGGGAAATGGATATCCAGAAGCCTGGAGGCGTTTAAGACACTGGGATCGCTCCCTCTGCTAGCAGCGATCCACTGCTAGAAGGAGACTCGCGCTGAAACAGACGCCAGCCACTACGGCGTCGGGGTGACTCAGGAAACCCAAGAGTGTGAGCGAGTAATCGCCTACGCTAGCCGCTTCTACCTTAATAGGACCGGAAAAGAATTATTCGGAAACTCAAAAGGAGTGCCTCGCCATAGTATGAGCGGTTAGGCAGATGAGACTCTTCCTGGAGATATACCAATTTGAAGTAATCACAGATCACAGGCGCTAAAATGGCTGAACAACATTGAGAAGCCGGGAGAATAGCGAGATGGACATGAAGCAGATAAGAATTTCACTGCATCTTTACTGCTGGTTCCGACGTTAACCTTAACCAACGAAAAATTAAGGAACGCCACAGGAGTAGAAAATGAAGAGTACGTATCCTGAGAAACAGGATAAAGGTAAATCGCGTAGAGACCTCGTCTCCCATAGAGCCGGAAGGGAAGAAGTGGCGTCTGACCTGAAAAAAACCCCCACGCACTTACGGTTACACACCCTGGCAGGAGGACAACAATCGTCTACAAGAGGAAAACAATCGCCGCAAGAATTTTTCTGGCCAGGGATGCAAAGAGGTATCCGAAAAAGGCGAGGAAAATGCTGACACAGGTGACAGAACAGGCATGGGCGACGGTGTATGCAGATTTTGTATGTATGTTGTTGAAATCCAAACATGGAATGGTGCCGAAAGGCAACGACCGAGGTGCTACACAAAAAATTGCCTCGGATACACTCATTCCCCTACGTCAATGCGGAATGGGTGTTCCACAAACTGACGAGGGAAGTTTCGAGAGAATCGCCCAAGGTAATGGTGACCGATAATGGGCTTGAGTTCACCAGCAGGAGCTTCAAGACGTTACTCGAGAAGCTCGGCGTGCGGCATCAGTACACGCCGCTGAAAAATCCCACTGAAAGGGGTCCAGTTCGCCAAGACGATGGTCAAGACGATGATCTACCAACTTGCGGGAGGGGATTAAAGGACGTGGGACGAGTATTGCCCAGAGCTAATGCTGGTGGTGAACTCGAGTCAGACTCCACTGGCTACTCGCCGTGCTTCGTCGCCATCGACGGCGACGGAGCAGCAGCGACAACAACAGGAGCGGCCATCAACGTGCAGCTAGCAGGGCAACGGCGGTAGAGGCACCCAGCAGCGGAAGGCAGAGCGTGAGTCCAAGCGGAGCGAGCCACGACCTGAACCGGCTGCCAGTCACCAAGACCGGGCGTCTGACCCGTATGCCTGGGCGGTGCCCTTATTGGGCACCGTCGAGAGCGCTAAATAATGTATAACCAACCAAGGCCTTGAAATAAAGGGGGCATTTGTTTAATTTTATCTATTTGTATTATTTTTGGGCTCGGGCCATTGCCATGTCGAGTTATAAATTTGGTCGAACGATTCGGTAGCCGTCAAAAAAAGCTTTTGACGAGGTAAGCAGCGGAAGGCAGAGCGTGAGTCCAAGCGGAGCGAGCCACGACCTGAACCGGCTGCCAGTCACCAAGACCGGGCGTCTGACCCGTATGCCTGGGCGGTGCCCTTATTGGGCACCGTCGAGAGCGCTTAATAATGTATAACCAACCAAGGCCTTGAAATAAAGGGGGCATTTGTTTAATTTTATCTATTTGTATTATTTTTGGGCTCGGGCCATTGCCATGTCGAGTTATAAATTTGGTCGAACGATTCGGTAGCCGTCAAAAAAAGCTTTTGACGAGGTAAAAAACCAGTGACGGTAGCCGCGGCACTTCTTGCAAGCAAAAAAAACTGTTCGTTACATGAGCCGCAACAAATACATTTAAAGGCCGATTTTTATATAAATTATTTTATGAATTATTATTATATTTATATTTATTAAAATTAAACATTGCAGTTTATGTCACAAATATTGAATACACATGGCCGATCCTTAAGGAATCCATGACAAAATCCAAATCGACAAGTACCATTCCATTCCAGCCACAGGATATCAAGAAAAGCTTTTGACGAGGTAAAAAACCAGTGAAAAACCCGCATACTACCGCATTTTAATAGCGGCAGTCAGTTTGAAGAATTTGCGCTTACTGCTCTAACAGCGCTTTTTCGCTCTCTCGTTTAATCTCTTTCGGTCCGTTCGCAATGTCCATGATGACACGTCTTTGCTATCGCATGGGTTCTCATAGATAATGCGCCATAAGATTACTTTGTAACTTTTCAGGAAAGGTCTGGTGTGTGCGGTCGGCTTTGGTTCTCCGCTCGCTACCGTAGGCCTGATTACTTTTTTAAATAATGCAGTGGTTCTGGCTTGTATACCTGGAAGCTTTGGTCTGTTCTCACAATCATATCGAGCCGATAAGTTAGGGGGGGGAATAACCTGGAATAAATGTTAAAATTAAAAATGGCTGCTATCAAAAAGTGTTAAAATTACGCATACGCTGAAGTAATATACGCTTTATATTTTGGAAATTATTTAAGTGTTTCTCCTTCAATTGGAATGTGCAGAGAAATTAATGCTGGGGCAATATTGGGTTAACTAGTTGGGAGGTTGAAAATTCTAAGGCTTCAGTAAATTTGTATGAGATGTATAAAATGTATTTCATACACGAAAAAATTTCTTGCGACAGGCCTCAAAGCGAGTTTTTACTCTCTTTCTTATATTCTCATTGAATGCTTTCTGTTTTTCAGTCTCTGAAAGGAGCGCGTCGAAGAAGGTTGGTCTGCGCTTGGATTTATCTTTGTATGTATGCGTGTCACACATTCACATACACGGATGTATGTATGCGTGCGATTTCGTTTCGATGATTTTTATGGGAGTGAGCAGACACAAATCTTTACTTTGACTTTTTCAGTCTGTTTTTATGAATTTTTTTAAATTGAATTTTTGGTCAAGTGTAGTTATTTTAACTAACATACCACATATGTAACATTTTTTTGTAACATACGAAAAAATTGAAACTTAATTTTTATCGGAACTATAGGGTTTTCAAACATAATATTTCACAGGGTAGTGAGACATTAGGTGCCTAACAATTTTGCATTAAAATCTCAATTTCGAAAAAAAGGGACTTACGATACTTTCGCGGAAATGCGACGATATGCATGCGGTTCGCCACCATGTGCACTACCGTGCACAGAATTATTTACAACAAGAAAGGAAAAAAAAAAAAAATCAATTTATTACAATAAAAAATCTAAAACAAAGTACCAAGCTTTCATCTTCAAAAATACCAAAGTTGGTATTTTTACCAAATACCATTTGCGATCGTTCAGTTATATGGCAGCTATAAGATATAGTCGGCCGATCGTTATGAAATTTGGTAGGTTGTATTAATCGACCAAAAATAGTATCTGTACGAAGTTCCAACTTTCTATCTTCAAATACACGAAAGTTGGGTAATTTCCGATTTTTCAGTTATATGGCAGCTATAGGATATAGTCGGCTGATCCTTATGAAATTTGGCATGTTGTATTATTTTGCATTCCAAAAATAGCATTCGTACTAAATCCGAATTCTCTAGCTTTAAAAGCACCGAAGTTATAGCATTTCCGATCAATCAGTTATATGAGAGCTATAGGATATAGTCGGCTGATCCCGTTTCGACTTATATACTGCGTGCAAAGGAAAGAAGGGTGTGTGCAAAGTTTCAAGACGATAGCTTTAAAACTGAGAGACTAGTTCGCGTAGAAACAGGCAGACAGACGGACATACTCATATCAACTCAGGAGGTGATCCTGATCAAGAATATATATACTTTATAGGGTCGGAGATGTCTCCTTCACTGCGTTGCACACTTTTGGACAAAATTATAATACCCTCTGCAAGGGTATAAAAAATATGTACATGCCTATGATTTTTCAATGGTTTTAATTCCGGTAAAGCTTGAACCACTTTAATTTTTAGTTTTCTCAGATTTGAAGGAAATTAGCAGGAGTCTTAGGGAAGAAAAAAAATCCAATGAAATGAATTTCATGGATTGAGCCACTCAAGTACTGGTTCGGGCTTCTGGCTTCTTTCAGCTTAATCCACGTTTTCAAAATTACATCCAGGACTTTTTTAAATGTCAAACATTATGGGCTCTACAAAAATTTCTTCTCTCTGCTCAAAAATTTGCATAGTCTTATACTGTACGAATACCGTGTGCTAAATCTGTGTAGTTGAAATTTGACTAAATACTCCCCTTAAATTTCTAAAAAAAACACCTTAAATGGTTAGTTATTTTGTCATGTATTTTTTTTTTATTATTATTTATTTAATTTAGTTTTATCTGAATTTTTATCGAAATTTTCTTATCGATTCACAATGAAATTGGAAATTACTTCCATTTGCTCAGTCTCTATATTCTGCAAAAGTTGGTGCTCTCTTTTTACTTCAAAAATTAAACATTGATGCATATGATGGTCATTCCGGCTCTGACCCGATGTGTTTTTAAGCTGGTTTTGGGTTCCAATACCACGAATTTTTTCATTATTAACATCTTTAACAATCGTTTTGGTAATTTTAAATAAGCTATATGATTCTAATTTAAACGAATCTAATAAGTTTGAATATTCGAAGCAGTCTTGACGCAGTTTAATTTTCTGGTTACCAATATATGGGTCGCAGACCCGTAGTCTGTAAATCTCGTCAATGTACAATTCAATTTTTTTTAATTCTTCCATGGCAAAAGTAATGCGACTAAATACTACATAAAAAATTTTTTTGTCATGGTAAGGTGAACGTTGTTATTGACAACCAAAACATCCCTGCCTCTGGGATTGAGCGAGAGGCAAATAGGTAAAAAAAAAACAGCGTTAGGGATTTCAGGTAGTAGCCGTATATGAAAATTATTGAGTTTTTGTATGGGATGTCCTATGCATGGGTTACCTGGCGAAATTTTTTGCCCAACGGGCTAGGGAATTACCACAAGAATTCATACAAAGAAATCATAGGGAAGTTTAGGGAATTATATGAAGATAACTCTTTAGGAGTTCTTACGGAATATTTGTAACAAAATTTTCCAAGGAAGCTTTTTTGGAATTTTTAGAAAAAAAATCCTGCAGAAGATCCCTAAGAAATAAATGGACAACTCTTATTCACCCTCATTTATTTTTATTATTTTTAATATTATGTATTATTATTTAATTATTAAAAGCTGAAATGAAAAGAAATAAGGAGCTGTAAAATGCTGAAAGTAAATAAAAATATACGCACAACAAATATATTTATCTATTGGAATATATTATGTATATTAAATTATTGGAAATTGATTTTATCTTTGTATAAATTCATGAATTTCTTACCTTAGCCACTATACAAGACTGATTTCCATAAGTTCTTACCATACTACTGGACATATAATTTTGGGCTTAGTACTTAGATCGAAAAACATGTTTGACGAACAAAAAAGTTTATTTTTTACATGAAAACGAATATTTTCCCTCGGTCCCTCTTGATTTTGAATTTTGATTTTGATTTTGAAAATTGATTTGAATTTGAATATAAAAATTGGTAATGTTGGAAACAACTAATTTAAGAAGTCTCTTATGGATTTTGAACCTATTTGGGTGTAAAAATAATAATTTAAAATGATTTTGGTTCAAGCTGGCACATTGGTGCTATAAAATTGGGATCGAAATAGGGTTTGTCCCACAAATCTAAAATGAAGACAATTTCTACTAATTTAATTAGATCGTTAATTTTCAGCGCATTGAATTCTAGCGTTTACATTGATTTTCTGCATTATTGCAAAAAAATCTTACAAAAAAGTCTAGCAAGTCTATCACTGACCCCTGTCAAATGGTATGAAAGATAAAAGTGTTCATTCTTTCGATAGGGACCTATAAAATGTTCTTTGGTGCGTGTTGTCATCCCCATGTAAATTTCTGGTATTTTTTTTTTAACAGTTTTTTACCATTTGACCCTCCTTACGTATTTGCCTCCCTCCTCCATACATGAAAATAAGTTTTGTCAATCTGAGTACTAGCATATAGACTAGCATATATACTAGCATTCAGCATATAGACAACCCATTTCATACAACGAAAATGGACGCAAAAATTTCTTGCGACAGGCCCCAGCAGGCCCCAGAGAGGATTTCTTACACTGTATGGTTAGTGGCGTTACTCACTGTACTAAACACTCAGTGTATTTATTTAATTATGAAGGATTTTTGCCCCAGTTCCAATTTAGTTAAAATGCTATGGTAGCGTGATTTTGTCAGTGTGATGAGATAGCAACTCACTTTATATGCGATTTTTGATATGTCGAACAGGATTTAAGAGGATGAAAAATAGATGTTGGGGGATCTTCAGACCTACTCAATGCGCTCACAAAATTTCATGAGAATCGGTATAGCCGTTTCGGAGGAGTATGGTAACAAAACTGTGACACGAGAATTTTATATATATAGAATAGACATCTGCACATTCATAAGACATTCATAACATACGTCTCAAAGAATACTTTCGAATTGAATAGAATGAAGTAAAAGAAATGTTAGAAATGAAATGTCATTGAATAAGTACAAGTTTGTGTAACATTAGCAACTCGAATCATTCGAATGAAACGTCTCTGTTTTCAACATTCCCAATTCATTCAATTCGTTTCCTTTTCCTATTAGTTGTGCAAATGAGTAAGAGTAAGACAACCGAATCTCTCACACCGGGTTGGCTTTGCTTTCAAATTCACTTAACTCATTTTGAGCATTGTACATTTGAATGTGTGTTTTTTGACACTTATGCAGAGGTCTAATATAGAAGAATAGAAGAAGATGAAAGCCGTTTTCCGTTGTCACGACATCACATGTAAACGGCTCGACCGATTTGGCTGAAAACTGATAGGGAGATAGCTTAGAGCCAGGAGACAGACATAGGATACTTTTTATCCCGTTGCGCACCGCGAATTATACTCCACCAAAATGGCTGCACTTATAGTAATGAATAACAGTAAATATGCTGTAAGCGTAACGTATCATACATTTATGTACGATATTATAGGATTGTAGGATAATGACACTCATTGGGACCACACCAGAGTACTGCAACGAGTATTATTAAGTATGATCGAACACTCATGTTCTAAAGGAAATCAAATCAATTAACCAATTGACACAACGAGTTCGTTTCAACTCAAATATTTCCAACGTCAGGTTATTTGATTTTACGTGAACCTATTTTCTCTCGGCAATCACAATCAAGTACAAGCTATGGGCGAAGCAGGCTTCGATCAAATCGTTTGATGCGATTGCTGCTAACGATTCATTTCGTTGAACTGTTACTAAGTCAGAATTCAAGGCATATTTAGTCGAGTATAATTGTTTGATTTCAATCATCTGTTGTTTGCTCGAGTGATTCGGTTATAATACGTGAGATAGAAATGTTTGATGTGTTTAATGCACATCAAAAGTATATGCTCTGTCTGCCTGTAAACATTTTTTTAAGATAAAATAAAGCAAAAGTATAATATTTTATAAAATGTATTTACATTTTGATTATTTTTCAAATTTATATATTTATTATAACTTAAAAATTTTACAATTTATTTTCATTTTTAAAAAAGGAATTTAAAAATATTATACTGTCTACAGAGCCAGGTGCAAGTAAATGTTGCACTACTGGCTGGTATGGGGTGTAAATTCATTCCAACCGTATACAGCCTTGGAAATTTGCATTTGTCAGTTTTCCACCAATCCATTAAATTGAAATTTTTGGACATTTCCACAATTTTTTTGGCATATTTATCGACTTCTTCGATTGGTGTTTTTTCTGCCTTAGATGCTGATCCATTGATTAATTTTGAAAATATTGGATATTAAACGAAAATATTGATGTTTCTGTTGAAGTTGAGAGTGTTGACGTACTATATTTTATTGGCTTATCAGCAATTAAAGATATAGCATGCGGGTACAAAAAAAAAGGAACTTTATGTCTCAAACAAAGGTTTTCCATCCATACATTGTCAATGTTTTCTAAAATGTTTTTTGCCAAAACGCCATATATATCCGCCCAATTGTCATTAATAAATTTCAGCATCCTATAATGTGAATTCCATCGGGTTGGGAATTGGTTTTTTAACGACGTTGGCAAAAAGTGCTGAAAATTTGCTTTTTTAAAAATTTTGTTAGCTTCTTTCAACCTTCTATCTCTCCGATAATTCTTTCGTAACTGATATCAATTTTTCTAGCACATTTGACAGTAAGAGGCTACTGCAGTTGATGCGAACATTATTTTGCAGAGCCTTAATTATATTGGAACCTATATCAATGAAAAACTTAATTAGCTCTATATTGTTCACTCCAAAAATATGCTATTAAGTATTTTCATAATATTGTCACTAGTTGACCTTTCGAAGTTCATAGACTTCATGCCTATTACAATATTATTTATTGTGTTGTCCACCGTGTAGTACAATGTAACGTCTAAGAAATTTCGCTGGACATAATTGTCATTCCACATGTCAATTGGGGCTGATGCTCAGCCATTGCGTACAATTTCTGATATTTCTCCTCGCAGCTCTTTTTTCTTCTCCTCTGCAAAACCGGGAACAATTTTGTCAAGTTCATTATACCCTTGCAGAGGGTATTATAATTTTGTCCAAAAGTTCACTGCGTTGAAGGAGACATCTCCGACCCTATAAAGTATATATATTCTTGATCAGGATCACCTCCTGAGTTGATATGAGCATGTATGGCATAACTTCAGTGTTTTTCGAGCTAGAAAGTTGGGATTTTCTATGAATTTTATTTTTGGAAAAATAATACAACTTATCAAGTTTCATATGGATCGGCCAATTTAATCCGATGTTTGCGATATATATCCGGTTTTAACTGCAAGGGTATATCAACTTCGGCTCCGCCCGAAGTTAGCTTTCCTTTCTTGTTTATAACAAATTTAAACTTCTGTAGAGGAAAACTTTGTGAAGGTCGCCTCGGGCCACAAAAAGCATATATTTGCGGTAAACTATGGTTCGTCTAGTGTATAAATTATCCATGTTGAGCTCCCCCAACGAGCCCCTGTTAAATTTAGCGATATTTTCAGCAATCATGTCGGCCTGTAAAGAAGCACTTTTTGCAGTATGGCATGGGGAAGCAAACGCCACAAAGAAGAATTCTGCAGTGTTTGATAAAATTTTTAGCGATATAGTTGATAAATCCAAATTTTCCGAGATGGACTTGAGAGAGGAAGAACTCGGGTTGGTTAATTTTGGTTCACATTTGGTTCTTCTGGATGAGGATAGTCGATTGGATTCCATCCTCGATGCACAAAATTTTAATTCACGGGGCGGATATTATAGAAAATGTACCACTTCCAAACGGAATGATGTCGGAAGAAGCCTTAGAAGCCCGACACAAAGATTTGAGAAATTTTCGCTTGAGCCATACGCGTAAAAACTCTCGCCAAAACACAATCTTTTGCATTTATTGTTAGTATCGTCAGTTCCACTAATTACAAGCTTTTCCAAAAGTTCGGCCAATAACTCCACCAAGGCAGTTTCCTTTGAGATTGAAGGCCAAAATCTTCTTCTGGACTACAATGCTCAAACAAATTCGGAACCTTGCGGAACTCAGAAAAAAATTTTGATTCAGACTAGGACAATTAAAACTAGTTTATTTTGTAAAACTGCATCTTAAAAAAAAAATAACAATAAAAAAAAATTAAAATAAAAAAAATTAAAAATTTTACCTAATTAAAATTACTAAATTTTATTTCTTATTGGGTACACATTCCATAAAAATTTCAAACTATTTAAAATTATCATTATGTTTAATGATATTTCAAGTCTGACGGAAAATTACCCAAATCGGCCACTGTGCACCGGAAGCAACGAACAGAGAGAGCGGATGTGTATTTGGGCTTTGACTATGCTGGGAGCAACACACGTACATATATGAAATTTCATTTCCCATATGAAAGAGAAATTCGAACAACAAAGGAGCACCTAGCTGGGCACCCCTGATACATTAAATCAGATGCGTCTTAGAAGATCGAATGCAAATTTGCAAATGCACGAAGAAATTCACAATGAAGCATTAATTTAAATTGAGGACATGTGCTTGATGCTTACCAACAAAGTATTAACACAAATAGGAATGATAGCACCCAATCGCCCAATGCTCGGCTCATTTGATCAAGAATTGACACGCGAAGCCCAATACGATTCCGAAACATTACAAGAAATGGTTCCCCTTCCCCTTTTAAATCAACAACAAAAATATGTCTACGATACGCTCATGAAAGTAGTGAACCATGGATCTGGCGGATTTTATTATTTTAGAATTGCACTAGCCCTGGCTTCATCAGGTATTGCAGCGACGTTGTTGGAAGGCGGACGAACAGCTCATTCAGCTCATTCCGTTGAACCTTCAAATTAATGAGACTCCAACTTGCAACCTTTCGAGGAATTCTGCGATGGCCAAAGTGCTGCAGCAAACCAGATGGAACACAAAAAATCTTTGGAGGCATTAGATCACTCGATGCAAGATTTACGAAATAACAAAAAACGGTTTGGTGGTGCAATGATACTATTGGCAGGTGATTTTCGACAAATATTGCGAAATGTTCCACGCTCAACCACGCCTTCTGATGAATGCATGTTTGAAGTCGTCCATTTTATGGAAATACAGTAAAACACTTAAATTGAGTATAAACATGAGAGTCGAATTGCAGGAAGACCAGTCTGAAGAATTAAAAATTGAACTGCAAATCTTTATTTATTCGGCCGCAATTTAAAACTCATAATTTCATAACAATCTCCATCTTTAAAAGCAACACATTTAAAATCGTTTGCAGCAACGTGAAGAAAACACCATTTTAGATTAAATAAGATTTTTTCACTTTTTTTTTTTTTGTCCATCCGCCATAAAGCACAGGAATTGAATCGGTATAGAGCCATGATTACTAACTTTTTCATTCCTGAATTTAACCAGCCATGATTTCCAGGAGCTGTACTTCCAACAAGACGGTGCACCGCTTGGTGACCGCGGTCAATTGGAAATTCATTTGGAAATTCCAATATTTCCAAATGTTGGAAAAAGTCATCGAAAATTGGACTTCCAGATTGGACTACATCCGAGCCAACCGTGGCGGTCATATGCAACAAGATTATGTTTCGAATAAAAAAAATTTTAATCAAATAATCCATCGTTTTTTTTATGTAAATTTAAAGTTTTATACCTCTAAAAAAAACCATTTAGTAAATTTCCATTGAAACGTGTAAAACTTTACGACGCGTGGATCTCGGAGACTATAAGAGGTAGAACTATTCGATTTGGAACTTGGCTTCATGTGGTTTTCGGGCAGATCAATTTTATCAATATCAAGCCACGCCCACTTTCACCACTTAAACGGAAGGCTTAATCTTAAAACAGAAAACGTTGTAGGGGTAGTTTAAACAAGTTTATGGAAAATTTTTTGATGCGAAACTATTCCGATGCCTAATACTAATTTTACCAACAAATTAAAATTCCGCCCATCGGACAATTTTTAGAGGGGTTATAAATTACTTATGTGGCTTCTCTACTGAATTGCTGACTTCCCTACTGTCGTGGTTTTTCCACGAGCACAAATGTAAAAACATTTGAGAACTAGGGAGGATATGAGTACATTTGCTACAATCGTAAGCAGTTTCTACTAAATCCCCTGACACCTTAAAGGACCCCTTTTTGAAGCCTAGCCGCCCGCAGGAGCTTCAAGAATCAGAATACTCGCTTCAAGCTCGACTATTTAAAGAATTTCGCTCCTTAAGAAGGAGCCGCCATTTGTAACTGAACCAACGAAATCTTCGGGACCAACTAACCTTAACCGTCACTCCTTACTGCATAACCCTGCCGTTGACAGTGAGCTCTCTATCTATCTATTACAGCCATATCCGACAGGCATTGAGCCCCGCAGGCGGATTCATCACGGAAACGTAGATACGTATTGCGTTGACCGTGAGGAGAATGCCGCACCTTTACCAAAGCAGAACGGGAGGACGGAAAAAAAATCCAGTTGCTCCAAATATAGGAGGAGAACATCCTTTAGAGCTAAGCACAGGATCTGACCCTAGGAACTGTCTTAAACTGTTTTTAGGTGAGGGGCCAGCTGAACTTAAGAGAGCATCCGCGCTGAAAAGCGCACCCGCGCTTAAAAGCTCATCCGTGCTGAAGAGCGCACCCGCGCTCGCCCCTCTATGCATTCTTCCTCTCTCGTCGGCCGTCATCGATCGTCCGCTCTGGTTTATATTTACGTTTAGCGTTTAGGCTTTCTAAGTTAAGTTCAGTTATCTCTTATAAGCATCACAATAAAGCTGACCGCGTTAAATTCACCGAAAGACGCCCCCGACTTTTTAATTCAAAATTTCAACTTTCCTGGAATCTTTGGCGGCAGCAGCGCCCCCCTACAAACATTGGTCCTTCGAGCCGGATATCCTGGATATTTTGGATATTTGGATATATTCTACCAGCAGTTCTCGGCATTGTTCCGCCAAAAGATAAGTACATTTTTTCCGTCTCCGTCTCTCAGCCGGTCTTCAGCAGTGATCCGAACATTGAATTTCGTTCACACTGCTGCAAGATTGTTTTTCCCTCCGTGTCAACTCCAAGTCCGAGTTTTCCGACACAACGGCAGTTTCAGATTTTCTACTCTTCGTCTGCAAATTCTGAAAATTTTTCCATTTTTCCATTCGCCTGCCAGCGGTCGAGGCATACGTGCACCCACATACACACATACATATTTTGTTTTTGTGCAATTAATCCGCGAAAAATTCGCTAGTGAACAGTGAAATTGTGTGGTGACAAAAAGAAGGCATAATTAATATTAGCCAGCCGGTGTGAATTAGTTCCGGAAATTTCCAAATTCACCGAACAGTCCGCCGCTGTCGTAATATTTGTTTCTTTTCTTCCCCAATCAGTGTCATTTTTTACACCACATAACTTCTCTGTTCCTCCATTTATACAGTCCACTTATCAACGCTCCACTGTGCCAATATATGCCTACATGCCCTTACATATATCCGTACCTGCATGCATGTCCACATATTTCCAAATATTTTCTGACTCCAATTTCAGGAAATATATAACCGATAAAAATTAACATATACAGTCCACTTATCGACGTTCCACTGTGCCATCATATGCCCTACATGCCCTTGCATGCATGCTCATATATTTCTAAATATTTTCTGCCTCCAATTTCAGGAAATATATAACCAAATAAATTAAAAAAAAAAATCAATTAATAATAAATTCATGTATTTATAATTATAACTACTAAAATTTATTAACTTCCTATTTTCCGTTCGAGCAAAGGGCCAGGTTTTTTAATTCACCTTTCGGGCCTCTCAATAATTAAAGTCGAAAATTTAATTATCGAAAAATTATAATTAAATAATTTATTTGTCGCTTCGATTTGTTCCAGCTTCGTGATAATTAACCTCAGGTGATTAAAACTTGAGATTTTCAACTCCACCCTTCTGGCTCCATAATAATTAAATCCGCCAATTAGGAAAAAATTAATTATTTTTTTTTTTTTGTTAAATCCAAGCCAAGGTGAAGTGCACCTTTCCGGCTCCGTAAATTCGAAAATAGTCAGGAATTCAATATTTACGTACGGGCCATACTGGTCGAAATATACATATACATCAATTTTCTCATCAATTTTTTCCCCGAACGAGCACGATTTTTCCGGTCCTTGTCCATTTTCCGTTCCGCATCCGACGTTCCTCTCGACATCGGCGCTACTAATTCCCACTTGGCCTTGCAATCGCATTTCGTCCGAGATCTCACCGGTCTCATCACATTAGTGACCGGCTACCGCTTCGTACGAGCCACCTATTGCGCACGTCAGTCGACAAGCGCTGACCAGCGAATTGGTGTCTGAGAATGCCCACGGGAGACGACCAAAAGCCACGTCCGATCCCAACCATCCGTTTGGATAGATCTCAATCCGCTTTTCCGTGGACGCCTCCTCCGGTCCTTCACAGAGGCAGACTCGTTCCGTCGCAAAAATGGCTCAATGTGCGGTCGACGTGGCGCTGAAGAAGTTCATCGCCACTTCAGATCGAATTAGCCAATTTGAGGCTAACATAAATACTCCGGGCGCCAGAGAAACGGAAGTAGGCTCCCAATACATGTGGGAAGTCCACCGGGACCAAATTCGGAGACCGTGGGAGAAGGTGGAGAAAAGCTATGAGAGCTGCTCCGATTTGCTAGCCGAGTCCGGCGACAATGCGGCCATCTCGACAGTGCTGGAATCGAAGTACAGCTACTGTTACTCCGTCTATTCGAGATGTATTGCCCATCTTCGAGAGAAAATTTCTTCCCATACTACTCCGGCTTCCGTCAATGTACACACGCCCGCGTCTACAGGCTGCCGGTTACCTCCGGTGGATACCGAGGTCTTCGCGGGTGATTATCTTCGGTGGCCCACCTTCCGAGATTTGTTTACGGCCATTTACATCCAAAACTCGCGGCTCACCCCGGTAGAGAGGTTGTTCCACTTGTTGTCTAAAACAAGTGGTGACGCCCACGCCATTGTTTCCAAGGCTCCGCTTACCCATGAGGGGCTTGACGTCGCGTGGCAAAGCCTCGCAGATCGCTTTGAGAACCGGCGGCTATTGGTCAACAGCCAGTTGAAGATCCTTTTCAACATCCAGGCTATTTCTCAAGAGTCCGGGGTCGCGCTGAAGGAGCTGCAAGCCACCATTCAGAGTTGTCTGACAGCCCTAGCAATGTCCTCCATCAATTTTGAGGCTTGGGACTGCCTCCTGGTATTCATGATTTCGTCAAGGCTCCCCAAGGTCACACTCTCTATGTGGGAGCAATCCGTCCATAATAAGGCCGAAATTCCAACATGGAAGGAATTAGACAACTTCCTGACAGAGCGCCATCGCACTCTAGAGGCTATCGACGACGTCAGGCCTAGTGGCTCCGGGCAACTTCCGCCAAGGTCGGCTCAGAGGCTCAGTCGGCTCAAGGTCGGCTCGGCCAAACGGCTCAGAGGATCAGTCGAATGTGCAGGTGTGTTTCGCTTCCGGGTCAGGAGCAGTCATACTGGGCACGGCCCTTATCAACGTGTGCCATTTGGGGTGCACCGTCCAGGCACGAGCACTAATAGACTCAGGGTCCGAAGCGACCTTCATAACGGAACGACTGTTCAACCTCGTCAAGCCTCCTTTCAAGACGATTCAAGCCCAAGTTTCCGGCCTTAATCGGACCATTTCCGCGCAGTCTACCAAATTGTGCCATTTCTCCATTCGGTCGCCGTCTAGACCCGGGCTACAATTAGAGACTGCGGCCTTCGTTCTTCCGAAGTTCTGCCAAAGTTTCCGAAGTTCTGGAAATCTGCCATCCTACCCGATTCCGCAGGATCGTCTCAAGGGGCTGCCCGACATTCCGCTGGCGGACCCCAACTTATTTGAGAGCTCCCAAGTCGATGTGTTAATAGGAGCTGACATTCTTCCGTCCATTCTCTTCGCTAATTTCAAGGCTAACATCTGCGGGTCGCTTCTCGGTCAGGAGACCATTTTCGGATGGGTGCTGACCGGCCCATTATCTCCAGTCAACCCCCGCAGCGTGTCTGTTTTTTCCGCACGAGTTGCCCGCAGCCTCGGTGACTCACTGGATCAGGGAGAGGTGCCCACACGGATCAGTTTGGAATCGGATGCAAGTTGCGAGCACAATTCTGTCTCGAGTCCTGCTTTAATTTACACATCGCATCACGCCGCACGGTGGCAATCAGCTAATGATCCGTCTGATCCACGCAACGTCCAGTCACTGGAGAGCAGATGTACTCGAGGTACACAATCCTACCGATGCCGAGTCTGCAATGGGATCCATCCATTGAAGAAGTGTCGGCGCTTCCTACGCCTTAGTGCCGAGGAGCGGCTCCGAACGGTTCTCGCGAACCGCTATTGCTCGAGCTGCCTGGCCCACGAGCACTCCGACGGATCCTGTCGGCGTGGAGACGGCTGTAAGACGTGTGGTCAGGATCACCACACGCTGCTGCACCCCGTGACCAAGGAGCGCCGGTCACCGCCCGCGGGAGACAGTACACGGGGTGTCTCGCTCTCTCGTCGGCCGTCATCCGCCAACTCCCGGCGCGGTTCGGGTGCTTCTCGCCCTGCGTCCGCCATTTTCAGGCATTCCCAAACCGATCCACGGCCGCCGACTTCCCGGCACTCTTCGATAATTCCTCGGCATTCTTCCGCCACTGGCCGGCAGCCGTCAAGTGCTCCACTGCATTCGTCCGCCATCCATCGGGTGCCGTCCACCGCTCGTCCGCCCGCGTCATCCGCGCCTAGGCAATTTTCCGCCTCTCCTCGAGGGCCCTAGCAGGACGCGGTCGCTGCGCCCACCCTAGCGTCGCTGCTGAACCAGAACAGCGTCAACACCGGGACCCGGATCTTCGACACGGGGGCCTTCATCGACCCGTGTACGCCCTCTAGCTGCAGTGACGCATAGCTAGCGACGAGGGATCTGTTGCAACCCGAGCGATTGCAAGGGGGGGGGAGAATGTTTAGGTGAGGGGCCAGCTGAACTTAAGGGGGGACATCTGAGTAGAATTTTGAAAAAATTGAAATTTTTTTTTTTCGCTTAAAAAATTCTTTAGGGTGTTAAAAATGACAAAAAAAGTGTCGGCAAAAGTGTCTAAGTGTCGAAATTTTTCATTCTGCGGCGACGCCTCACAGGTATATCCCACAGTACTTAAAACTTTAAACGCGTTTTTCTCGAAACCGCTTTTTTTGAGTTGGCCGAACACATAACTCGAACAACTCTGAACCTATCGATCTAAAATTTTGACAGTATATTCAGAATACCTATGTCTATCGACACACGTTTTTTTTTATTTTGCTTACTTTTTTTTTTATCAACAATTTTGTGACGTTTTTTGTTCGTGAAAATTGAAATTTTTTTTCAATCACCCACTATTTTTCAAAAAATCAATATATCGAAAAAATCCTACGTGTGTCGATAGCCGTTGAGATACAGAAACTAACAAATTTTGAATTTTTGTTCTAGATAAAAAATTAAGGACGTTAGGTGTTCGGCCATGGACCCCCTTTAAAAAAATAGGGCCTACGAATAAGAGCTGCAGGGCCGCCATTTTGTTTTCGATTTATTAAAAAAAAATTTTATTGTGTACTTTAAATATAATATAATAAAACCTCATTTACAAATTTTCGATAAGCTGTTTTGATTTGGCCAAAAAAAAATCCAGAAAATCCGTTTTTTTTTGGCCTGTTACTCAGATGTCCCCCCTTAAGAGAGCATCCGCGCTGAAAAGCGCACCCGCGCTTAAAAGCTCATCCGTGCTGAAGAGCGCACCCGCGCTCGCCCCTCTATGCATTCTTCCTCTCTCGTCGGCCGTCATCGATCGTCCGCTCTGGTTTATATTTACGTTTAGCGTTTAGGCTTTCTAAGTTAAGTTCAGTTATCTCTTGTAAGCAGCACAATAAAGCTGACCGCGTTAAATTCACCGAAAGACGCCCCCGACTTTTTAATTCAAAATTTCAACTTTCCTGGAATCTTTGGCGGCAGCAGCGCGCCCCTACAAACAGACTAAATAAGGCAGAGTACCCGACCACCAAAAGCGAAGATTTGGGGAGGTGACCCTGAAACCAAGGTCTAATGGCCCGTGTACGAGGTCTTTAACCTTAAGGAACATATTCTCATGATCCAGACTAAAAGAAGAGACGTGGTCGTTGCGGTTCCTTAAACACTTTACTGCGTAACTTTCATAACTCGACTCCTGGAGGCCAGTTTGGGGTGTTGAAACGACCACGAAACATAAAAAGCGTTACTACTGGATTGGATAAATCGCCGAAGATGCCCTCGCACCGAACAGGTGCCTAACTTAAACCTAGTGCGGTAGCCGCTTCCTTCGAGACTGCCCCACCTCCGAATCCCTAATTACAACTACCTAAAGTCATCGGTACATAGCTGTCGTGTTACAGTCTGTTTGACGCTACTCGAACCTAGTTTCCGAAGATCGCCTAATACTTGCCACGAGCATGAGGAACAAACAAAAAAGCTAATATATTTTAATTTTTTGTTTTAGAACCACTGATGTGTACAGACTAAGGACATATTTGTTTGTTGTGTTTCAGATTTTGTTACGGACTCCACGCCATTATTGGGTAATAACCCCTTCCACCCTTTACTTGGATCGCCCCCAAAAAAATTGTGTAGCTTCAATAAACTTTTCTTTAATACTGCTGCAGCTTCATTACCTTATCTGAGAAAAAAAAATACAGAAAACAGCAGGTTTTGTGGCCAACATGGATTGCCATGTTGGAAACCCCCCTAAGCGGGCGTACTCATATGGTAAGGCTGGTGGAAGTGCTTATCCAAGGGTTTGAAAAGCTACGCTACTCCCGTAGTTTTATGGATACTCTGCCAATGACTTCAAAGAAGGATGATGCACCCCGGAAAACTCCAAAGGAGATCAAGCCACCGCCGATCTACATCCCAGACGTCACAAACATTGCGGCCCTAATTTCTTCCATTGAGGCCATTGTGGACAAAAAGAAGGACTTTACATATAAAGCAGCCAGACACAACCAGGTTAGAGTTATGATGCCGGACAAAGAGTCATACACTTCTCTTAAGTCCCACCTCGATAGTGCCGGAAAAAGGTACTATACGTTCCAGCACAAGGAAGATAGAGCCTATCGAGTTGTTGTGAAAGGTCTGCATCATACCACTGACATCGATGACATTAAAGCGGACTTCCGGCGACAAGGACACGTGGTCCGAGATGTGCGCAATGCCATAGGGCACATCTCCAAAACACCGATGTCGATCTTCTTTGTCAATCTGGAGCCGTCCAGCAACAATAAGGAGATCTTCAATGTCAAGAGAGTCTGTCACTCTGTGGTCACTGTCGAACCTCCACGCAATTTCCATGATGTGCCGCAATGCTACCGGTGCCAAGGATTTGGGCACAGTCAGCGATACTGCAAGCTGCAGCATCGCTGTGTCAAGTGTGGACATCATCACAGCACAAGCGAGTGTAAGAAGACACGTGAGGAAGCGGCTAAATGCGTGCACTGTCACGGGGCCCATCCTGCGTCGTACAAAGGATGTCCGGCTTACAAGAAAGCCAAGGCCAGCATGGCTCCTAAGGAACCACGACCACCTCAACAACGCCGGTTAGCGTACCCACCCGCTCAGCCATATTCAATTACGGACACCACAGCCAGAAGCTACGCTGACATAGCTAAAGGAGGAGCCTGGCCTTCACAGACACCAGCGACAGCACAGGAGATGCCACAGGCAAACCAGATGGCGGCATTTATGACGAGGGTGGAAAACCTTCTTGAGAGAGTAATGGACAAAATATTCGAGCGAATGACAGCTATGATGAGCTCCATCCTCTCTCAAATATGCCGCAAATAGGCCTGCACGTAGCCTGTTGGAACGCTAACGGACTTGTCCAAAACAGGCTTGAGGTGGAGCATTTTATCCACACTCAATGCATCGATATACTGCTTATAGCAGAAACCCATTTCACCCATAAGTCATTCCTGAAATTGCACGGATATGACGTGATACATGCAGTCCATCCTAGCGGAAGAGGACACGGAGGAGCGGCGATCATAGTCAGCATTGACTACAGCGACATAGCAATTCTCAAGGAAGACTAGGTCCAATGTGCCAGAATTGCCGTCTCCACTCCTTTGGGAAAAATCACCATTGCGTCTGCATATATACCCCCACAACATAGAGTCTCGGAAGGCCAGTTCGACCTCCTGCTGAGTGATATGGGCGACAAATTCATCATCGCAGGAGACCTTAATGCCAAGCATCCTTGGTGGGGCTCGAGAGTGAGTAACCCCAAAGGTACTGCATTATTCAAATGCATACAGCGCAGAGCCTATAACTGCCATTCAACTGGAGAGCCAACGTATTGGCCCACAGACCCCCAACGGCTGCCGGACCTTCTCGACTTCGCCATCTCCCATGGAATCCATCCGGACTCCATAGCCTGCTCGGCAAATAAAGATCTCTTCTCCGATCACAGTGCGGTGGAACTCCACATTAACACCCCTGTAGAGAAGAAAGTCACCCGACTCAGGATGATCAGACCTCGCACCAACATCGAGAGCTACTCCGAGTGGATGGAGAACGCCCTTGAGAGCACACAGCCAGACCTTAGCACGGGTGCTGGTATCGATCAGGCTGTTGTGAATCTCACTCAAGAGATGCACAACGCTGCCTTAATTGCAACTCCGAGGGCTCCATGCAACAACAGGAAGTTGCAAAGGCACTTACACCTGTGGTCTCCTGAAGTGGCTCCACTTCTCAATGAGAAGAGACGACGGAGAAGGATTTGGTTCCGAAACAGGTACCCCACCGATAAAGCAGCCTTCAATCGGGCAACCAAACAACTCAAGAAGCTGCTGCAGAGGTTGCGGACTTGCGCATTCGAAGAGTACCTGCGACAGGTCGAGCCTGGGGACCCCCAACACAATTTGTGGAACTTAACCCGCCACTTAAAGCGTCCCAAGCAAAGGGTCGCCCAAATACGAAAATCCGACGGTGGTTGGTGTCGTTCGGATCAGGAAAGGGCCGATGCATTTGCTGCTCACCTTGAAGCAGCCTTCAAGCCATTCAACACGTGCTCGGAAGAGGATAGAGCAGAAACGGAGTTCGTACTGGCCCTACCACCCACGGACCTCAGCCAGATGGAGCCTGTCTCGGAGGAGGAGGTCATGGAGGAGGTGTCAGGCCTCAACGCCAAGAAATCTCCGGGTGCAGACGGGATAGAGGCACTCGCGGTCAAGCTCCTCCCACCTTCAGGCATAAGGAGGCTCACGAGGATTTATAATGCGTGCCTAGAGAGTGGACACTTCCCCACTTGCTGGAAACAGGCGGAGGTCATCCTGATCCCTAAGCCTGGAAAGCCTGAAACTGATCTCGCCTCATATAGGCCGATTAGTTTACTGTCTGTAATCTCCAAAATACTCGAGAGAGTATTTTTGCGCAGATTGCAGACAGTACTGGACGAGGCTGGTTTGATCCCAGATCACCAGTTTGGTTTCAGGCGCTCCCACTCCACCCCCGAGCAATGCCACAGGATCGTGGCAAAAATCCTGGACAGCCTCGAAAGAAAACAGTACTGCTGTGCTGTTTTCCTGGATATCAAGCAGGCGTTTGACAGGGTCTGGCACCCTGGTCTAAAAGCGAAGATCAAGAGGAACCTGCCACAACAGTATTACGATTTCCTCAACTCGTACTTGACCGACAGGAAGTTCAGGGTCAGAAGCGGAGATGCAACATCGGAGTACAGGCCCATTGAAGCTGGAGTTCCGCAGGGCAGTGTACTTGGCCCCATCCTGTACACCATGTACACAGCCGACATGCCTGTCGCTGAAGAGAAGGGGCCTTCTAGTGGCTACATATGCCGACGACACGGCATTTCTGGCTTCTTCAATCTTGCCAGAGGAGGCTTCTGCACGACTCCAACGCCAGCTGGACATCCTTGACCCGTGGCTTCGAAGGTGGAACATCGCCGTCAACCATGAGAAGTCAGGCCAAACGACGTTTACTATGAGGAGAGGCGACTGTCCTGGAGTCAGTCTCGGAGGCACCCCAATTCCAGCCAGCCCTACACCCAAATATCTGGGTATGACCCTGGATAGAAGGCTCACCTGGAGAACTCACTTGCTGCGCAAACGGACGCAAATCCGGATTAAGCTGCGTCAGCTCAACTGGCTCATTGGACGGAGGTCCAGGCTGAAGCAAAGGGTCAAGCTTCTCATATATAAGGCCATTGTAAAGCCAGTCTGGACCTATGGTATCCAGCTATGGGGGACGGCATGTCTAAGCAGCCAAAATATCATCCAGATCGCCCAAAACAAAGCTTTAAGAACAATAACCGGAGCTCACCTGTACCACGACAACGCAACAATCCACGCCCAACTGGGAGTCCCATCCGTGAGAGCAGAAGTTCAGCGATTCGCCAACAAATACCTGGAGAGGCTGGATCGACATCCCAACCCTGAGGCCATGAACCTGTTAGACAACAGCTACACCACTAGGAGGCTGAAACGGACTCACCCACTGGACCTTTGCCACTCGAACGAACGAGACTGAGCTGCATTTCTAGACTTATCCACGCCAACTAAAGGTCCCAACATAAAATTTTAATTAAACGTCAAGGCTTAAACAAAAAAAAAGGTATCATTAAAAATTTAATTATTGTCCATAGTTCCGGACAGATTTTAAATGTAACTATTAAATGATTGATAAAAAAAAAAAAAAAACTCCCGTAGTTTTTCGTTTTGCTCTTGCTACCGCTCTCGCTTTTTTCCAGAGCGGGAGCAGAACCGTAGCAGAAAAAAGAAAATTGTCTGCTCTGCTCTGCACCGAGCTACGAAAAGTTTAAAACTATAGCTATAGCAATAGCAGAACAAAATATTCTGTGCTCCTCGTAGCCGTAGCCAAAAATCTAAAGCGAGAGCAGAGCAGAGCCAAAAATATTTTTCCATGTGCTACTGCTCTAGATTGATTTTGTTTTTTTTTTCAATTTTTCTGTGTGTGGGTAAATATTCTTACAAGGGTAAAGAAAGTGGGTAAGGAAAAAAGGAGGTAAAGAAAAATTGAGAAAAAAAAAACAAAAACAAAACTAAGCTAGAGCAGTAGCACTCTTGGAAAAAATGACAGCGGTAGCAATAGCACAGCAATATTTCAATGTATCTCGCTGCTACGGAGTAGTAAATGCAACTGGTTTATCCTTCCCTGGTTTATGCCCTGGTTTATCCTTCCATCACCCGAACCATTCCAAAAACAAACTGTTTAGCTCAGCTGACCGTAACGAATCTGCCTTAATAACATTATCGGCCACAGGATAAGTGACGTTGCAATATCGCGTCTCTACATAAAAACGTACATGATGGATTTATTTGTTTATAGTACATAATACAATATATACATTGTACGTAATTCTTTTGAACAAAAAAATTGAATTATTTTAGATTAAAAATATATTTTAAAAAAATTATACATTCATGTATATTTTAGTTAAGTGTTTAAGTCAAAAGTAGTTATATAGATATATTTTTCCTTTTTTAGCAGGCTCTTTTTAAGTTTCTAACTAAGATTGATTAAATAGCGACATTTTTTAAATTTATTTTATACTTTTTACTTAAAATTTTGTTTTTAAAGGATACATTTTTGCAAATTTTCATTTATACTAAAATGTGATTTGTACGCAAAACTAAATTGTAGCCATTTCACTTTTACAAATATTTGTTTAGCTTAAACACAATGTATAAATCCATTTTATTCACGCATAATCCTCATCACTACTTTCATCATCGGATGAATCTATTTTTTTTCGCTTATTTTTACACCGAACTTGATAAGCTTTACGGCCACTGGATTTTTTTGGTAAAACAGATGATTTTACGTTATGTTCACCTTTAGCTTCCTAAAAAAATTACTTTTAATATGACATTTTTTTGTAATGCGACGAACTTACACTCTCCTCTCCAGAAACGCTCACAAATTTTATGTTGTTTGTGTTATTTATATTTAAAGATGAAACAACGGCACTTTCTTCATTTTGGATTTTTTTTTGTGATTTAGCTTGCGATGTACTTTCTCCAAAAGATTTTTCATTAATAGATTTTTCGAGTGAATCATCCAAATCGGATTCTGCATCTTCTGGATCAAGTTTTAACATAAGCTGCTTAAACTAATATAAAAAAGGTTAAGAATATTTATAATATATTTTAAACATTTTTAACTTACATCGAGGTACTTTACGACGAGGTCTAGCTTTTCTGCACCGGTTAGACCCCGAGCTAAACAATTTTGCTCTGTGCTTATAATTTGTTGAGACATTTGTTTTTTTATTACATCTATGGTCGTTTTAGGATTAAAATCAGCAACACTTCTTCGTGTTACGGCTTTCTCATAAATCTTTTGTTCAGACGGAGAATATCTTGAAATTTTACTGTCTGTAAGACCATACATTTCTTTTAAATGATCCTTCAATATTAACAGTAGCATACATGCTTGCGCAGATGTTATACACATTTTTATTTCAGTCATGTCATCGGGGAGGCGATTAAATAGAAGCTGTGGGTCTTCTACATCATCGTCATCCTCTAATACATCTCCCTCCTTGTCAGTTGGTATAAGGTGTTCTTTAAATGTAGCTAATAAATGTGTTCCCGCCATTGAAATCAGAAGATCAATTTGATGAATAAGGTACAAAGGTTCATCCTGCACCATATAGGGAAAATATGCTAAATTATCAGCAATATAAAGCATTTGTTGTAGAGATGTTTTTTGATCATCAAATTGTTTGGTAACAGTTTGTACCAATGCTCTTCTTTGTGGTTTGGTGGTCCGAAGTAATGTGTAAAGAAAATCATTCTGTGCAGTTGTGACATGATCTTGCCCCCGTTTTCTTAAAAAAAAAAAATTAATTTTAACATTTTGTCAGATTTACTTTTACTTACGTGTACCCGCGAATAATTTCGGACTTTCCTTTGCTGTTTATTTGTAATATTTGCTGAAGTTTAAAACACAATTGTAATCCCAATTGCACTTTCATATTTACGAATCCCGAATACGTTTTGTCTATGTCTTTCAATAATGCATCGGCTCGATGGGCTGACTATTAATATATATTACTATTAAATATATTAAATATATATTGAATATCTTTACAAACCTCCAGTTTAGGGTCAGTGCTTAGGCAAATTAAATATGGAACCATTCTAACAGGATGTACTAGTCCCTGCCTAAGAACAATTTGTATTACTTTCACTGCCCATAAACGCACTGCATCATCCCGATTTAAAAAACATTCAAGGATCTCTTCCAAATAAAGTTGAATTATTCGGCTTGCCATTCCAGAGGAAACATCGTTCATTTCTTTAAGATCTTCGTGTTTTGACTGCTTCTCCCCTAAAAATTATGTTATTTAATTGGTTTGCGTTTTTTTTTATACTTACATTCTTTTTCTTTGTTGTGCATAAACATTTCTGATTCTGTTAAATATATCCAAATATTTCGCATGCAAATAATTTTGAATCCAGAATCATTTATGTTGGAACTTAATATATCACAGTACAATCTTTTAAGTTTAGTCCTTGTTAAATAGTCATCATTCAAAACACAAAAAGATCCCAATGAAATTAATGCTTGCTTGCGAATTTCTTGATTTCCACAAATACAGAAGAACATTAAACATTCAAAAACATCATCACATATCGTCGGTGGAAGCCCATCATTTATTTCACCTACAAAAAAATTATTGAATTTATTTAAGAGGAATAAAATTTTACTTACCCAATGCCATTGGGGATTTAAAATCAAAGTATCGCATTAAAATTCCAATAGTAAATAGACTTCGTCGAAAACTTGGCGTGTAGATATTGTCAACATTATTCTTTTTTTGAACCACCTGACATCGAGCTAAATCCAGTACCCGATAAAATCTATTTAAATTAAAATAATATGGTTAAATATAAGATATAATAGTTTTAATCTTCGTTTAATTTTTTAGCCAATCAACCACACCAAAATTTGCCCTTTATTTAGTTCCCAAAACTAGAGATATCTATGAAAGGATCCAGATTTCCAAAGATTGAAGTGGTAAAGTCTGTATCGGAGGCACTGTATGGAGCAGGCACACTTTTTTTTCCTATCCGAGGTTCGCGCACTAGTCATGCGATAGTGCCTTATAAATATGATTAGTATATGTATGTATATTGATATTTCCAGACATTTCCTAGAGTCCAGACTACCATACAGACGGTAATCATCTCTTCCATCCACACTTTAACTAACCCTTAAACACAGATTATACAATACATAGGTGGGACATCAGAGCCCAAAACGGTCAACTTTTTTTTTGTCGAGTTGTTGGTGAAAATTCTATTTTAAGAACTGTTTACATGTATGAGTCAAAAAATTTTATGCCTTTGTATGTATGTATCTGTTACTGCTCGCACGGCGTAGAAATATTTTGGCTTCCAAATTTCAATTTCTCAATATTTCTGTTTACAATGGGCCGATATGGCAGTATAACAAATAGTACTTTTGTTCAACATCGATCATGTTAGGTTGGTAGCCTAATGCATAGAGTAGTTGATATGAGCATGAGTTGAGTTGATATGAGCATGTCCGTCTGTCCGTCCGTCCGTCTGTCCGTCTGTCCGTCTGTCTGTCTGTCTGTCTGTCTGATTCTACGCGAACTAGTCTCTCAGTTTTAAAGCTATCGTCTTAAAACTTTTCACACACCCTTCTTTCCTTTGCACGCAGTATATAAGTCGGAACGGCCGGGATCGGCCGACTATATCTTATAGCTGCCATATAACTGATTGATCGGAAATGGTATAACTTTGGTGATCTTCAAAAATACAAAAGTTGGGTCATTTCCGATTGTATGATGTAAAAATAATAATAAAGTGAATATAAAAAAGACAAAAAAAAAATAATAAAAGTAAATTAAATAATAATAAAAAATTATAAGTAAATATTATAAATATTATTATAAAAATAATCATAAAACTAAGTTTCACTTTTTAAAAATTGAAACAACCTCCACTCATAAAATAGAACCCTGGACCCCAAGGGTAAGGAGCACGCGCTTCCCGTCTAGGCTACCCTCCAAGTTGATTTAATAATACTTAAAGTTGGTTTTGAAGTAAAAGAATCCATAGAAAAACAGAGCTAAAGAGTAAAGATAGTAGAAGATATTTCTCTCTTTTCTCTCAGACTAGTTCGATGTGAACGTTTAAAACTTTTAACGTTCCAAAGATGTTACGTTCTAAAATAGAATACTCTTTTTCCCTCTTTCATCTGCCAGCCGTTTGTCGTGGAACCCACTATCAAATATTTTAATTTTTACAGCGGGTTCCATTGAAAAACCCTTAAAAATCATTAAAATATGATATAAATATATTTAAAAAAAACAAAAAGTGGATGGCTCGAATCAACTGATTTGAACTCGTTTTACTCTGCACATCAGCCAAGCACTCTACCACTCGGCTATCCCTCATTCGTTGCACGCGAAAATTATGAGATTTTTGATTATGAGAGATTATGATTTGGAAGTGTTAATTGCCGCTAAGTTTTCGAGTTTTTAAATGAGAAAATTTTTCCTAATTCCTAATAATTTATAATAATATAAAATTTATAATAAATTTTCCTAACTTTATAATAAAGAATTCTTTATTATACAAATGAAAAACTACCTCCCTATATATATTATATATATATAAAACAAAACTTGTTCCAATAAAATTTTCCTCCAACTAAAGAAAGTGAGTGAGGAGTGAGACAAAGTGAGGAGAAATTGGAGCAAATGAGAGCTTCTAAAAAATTTTAGATTGAGAACTTATAAACATATATACCTAACACTTATCGTAAATTTCCTAATTTCCTTAGCTTTTAGAACATGGTCATTTGTCATTGACTTATTATATAAGACATTTATATAAACTATATTTCTACATAGATACTTATTTATATCTCATATAAATTAGTCATGTTTTAATCATGAAGTTACATATATGACACCTATAATCGACCCATCCGATGTTAATATAGCCTTGCATTTAAAACCGGATATATATCGCAAAAATTGGACATAGTTGGATGATCCTTATGAGAATATCATAATATAACCAATTAATTACAATAAAAAATTTAAAAAAAAAAGTCCAAAAATTTTATTTAAATACAAGAAAGGAAAGCTAACTTCGGGCGGAGCCGAAGTTGATATACCCTTGCAGCTAAAACGGGATATATATCGCTAAAATCGGATTAAATTGGCCGATCCCTTTGAGAATATCATAATATAAACAATTTATTACAATAAAATTGTTTATATCTTCAAAAAATATCTTTATATCTTCGTCAAAATACCAAAGTTGGTATTTTTACCAAATACCATTTCCGATCGTTCAGTTATATGGCAGCTATAAGATATAGTCGGCTGATCCTTATGAAATTTGGCATGTTGTATTATTTTGCCAAAAATAGCATTCGTACAAATCTGAACTTGGGGAGAATGGGGGAAAGCATACAGGTCAAAGTGTCTGATTGCATTCAACTTGGTGAATGCCAGCATGATTCCTGTCACTGCTTTCTTCAAGCCGACGCACTACCTCCACCTGGTTCTCCCTGGATTGTCGCTTGACAGCCGTTGTGTGGCAAACTAAAGCGCGCGACGAGAGTCATAACTCTACAAACTAGGTTTTGGCGTAGGACTTGAAATCCACCCATGTAAAACACAATTTCAGTGAAGGAAGCAAGAGAAGCCTCGGAAAGGAACCGACGTTGACGACCATAGCAAGCGTAAAAAGGACAATGATTTGAGAGTATGCACCTGGAACGTGCGAACATTGTACAGACCTGGTGCTGCTCGACAACTAGCAGATACCCTCAACAAATGTAGGGCTGACATCACTGCTATCCAGGAAATGCGATGGATAGGACAAGGCTGCATAAAGAAGAACTGTGACATTTACTACAGCTGCCATCCAGAATGGCATGAATTTGGTTGTGGTTTCGTTGTAGGTGCCAGGCTGCGGCGCCGAGTCTCTCACTTTCGGCCAACAAACGAGAGAATTGCAACGATCCGAATTACTGCCAAATTCTTTAACATCAGCCTGATATGCGCACATGCCCCAACGGAGGAAAAGGATGATGCCACCAAGGACGCTTTCTACGCGGAGCTCAACCGAGCTTATGGCCGCTGTCCTTCCCATGACATTAAAATTCTCCTCGGGGATTTTAATGCCAAGATAGGACGAGAAGACATCTTTGGTGCCACCGTCGGGCGATTTAGTCTACATGAGACCACCTCGAGCAATGGTCTCAGATTAATAGGCTTTGCAGCTGCGCATAATATGGTAGTTCGTAGTACTGGATTCCGTCATTTGGACATCCATAAAGCATCTTGGCTCTCTCCCGATCAACTGACCAGAAATCAGATCGATCATGTTGTGATCGATGCAAGGCACGCATCTAATATACTCGACCATTATCTTGTTGCAGCTAAGATTCGCACACGGCTATGTGTGGCGAAGATTGCACGTCGAAGTGCGTGAAGAAGGCTGGACATCGGAAAGCTGCAATCACAACAGGCGAAGAATTCATTCTCCACTCACGTCTCGGGGCTATTAAGCGGAGCACCTTCAATACCTGAAGACATAAGCGATATGTGGGCGCTCATATCTCACTCCCTGCGAGCTTCGGCAGAAGAAGTGCTTGGATTCCAGCGTCCTCTATCAAGGAATCCATGGTACGATCAGGAGTGTCATGACGCAACAGCTGCAAAGGATGCCGCCTACGGAATAATACTGCAAGCTGGGGCGACACGAGCGATTGTGGATGTCTACAGGTCGAGAAGAAGAGACGAAAAACGCCTTTTCAGACGCAAGAAGAAAGAGCAGGAAAGGCGAGAGTGTGAGAGCACAGAGTGCAGCAGATGCAGAAATGAAGCACGTAACTTCTACCAGAGGGTCAAGCGTCTGACCCAAGGATTTAAGACTGGTACAGTGGCGTGCAGGGACAATGATGGAAATCTTGTCACAGAAACAGAGGTCGTGCTGAGGTTATGGAGGGATCATTTCTCGAGTTTGTTATCTGGCTCAAGCACAGACTCTGAAGACTATGATCCACGAACCCCAATCTATGGCACTGATATTGAAGTGCCAATCCCAAGTCATATCGAAGTCAAGGATGCAATCCAACGGCTTAAAAACAACAAGTCTGCAGGTGCTGACGGCCTGCCGGCAGAATTGTTTAAGGCAGCTGGTCATATGCTGGTAGGGTGCATGCACCAACTAATCAGTAAGATATGGCTTATGGAGAGCATGCCCGAAGATTGGAACCTCAGCAGGATCTGTCCCATCCTGAAGAAGGGTGATGCTACGGTGCGCACCAACTACCGCGGAATTAGTCTTCTTCCAGTTGCATACAAGGTCCTAACGAGCATATTGTGTGAAAGACTGAAACCCCATGCTGAAGCACTGATTGGACCTTATCAGTGCGGGTTCAGGCCTGGCAAGTCCACTGTTGACCAGATTTTCACCTTGCGCCAAATCCTGGAGAAGTCTTACGAAAACCAGATCGACACGTACCATCTCTTCGTCGACTACAAAGCCGCATTTGATAGCCCCCGGCGAGATCGCCTATATGCCGCCATGTCTGAGCTTGGTATACCAGCAAAGCTGACTAGACTTTGCAGAATGACATTGAGCAACACCATCAGCTCTGTCAAGGTAGGAAGTGGCCAATCCGAAACCTTTACTACCAAGTGTGGCCTCAGACAAGGTGACTCGCTGTCTTGTATATTCTTCAATATTTTAATGGAGAGTATTATAAGAAAGGCTGGTGTACATCGGTCGGGCACGATATTAACCAACAGATGTGTCCAGCTCCTTGGTTACGCTGATGATATTGATATCATTGGCCGCACCAAGCGTGATGTCACAGGAGCCTTCGGGGCTATTGAAAAGGAATCAGCAAAAGTAGGACTAGCAGTGAATATGGAGAAAACTAAGTTTATGGTGTGCTCTAGCAGAGAATCGCGGCGTCTTGATTCTCAGCTGACTGCAGAAAATTATAGCTTTGGGTCCGTCAAGGAGTTTATCTACCTAGGCACTGCTATAACAAGCACAAATGATGTCAGTCTGGAGATTAAGCGGAGAATAACACTTGCCAACAGGTGTTACTTTGGGCTCAGTAGGCAGTTTAATAGTAGAGCTCTCTCTCGACGCACAAAAATCACACTCTACAAGACGCTCATACTTCCAGTACTCCTATATGGTGCGGAGTGCTGGACAGTGACGCAGTCAGATACAGCTGCTCTTGGAGTGTTCGAGTGGAAAATTCTTCGTAAAATCTTTGGCTCAATCTGCGTGGACGATGTGTATCGCATCAGATACAACCACGAGTTGTATGAGCTGTACGGTGATGTTGACGTAGCCAGTCGAGTGAAATCTCAAAGACTTCGCTGGCTGGGCCATGTTGCCCGTATGGATAAACATGCTCCGGCTCGTAAGGTGTTTGATGCGGTGATTGTTGGGACACGAAGGAGAGGACGACCCCGAACACGTTGGCAAGACCATGTGAAGGAAACCCTATCCACACTTGGTGTTACCAACTGGCGAAGGCACGCTCAGGACAGAGTCGCGTGGAGGCACATTGCGCTTCAGGCCGAGACCCGATAAAAGGGTTGTCATGGCCATATAATAATAAATCTGAACTCTGTAACTCTAAAAACACCAAAGTTATACCATTTCCGATCAATCCCGGCCGTTCCGACTTATATACTGCGTTCAAAGGAATGAAGGGTGTGTGCAAAGTTTCAAGACGATAGCTTTAAAACTGAGAGACTAGTTCTCGTAGAAACAGACTGACAGACGGACATGCTCATATCAACTCAGGAGCTGATCCTGATCAAGAATATATATACTTTATAGGGTTGGAGATGTCTCCTTCACGGTGTTGCACACTTTTGGACAAAATTATAAAAAACGGTGTGAAAAAAGAAGAAATTTTTGCCTCCTAGATTTTGCCGGTACTCTGACGACGAAAATTATGGCTATCAAATGGAATGGCGTTGCCGGATCAAAAAAAATAAACAGCTGATTTTGGGGTGTAAAAAGAATTCATTTGATTTCTTTTGGTAGCCAAAACATGGAGAGAAAATTGAGAGAAAAAAATTGTATGGCCAAAAAATTTTCGGCCCGCGAGGATAAAGTCAAGCTAATTAGTGCGGTCAAGGCGAAGCCCATAATATGGGATTTGATCCACAAGGAGCATTTTAATTCCATAAAATGGCATTGAAATGATTTGTGATTGATTTTGATTTTGACCCAGTTTTCGTTTTCTTAATCAGCTCCTTAGCGGCGAAATACTTAAAGAAAACACCAAAATCCAATCGGTTTGAATTTATTTTTGCTTATTTGTTTTTTGTTTACAAACAACAGCTGTTCAGTATTACCCTTTTCCTTAATTTTTTTGGTCACACTAGCTCGGTAGCCAAATTAAGAGCGATTTCGCTAGCACACGTGTGCAGCGGATTTTCGTCGTCAGAGTACTAGGCTTTATATTTTTAAATATTTCAGCATACATTTAACATTTATTTAGGAATAAGATTAAGTGTTTTAAGTGTAAGTTATTAAGTGATTAAGCAGTAACTTGTTATGTGTACATATATTTTTATTAATCATTAAAAATTAATATACTGAGATAGGAAAAAGGTATATTCTAGTCGACATCACTTAAAACGCTGATTGCTTTTAAGTTTTTGTTGTTTTGCATGTCGATTGTCCCTGCATACCCTACCGATGGATGCTTTTCAGGGCAGACACAAAACTTTACTTAGACTTTCAGTCAGTTTTTATTGATTTTTTAAATTTAATTTTTGTTTAAGTGAAGTTATTTTCTTATTTAGTCAACTTTTTTTTAAAAATAAAAATTTAAAAAAGGGTACTAACTAGGTCTGCATGAATATCAAAAAAACGACATTCAAATGGACAATCTTGAAAATGAATTGAGTGAGATAGAATGCTGAGACGAAAATTAATGAATTTTCAGGTGTCACTCGCACAACATTCGGTAGATGAAAACCAAATTGAATGAGTGAGAGTTACAGATCGCATTCGAATTCTTTCGAATGCATTCTAGAATGTTCCATAAACATTTTTCCAACAAAATTTTTTCGCTAAAAAAAATTTGTGAAATAATTGAATTTTAAAAAACTAAACAAAAAACACCAAGAAAATAATAATAACGGTTAAAAACCATAAGTATAACATAATTATTTATACATTCGAGAAAAAAGCATTTTCATTATAATTTACCCTTAAGCCAACTCCCTCATTATTAAACAAGAAAAGAAAGCTAACTTCGGGCGTTAAAACCGGATATATATCGCAAACATGGGATATGGTTGGCCGATCCTTATGAGAATATCATAATAAAACCAAAACAATACAATTTCAAAGAAAGAGAATGCCTATGAGTTCGAATGCTCTCTTACTACCTCACTCAATTCGTTGTGTCTCTTGCACTCATTCATTAAATTCCTATTGAGGCAATAAGAATGTATTCCTGCAGACCTCTAGTACTAACATATTCCATGTAACTGTTGAACTCTCTAACTCTAAAAACACCAAAGTTATACCATTTCCGATTAATCATTTATATGGCAGCTATAAGATATAGTATTTATAATTCACATAATGTGAATGCTTAACACGCATACATTCAAAGAACAATCGCGCTCCTTTCAGAGACTGAAAAACAGAAAGGTTTCAATGAGAATATGAGCGTAAGATGAACGAAAGATGAGCGTAAGAAAGAGAGTAAGATCTCGCTCTGGGGCCTGCTGGGGCAAGAAATTTTTGCATCCATTTTTATCGTATGAAATGGGTTGTCTATATGCTATATGGTTAGTGGTATAATATAGTCGAGAACCTCGACTATAGCGGTCCTTCCTGTTTTGACTTTACGATGTAGAAACCCTCCTTAAGGGGTTACGCCACCCTGACCGAGTGGAAACGGGACGGTTTTTCAGGAATTTCTTATGACTAAACTAGTTGAGATAGGATTTTTCCACTTTTATTTATATTCAATAAAACTAATGAGCTTTATTAATTCTAAAAAAAACTTGTTTTCAATTCAAAATGGCGGAGATATGAACATCGGCGATGATCGGTTTTTCCAGAGTGCTCCTTGATGGTGGGCATGATTCACGTGTCAATTTTCATCAGAAACAAGTAAACAAAATTTTTTTTTAAAAAGTGATAAATTTGGAACAGAGTGACGTAGCCGTTTTAGAAAAAAAAAAAATTACGCAAATGAGAGCACTTCAAAAATTTACTCCATTTTTTTGGCGAAAAATTTTGTACTAAAAATTGCATAAAAAAATTTCTATCCATTGGATCGAAAAAATCCTACGTCACTCTGTGGAAAATCTATGTAAGAGGATGCGTTTAAATTTTCAAGTCAATCGGTTGAAAAGTTTTTGCGTTATCATGCCCACCGTCTTGAAAAAAGTGGTTTCGAGAAAAACGCAAAAGAAGAATAAAAAGTGTATTAGTGCCCTCCTGCCGCGCCGACTTCAAATGAACATAACTTCCATAATTATCAAGATATTGTCTTAAAATACGCGTGAGAATATAGTCTTTTAAATTAAGTAAAAAACAAAAAATCGTTTTTTTGAAAATTTCAGGGTGGCGTAACCCCTTAAATGAACTATTGTTATCAATAAAAAACAAGAAAGGAAAGCTAACTTTGGGGTGGAACCGAAGTTGATATACCCTTGCAGTTAAAACCGGATATATATCGCAAACATTGGATTAAATTGGCCGATCCTTATGAGAATATCATAACATAACAAATTTATTACAATAAGAAATCTAAAAAAAGAAGTCCCAAGCTTCTATCTTCAAGAACACCAAAGTTGGTATTTTTACCAAATATCATTTCCGATCGTTCAGTTATATGTAAGCTATAAGATATAGTCGGCCGATTGTTAAGAAATTTAGTATGTGGGATCAACTGGCCAAAAATAGAATCCGTACAAAGTTATATGTTTCTATCTTCAAAAAATACAATAGATGGGTCATTTTCGATTGTTAAGTTATATGGCAGCTATAGGATATAGGCGGCCGATCCTTATAAAAAAATAGCGGGAATACAAAATTCGAACTCTCTAACGGTAAAAAAAAACCGGAGTTATAACATTTCCGATCAGTTATATGGCAGCTACAGGATATAGTCGGCCGATATTGGCCGCTCCGACTTATATACTGCGTGCAAAAGATAGAAGGGTGTGCGCTAAGTTTCAAGACGATAGCTTAAAAACTGAAAGACTAGTTCGCGTAGAAACGGACAGGCAGACGGACAGATAGACAGACAGACGGACACACAGACAGACGGACATGCTTATATCAACTCAGGAGGTGATCCTGATCAAGAATATATGTATATACTTTATAGGGTCGGAGATGTCTCCTTCACTGCGTTGCACACTTTTGGAAAAAATTATAATACCCTCTGCAAGGGTATAAAAAAATATATACAATATCTTCTTGGGGGTATAAAACACACAACAATACTTACTTTTGAAAACAATCTCGAATCAGTTTAAAGTTCTGGGTTATTTTATTCACAAGAGCTCCTAAGCAGGACACGCAACTAGTAACTTCAGCTTGGTTACGCGAAACCACCAGTAACATCAAATGTTCCTCCAGAGAAGCCAAAAAAGATTCACTAGCATTGTTAACAAGAGGGACTACTTTTTCAAGTATATCTGCAACCGCACAAATAAATTTCGCAGCAGTCGCTGAATGACACTTTATATTCAGATAAGGCTCTATAGTCATAGCATGTCGAACAAGCAATTGCGGTCGAACTTTTGCTAGTAAATGGAGTGTGGTTACACAGCCAAGCATTCTTGCATTATCAGTATCTTCCAGTTCTATTAATCGATCAACAAGCCCGTCAGCCAATTGCTGACAGGCTAGCATAATTTCCGGCGCGGGCTCAGTATTTTTCTTTACAGGTTCATTTACGCTCCCATCAGATTTTAACATATTTTCTTTTGGTTTGAAAATCTGTAAAAAAGGATAAATAAAAAAATCAATTTCCTTTTAAATATAATTATATACCTAATAAGATGGCCAAATTCCGTTAAAGGAAAAAGTTTTAAATTTTTTCTTTTAGAAAAATTCAAAGTGACAATTATTTGGAATAATTCTTTCCTATATAAAAGCAAATAAACCAAATATAAATAAATAAATAATTATAAATTCTCTGTTCGTATATTTGAGGCATAAACTTTTAAGGGGTTATATATGTCGGAGAGGATACAAGTCAGTCCCTTGTTAGACCGAGACTATGGTGACCATAGGTAGTGGTAGGCTATACCAGTTCTGGTATGATGGGGACTCAGTTTGCGAACTGAGGCCGTGTGTGGCTTCGTTGTGTTGCTGGATCTGGTCTCTCTATTTTTCACTCGTTACTGCTATTCGTTCCGAGCTTTAGCGAGCGTTCTGTTTTTAACTGGGTGCTGAGGACTGTTGAGTAAGTGGCGACTATGAGCAACAAAGGCAACGAAGACTCGCAACACCATCCAGGACTTGAAATGGAGGAGCAGCAAGCTAGCGATCAGGCGACTGATGCGGGAGTTACAACAGACTAGCGAGATTTTCCTGCCGAAATATAATCCGGACGTTGTTGGTATGGATGCCACGCATTGGTGCGCTACGATCGACATCATCTTACGAGAAAAACCATTAAGTGACAGCGCTCTTATATTAGCGTTAAGTAAAGCTTTGGAAGGCACAGCGGCGCAATGGTTATCTCAAATATGTTACCTGGGAATAACTTGGCAACAGTTCCGGCAATTATTTGAGCAGCGATTCGAGACTTCAGAGACGCCAGCCGCCGTCATTTTAAACCTTCTGAATAGCCGTCCAAGCAACGGTGAAAGCCTGCCTGTTTTCGCAAGTCGCAGTGTGACGTCACTGTGCACAAAACTGCGTAATTTGAATCCTGAACAAATATCCATCGCGCTGGTTCTTGGGCACATGGCTAAATTCGATCGGCGTTTGCAGCGAATGATACACACAACGCAGGTTAACAATCGACGTGAACTGCAAGCGGAGCTGCAAGCATTCTCAGCGCTACGGGAGCATCCAAATTCAACAAACTGGGAACCAGAGACGAAGCGAGCTAAATCTGCGGAAATCAAATGTTATCAGTGTGGAAAACTAGGCCACAAAAAGCAAGACTGTAGATCTGGATCTCAGGGTTCGACAAATGGAAAGGAAACGTGTTACAGATGTCAGGAGCCGGGACACATAGCCACAAATTGTCAAAAAAAAGTACAGAATGCTGAATTGGGGGTGAGAACGGAAAAAAGAGTGGAGCTATGCGCTATAGTGGAGCCTCAATCGAGTATGCTGGTCAATGGTGAGAGATTTCCAATTACATTTGATTCGGGAGCTGAGTGCTCATTAATTAAGGAAAGCGTTTCTAATAAGTTAGTTGGTAAGAGAATTCATAACGTTATTTCTTTAAAGGGGATAGGTAATGCCAATACCTACAGTACAGCACAAGTCGAATCAAACATCGTGATTGATGGCAACTCCTTGGTTGTTTTGTTTCATTTAGTACCAGACGAATGTATGAAAAATAACATTGTAATCGGCAGAGAAATATTGGCTCAAGGGTTTTTAGTAGAAGTCTCCTATGATAATTTTAAAGTTGTTCAAACTAAAGTTTGAAACATTTGTGAAACCATTCAGCCTACTAATTTTGACAAAATTGAAACGGAAATGGTCGAAAATGAAAAAGAAACTTTAATATCATTGCTAAAGCAACATTTTCTATCTTTTATCGAAGGCACACCGCAAAGTCGTGTGAATAATGGGGAAATGCATATTCGTTTAATTGACTCGACTAAGACTGTGCAAAGGCGACCATACAGATTTAGCCCAAGCGAACGGGAGTTAGTACGTGCTAAAATTAAAGAATTGATCGAATATAAAGTTATCAGACCTAGTAACTCACCATTTGCGAGTCCTGCATTGTTAGTAAAGAAGAAAGACGGTTCAGCAAGACTTTGCGTTGATTACAGGGAATTAAATAGAAATACTGTAGCTGATAAGTTTCCATTACCTTTAATATCAGATCAAATAGCTAGACTTACGGGAGCCAAATATTTTACTTCTCTTGACATGGGTATTATCAGATTTCAATGCATTCTGAATCAATCGAATATACTGCTTTTGTTACCCCTGATGGACAATACGAATTTCTTGCGATGCCTTTTGGACTAAAAAACGCACCTTCAGTGTTTTAGAGAGCTGTATTAAGGGCGCTTGGCAGTCTTGCTCATTCGTTTGTAATTGATTATATGGATGATTTATTAATTGTTTCAGAAACGAAGGAAGAAGCGTATGAACGTTTGAAACTTGTATTAGACGTTTTAGTGAATGCAGGATTTTCTTTTAACATTTCAAAGTGCTTTATCATGAGAACTACTGTGCGCTATTTGGGCTATGAGATACAAGCAGGGGAGATACGTCCAAATTCTAATAAAATAGAATCACTAGTGGCGTTGCCCCCAGCAAAGTCAGTCGCTTCTCTAAGACAGTTCATTGGGTTAGCGTCATACTTTCGCCAATTCATTCCGGGGTTTTCTCAGCTGATGAAGCCTTTATATTTTCTCACATCTGAAAAGACTAGTTTTGATTGGCAAACGCAACACGAAGAAATTCGCAGTAAAATCATAACTGTATTAACAAATAAACCTGTCTTGATTATTTTTGACCCTCAATTTCCCATAGAACTGCATACCGACGCCAGCTCTATCGGGTATGGTGCTATCCTTCTGCACCGCATAAACTCTAAGCCCCATGTGGTTGAATACTTTAGCAGAGCAACTAGCCCCTGTGAGTCCAGATATACATCATATGAATTGGAAACGTTGGCTGTCGTGAATGCTGTAAAACATTTTCGTCACTATCTGCATGGGAGAAAATTCGTAATTTTTACTGACTGAAACTCAATAAAATCTTCTCGAAATAAAGTGGGAGTCTCTACAAACATTTGAATTCGAAATTGAATACAGGGAAGGTAAACGTATGGCACACGTCGACTTTCTATCCAGGAACCCGGTGTGTCAAAAGAATAAGAATAAAAAGAATAATCAAATAAAATAGAAGAAAAACGAATTGACTTAACAGAAATATCAGAGAACTGGATAATGGTAGAACAACAAAAGGATCCAGAAATATCAGAAATCCTAACTAAGTTGAAGAATGACGATTTACCACTGGCATTAGTTGCCACTTATGAAATTAGATCAAATGTCTTGTAAAGAAAGATTCAAAGAAATTCAATACAAAAAATACAATTACATCTAATTAGAACGGGCGCAAGTCGATCCAATGGTCAATTTGAAAGAGTCATGAGTACCCTGAAGAATCTTTTGACGGCTGTTGAGACAAGCTCTAGATCGTGGCAGGATGCACTAGGGGATGTGCAGTTAGCTCTTAACTGCATAGTTAATCGTAGCACTAAGTGTAGTACTTTAGAACTTTTGATTGGTAATGTTGGGCGACCACTAGGGTTGATACCTATTAGTGATACCGAAGATGAAATTGACAAGAAACAATCAAGGGAGTTCGCTGCTAAGAACATGGAGGAGGCCGCTAGATATGAGAAGGCAAAATTTGATAAAAATGTGGCTAAAGTAATAAGGTTCTGTGTGGGGGACTTTGTGCTGCTTAAAAACAGCGAGAGACAACAAACAAAACTATCCTAAGTTCAGAGGACCCTTTTTGGTGGTCGAGGTATTGGAGGGAGATCGATACGTTTTAAAGTCCACACAGAACAATAGGCGTTACAAGTACCCACACGAAAGTTTGCGAAAGTTACCGCATGTGCAAATTCCAGAAGAGCTTGATATAAATTACAAAGAACAAAGCCATTTGGAAAAGCCTGTTGAAAAAGAGAATTCGTGAAGCCATGTGATTGGCGATGAACGAGAGTTGCTTTAGAAATGTGTTTGATGAATTCGTGAAGCCAAGTGTTGGGCGATGGACGAGTGATGTGTTTGATGTCTTCGTGAAGCCAAGATATGGGCGATGGACGAGTAATATGATTAATGAATTTGTAAAGCCATGTGTTTGGCGAAGAATTTAAAAGTTGGCTTGTAAAAGTTAAGTTAAGTTAAGGAAACATCATACGAATTTGAGATTATGTGGTTAAGTTTTTGGAAGCAAATAAAAATTATAAAGTGGAATGAAATTCAGATGTTTATTATAGACACGAGGACGTGTATATGTCAGGATGGCCGTGTCGGAGAGGAGACAAGTCAGTCTCTTGTTAGACCAAGACTATGGTGTGACCATAGGTAGTGGTAGGCTATACCAGTTCTGGTATGATGGGGACTCAGTTTGCGAACTGAGGCCGTGTGTGGCTTCATTGTGTTGCTGGATCTGGTCTCTCTATTTTTCACTCATTACTGCTATTCGTTCCGAGCTTTAGCGGGCGTTCTGTTTTTAACGTGGTGCTGAGGACTGTTGAGTAAGTGGCGACTATGAGCAACAAAGGCAACGAAGACTCGCAACACCATCCAGGACTTGAAATGGAGGAGCAGCAAGCTAGCGATCAGGCGACTGATGTGGGCCGGCGTGGAGAAAGAAGACTGCAATTCTCCGACATATACCTTTTTTATTTTCAAAAAATCGAAATTTTTTTTATTGCTTTATCTTGAAGAACAACTCCTTGAGAACATTTTCCCAAATTTTCATAGAGATTGGAGCAGTAGAAAAAAAGTTACAGCGCTCCTAACCGCGCGCCTTTGAACTGAACTTGAAACTTTAAACGCGAATATCTCGAAATGGTGTTTCTTGAAAAATGACTTTGCGGTGACATGGATTGGCGGAAAACTACTGAACCGATTTACTTCAATTTTTTTTAAATGTTCGTAATGAAATTCTTCTGTGCTTGAACGATCGACTTTTCACGCACAAACTTTTTTTTCGCCGAAATGAATTTTTTAGCATAAAACGTTCCCGTATGCATAAAAAAAAAAAAAAAATTTTAAATCGATCGTTCAAGCACTAAACTAATGAAATTTTTTTACTTTTATGGTTTCAGTTGACCTGTTCGACCTAGGGAACTGTCACCGCAAGGCTCTAAAAAAAAGCCTCTAAGGGAAACAGCCACCCCCCTCCCACCAAATTTTGCACAAATATTGTTCATAAAGTGTACTATCAAAAAATTAAAACATCCGTGTAATTAAATAATTGCTACATATCTAAAAAAAATCCGAACTTTCCTATTTTTCGACAAAGAAGGTATATAACCCCTTAAGGCATACTGAACTGTTCAATCCAAAATTAAAAAACAAAAAAAAACTCAATTAGAAAACTCAATTTTGTTGCTCAATTAGATTTTTTTCTACTTTTTGTGTACAAAATGTAATTGCGTGGACATGTTGAAATATATTAATTTGTGTTTTAATTTTTCAATTCTCCATCAAACTGATTTGACTGGCAAAATAACTAAACGGGTTATTTAAGAAAAAACGTCAAAAGGATTGAATAATTAAATGGGATAATAAACTAATTTTAGTTTCGGTAAAAAAAAAATGAAACGATTTCATATGGCACCCACAAAGTATTTAAGGTATGAGTCATCCTTGCTGTACAAAAATAAAAAAGTCAGAAAGGTATTTTCCGTTTTTTTTATTAGAATATTAGGTTTCACACTCCCTGTCAAAAAAGAGAAAACTTACGCTTAAATTTTGTTATTCCTAATAAAAGAACTTTAGTCCTCTATTCCTTAGCCATTGTAGTTCGACATATGCACAGCACGACCCTTTCAGGGTTTTATGTTCGAACAACAATGGTCTCTAACACATCTACGAGCGCTCGTAGTATAGTCGATGTCCGATTCCATGTTGAGCTCTGGGGCGAGTTTTATGTCAAAATCAATATGGTCTGGGAGCTTGCGTGGATCGGTTGGCCAGTATGTGGGACTTCCAGACGAAACGTCAATATAGTTTATGTCGTGAGACACCATTGGCGTTCCACATTGATATTCGTATAGCCTGCATAGATTATTTAGACTTTTGTGCTACGAGCATCTGTATTACCATGTTCTGGTTTTGAACAAGTGTTTGCATGGTCGTTTTCATTAATAACATAAGCTCCATCATACTTTGTTGGAGGGTAAGCATCATAGTTTCCGTTCTGATATGTGGCTGTTCTGGGGCCTGTCGAGCGCTTTGTGAGTTAGGCTGAATTGGAGTTTCCATTTCAGATCGTCAGGCATCGGCATAGGAGAAGCCGTTGGTGGTGTTTAGGGGACCGAATGAGGTCCGCAGCTCGAAGCTTTGGCGAAGAAAATGTCTGGTGTAGTTTTTGACGCAATGTGCACATGTAGTGGATTTTGGTTGCGCGTTGCGGTTGCTTGACTCATGCGACTCTTCAACTTCTTGTACATCCTCTATAGTTTGCCGTATGGTTGCCTCCGCAGTTTCCACATTTCTTTACGGTACTGTCTTGTTTGTAGTGCAGTGAGAGGAGTTGTGTCCATACTCTTGGCAATTAGTGAATTGCACTGGACCGTTGCGTTTATGTGGCTCATCGACAGTGATTCTCCGATACAAAAGATATTGCAGCTTGTAGATTGGGTGGACTTCGTTCTTCTTCAGCGACCTGCTTTCTGGCTCGAGCTTGACCTGGAAGAGGGGTTGTGACTGTTTTTCTTTATTTAGAATGACAATAACATTTTTGGCGGCGAAGCACTTTTCTTTAAGGGCGGTTTTTATTTCCGCGGCGGTAACATCGGGTTCGATTCCCTTTACCTTACTGCCCTTACTGCTTTTCAGCTGGTACGTGTAATAGTTTTTCTGTTCAATGTCCAGATATTTGGACACGATTCGAAAGTGCTCTTCAGTCTTGGTTTGCACCTTTGTTTCATGGATGTTCCCTTTGATAAGCGGGACAACATGAAAGTTTTCACCGTTCCCGATCAACGCAAATCGGTTGACCAGGGCACTAGAGATTTTCTCCCTACTGGATCTGCCTGGTTCTTCGTCGATTTTCTGAACGCGGTTAATTTTTGTTTTAATTCCTGCCGGATTTTTCTGCGGGCTAAGCTTGCGCCTAATTCGGATGTAGGGCTTTGGCACTTTCCGTAGTTGTTGTTTTTGTACTCGCTGGAGTTGTTGACATTTCGGTACTTTTAGTTGCAGTGTGGGTCGCTGTGGTTGCAGAAATTGTAGCACTTCTGCTTGTTGTTGGTGCGAAATTTGTTTCCTCCATTGGAAGGGGGATTTTACACTGCGAACACCATGGCGTGGGAGTCGGAGTGAGAAGAGCGGTTGAGCAAGACCGTGCCCTTTGGGTTTCAGCGGTCAGTAGAGCCGGGTTCCTCTTAATCGCCAATTTTTCACTTCGGTATCGCGTGTTGAAAAGTAAGAGTAGAAGCCGTTTCTTTGGTTCACTGAACTTCAACGCTCGTTCTTTTTATCGTTGCTCAATAAGCTCATTGCGTGGCCCTTATTTATTTAAAGCAATGCACTAGTTTTGGTTTAGCCCATCAGAACTGTTATAAAAAGCTTGTCTATTGCTTTTAAAATATTTAAAATATTTTAGTTTCTTTTTCGATGGCATTCACAAATAATAAATAAATGTCAGAGCCAATTTTTTTTAAATAATTTTGATTCGATTTAAAAATACATACAGAAAATTATATGTTGCGTGTTAAGGTAAAAAAAAAATGAATACCCTTTATGGTACATTTAAGACAAGTTCATAGTTACCAAATACCTCTAATGCGATAAAAATGTGCGGTCTTCGCACAACAGAACAAAACCATGAAATTTTTCTTTCCCTCTGAGCAGAACCCTTCGTTTCCCTTTGTTTTGGTGTTCGAATGACTGCTCTCAGCTGAGAGTTTCATCATATCCTCATTTAAGGGGTTATATACCTTTTTGAGAGGAAAAATTGAGGGAACTTTGGATTTTTATTTCAGTTATGTAGCAATTATTTTATGACACTGAAGTTATTTTTTATTGATAGAACATGTTTTTATCGAAACAATAAGCGTTTGTTCTTGAAAAAATATAAACAATTTACAAAGTTATGGCAATTCTCTCGGAACCCTCTTTTTATAGCGGCTTGCGGTGACCACGATAGAAGTCCAGCAGGTCAACCAAAATCAAAAAACCAAAAATTTTTTATTAATATAATATTATATCCAGTTCGTAAACGATTCATTTCAAGAATATTTGGTTTTTTCTGCATACAGTAAACATTTTTCCAAAAAAATTATGATTTCAGTTCTAAAAATTTTATTAAAAAATTTTTATCTGCCAAATCAAAATGGACGCAAAAAAATTGAATCGTTCACGAACTCGGCACAATCATTACGAATAATTAAAAAAAAATTGAAGAAGATCGATCAAATAGTTCTTGTGTAATCGTGGTCACAGCGAAGGCACTTTTGGAAAAACACGACTTTGAGATAATCGCATTCAAAGTTGCTGGACGCTGTCCGCATCCATGACGAACCGCGCCACAAAACGCTGTTTTCCTATGGAACTATTATTCGGATCTCCATGAAACTTTGGGAAAATATTCTCTAGGGGATATACTTTAGTATTCAGCAAAAAAAAATTTCTCGTTTTTTTTAAGAAAAAAAAGGTATATAACCCCTTAAAGATAATTTATAAGGAGAGTCCGAGTTAAACTGAAAAAAACAAAGGCTCAGGGTAGACGGTGTTCATACCCTTGCTGAGGGTATTATAATTTTGTCCAAAAGTGTGCAACGCAGTGAAGGAGACATCTCCGACCCTATGAAGTATATATATTCTTTATCAGGATCACCTCCTGAGTTGAGATGAGCATGCCCGTCTGTCTGTCTTGTCTTAATGTCTTAAAATTACAATACGATCGGTGCATAACTTTTTGAATTATCGTGGACACCGACTTAAAAAAAAGATCTTCGAGAAAAACGCGTTTAAAGTTTTGGGCAAGAAAATTGCTACCTGCTCGACGCGCTCAACGATTTTGGAAGGGGCTTGGTGTTTGACGTTATATCTCCGAATGAGTTTAACTCTGAAATTTTGAGACAACATTCTTCAATAGTTGTACATTCGATTTAAAATATAATAAATTTTTTTAAAAATTGTATGCCATATAGCTATATAGGATATAGTCGGATATAAGTGACGCTACTCTGCAAATTGGTTTGGTATACTTCTTTTTCGGTGTCAATGCCTCGACTAGCAACACTATTCGACTACTAATTAATTAATTATTGATTTTCATTTTTTCGCTAGATATTCATTAATTATTTTTTCGTTTTTCGCCAGATATTAAATTAAATATCTTTTATTTCGTTTTTCCACCATAGTAATTTAATTTAATTAATTAATAATTAAAAAACAAGAAAGGAAAGCTAACTTCGGGCGGAGGCGAAGTTGATATACCCTTGCAGCTAAAACAGGATATATATCGCTAAAATCGGATATATTGACCGATTCTTATGGGAATATCATAATATAACCAATAAATTACAAGACAAAATCTAAAAAAAGCCCAAACTTCTATCTTGATGAACCCCAAAGTTGGTATTTTTACCAAATACCATTTCCGATCGTTCAGTTATATGGCAGCTATAAGATATAGTCGGCCGATCCATATGAAACTTGATAAGTCGTATTATTTTTCCAAAAATAGAATTCATAGAAAATCCCACCTTTCTAGCTCGAAAAACACTGAAGTTATGCCATTTCCGATCAATCAGTTATATGGCAGATATAGGATATAGTCGGCTGATCCTTATAAAATTTGGCATGTTGTATTATTTTGCCAAAAATAGCATTCGTACAAAATCTGAACTCTGTAACTCTAAAAACACCAAAGTTATACCATTTCCGATCAATCAGTTATATGGCAGCTATAAGATATAGTCGGCCGTTCCGACTTATATACTGCGTGCAAAAGAAAGAAGGGTGTGTGCAAAGTTTCAAGACGATAGCTTTAAAACTGAGAGACTAGTTTGCGTAGAAACAGACAGACGGACAGACGGACATGCTTATATCAACTCAGGAGGTGATCCTGATCAAGAATATATATACTTTATAGGGTCGGAGATGTCTCCTTCACTGCGTTGCACACTTTTGACCAAAATTATAATACCCTCTGCAAGGGTATAATAATTAAAATAAAAACTATTTTTTTATTATAAAAAATAAATTTTTTTTTTTAAATAAAAATAATAATTTTTGTCGTTGTTATCTGTTTATTTGAAACAAATAAAATCAGAAAATTAATAATAATAAACAGAAAGTAAAAGCCACGACTCTTGACGACTTAAGAAGAAGATTAAATGTCAGAGTAAAAAGCATTTGCCGGTTAGAGGAACGTGTGGAAGCTGTGTCAGTTCCTTTAGTAAAGACCGCAGTGCAGGCTTCAAGTTTTAAATGAGACAATTTTTAAGGCAAATCAGTTGCAAGACCAGATCGAGCAATTAGATGGGGAAGATGAATTTGGAGCCGAGTTAGAAAAATTAGAAATAACGACTAAGTTATTCATTAAATGCTTCTACTGTAGCTGAAGATTCCCCACCATACTTATATACTTATAAAAGGAAAGATCCTATTGCTGGAACTTTGACTAAATAAGCTAGCTTGGGATGAGTCAATTCTACTGCACTTGGAAACAGCGTGGAACAAAATACAAATTGCCTTGTCGCAATTAGAGGACATTTAATTTGCGAGATTCGTGTTTACCGTGCCGATGTAACCGATTCAAATTCATGTCTTTTCTGACGCATCGATGAGAGCCTATGGAGCCTGCGTCTATATTCGTTGCGAATCTGCAGAAGGTTTTAAAGTTTCGTAGTTGACTACAAAGTCCAAAGTAGCGTCGCTCAAGACAAAGACCCCCGTCTTAAGTTCCCCCGTCACCTTCCCGCAGATCTCTGCCGCAATATAAAGCCTCTAATAAAAGTTCCAATCGAACGAAGTGTATTTTGGTCGGATTCAGAAGTAACTCTTCATTGGATTCGTTCCCTTCCAGCGACGTTGTCAACTTTCGTATCGAATAGAGTAGCTGAAATTCAAGAGTGGTCAGATGCTAGCACGTAGCGGCCAACCAATGTACTAACAGAACCCGGTAGATATAGTGTTCAGAGGTGGAGACGTAAAGGAGACTGTAGAATCGATCTGGTTTACAGGTCCATCGTTTTTAAAGGAACCGGAAGATAAGTGTCCGACGAGCTCCAGGTTTAATCACTCACCAGAACTTCTGATGAAAGCAAAAAAGAATGCGGTCGGATTAACCGCAATCGTATCTACCTCAGATTTATTGGAAGTGATAGAAGGATATTCCTCTCACCTAAAACTGCTGCGAGTTTTCGTTTATATGTTCCGCTTTATAAGGAAATCGAAGAGATCAGTAGTGAATTCTGATATTGTTCCCTCACCTGTTGAATATAATAAAGCCTTTAAGAAAATAGTCCAAATAGTCCAAGAGCACGAGTATCAAGATGAAATAGAGAAGATCCGAAAAAATTTAATTGTTGGTCCTAGTCTACAAAAGCAATAACCCCTTTTATATGAATCCTCGGAGGCTGGGCTTACCTTTTCATTGTTTCAGGTCGGTGGGCGACTAGCTAATGCTCCTATATCGTACGATGCCAAGTTACCAGTATTGTTGGCAAAACGCTCTCAATTTGTTCAGAGCTACGTCCGATACTTAAACGAGTCGAATTTTCATGTGGCTCCACGAGTACTTGTGAGTCTTTTGCGACAGCGCATATGGATCGTAAATGCGCAGGAAGTCTGCAGTCAGACAGTACTGTCATGCATACGCTTCTTTAAATACAATCCTTGTCTGATGATTCAAATAATAGGGGATCTACCCTTAGAAAGAATTCGTGCTCTCCACCTATTCTCCATATGTGTTGTTGATTTTTGTGGCCCTATTGATACGACATTGAAAATTCCTAGTGGGCCACCCTATAAGGCAGTTCAATTAGAAGTAGTTTCCGATCTGCAGACCGTCCTGAACTCACGACCACTGGGCGCTCTGAGTCAGGACCCAAGCGACGGCGAGGCGCTTACTCCCGGGCACCTGTTGACAGGCGACCGCTCATCGCCCCACCAGCACCGCGTACCCCGGACCAACAGGGTCTAACGTGCTTGCGGCGATGGCGGCTTGTCTCGTCAATCAAGCAAACGTTTTGGCAGCGATGGTCCCGGGAGTACGTCTTGGTCCTACAGGCGCGGACAGGACCTGGAGGATCGCAGAGGATCAGCAGCCGCCACAACAGTGGCTCTAGTATAATCTAGTATAAGGGGGGCCATCCACAGACGAGCATGTTGGCGAACATGTTGTGCTCGCCGAAATTTTTCCTGTGGATGGTAGTGTTCGTTGTCAAATTTTGTGTTCGTCAAAATGCTCGAATGAAATTGAAATCATTCTATTTTCATTGGATGGAAAATTGGAAATCATTCAATGGATGGCAATGTTGGCACGAACGTAGTTTGGAAAAGCTTTTAGTACCGATAAAATGTGTTTGCGCAACGCAAAATAGGTAAATAATTTATACAATTAATATAAATTATATATTTGTGCAATTACAAAGCCGCTGTCGTTGTCCGTTGACATGTTGATTGCTTGAAAATGTATCGAAAAATGATGTTCGCACTCATGTTGTCTCTAGATGGTGGGCAAATAACATTAAAGTAACTTCGCCAACATGCAACATGCTGTTTGCGCAACGCAAAATAGGTAAATAATTTATACAATTAATATAAATTATAAATTTTTTTTTTCTAAGGAAATATTTATTGCCATCAGTGCAATTACAAACCCGCTGTCGTTGTTCTTTCACATGTTGATTGCTTGAAAATGTATTGAAAAATGATGTTCGCACTCATGTTCTAGTTGGTGGGCAAATAAAATTAAAGTAACTTCGCCAACATGCTCGCCTGTGGATAGGCCCCTTAAGATAGCTTAGGGCGGAGCGGGAGCGAAAGCTCATATTCGCTCATGTGTGAATTCGCCCCGCTTCGCCGCAATAGATAAGTTTCACCTTTCCCCACCTTTCTTTTTTATTTTTTATCCTTTTTGTGTTAGAGATAAACTATCTCATTGAGAAAATAATGAGAATGTCATTGAGAATGAGATAAACTATCTCATTCAACAAATATCATTTCCAATTTCGGTGTACACAATTTAAAAAAATGTACTCTACCAATTTTCCACAAGACACAGATAATAGCCAGTGACAAAACAGGTAGTGATGCCGAATTTGTTGTATTAATTTAAGTATATTCATTATCTTCCTGATTTAAATAAAAATTCTTTTTAAGTCAAAATTATTCCCTCCCGACGGCATAAACAACTAAACAAAGTTTATTTCACCCATCAGAGGTTTAAATATTTAATAAATATACTAATGTTTATGTTAAACTTTACGATTGGATAAACTCACACTCAAAAGAAGGCCTTCTAACCAAGTTGATCCTGCATCGTGAGATGTGTTTACTACATCAATTATTTGATTTATCTTTCTTTGGATTCCATGCTAAAAGTGAATGCAAAAAAATTATTTTTAAAAGTTATCTTAACAAAGAACAGAACTGACCTTATCATTTTTTACACACGGTGAAAACCACATTTTCATAAAAACTTCAGTAACAAGTTTTTGAATGCCTTCTTCGTCGTTAACGCGACGTATCATTTTAACGCAAATTTCAGGTATTTTTGAAAAGTCTGGATATTCAATACAAATATCACGCAAAATTTTTATCACTCGTTTTCGTACGGAGACACCAGTGTCCTAAAAAAAAAAAATTTGTTTAATATGTTTTAATAAAATATAATTTTTTTAATAAAAATTTTTATGGAAGGTAAGATAATTAAAATTAAGAAATTCAAGCTAATAAAGAATATTAGCCTTTTATACAGCATAATGTTGAATTCAATCGAATTCGGACTGAAGAGTTTGTGGGATGAATTCTAGGATGTCTAACTTATGGCTACCGAACAAGTCAAAGGTTGCAGATAGCAGATAGAGATACCTCTCCCTATGTCGAATGCTCTGTGAATAAGCGAATATTGTCGGGACCTTTCTCGTAAATAAATAGCCTCGGACAGGTAGTGGTTATTCCCGTCATTGATATTCTTGAACTCTTTCGACAGAGAACCTGGCTGGGGGAGTTTTTAGTAGAGGACTCAGTGTAGTCGCTAGTTAAAAGAGACCTTTTTCCGGTGCCGCGAAGCTTCGCCCGGGCGGACTATCCTTTCTTCGCAACTCGTGCGAACTTTTATGAAAGCCATACATTTAAAACCCGGGATAAAAAGATGGGATCTAAAAAAACACAACCCGAACCCAAGACCGACGAGTGAGTCCGGCCAAGGGCAGAATATGACAGTGACAGGGAAGCGTCAAATTTTTTGGCCTGTGACGATTCCTGCCTGTGAATTCGTCAGTTATGCGAGGATATGGATTCCATGCTCCAGCGTTGCAACGCACACCTTCCCACAACGGATTGGCGTGGGGCGAAAGTTTACGAAATGAAGCAATAAATCACGCGGTCCTGTTTATCTACAATGAGTCGCCAGATCCCATTGAGCCCGAGCAAAACTTCGGTTTCACCTCTGTCACCGTAAAGGTGAATAGATCTTACTGCGGTGGCAACGCAACTTCAGCAGAGATCCGGGAGGAACTGGCCTCCGAGGTCGAAGCCTCAGACGCCAAGCATGGCTATACAATAGACTCCTCTTTGCATGGCAATACGATGAAGAGATGAAACGATGGCGGAGTGTGATATCGCAGATGTTTGGGGATCCTGCAAATAAACCTCCATCACGGCTCTCTTGCTTCATCTGGCTGAGGATAGAGTCGAGTCCCGGAATAGTAGAAGGAAGAGTCAAGCCCTACAAGATGCTAGCATCTTACACAGAAGGTATAAATAGAGACTTCTTTTTATGTGAGCATATTGTTGCTCCAAAATTCAATCGCACAGACAACGCGGCAGCTTCCGTAGAGCTTCAGCCGTCCCCAATCCGTGTAGCTCATAAGCATCTTAATAAGATGCGACTTTACCGCTTCTCACAGTTCAAACCAATGAGGTGAGTCTCTTTTTAATTTTATACGTAGGTCTATCCAAATTTTTTTGTACCCCACTTGCATCGTTAAAAAAAGGAAGGAATCCATAAATGTAACACTAGTATACGAAAATTTATTTAGCTTTGTGTCTTTCTAAAAAGTGGTCGGAGGTGTCTCCTTCACTACGATGCACACTTTTGACCAAAATTATAACACTCTCTGCAAGGGTATAAAAATAGCTATACTCATACTCATTTATGGTAACTTGTGTAGTTATTTTAATACCATTAAATGAATCCAGTATTGCGGGCAATTTTAAGCAATATGCTGCTAATACGAAATCAAAATTATAGGACAACGAACCCAAGCTGTATGCTTGAAAGGTGTGGAACTGACCCGATAAAACCGGATATATATCGCAAAAATCGGATATAGGTGGCCGATCCGTATGATATTATCATAATATAACCAATTTATTAGAATACAAAATAAATATAAAACAAGAAAGGAAAGCTAACTAAATTTATTTTAAATTAAATTAAATTTTATCACATGAACTTCACTTATAGATAATATTACATATTAATATTGTAGAAATAATTTAGAGTAGTAAGGGGAGGTCCAGCGGGTGTGTCTTTTTAGACTTCTGGGCTGCTCGCTGTTGTCCAGCAGGGAGCTGGCCAGCAAGTTCGGGTGATTATGAAGCCTCTGCATATAGCGTGCGCTGCTTCTTTGGATCTCGTCCTTGACCCACGGAAAATTGAGAACCTCGTGGATGGTGCGATTGTCATGATAGACGTGGGACCCAGTGGCTATTCGAAGGGCTCTATTTTCGAACGTTTGTATAGTTCGGACATTCGTCTTGCTCGCAGTGCCCCAGAGCTGTATGCCGTACGTCCAGATTCGGCGTATTATGGCCTTGCAAATGAGAAGTTTCGTGGAAGATCTCAGCTTCGATCTCCTACCCATGAGCCAGTAGAAGGATCGAAGCCTTCGATCAGCCTGTCCTCTTCTTAATCAGATGGGGCCTCCAGGTGAGCCTCCTGCCTAGGGTGAATCCCAGGTAATTGGGATTGTCTTCCTGCGGGATTGGGGAGCCGTTGAGGTTAACTGGAGGGCAGTTGCCTGTGCGGACAGAAAATGTGGTGGCAGTGGACTTCTCATTATTGTTCCATCAATGTTCCATCGCTTTTGCCAGTCGCAAGTCAAGCGGCAATTGCATGGTTTTTGCTGGGATGCCAGACTCGGTCGAACGTTTGCTACTTCCTGGTTTCAAATGCGTCCAGGATGTACTGCACAACCCGATGGCACTGTTTTGGGGTACCGTGTCGCCGCCTGAAGCCAAACTGGTGGTCAGGGATCAGTCCAGCCTCGTCCAATAATGGCAGAGCTCTGCTCAAAAACACTCGTCCCAGTATTTTGGAGAGCATTGGTAACAAGCTTATTAGTCGGTAGGACGAAAGGTTCGCTTCGGGTTTCCCGGGCTTAGGTATCATAGTTACCTGGGCACGTTTCCATGTGGACGGAAAGTACCCTATCTCCAAGCATCTGTTATAGATGCTCGTAATTGTCTGAATGCTTGGTAACATTTTTTAATGCTAATGCTGGTATCAATGATGGTATCAATCATCATTGCCCGAGGCCTTGTGCAACAGCTCATGATGGTTATGAGCTCAGCTGTTTCCTCCTCAGTCACTGGTCGTATTGGATCGGCGTGCCTGGAAGGCTCGGCTAACAGTCGGGCAGTTTCAGCAGCATCCTCCGGTGAGCAGCGATCGAAAGGCGTAAAGACACCTTCGAGGTGTTCGGCGAAAGCGTTGGCCCTGTTCATCTCCGATCTGCACCAGCGGCTGAAGGTTCTTTGTACAGGTGGGATCCTTTTCAGTGGCCGTCTGATAAATTTGGTGACTCGCCATAAGTTATGTTGAGGGTCGCCTGGTTCGAGTTGTTTGACGAACCCGTCAAAGGCCTGCTTTCTTAGTCTTGCCAGAGTGTCTGACAGACATTTGGACGCTCTATTAAAGGCGGCTTTGTCCAGCGGATTCCTCGAGAGCATCCACACTCTCCGGAGTCGTCGCTTTTCAAGTTTGAGTTCTTCGACTTCTGGGCTCCAAAATTGGATGTCCCTGTAAGTGACTCTTGGGCGGTTGGAGAGCCTTGGTGCTGCTTCAGAAGCTGCCGCCTGGATATGGGCGGTTAACTCCTCTGCAGCGGTGTCGATGTCAACCGGGGAGTCAAGTGTCGGGCTGGGGTGGGTAACGTTTTTCAGGTATGACTGGTACTTGTTAACGTCTGTTGTCTTGTAGATCAGCTTTTTGCGGGCTGACCTGAGCAAGGCTAGGGTGAAAAGTGACACAGTGAAGGCGCTGTGGTTCGAGAAGATCCAGTCCTCCGGAGATGGCGAAGTCTAGGACATCTGGGATGTTGTGAGGATCCGTAGGCCAGTATGTGGGTGCACCGGTCGCGTGACAGCTCAAGTTTCAGGACTGAGTCTGCCTGTTTAGGGCCGAGCCCTTTGGGTTCCTAATCCTGGAGCCCCACCAGGGGAGTTTAGCATTAAAGTCCCCTTCGATTATGAACTTGGGGCCGAGGCAATCCATTAGCAAGCCGAATTCCTTTTCGTGGATGTTGTGCCTGGGGCGCAATATGCTGCAGCGATTTGTATGTCACCTTTGGTAGTGGAGATTTTAGTTTGGGCACATTGCACCCAGTCTCCGCACATGGCTGGAAGTGCCTCATACTTGATGCAGCTGCGAATTAGGATGGCCGCACCCCCGCGAGGTCGTATGGTCGTAAAGAGGTCGTATCCTCTAATAGTCAAGTATGATCTGTTGGTAAAATGCGTTTCTGATATGAGGAGAACGTCTGCTTGGTGGGTCCTGCAATACACCTCGACCTCTGGCCTTCTTTTTACCAAGCCATTAGCATTCCATATGGTTATATCTAATCGCGCATGCATAAGGATTTGCAAACGGTGGCCATCATTTGGGCTATTTGGCTCAAGACCTTCTCCATCATGCGCTCAAACATAGATTCCACCCTAGTCATTAGGGCGTCCATTGGATTACTTGGAAGACTGGGATCGGGATTGGGGTTGGAGTCAAACTGTGGTGCTCCGTTTTTGGCTGCGCTAGCATAGCTGATGTTAGGGTTAATTTTGCTGAATTGAGGTTGCTGGCTTCTTGGGGCAGTCTGCTTGGGGGCAAACGTGCTCTTTGCCTTTTTGTAGGCTCGACAGCCCTTGTAAGAGGCCGCTTGTGGTCTGTTGGAGTGGAAGCAGACGGCTGGTTCACTGGCGATTTTGGTGCATTCGGACGATGGGTGCCTATCTCTACACTTTACGCATCTGTACTCCAGATGGCAGTACCGTTTCGTGTGACCGACGCCCTGGCAGCGATGCCATTGGGGCACATCGTCGAATTTTTTTGGTGGCTCAACCGTAATCACCGTGCTGCATAGCCGCTTGACTTGAAAGGCCTCCTTGTTGTTTTTGGCTGGCTCGAGGCTAATAAAGAAAATGTTTAGTGGCTTCTTTGTACCTTTTTGCGTGGGATTGTGTTTATCCCTGACTTTGTGTCCATGGCGGCTGAAACACTCCTTTAACGACGATCCGATAAGCGCGCTCGTCTCGGGACTGGAATATGTGGAATCGATGGTTTCTTTCGCTCAGGAACTTTTTCAGAGTTGAGTAAGTATCCTTGTCTAAAGTCATGACGCGAAGTGTTGTTAGTGCTTGGCTTGTAGGGCACTTCAACTAAGAGGCGCCTAAGAGGCGGGAAATGTCTTTGGAGAGGCCCTTGATGCTTAATACGTCCGGGATAAAAATTGGGGGCTGTTTGTGGTTGGTTCGTCTTCCATGATGGGTTTTTTAGCAGACTTCCGCTTCATTTCTCCATGCTCGGAGTCGCTGGAATCGTCATCTTGAAAATTAGAATAGGCCTTCTTTTTCGAAGGCGGCTTGATTTTGATGGAACTGGGGGGTCTTGCCAGCCCATTGTATTGGTTTTGCCCGAGATTGGCCGCAAGATTATGTAAATAGGAGTAGTTTTATATTTGTATGGTGTTTGGAAAAAATTTTAAATTCTTTCTTGTTTATATTTTTTTTTCTTTTAACAAAAAATAAAACGATGCTTTAGGTTTTCATAGGTTTTTTTTTCCTTGGTTTTTTTTTCATATTTTTTCATCTATTTAATACCTTGATACTATTCCCGTGACTACGTACCATTATACCGTACGTTATGCGGCAGTGGTCCTCGGTTGGTTGGGCTTAACAGTTTTGTGATGAATGCAGGAATGCTAGCTGGACTACTTGGTTCACTAGCTTATATACTTATATACCCATTTGCGAGAATAGCGATAGTAAGACTGTTCTCATATTCGTTATTAAAAATAGCTTAGTAACGACTACATAACCAATGTGGTCGCAAACTCACTTTCTCGCCAGCCAGTAATAGAAAATCTTAGGAGCACCACACCAGTAGACAACGTACAGTGCGTATGGATAAGGGCGCTGAGGAAAGGACTCACAAAAGGATCCGGTGGGATATTTGGGCGGAAGGAAAACAATCGTTTAAGTAACTCCAAGATACTTCTAGCCAGGAATCCATAGGTCCAGAAATACGTCAGGATGTGTAAAACATGCCGGCGGAAAGAACCAAGTCAGACACAGGCAGCGGTGAAAGTTGGGTCATTTTCGATTGTTCAGTTATATGGCAGCTATAGGATATAGTCTGCCGATCCTTATTAAATTTGGCATGTCGTTGTTTTGCTAAAAATATCGTGAATACAAAATTCGAACCCTCTAAAGTTACAAAAAAACCGGAGTTATGGCATTTCCGATCAATCAGTTTTTATGGCAGCTATAGGATATAGTCGGCCGATCCCGGCCGTTCCGTCTTATATACTGCGTGCAAAAGATAGAAGGTTGTGTGCTAAGTTTCAAGACGATAGCTTAAAAACTAGAGAGACTAGTTCGCGTAGAAACGTACAGACAGACGGGCAGATAGACAGACAGACGGACACACGGACAGACGGACATGCTTATATCAACTCAGAAGGTGATCCTGATCAATAATATATGTTAATTTCTTTGCTATTATTTTTAAGTTGTCGAAAATTGGAATTATAGTATTAGTTGTTAGTTTCTAAATTTACTCTAAGATAGCTTAGGGCGGAGCGGGAGCGAAAGCTCATATTCGCTCTGGTGCGAATTCGGCCCGCTTCGCCGCAATAGATAAGTTAGGCTTAAGATTAGAGAGAAATACATTCGAATTTATAACGTTGATGAGGCACGACCATTTCTTTTCGTTATCGTTTTTTTTCGCATTTTTAAATATTTAGAAGCCACTTTTTTTTTGTTGTTTTGCAAGTGTGAGATAAATCAATCTCGTTAAGGGGTTATAGTATACATAGGGGTTATATATACAGTTGTACCGCGCAAAAAAATGGAATTTTATCGTTTTTTTTTTGACACCATACAAAATATTTATGAAAAATGTTTTACCGACGCTGTTTAGTACATGTTTCTGGGTACTTCGTTAAATTTTTTCATAAAAAAATATTACATAATAAAAATGTTAGAGCCGAATTCCCGAATCGTCTTTTTTCGATGGTGTCTTGGGGTGGACATGATATCCCAAAAACGGTTCGTCTGAAATCCAAAATTCAAAAAAATTTAGTTAGTACATTGTATTGTCTAGTCCAGAGGTGCCCAGCCCCCTTGCTCTCGGAGCTCCTTTGTTGTTGGAATTGCTCGTTATATGGGAAATGAAATTTCATATACGTGTGTGGCTCGTAGCATAGGCGAGGGCTAAATACAAAAACAATTTTTCGTTTTTTCGAGTTAAGCAACAACAATTGTATAGTGTCTCAGTTTTTCGTACTAAAACGAAGGCACTTTGTTTTTGTATTACCGAAAACTTTTCACTGCAAAGAATTACTTTTGGTTGAGATCTCAAAAAGAATGGTTAACACCTGAGCTATGAATTTCTTTTATTTATAACTTTATTACAGTTTTTAATTTTTATTTCATAAATATTTTTGTGTTACTTTTTTCCATTGAAAATTGTACTATAATTTTTTTCAGTATACCGACATGACTTGCAAAAAAAATTTCTAGCTTTAATGTATTGATTTTTTGCATTGGTATTCGAGTTTGCTCTGCCGTATGCTGAGCTTGGGCACCCCTGGTGCTTTGATTTAAATTTTGATTTAAAAAAAATGGCGACGGTTTTAACAAAAAATGTACTTTTTCAAGGTATAAGACTTTCGATTTTTATGCTTTAAAAAGGGAGTTTTCAAAAAAATTTAAAATCGTTCACGGACTAGCTAATAACATTATAAATAAGTGGTCAAAATTTGGTGTTGATCGGATAGATAGTTTTTTAGTAATCGTGTCCTCCGCAAAGGTTATTTCGAAAAATCAAGATTCTGGGATAATCGCGTTTAAAGTTTCACGTTTGTTCAAGTTTTATGTGCAGGTAGTGCGCTATAAATAGCTACAACTTCGGTTCTAATGCTCTGATCGTTATGAATTTTTGTGAGAGTATTCTCAACAGTATATACTTAAAGAATATGCAATAAAAAAATCGGTTTTTTCATCTATCACAACTGTATATAACCACTTAAGCAATATATATACTTTATAGGGTGGGAGATGTCTCCTTCACTGCGTTGCACACTTTTGGACAAAATTATAATACCCTCTGCAAGGTTATAAAAAGTACCAAACTTCTATTATTATTATTACTTCTCTAAATTTTACAATAACTTACAATTTACAATAAATTGCTCTTTATAAATTATCTTTAAATGAGGATAAGATGAAACTCTCAGCTGAGAGCGGTCAACCGAAAACCAAAACAAAGGGAAACGAAGGGTTCTGCTCAGAGGGAAAGAAAACTTTCATGGTTTTGTTCGGTTTTGCGAAGACCGCATTTTTATCGCATTAGAGTTATTTAAATTGTCTTTATTGTTGTCTTAATTGTACCATAGAGGGTATTCAATTTCTTTTACGTTAACACGCACCATACAATATTATGTATGAGAAGAAATTTGACATCTAAATCTATGCAAAATTATTCAAATATTGGCTTTGACATTTATTTGTTTGTGAATGCCAATCGAAAAAGAAACTAAAATATTTTAAATTAATAAGATGTGTCGTGTGGAATTATGGGATTTTTTATTTGTTTCGCGTTTTTTTAGAAAATGGCTTGTGCCTCAATTAGTGCATAAGCTAGCACTTCTGTATTCATAATAAAGTTTAAAGGACCAGACGACCAAGGGGCGCTCGAACAACGATTTATTAGTGCTAAGCTATTTATTAGTATAAAGCTTAATCTATTTGTTATTTATAAAGCTAAAAGGAGTTAGTAAGGAAACTTAAAATACTAGATTTTAAATTTGAAGGACAGGAAAGAGATGTTATAGAGTAGAGAGACCATTGTTGTTCGAACATAAAACCCTATAAGTGTCATGCTGTGCATATGTCGAACTACAATGGCTAAGGAATAGAGGACTAAAGTTCTTCTATTAGGAATAACAAAATTTAAGCGTAAGTTTTCTCTTTTTTGACAGGGAGTGTGAAACCTAATATTCTAATAAAAAAAAACGGAAAATACCTTTCTGACTTTTTTATTTTTGTACAGCAAGGATGACTCATACCTTAAATACTTTGTGGGTGCCATATGAAATCGTTTCATTTTTTTTACCGAAACTAAAATTAGTTTATTATTCCATTTAATTATTCAATCCTTTTGACGTTTTTTCTTAAATAACCCGTTTAGTTATTTTGCCAGTCAAATCAGTTGGATGGAGAATTGAAAAATTAAAACACAAATTAATATATTTGAACATGTCCACGCAGGTACATTTTGTACACAAAAAGTAGAAAAACATCTAATTGAGCAACAAAACACTTTTTTTTTTTTGAATTTTGGATTGAACAGTTCAGTATGCCTTAAGGGGTTATATACCTTCTTTGTCGAAGAAAAAGAGGAAAGTTCGGATTTTTTTTAGGTATGTAGCAATTATTTAATTACACGGATGTTTTAATGTTTTGATAGTACACTTTATTAACAATGTTTGTGCAAAATTTGGTGAAAAAATATTAAATAGTTTTTAAGGGGTGTCTGTTTCCCTTAGAGGCTTTTTTTTTTGAACTTTTTTGTCTCGAAATTTCACTAAAAAAAATTCATTTCGGCGAAAAAAAAGTCGATCGTTCAAGCACAGAAGAATTTCATTACGAACATTTAAAAAAAAAAATTTAAGTAAATCGGTTTAATAATTTTCCGCCAATTCATGTCACCGCAAAGTCATTTTTCAAGAAAAACCATTTCGAGATATTCGCGTTTAAAGTTTCAAGTTCAGTTCAAGGCCGCGACAAGGCGCGCGGTTAGGAGCGCTGTAACTTTTTTTTCTACTGCTCCAATCTCTATGAAAATTTGGGAAAATGTTCTCAAGGAGTTGTTCTTCAAGATAAAGCAATAAAAAATAAATTTCGATTTTTTGAAAATAAAAAAGGTATATAACCCCTTAAGAGTTTATGCCTCAAATATACGAACAGAGAATTTATAATAATTTATTTATTTATAATTGGTTTATTTGCTTTTATATAGGAAAGAATTATTACAAATAATTGTCACTTTTTCTTTTAACGGAATTTGGCCATCTTATTAGGTATATAAAATATAAAAATATACCTTATATAGGTATATTTAAAAGGAAATTGATTTTTTTATTTATTTATTTATTTGATGTTACTGGTGGTTTCGCGTAACCAAGCTGAAGTTACAAGTTGTTTGTCCTGCTTAGGAGCTCTTGTGAATAAGATACCCCAGAACATTAAACTGATTCGTGATTGTTTTCAAAAGTAAGTATTGTTGTACGTTTTATACCCTTAAGATGATAGTGTGTTATTGTTTTTTTTATTGGTAACAATAGTTCATTTAAGGATGATTTTTATCTTTTAAGTTGAGTAGAAAGCCGAGTTAAGTCGGCTATAGTCGAGTTTCCCGACTATATTATACCCGGTACTCATCTCTTCCACCCACAATTTAACTAATCTTTAAACTTTCTCATTCTCAGCAAAAAAATGCATACTTTTGATAATGGGAAATCAACTGATCTATGGCTATACTAACGATTTAGTAGGGAAGCAGACAAAAAATTCTATAACTCTATGCGACAGCTATAGCCGAATTTCCCGACTATATACCCGGTACTCATCTCTTCCATCCTCCCATGCTGTGGGAACTGTGGAAACCGAAAGAGATACCCTCCGCAAGGGAATACAAATGTTAAGCGTAAAAATATTTTTATATGAGTATGAGTATGTTCATCTTACCAATATTCGAGTCGACAGCATTTCGTAATACTGGTCAATTAGTTCTTCATTACTAAGTACAAATTTTCCCACAAGATCCACAGCAGCTTCACGTACAGAAATAGCGGTGTCCAAAAATTTTTGGTTGACACCCATTTGCATGTCTTTTCGTTTAAGTACCAATGGATCAACTTCAACAATGTTGGCCAAGCATTTCATTGCTCGAGTTCTTACTGCTATGGACGGTTCGCTGTGACAGGCCAACACAAAATTTCAAGTTGGGTTAAAATGTATTACAAAAGGGAGCTAAAAAGGTACTCACTTCACGACCAAAATAATTTTTTTTAAACATCCATCAAATGATTGACTAAATGGTCGCTTCGTCGCTAAATATTGCGCTATTAATTGTGCATTGTTATAATCGATATATGTCTTCAAATGCGATTGTGATGTCATGTGTTGTTCACCGGAAAGTGAAAACGGTTTAATTTGGCTTATTAGGTATTCTTTTCTTGCCTCCAAAGCATTAAAAATTTCAATATTGTTTTCAAAGTCCATGACATCAAGTGAAGAATTTTCACATTTTTTAGAATCTTCCGTTTCTATTTCTTCACAGGATCCAGAATCAGATGTATCCAAGTATTCACCTTAAAGAAAAATATGTGTTAGTATAATCAATACATTGACACGTCAGATAAGGGAAGTAACTTTCGATCGCATAACTAATCAGTAACCAAGAATAGAAAGGTGACAACTTGCAGCTCAAAAAAAAATTGAAATAACAATGAAAGATACCTTTGTCAGTAGCCAAAGTAAAATTACGCTTGCCGTTTAGATCGGGTATACATAAATATCGCAAATATTCGATAAAGTTATCCGCTCGTTACAAGAATTTTAATATAATCTCAATGTTGCTTTATGAATTTTAAAACATGTCGCATGCGAAAAAGTCTCTTCATTTGTATTATTAAAAACACCAAAGTTGTCTATTTTTTGAGCTGTAAAATATAGGCGGCAGATAGCAGCCAATCCGATTTGGAATTCTTATTCCAAATAAAAAAAAACTAGGAGCCAAGTTTGGTCGATACCTTTAAAAAAAGTGGTCGGCAATCAATACATTGATATGATTTTAATGCATTAGTATTTCGAACGAATAGTCGTAAGTAGGCTGTGAGCAGGGACCGACACAGATGGGTGGCCCGGGGGGTCCGCACTCTCCCCGAAATCTTTTTCAAATAAAACTTGCAAAGCGCCAATCAAAACGCGATTTAATGAACAATCATAAGTTATAAATATTAAATTTGTCAAATACAAATAAAACGTTACGTTTGTAAGAGCCGAACTGTTTAATTATTTTTAATTTTTCGATGAAATTTGGAAAATCAAATGTAGACCGATTTTGTGGCCCTTTGCAGAATGTTTTGCAGAAGAGTTTCACACTGCGTTGATAAGTAGTTTTAAATAGATTTAAAATTTTTAAGTATCTTTCGTGTAAGAGAATTATATAAAAATAAAACAGTTTCCAAATGGAACTCATTGGAGTAATACATGTTTATTTGGGGCTCCTCTTAAAATGTAGTCCTTCGAATCGGATTCTCTGTTGTTTCCCCCTAAGTGGTACGGGACCCAAATAGTGAGTTTCCATCCGGAAACTACTCCAAACTACTCATTGGAGTAACACCTTATTATTGGGGCTCCTTATAACATTTGGTCCTTCAAGCCGGATCCTGTGATGTTTCCCCCCCAAGATTCCAAGCCAAGTTCCAAAAGGAACATTCCAATAACACCTAAGTTTTTTTTCAAAAAACCTTCCTGTAGTGGCGCTCCTATAGCTCTATTTGTTATACGGACATGGCTATATACAGTGATGGAAAAAATAATAGAAACGAATTTTCCCCTTGGGTTCAAATACGTATTTTTAATAGGAAACGTCGTAATGAGTGAAATTTTTTTTTTTTTTTTAATATATATACATCTCTCTTACATACTAGAAAACAGAAATCCATTTAGCTTTATTTATTTGGCTAAAAAATTAAACTAAAGTTGAATTTTATGTTTTTGACCTGGAAATAAAAATAGAAACGAAATGACTAATCCTTCTCTAAATTTACTAGTTGAGCAAAATTTACCATAAAAAGTATTCAGCTTTAATATTTTGTGCCGTTACCATAGTTTTTTAAAACTGCAGCACACCTACGAGGCATAGACTCCACCAGATTGGAGCATATTGCTTGCTAAATGGAGTACCACTCTTTCTGGACTTTCTCCCACATTTGCTACTTATTTTTTGGTTGAAACCTATTTAAACGTTTTTTTAGGATGCCCCACAAATGCTCAATAGGGTTTAAATCGGGTGACTGAGCTGACCAATCCATAACGTCGACTTTATTGTCCTGGAACCACTTTTTCGAAAGCTTTGATGTGGGTTTGGGATCGTTATCCTGCATAAATTTCCACTTCCAAGGCAGTTCCTCTTCGGCATATGGTAACATAACGTCCCTCATTATGTGTACATAGTCTGTAGAACACCTATTTCCTTGTACCCGATAAAGTGGACCAACACCTGAAGCAGAGAAACATCCCCATAGAATTATATTGCCGCCTCCTTGTTTGATTGTCTTTTTGGTGTATTTGGGATCGAATGCTTTGAGGTTTGGGCGTCTAACATGGGATCTACCATCAGATCCAACAAATCAATCTTTGTCTCATCGGACCAAAGGACGTTTTTCCAGTTCGGGCGGGTCCCTTGGTTTTTGGCAAAGCAGAGTCGCCTTTCGATATGCCTTTAGCTCTTAAAAGGAACTCTCCTTGCTGAATGCGCTTTCAAACCACGCTCAATCAGTCTTCTGCAAGTGGTATGACTTGTTAAGGATGCGTTCATATAGTTTTTAAGATCCTTCGAAGGAAGGAAAGGCTCCTTTTTCGACTTCTTAATAAGGGTAGTGTCAAATTTTGTGGAAGTTGCTCCCTTTCTGCAACGTTTTTCCTGTTTATCTGTATAGTGGATAGCAGAAAACACTTTTTATTTGGAGCAGTCCAATAGTTTGACAATTTTTCCTATGGATTGGACTTCTGCTTTTAATGTGAGGATTAGATTCCTCTCTACTACGGTGCAATGTGCTCCACGACCCATTTTGAAGCTTTTAACAAAATTAAAGTAAAGTAAAAAAGTAAAAAAAATTGCTATAATAACACTCCTTGTAATAAAAATATTCAAAACAATACTATTTATTTTAATTTAAACGAACAATAACCACTGATTTTGACAAAATACGACCGCGTTTCTATTATTTTTTCCAACCCAAACACGAGATATTCTGACGAATTTCCATGAAACACCAAAATTGCGGACGAAAAGAGTTGAAAAAGAAGATCGTGACCAAGTATAGTTATCCACGTTACTAACTCAGTGGATTTTATAAATATTTCTAAAGCCTAAACATAAAAATAAAGCTTTTAAGTGAAATAGAAAAATTCGTTTCTATTATTTTTTCCATCACTGTACTTTATATTATATACTTTATGGTACACGATACTTTACTTTATACACACGACGACATTATACCCTTGTAGTCTACGAGCAAAGATTATAAAGTACATAGATGGGACATCAGGGCCCAAAACGGTCAACTTTTTTCGTCGAGCTTGTTGGTGAGGGGGGAACGAACATACATACGATTCTATTTTTAGAACTCTTAACATGTATGCATAAAAAAAGGGTGCGTCTTTGTATGTATGTGTGACTGCTCGCAAGACGGCGTAAAAATTTTTTGGCTTCCAATTTTCATTTTCAATTTCTTGTCTCTGTTTTCAATGCGCCGATGTGGTCGTCAGTAGAACAAATAGTATTTTTAGTCGCTGCAGTTTAAGACGGGGTAGTAGCGTAATGCATAGAGTAGTTACTTTATGTACAATATTTTTGTGTTCAAATCCTAGTAAGGACTTCTAACTTTTTCTTTCTTTTATAATTGTTTTTTTATTTTTCTTTAATTGTAGTTTTAATGAAAATTTAATAGTATGACCGGCTAATAAAATTTCAAGGGAGTCCCTCCGGAATTTTGTCATCCGACACGTCCGTCACTTATTTTTACAAAAATTGTAAAAGAATGCAATTAAAAATAATAATAATAAAGTAAATATGAAAAGGAAAAAAAAATATTATTAAGAAATTAAAGTAAAAAAAAATAATAAAAGAAAATATAAAAAAAATCATAAAACTGAAACTTTATAAAAATGTAAACTACCGCCCAGTAACAAAATCGAACCCAGGACCCGAAGGATATGGATCACGCGGTTTCCATCTAGGCTACCCTCGAAGTTTATCTAACGGTAGTTAAAGTTGGTATTAAAGAAAATGCAAGGATCCATAGTAAAATCCGAGCTGAAGAGTAAAGATAGTAGAAGATATTTCTGATCTCTTTGCTCTCACACTATTCGATTTGAACGTTTCAAACTCTCATTGTTCCAAAAATGTTACTTTCTAAAAATAGAATTCGCTCTCTCTCTCTCATCTGCAGGCCGTTTGTCGTGGAACCCGCTCTCAAATATTTTCATTTTACAGCGGGTTCCACGACTCGGCCTGCCTATATGCCGTAGAACCCGCACTTATAAGGATTTTTACAGCGGGTTCCACTACGAACTGAGGCGATTTTAAGGTGATTTTAGGGTGATTTTAAAATTTTGTATTTTTCTTGATTGGATTATAAATTTTAACAAAAAGTTTAAAACAATAAAAATATAATATAAATAGATTTAAAAAAAAAAAAAAAATTGGCTTCCCGTCCCTGATTTGAACTCATTTTACTCTGCACATCAGCCAAGCACTCTACCACTAGGCTATCCCTCAATCGTTGTCGCGCGAAAAATTTCTCAAACTTAACTAGTCGCGCAATGGAACCCGCTCGTTCCAGCGGGTTCCAGCGCTGGAACCCGCCATAGAAAATTTTTCTTTGTATGAGATGTCCCATCTATGTACTTTATAATCTTTGCTACGAGTACCGCGTGCAAAATATTTAAGATCAGAGGTTGGGATAATTTATAATCTAAAACCCAATGGTTTTTGATAGTGAAGACTAGCTTTTAGAAATTTTGTTTACCTTTAAGGAAGCTTGGCGGTCGGTCACTATACCTCCTTGCTTAGATTTCACACATATTATATATAGATCCCAATTTCATATGCGACCAAATAAAGATTTATTACGTTTAATTTAATACAAGTTGCTTTTTATTTTACTGGCATTGAAAATTATCAATGACCAAACATTGGTGAACCCCGACATAATCGTTAATATATGTGGCCACTGTGGAAAGTGGCTCAATAGCAGCTCTTCGAGGTCTTTCGGACAAATTCAATGCTCATGGTTGTACCCAGGCTAAGTGGGAGGAGAGTCAAAACTCCTCAGGTTAAGACGCCATTCCTACTTGGGAGTCGATGGCCGAATTTTTGGAGCAGCGGTGTAGGACGCTGGAGGCTATGGACGTGGCCATGGCTGCATACGCCCGGGCGCTCACGTGGGAAGGCGTCGAGGCGCAAATAATAGTAGATCATCCTTTATCGTTACCAATTCGCTTCCCTCTACCTGTGCTCTATGCGGTGGATGGTCCCATATAATGTCTGCATGCCCCCGATTTCTATCAATGCCCCCTGAGATCCGCCTTGGTGAGTCTAGGCGACTCGGTCTTTGTCGGAAGTGTCTACAAACGGGCCATCACATGCGTGAGTGAACCGCAGGCTTCTAGCGGCCAGCCTTTAGTTGGTCCTCCCACGTCAGCCATAGCCGAGGTCGCCGAGCTTGTAGGCTCTTCACCGTCCACTGCTAACGCACTAGTTGCTCAAAGTCGCAGCGGCGATATATCTTTGCTTGCTACAGCGAACATTCTTGTTCGAAGTCGCGCTGGATCCCTTGTTCCATGCCGAGCTCTGTTGGATTCTGGATCGTAGGTGCACGTGATCACTTCTGGCAAATCAGATAGATCCACAGCGTATCGATCTTCTTATCAGGGACAGTCTTTTTTATGAGCTGCTGTGTGTTGCGCAAATTAAGCTCTCAGCTGGCCTGCCTCTGCTGCAGAAAACCCGATTTGGATGGGTGTGTGGAGGCGGTAGTGGAAATGAGTGATCGGTTCCAGAGAAGATGATGTTCCGAAGAGCGCATAGTTGCTGGATGATCAGTTTGATTCTCTGCTCCGCCGGTTCTGGAAAATCTAAGACTGCTCCGAGCCTATTTTGAAGCGGACTAAGGAGGAGCTAGATTGCGATGCGCATTTCGTGCAACATTTGCTCGGCTGGATTCCGGCGCTTACGCTGTGAGGCTTCCGTTGAAATGCGGTTCTAAGTTGCTGGGAGAATCTTACTCCCAAGCCGTTCGACGATTTCTTTCCCTCGAAAGAAAGCTCTGTCGCAGTCCCGAATTAAAGGAGCAATATGCTGCCTTCATAAGTCCCTGCTAATGCGAGCGTCACTAGCCAGTACTTTCTGCCACACCATTGTGTTTTAAAGAAGGACAGTTAACAACAAAGCTTAGGGTTGTTTTTAATGGATATGCTGTCACCACTTTTGGATATTCATTGAATGACGTGTTGATGTCTGGCCCAGTTATTCAGCCAAAGTTACTGCATATTCTGTTAAGGTTCCGACGCCATCGGGTGGCCATTACAGGAGATATTTGCTAAATGAATCGTTGCGTCAGGGTTTTTACTGAGGACATAAGTTATTTTCAGTGGCGGGTTTCTACAAGGCATCAGTTGACAGAGGATGAGCAATTAATGTTTCTAAAGGGGGCCGAAATTCTGCGTCGCGACTTTTATGTGCATGATCTACTTTCCGGAGGCGACTTTATAGATGAAGTTATTAGCATAATGCCAATTTCGGTTAAGGAAGTGGTGCTCCAATGTTGCTGACGCGCTGGATAAAGTGCCTGAAGAAGATCGGGAGTTTTTCCTAAGGTTCGATGATGGCAGCAATTTCACAAAGACACTGGGTCTTGCTTGGGATCCTGCAACTGGCCATTTGCATTTTTCCAACTTACATTTTCTTTTGAAGGGATTCAGTCAATCTCAAAGCTAGGCGCAGAAGCTTTGCCGTGAGAAGTTTTCCTGGGATGAAAGTCTTCCTCAAGCTCTTCACTGCAACTGAAATATGATTTGTGGCAGCTTTGTTAGTACGCAGCGCGCCGAATTCCCTAGATGGGCGCTAACATCGAAATCCGAGGTGGAGATCCATGGATTCTGTGACGCCAGCATTGAGGCGTATGGGGCTTGAATTTATGTCGTGTCCCAGAGCGCAGGATCTGCAAGCTATTTACTCTCCTCGAAGTTGCGAGTTGCGCCTTTAAAGACTGTTACGCGGGAGTTATCGGGAGCCGAGTTATTGGCTCGACTTATGTCGGAAGTAGCACAGTTGAAGGTCTACGATGGAGAGTATTTCTGCTGGTTCGATTCTGCTTTGGCTCTGTCTTGGATTCGAGAATAACTCTCTCGGTTTAATGTTTTCGTCGCCAATCGAGTATCGACCATTCAGAAGCTAACTAAAAAAATGGAGTGGCGATATGTTCCCACTTCCTTGAACCCAGCAGATAATCCTGTCGCGTGGTGCTCTTCCCAATGAATTGATTGAGAATAAGCTGTGGTCTCACGGTCCTCCGTTTCTCATTGGAGCCCAAGAGGCGTGGCCAACCACGGTCCCATCTGAGATATCGACCAATGGAGTTACGTGCAAGGGTCATGCTCATTCAGACTCCGTACGTGGATATAACAGCAGTTTCTAAGTAAGCTAATTCGTTTCCAGCACTGCAGAGGGTAGCACTGCGGCTAGCGATATAAAATCTGGAACACAGCTGTTATTGCGGCTAGTGCAGCGTGTGCATTTTTGGGAGGACATAAAGGCGCTTCAAAATGGAAAAGAGATAGCGGTGCCCAGTGGCCTAGCCTCATCCTCTCCCTTCTTGAAAAATTCGTTGTTGGACTAATTACTAATTACTAATTTGAAAAATTTACATACGGGACCTCGCGCGCTGTTGGCCATCATTCGGTCCCAATATTAGCCAATTGGGGGGAGAAAAACGGTGACGAAGGCAATACACAAATGCATCCGATGCTTCCGGACTAAGCCTTGGTTGTTGGAGCACATTATGGCTGATCAAAGGAGCAAAGAGTTAGCGGCTCCCAGGTCTTTGGAGTCACTGGTGGGGTTTTGGTGGGCCTTTCTATTATAAGCCGGAAGTGCGTAATAAGGCTCCAGTAAAATGTTACGTTTGCGTTTTCATTTGTTTGGCTACCAAAGCCGTCCTCCTGGAGCTTTATAACATTTAATTTAATGTGACTTATTTTTGTTTCCAAACTTAAAAAAGTCACTCGCTGTACAGAAATTTGACAATCAAATAAGAAAATAAATACGTTACTAGCACGGAATAACAAACGTCCTAAGAGAAATTTTTCAATAAAAACAGGAGGACGCAACTATTCTTCAAGGTCGAGCACTAGACAGACAACAACAAACAGTTATTTGATTTGACAGAAGTTTGTGGGTAACGCCTAGATCGTATGCACCCTCGTCCAAGAATCCAAGAAAATCACTGCGTTTTCGGGTTCCGTCAATTTCAATATGTTGTTCTTGATTTTTTTTGTTAAAAATTTTAATTTGAAAAAGTTTCCCAAGATTTGTATCTTTAATAAATTCTTAGTTGGTATTTTTATCAAATACCATTTCCGATCGTTCAATTATGTTATATAGTTATTATAGTCGGCCGATCGTTTTGAAATTTGGTAGGTCGACTCAATTAACCAAAAATATAATCTGTACGAAGTTCCAACTTTTCTATCAAAAACACGAAAGTTGTGTAATTTCCGATTGTTTAGATATGGATATATGTAGCTGCGTATATATCTATTGGGTCTGCAAGGGTATAAAAACAAGCACATGATGAGTTATTAAAAATTAGTTATTAAACATATGATAAAAATGTTAACATCGAAAAACAACAAAATTTAAAAAAATTTGAAATTGTTGGTATATCCTTTATTATACATATAAATTCAATAATATTTCGAGCACTGTTTTTTGTTGCAAAAAAATGGGTTTTTTTAGTTTATTTTTTAGTAATAAAACTAGTAAGAGTTTTATTTTTTATTTTTTTAGTTTTTAATATTATATAGTGCCTTCTTTTTGCTGCTCCAATAATTGCAACCGCCTCGGCATTGAATTTACTAAGTTTTAAAAGACGGTTATATTAATATTTGCCCATTCCTTTACGTTTGCCTCCTTTAAATCCTTTAGGTTCTCAAATTGCCTTCCACCTCCGAAAACTTTATGTGAGAGGATTCCCCAAAGGTCCTCAATCGGATTTATGTCCGGACTTATAGCTGGCCACTACATCAAAAAAATCAAGTTTTTTTGGATTCCAGAAACGACTTCGTATACCGTGCAACGTGTATAGCCGTTGAAACACAAAATTCTCGGGATGGAACTCTGCCGAGAATGGTACCAGCTCACTTTTCAAGAGATCCGTGTATATGTATTTGCGCATACATGCGACCAGGTACAAAGGTACATATTGGTGATTTACTAAAGAAGCTAAAAGAAGCCCAAATCATTAGAGAACCACCACCGTGGTTGCGTCTGTGGCAAGTTAGCCGGGTATGCCTGGGGTCCCGCCAATACTTTTGATTTCCATCAGGCCCGTCTAAATTGAACTTTTTTTCATCACTGAAGATGACATCATGGAAACTTATATTATAAACTTGTATTAAAAACTTATATTTTTCATAATAGTCAAGTCGGACCATTTTATGGCGTCGCAATAGCTTTGGTTTTGGCACCTTTTCTTCGAATCTGAGGTTCAAGTCCCTTCGGAAAATTTGTTCCACCCGTTGCCTAGTAATTGGCAACTTTAGTTCTGCTTTAATCTGGGCGCAACTCATACTTTTTACAGTTTCCAAAGCTCTAATGTGGCGTTTAGTCCGGCCGTCAACCTTAGGAGCTGCACCTTTGCGGTTGTTCTGGGCATATTTTTGCGGAGACTTCAGGAAATTGGTTATTGTATTCCGATGCCTATTAATTGTAGTAGCAATAACACCCACTTTGACGCCACATTCATAGTTTTTATTTTAATCTGCTCTTCTTGCGTTAATTTGGTTCCTCGCACAGTGGCCGATTTGGCTATTCTAGCCTCAGATTAAGCAAATTTTCAACTGTTAAAATTCAATAAAATTTTGTTTCCTATCGATAGTCAAAAACCGGATTTTGGGAAAAAAAAATACCAAAACCTATAAACTTGATAAACTCGATCAGCTGTAAGCTCTCAAAGCTAACATATGGTACTTTACAATTTTCAGGTGTTGAATTTGTCTTGATCGACGCCTTTTATACCCTTGCAGAGGGTATTATAATTTTGGTCAAAAGTGTGCAACGCTGTGAAGGAGACATCTCCGACCCTATAAAGTATATATATTCTTGATCAGGATCACCTCCTGAGTTGATATAAGCATGTCCGTCTGTCCGTCTGTCTGTCCGTCTGTCTGTTTCTACGCGAACTAGTCTCTCAGTTTGAAAGCTATCGTCTTGAAACTTTGCACACACTCTTCTTTCCTTTGCACGCAGTATATAAGTCGGAACGGCCGGGATCGGCCGACTATATCTTATAGCTGCCATATAACGGATTGATCGGAAATGCTACAACTTCGGTGTTTTTAAAGCTAGAGAATTCGAATGGTACGATTGCTATTTTTGGCAAAATAATACAACATGCCAAATTTCATAAGGATCAGCCGACTATATCCTATATCTGCCATATAACTGATTGATCGGATATAGCATAACTTCAGTGTTTTTCGAGCTAGAAAGTTGGGATTTTCTATGAATTCTATTTTTGGAAAAATAAAACGACTTATCAAGTTTCATATGGATTGGCCGACTATATCTTATAGCTGCCATATAACTGAACGATCGGAAATGGTATTTGGTAAAAATACCAACTTTGGGGTTCTTCAAGATAGAAGTTTGGGATTTTTTTTTAGATTTTGTCTTGTAGTTTATTGGTTATATTATGATATTCCCATAAGAATCGGTCAACTATATCCGATTTTAGCGATATACATCCTGTTTTTGCTGCAAGGGTATATCAACTTCGGCTCCGCCCGATGTTAGCTTTCCTTTCTTGTTATATTTGCGACACTTTTTTTTGATTTTGCGTGTTTCAAATCAGTTTCAGCATTTTCTCAAAGTTTAAGGTATGTAATAAACGAAAATAATGTGACCTCTGAGTAGATGTTGCATTCATAATTTATGTTTAAAACCAGCAATGTTTGTAGTACCCTTTTTTATAAAAAATTTCAACTTCTGTAGAGGAAAACATTGTGAAGGTCGCCTCGGGTCACAAAAAGCGTATATTTGTGGAAAACTATGGTTCGTCGTGTATAAATTATCCATGTTCAGCTCCCCCAACGTGCCCCTGTTAAATTAAGCGATATTTTCAGCAATCATGTCGACCTGTAAAGAAGCACTTTTTGCAATATGGCATGGGGAAGCAGACGCCACAAAGAAGAATAGTTCTGCAGTGTTTGATCAAATTTTTAGCGATATAGTTGATAAATCCAAATGTTCCAAAATGGACTTGACATCTATAAAATGCACCATTCAAATTTTTTGTAAAAGATTTTTTTAAAAGATGAAAAAAAATCGAATAGGTGTAAGGAGCGTTTCGAGAGGAAGAACTCGAGTTGGTTAATTTTGGTTCACAATTGGGACTTCTGGATGAGGATAGTAAATTGTATTCCATCCTCGATGCACAAAATTTTAATTCACGGGGAGGATATTATAGAAAATGTGCCACTTCCGATCGGAATGATGTCGGAAGAAGCCTTAGAAGCCCAACACAAAGATTTGAGAAATTTTCGCTTGAGCCATACGCGTAGAAACTCTCGCCAAAGCACAATGGAGGATCTTTTGCATTTATTGTTAGTATAGTCAGTTCCACTAATTACAAGCTTTTTCAAAAGTTCGGCCAAAAACTCCACCAAGGCAGTTTCCATGAAGATTGAAGGCCAAAATCTTCTTCTGGACTACAATGCTCAAGAAGAAAATTTGGATTCTGACTTAGAAAAAAAAATTAGATTCAGACTAGGACAATTAAAAATAGTTTATTTTGTAAAAATGAAAAAAAAAAAAAAAAAAAAAAAAAAAAATTAAATTAAAAAAAATAAAAAATTTTACTTAATTAAAATTACTAAATTTTATTTCTTGTTGTGTTAACATTCCATAAAAATTTCACACTTTTTTAAATTATCATTAATGATATTCCACATCTGACGCTAAATTACCCAAATCGGCCACTGTGCCTCGTGGCATTTTTATTATAGAGTACCGTTTATATAGCCCAGATCTTTTCAATATAACTTAATATAAATTAGAGTATACTTTTTGTAAATGGTAACACAAATTTAATTACTTTGTTCAATTAGATTATGACCGAGTCGCACTCTAAACGTAAATGAAGCATTTTGCACATCAACTTTCTATTAAAAGTAGTTCTTCGAGTTCTTCTTTATGGTAACGGTACTACAGATTGGGAGCTGATAAGAAACCAATGTACGCCGCAATATTAGTATATATAAGAGAAGAATTGTGTGCACTCAAAACAAAATTATCCCTTTTAAAACTACAGTAATACAGAAAACAAAATTTGCACATTTACCAATTTTATTGAGGTATATAAAACTTCAAATATTTAAATCAGTGGTGTCCAAAACTGCCTTACGGCAGAGCATGACACAACACATATGAACGAAATCACACGCACCCATACAACGAAAAAGTCGGTGTGTTTCAAGAAGTTCACTGAGAGAAAAGAAATGTGTAGTCCCCATTTTGAGACCATTTTGTTTGCACGAAAGGTTTTGATTGGGGACAGGAAATACAATTTTGAGCGACATTTCCGATTATGCCATAGGGGGGACTTCTTGAAACTTCTTCTGAAACTTCAGTGAACTTCTTGTAACACACCGACTTTTTCGTTGTATGGGTGCGTGTGAATTCGTTCATATGTGTCGTTTCATGATCTGCCGTAGGGCAGTTTTGGACACTACTGGTCTAAAGCGTTTTTCAGACTTTGTTTGAATATTTTTTTTTATAATCTTTTTGTTCGACCTTGAACACTTTTAAGAGTTGTTATTTATTATGGTTATTAAATCACAATTTTCAGAGTGTGGTTATTAAATCCTTGAAGAGGGTATTATAATTTTGGTCAAAAGTGTGCAACGCAGTAAAGGAGACATCTCCGACCCTATAAAGTATATATATTCTTGATCATGATCACCTCCTGAGTTGATATGAGCATGTTCGTCTGTCCGTCGGTGCGTCTGTCTGTTTCTACTCGAACTACTCTCTGTTTTAAAGCTATCCACTTGAAACTTTGTACGCAGTATATAGGACGGAACAGCCTGGATCGGCTGACTATATCTTATAGCTGCCATATAACTGAACGATCGAAAATGGTATTTGGTATACCAACTTTGGTATTTTTGAAGATAGTAGCTTGGGATTAGATTTATCGTGATAAATTGGTTATATTATAATATTCTTATATTATATATAACCGCGGCTAATATAAGTTAACACGCGCAGTCAGAATTTAGGGAAAGTGCCAAATTGCACACCGGATCCGGTGGCCCGCACGCCCGTAACGAAAGAGGTGCTGACTACGCATTCCAACTGTCCGCGGACCGGCTCGGGCACTTGCGCAACATGTGATCGTTGCTGGCCGGATACGGAATGCTGACACTGCAATTGGGCAACTGCGCCGCAGCCCAACGAAGGCTTCGAAGTACAGCCCAGGTATTATTTTAATTCAGTCTTAAGTAGAACTCGGCAGCCTTAGCTAGCGTTATATTTTATTCTATCTTTGTCAGTAGCCAGACCGTAACGGGATTGAGTGAAACAAATGATTAATAAATAATATCTGAAAAACTCACACACCAATAATTTATTATTAACTTATATAAGCGCGGCTCAACGCTTTACAAAGATAAGCGGAGCGAGAGAAAACGAAACGATCTAAAGGTCTTTTGCCTATGTATTGATATACATCACAAGCAAATCTTTACGCTTCTGTTTTGCAGACGAAATACATATGTATATTAATTGCGATCGTGAATTGAGTGTGTGACGTTGTGAAATACTTATTGTTTAAAATAAGAAGGGATTTAAATAAAAATTGCACCTTTTCACAGCAACGAAAGTAGATGTGAAGACCGTTTGCGTTAAGTTTTTCAGTCAAACGGTTGGCTTCTTATGACTCTCATTGTGCCAGCGTTTCCCGTTTGGCTCTTTACCCACTGCTAATTAAAAGAGCAACATAACGAGTTTAATGAAAAGCGCTCAACAGAAAACACAAATGAAGACAGCAAGCGAAACTTGCTCAGAGCGAGACATACATATAAACTTTTTCGGTTGTGCTTGCAATCAAGAAGACAAGCAGTTATTTGCAAGCTCTGATATTTTTAGATTAAGAAATATTCTTTTAGATTCATGCGCTCATACTGCCAGACGAATAAGTAAACATGGTTACATCGACTCGGTTGTTGATGCTGATGAAGAATTTATACACCTCATTGGGTTGGCGAGAATTCTTTCTCTATGTAACATACATTCACATGAATAGTTGTACTCAATGGGTATCGGATAGAAAAAAGTGCGTCACCTATATCGGTGACCAACGGTTCTGTGATGGACTATCCCTTTTGCAGGCGAGCCGAGGCAAAACGATACCACATAAATATTGGCCTATTTAACTGAAAGATTGGAAATGACCCAACTTTCGTCTTTTTAAAAATAGGTTTGCATTTTCTACATTGCCAATTGATCCCACTTACCAAATTTCCAGCTATATCCTACACCTGCCATATAACTGAACGATTTTTTTTAAACAGAATCTTGGTACTGTTTATATCCTTCTAAGCAAACTAGTCTCTCAGTTGTTAAGCTAACGACTTAAAACTTCGCTCACACCATTCTTTCCTTTGAACGCAGTATTTAAGTCGGAACGAGATCGGCCGACTAAATCCTATAGTTGCCATATAACTGTTGGTCTTGTTTAGGTGTTTTTAGAGTTTAGATTAAGTATGAATGCTATTTTTGGCAAAATAATGCGACATGCAAGAGGTAGATATTTTCTTCGAAAAAAAAAGTTTGAAAATTATTTACCTTCTAAGCAATGATCATAGCAAGGATTTATTTTCAAAATGGAAATTGAAAAGTATAAGATTCAGGCGGAGACGAGGTAAATCTTCAGCAAATACCAAACGCCGCCTACCACGAAATCATTGGGCACACAATTGCGATATACGCAATCTTAGAACACATATGATTAAATATAAAGTCAAAGGTCATATGATTCTTCTTGTATGAACCAATTATAGTTTTTTGCGGAATTTAAGACTGATTCTTGAACACATGTGAAAAAAGTTAGATTTTATCTGCATGTTTTGAGTCAAAGCTTTCCTATATTAGTTAAAATGACCCAATTTTATTCGGTTATACATATTTAGTTATAATTATAGTAGTAAAATTATTAAACGTACCAGTTCTCTGCTGACCGTGAATTTTATACTTTTTTAAAGCTAATCCTTTTTGTCCATCTTTAATTCGACGCCTTTGGTAAATTATGTCTCTATACCATTGAGCCAAATAAAAGTGTCGAGCGTAGTCCCAAATTAAATTTTCTTCTTCCGCATTTACAGCAAGGAAGTCTAGAAGAATTTTTTGTAAGAATTCCGTTCGTTGTTCCTCTGGGTGCCATTTATAAACGACCTATAAATTTAACTAATTAAAAATCATATACTTATGTTTCGATTATATTATACTTACGTCTTGGCATGGCACGTCTCCCTCTTTTTCTTGTTCTAATTTTATTGATTTTATCATAGAATCAATTATGTTTACTTTACATCTTGACTCAACAGTGTCTTTACGTAATCGAGCAGCAACAATGCCTAAGTAGTCTAGTGAAACTAAGCGAATGCTTTGTTCAATACTTTTGTCTGAAACGTAGCGTACAAGCATAGTTCCCAAAAGCGATAACAATAATTCGGAAGCTGGCCATTCAGGCTTATTAGCGGTAGTCAGTAAATCATGAATGAAATTTTCGAAAAGTGGTCGAAAATCAGTTTCGTTTGTTCGAGACTTACATTTATTCAAAAAAGTAGTCAAAAAATTTCCTCCAATGCTAACCGCAACGTCATATTTTTTTAATACAAAAATATCCTTATTCGGTTGTACCACTTTTGTAACACCACTTCCCAAATCATTGTCGTTTTCATTAAGGGTATTATTAGATTTAGCGCTATGACAAAGGGAGTCTGGTAATATAGTTGCACATTGTATCAATTGAAGAACAAGTGCTGTAACCATTTGAATATTTCCTCCATTATTTGTGAGTTTATAGGGGCGGAGGTTTTTTTTTGATGAAGGTAATCTATCAATTGATGACAATATATCACCCAATATACTGTTTCTTATTTTGTCGTATCTCTCCTTTCGAAAAATCTGCAAAAAAATATTTTCCAATAAATATTTGTAAATGTATATTTTGTAAGTACATATTTTGTAAATATTATATTTTTATTGTATATATTTTAAAATAAACTTAATCATAGAGACTCGGCCTTAGTTTGCTGACCCTAGATTAGGGCTAACCCAGAGAATAAAATTCCAAAAGTAATATATTTTTATGGCATAATAAAATAAGTTTAAATTTATGTGTCTATAAAAAAAACGAGAAATCGAACCAAAAATAAATGTATGCCGATGTTGATGTACCCTTGCAGCCTGCCGGCACCGACTGATGCTGCAGTTCTCATACCTGCGACACCAAAAACCCTTACAGGAAATTCCTCCATAAAAACATATATTTGTTTTTCGACTTGCCCCTGATAATTCGGAGATTAATATATCAAAGCCAAAGCCTATATCAAAGCCAAAACAAAAGACATAAATTTAAATATACTTATATAAGGTGCACGTCTTCTTTCAAGATTCGGGAACCCCCGATGATGTTCAAGACAATTTGTTCACCCATTTTTTGGCCACAGAACATTTTTGTCCAAGAACATCAGCCTAGTACCAAAGATTATAAAGTACATGGATAGGACATCTCATACAAAGAAAAATTTTCTATGGCGGGTTCCAGCGCTGGAACCCGCTGGAACGAGCGGGTTCCATTGCGCAACTAGTTAATTTTGAGAAGTTTTTCGCGCGACAATGATTGAGGGATAGCCTAGTGGTAGAGTGCTTGGCTGATGTGCAGAGTAAAATGAGTTCAAATCAGGCACGGGAAGCCAATTTTTTATTTATTTTAAATCTATTTAAGTACGACTTGCAAGCCCTTGCTGCTTTTTAGCTGATACGTATAAAAGTTCTTTTTTTTGTCGGTTAGGTATTTCGATAATACTCTGTAGTTATCTTCAGACTTCGTTTGAACTTTTGTTTCCTGGATGTTGCCCTTTACGAGTGGTATTATGTGGAAGTTGTCCTTGCCAATGAGCTCTATAATTTTGTTGACAAGAACGTTGGAACTTTTTTCTCGTATGTATATTGGCGGGGGCTTAGGCTTCCTTTTTTCGACTTCGGTAGATTCGGCTTCATCTTCGTAGTCTGCCAAGATTTTAAAACGGTTTGAGTTCGTGAGCGTTTCTATTGCGGCTGTGTTAGCATTGCCACGGGTTATTTTGCGTTGAGAGTTTAGGGGGCTCAGCTTCCTTTTGATTTGGATGTAGCGATCCATACCAGTCTGCACAGCCGGCTTAATATTTTCTTTGTTTTTATTCTCTTTTTCGGGAAGCACAGCGGCAGAAGTATTGTTCAAGCATTGAACACTATTTTGTATAGAAATTCTTAAGTTAGAGTTTCAAGGGATCGGACCCATGAAATATGAGTCAAACACATGGTTCAAAACCGATCCCCTGCAGCCTAACACAAACAAATACATAAGTGGTGCGTTTATCGCACTGGAGAAAGGGTCGCATAGCAGGTCAGCGTGCAGTGCGTTGACAAGTAGTTTTAAATAGTTTTAAGATTCTCATGTATCGTACTTATAAGAGAACTTTAACAAATAAAAACAGTTTCCAAAAGGAGCTCATTGGAGTAACCCCCGTATTTGGGGCTCCTCTTAACAAGTATCAATGTTTGCGCTGCTAGCTGATGACGTTGTTAAACGCGCTGTCGTTACAGTAGCGGTTGTTGTTGTTGTTACGGTTGACGTTGTCAAAGAGGTTGCGGTGTTAGTTACTGCGCTCTTTGTCTGCAGAGACATCGATGGTAACGAGGGGGAGCAAGATCGCGCTCTCACGCTCTCTACGTTTAAGAATTCGGTCAAGTTTGGGGTAATTGACTGTGTTTGGGATGAGCTTGCATTACTTTCGGTTGCTTTGAAAGTGAAGTAAGCGTTGTTTCTTTGTACTGAGAGCCGTCTCTCGTCTTGCTCACGTTGACGTTGTGTGCTAACGTCGTTTAGACTCATTGCAATCGAGGTTGATATTGTTCGAGTTTTAAATGTTATGTTTTATATTAATTAATTAATTAATCAATATAAACATTAGCGATTTCATCGCTGAAAGCGTCTTTTCGCGTTGTTGTTGATTTACGAAACCAGTCACTGCACTTTTTTGATATTATTGAATACTTTTTTGTTTTGGTTTTCTTTCCGGAGCACAATAACTACACGTCTGTATGCGACGACGATTCGCGGTGGAATCAAGCATAGAGCCCGAAGTATCGCCTGCAGAGATAACAAAGGCGCTACAAGAGAAGGGATTTAGCGCTAAGACAGTGTTCAATATCTCTAACAGGGATAGAAAGCCGCAGCCACTCTTTAAGGTTGAGCTTGAACCACAAATTAAGCCCCTAAAGAAATACGAAGTGCACCCTATATACAATCTTCAGTACCTGCTTCACCGCAGAATTACAGTTGAGGAGCCGCACAAACGCAATGGCCCGGTACAATGTGCGAACTGCCAAGAATATGGCCATACAAGGTCTTACTGTAAACTGCGCCCAGTCTGTGTAGTTTGTGGTGAGCTTCATGACTCCGCACACTGCCCAGCGAGCAAAGATGACCAAAACTCGAAAAAGTGCGGCAACTGCGGTGGAAATCACACTGCTAACTACAGAGGCTGCCCAGTTTATAAGGAGCTGAAAAGTCGCATCCACCAGAGGGGACTTACTGCCCGCACCCAAAATAATCAGTTCATAGCCTCCAGGTCAAACCCTGAAGTCTTCTTCTCGACTGCAGCCAGATCCTCACTAGGACCCATAAACTCTGACAAAAATGTCACATACGCAAGCGCTTTAAAATCAGGACTGGCAGAATCAGCACACCAAGAACCGAACACGGCTCAGCAGCATCAACCGCCGGAGCAGCCAAAAAGTAACTTTGAAGCTATGATATGCAGTCTACAACAAAGCCTTACGGAGTTCATGTCGTTTATGCGTACAACTATGCAAGATCTAATGCGAAACCAAAATCTATTAATACAAATGCTGGTTTCACAACAATCCAAATAATGACTTCCCTACGAATATCTACATGGAACGCTAACGGCGTTTCGCAGCACAAACTCGAGTTAGCGCAATTCCTACTAGACAATCAAATCGACGTAATGCTGCTTTCAGAAACACATCTTACGAAAAGATACAATTTTCAACTACGAGGATATTCATTCTATGGAACAAATCATCCAGACGGTAAAGCACACGGCGGGACTGGAATTTTAATCAGAAGCCGTATCAAGCACCATTATCATACGAAATTTGCAAAAAACTACCTACAGGCCACATCAATAAATATACACCTAAATACTGGCAAGCAATTAACTCTAGCTGCCGTATACTGCCCCCCACGCTTCACCATGGCCGAAGATGAGTTTATGCAGTTCTTCAACTCACTCGGAGACCACTTCATAGCGGCAGGAGACTACAATGCCAAGCACATACACTGGGGATCTCGCCTCGTGACCCCAAAAGGAAAGCAGCTCTATAATGCAATTATCAAAGCTAAGAACAAGCTAGACTATGCTTCTTCTGGCACACCAACATACTGGCCGGCTGACCCAAAGAAACTTCCCGATTTAATTGATTTTGCGATTACCAAAAACATTCCTAAAAATTTGATATCGGCCGATTGCCTTTCGGATCTTTCATCTGATCACTCGCCTGTCCTGTTTATTCTACTCCAACACCCAGAAACATGGGATCAATCATCAAATCTGACCTCCTCACATAAAACCAATTGGGTTAAGTACAGGAAGTACATCAGCTCACACATTGAGCTAAGTCCTCACCTCAGTCTGTACTCGTCTCTGCAGCTCGAGCTTCAACACCTAAATCTACGAACACACAACGCATTCAAAAGAAGACAAATCTACAAATCGAACAGCTCGTCCTCGAAAAGCGACGCTTACGTCGAGAATGGCAATGTCACAGATCGCCATCTGCTAAGCAACGCTTTAAACATGCCTCACGTCAACTTGATCAAGCTCTACAGCAAGAAGAAACGTATGTCCACCACCGCTACATAGAGCAACTGTCAACTAACAGTACGAAACACTCACTATGGAGAGCTCACCCAACTCTGAGCTCACCGAAAGAAACCGTGATGCCTATTAGAAATTCCACAGGCGGGTGGGCGCGCAGCGACGCAGACAGAGCCAGCACGTTTGCCAAACACCTTAAAAATGTCTTCCAACCAAATCCTGCCACCAATGCGTTTACTTTGCCGACTCTATCAGATGAGCCCCAGCCTCAACATGAGCCGATTGAGTTTCGCCCAAACGAAATCGTTAACATCATCAAACGACAATTGAATCCGAAAAAATCACCAGGCTGCGACCTCATAACTCCCAAAATGATCATTGAGCTCCCATACTGCGCCGTTTGCACTCTCACCCAGCTATTTAATGCCATCGCAAAACTTGGCCACTTTCCAGTGAGATGGAAAAAGTCAATTATAATAATGATAGCAAAGCCGGGAAAAGACCACACTATCCCCACGTCGTATAGACCTATAAGCCTACTCTCTTGCCTATCTAAACTCATTGAAAAATGCCTAATGACTCGGATAAACACATACCTGAGAATCCAGGGAGGAATCCCGTCACACCAATTTGGGTTTCGTGAAAAGCATGGAACAATTGAGCAGGTCAACCGGATAACATCCGAAATTCGGAACGCGTTTGAAAAACGAGAGTACTGTACTGCTATATTTTTAGATGTCTCTCAAGCATTCGATAGAGTCTGGCTGGAAGGTCTAATGTACAAGATCAAGACAATGCTCCCCTACAGCACCCACAAGATTTTGGAGTCTTACCTACACGACAGAAAATTTGTCGTGAGGTGCAACACCGCTATATCCGATGATTACACTGTTGGAGCTGGAGTTCCTCAAGGCAGCGTGCTAGGGCCAATATTATATGTCCTCTACACCGCAGATATACCGACAAGCACACGTCTAACAACATCCACGTTTGCCGATGACACAGCTATTCTTAGCCGCTCAAAATGCCCGATTCAAGCAACTGCGCAGCTAGCTCATCATATGGTCGATGTCGAAAAATGGCTGTCAGATTGGCGAATTAAAGTGAACGAACTAAAATGCAAGCATGTTACGTTCACTCTGAACAGGCAAAACTGCCCGCCGATGACACTAAACAACACTCTACTCCCACAAGCAAAGGAAGTAACATACCTAGGAGTACATCTCGATAGAAGACTCACATGGCGCCGGCACATTGAAGCCAAAAGAACACAGCTAAAGCTAAAAGCCAGCGGCCTTCATTGGCTTATCAACGCTCGGTCACCTCTTAGCCTTGAATATAAAGTCCTGCTGTACAACTCGGTACTAAAACCTATATGGATGTACGGCTCCCAGTTATGGGGGAACGCCAGCAATAGCAACATTGACATAATTCAAAGAGTTCAGTCGAAGATCTTGAGAACAATCACCGGGGCACCGTGGTACGTTCGCAACGAAAACATACACCGCGACTTAAACATTCTACCAGTCAAAGAAGCGATCGCAGAACAGAAGGTAAAGTACTTAACCAAGCTATCGGTGCACCCTAACCACCTGGCGAGAGGTCTAACAAGGTTGAGCAACCAATCACGCCTTCGTCGCAATGACTTACCCACCCAGCGACCGACCTGAGGGACGCGCAACCCGAATGCAGTTTTAGTTTTACTGTTAGTTAAATTTTAATGTTAAGATTCGCCAACTTATTGTTAGTCTCAAAATTAAGAGTAGATTCAATAAATAAAAGCAAAGCTATATAAAAAAAAAAAAAAAAAAAATCTATTTAAATTATATTTTTATTGTTTTAAACTTTTTGTCAAAATCTATATTCCAATCAAGAAAAATACAAAATTTTAAAAACCCCTTAAAATCGATTCAGTTTGTATTGGAACCCGCTGTAAAAATCCTTATAAGTGCGGGTTCTACGGCATATTGGCAGGCCAAGTCGTGGAACCCGTTGTAAAATGAAAACATTTGAGAGCGGGTTCCATGACAAACGGCTGGCAGATGAAAGAGAGAATTATATTTTTAGAAAATAAAATTTTTGGAACAATGAAAGTTTGTAACGTTCAAATCGAACCAGTGTCAGAGCAAACAGATCAGAAATATCACCTACTATCTTTACTCTTCAGCTCGGATTTTACTATGGATTCTTGCGTTTTCTTTAATACCAACATTAAGTACCGTTAAATCAACTTGGAGGGTCCTTATCCTTGGGGTCCTGGGTTCAATTTTATTATTGGGCGGTTGTTTATTTTAATTTTTAAAAAGTTTCAGTTTTATGATTATTTTCATATTTTCTTTTATTTTTTGTATTATTTTTTTTTAACTTTTTTTATATTTTTTTTTACCTTTCATATTTACTTTATTATTATTATTTTTAATTTCATTCTATTACAACTTTTGTAAAAATAAGTGACGGAAAAAGTTAGAAGTCCCTACTAGGATTTGAACACAAAAATATTGTGCATTGAGTAACTACTCTATGCATTACGCTACCACCCCGTCTCAACCTACAGCGACTACAAATACTATTTTTTCTACTGACTACCACATCGGCTCATTGAAAACAGAAACAAGAAATTGAAAATAAAAATTGGAAGCCAAATAATGTTTACGCCGTCTTGCGAGCAGTCTCACATACATACAAAGGCGCACCCTTTTTTTACGTATACTTTTAAAGAGTTCTAAAAATAGAATTGTATGTATGTGCGTTCCCCCCTCACCAACAAGCTCGACGAAAAAAGTTGACCGTTTTGGGCCCTGATGTCCTATCTACGTACTTTATAATCTTTGCTAGTACTGTAAAGTTATAAGTTTAAAAGCCAGTGGAAGTGAAACTTCCCCATATCGGAACTACGGACCAACCCTACACTTCTTCTTCGTCCTCTAACCCAAAAAACTAATATCGTTATGAACACTTACCTATCAGAATACTAGGGGGCTACGCACAGTGGTCGATTTGGCCTCGCTAGCGGCATTTAATTATGATTTTCAAATTTAAATAAACTTTTATTTAAGTTTACCTATCGATAGTATACACCTTGATTAGATGCTAATTGATGTTTTCTAAGCTCATCAATAAGCTGATGATCAGCTGTGAACTGTCAAAAGTCAACATATGTTTCAGCAGTTGATATTTACAATTTTGGCGCCCTTTTACTTATTGGTTGCATGGAAGCAGAATAAAAAGTATAGACTTTTTACTCCTCTAAAAATTGTCCGATTTTGCGGTATTTTAATTTGACGATGTAGATTAGCCATTTGAATAGATTGGCATATAATGTTATAAACATTAATTAAAAACATGAACTGGCGCTACAATGAAATACAAACTTGATCTGCGCGGATACCCTACGAGTTCAAGTTCCAAATCTGATAGTTCTATCTCTTATAGTCTTCGAAATCCACGCGTTCAAAATGTTATCCCGTTTGTATGGAATATTTTATATACTTATATGGGTGGTATATTTCGTAAAATATGCCGGATTTTCTTTTTATTTTTCCTTTATTATATTTTAAAGATCAAAAGAATCAACTCCCAATCAACTCTGATCAACTCTCAGACTTTTTTGTTGTTTTGGTTCTAAAAAGTTAACCGATTCGTGCGGTCTCAAAATAAGTGTTCGTCACTGAGACTTTGAGCAATATGTCTGAGAGCAACCGATTGAATTGCTCGTATACAAATTTTGCTCGGGATCAGCCGAAGAACAGTTTTTTCTGTTTTCGTTTGCTCTGCTCATTCTCGGACCGTTTCCTCGCGATCGACGATTCAAAAAGTTTTTTGTGCATGTATATGTGTATGTAAAGTTTCGTGGGTTCAACGCGTCAATTGGCTTTGTGAATCTAGGGTGACCAGATAGCTGAAGTGGAAAATACGGACACTTTTCTCGCCTTAAGTACCTTAAAAGCTAATGAAGTTGGAAAAATAGGATGATATATAGATATTTTATTGAAATTATACTTAGTATATTCTTTGCAGAACTTCAAGATTTTTATTGCAAGGAAACAGATTGAGCAATATTATTACAATTCGCCGAGTCGAGAAGATTACACTAGAACTTAAAAGTATCAGTTTTGAAATGTATTAAAAAATGGCCCTGTCACCTAGAGTAAAACAAAATTTATGCGTATTTGTTATTACTCCCGATTTGTTTCAACCAAGCAGTGTTCTTTTTCAAATATGTATGAAACTGTTGACAGGAACATTTTTTGAAATTGAATTGAACCAAGATTATACTTTCACTTTTTCGTCCCATATTTCTAGGGAATTTTACCGTATAACGCGTGATAAACTGATTGCGCGTCCTCTATACGTGTGACGTGTCACGACTAGCGACACGTCAACTGCGAGCTCGGGTGCTTTCGAATGTTTAAGCCTAGAAATTCATTTTGGAAAAATTGCAGGTGTAACCTGTTTTTTCGTCAAAAACGCGAAAAATACGGAAATTTTACAAAAAATACGGACTAACGGACACAGAGCTGAAAACACGGACGCCTGGTCACCCTATGTGAATCTCGCGTGTAAACATTGACCTTTCAAATTTATTGAAAATGGGAACACAAATTAATAAAAAAGATCATCAATTTTTTATAGTACATTTTATTTTAAGCGAACGACGTAGTCGCTAGGTTCAAAAAACTTAAATTCTTTATTAGTTGTTAAGCTTAACTCAAATTAAATGAATTAAAAACTAACTACTAAAGAAAACTATTCATTTTTTAATTAAAATAATCAATATATTATTTTAAAATTTGAAAAATGCACGTTTAAAATTTTAAGAAGTTTTTTCGTGAAAATGGCATGTTAAAATAAGACAACGTACCACTGTGCAACGAAACGAAGACAAATTATTGAAAAGACTTTTTTCGCTGACTTTTTCAGTCAATCGGTCATTTAATGAGTCTCTCTGCGCGAGTGTCACTCGAATCTCTCATTGAGCGATGTTCGGTAAACGAGAGTTTCATGATCGGCTCATCGTAATGCGTTCAACAGAAAATCGAAACAAAAAATAACAAAGCCTGCTGCTCAGAGAGAAACCGATACGGCATCCTTTTTTTCGGTTGTTCTCGCGAACAGTGCGTAAGGACAAAAACGATTAACAGTTATTTGCCAGCTATGGTTTTTAGAAATAAAAACTATAGGAAATCAGTAGGGAAACAGAATAAAAAGTCTATAACTCTTCTAAAAATTGTTCGATATAACTGAATTTTGGTGTACTTAAAAACATTTCACAAAAACTGAACTGGCGTATCAAGAAAATTTCCATTTTGGGGGCGCGACTTTACGTAGCAAAATTTAAAGACAAACACGATCTGCGTGGATACCATAGAAGTCCAAGTTCCACATCTAGATCTATCTTTTATTCCGAGATCCACGCGTTCAAAATTTTAACGCATTAGTATCAGAAATCAGTAGACAAATATCTATATAGTATCTTTCCCAAAAATGGGCCTAATCCAAAAATGGGTTGAAATTGTTTCCCGTTATAAACTGATTATATGAATAGTTTGGCATCAAAACTTTTGCAGAATACCTTCCTGTACAGACGGACATGGCTATATCGTCTCGGCTTTTATTGATGACCCAGAATACATCAATATACTTTATGGGGTCGGAGATGATTCCTTATCTACAATAAACAATATACCCTTGTACTTGGGGGTACCTTGGGTATACAAAACGATTATAACCACTAAAATTATTTTATTTAATTATTAGTATACGATTATTACTACTATAGAAATAGTAATATTATTATTACTATTGCTATAATATTATATACTATATAAAAATAATAATGTTACAATATAATAATTACTTACCGTGGTTACTAACTCAAGGCATACAAATTGCAGAGTCTCTATATTATCAACAAAAAATGGCTCTATAGCTAACGTAGACAATGGCAAAACTATCGTATCAACAAAAACGCATTTGTCAAATAGGGTCACGAAAACTTTCAAAAGTTCGACCGTTTTTGAATAAAAAAGTTGTAGACTGCGATTATGAGCTTGTTGGGACTTCATTTTTTTACGGTGGTTGGGCTTCTTCATATTCTTTACCGTATAAACAGGATCGTGGATTGGAAATATGGTTTCACGTAGTTGAAATTGAGTAAACTTTATAATATGTGATATATTATCTTCCTGTAAAAATGTAAGATCGCTTACTGTAGAATATATGTTACATATAAGCAAACAAGCATCCATTGCGTGCAATATTTTATCAATTGCTTCCTCATCAACTAATTGTTCTTCATCATCCTGCAAAATAATTAAACAAGAAATATGAATCAAATGTTATTAGAAATATGATTTAGGTTGGCTATCTTCTGTCAAAGCCGAAGCTTCTATGTAGGACCACGAAGTTATATATATTATTAAAATTTTTTTAATTGATAAGTTTTTATAAAATAGATTAAAAAAAAAAAAGTCAGTATTATTTGTTTCAGTTATTTATAGCAGACAGACTATCGTCTTGTGAGGTTATACACACATAATCCTAATAATAGGCAAACCTTAACTCTTTAAACTAACGCATAACCACCAATACATATTTTTAACATACCATTTAAATGTCAATTGTTTTTAGTACGGACTACAAAATTGTAAGAAATTTTTCTGCTCAGAAATATTTTTTTAATAGTAAATACGAGTTGTATTGTTTTTCAGTAAATTTTGTCCATTTAATCTAAAAATCATATAAAAATAGTTATATTGTTAAAGTTATATCGATCTTAAAATCTTATTTTTGAAAGTGGTAAATGTTAAATTTTTTGTTAAATTGTCAAGATTTTGTGTTTAAAATATCAGAATTAAACTGGAAAAATATTTGGGCAAAATATATAATTTGTGTGTTGTAATTTTTAATATCTTAGTAAAATTAAATTAAATGTTTTTTCTTTTATTTTTTTCTATTATGCCTTTTATTCTCTTTCTTCTCGTATACCCTTATAATACCCTCTATAATTATAGTCAAAAGAGTGCTTTGACCAAATTCATTCGACAAAAAAAAATATATTTATACCCCTGCAGAGGGAATTATAATCCATACTATATACTATATTTTTGATCAGGATCACCTCCTGCTTTGTTTCTAAGTAAACAAGTCTCTCAGTTTTAAAGCTACCGACTTGAATCGAGTTGATATGAGCATGTCCATCTTTCCGTCTGTTTCTTTCAACGCAAACTAGTCTCTCAGTTTTAAAGCCTGAGATGCCTTCTTTCACATCCTTTTTTCTTTTGCACGCAGTATATAAGTCGGAACGGCCGGGATATATCCGGCCGAATATATCGTGTAGCTGATAACTGATTTATCGGAAATGGAATAACTTTATTATTATAAAGTTATAACCAATAAATTGGTTATATTATGATATTCTCATAAGGGTTGGCCAACTATATCCGATGTTTTCGGTATTTATGCTGTTTTTACTGCAAGGGTATATCAACTTCGGCTCCGCCCGAAATTAGCTTTACTTTCTGTTTTTTTTTTTATAAGTTTACCCATTATTATGTAACCATGCGTGTATTTTTTATGGGATCAGATCCGTTTGATTTTTTTGGACAAATATAATGATACCTACTGCAATGGTATAAAAGCAGAAATTTTATTTATAATTTAATTATAAGTATAATAGTTTAATCTCTGATTTTGTTTACAAAAAAACATATTTATAAAATTTTACCGGTCCAGCAAAGTAATTCCTGGCTAAATAAATGTTGCGCATTGCGTAATTGATAAGAAGTGTTAGCTTATTTTTAGGAACGAAATCCAATGCTTGCTTAGCTTTTAATTTGGCAACATCCGTGCTCATTGAATTAAGAAGTTTTGGAGAAATGCACTCAATATTCTCGTCAACATCCTCTGAAAATAATCGGAATTTATTATTAGTATAATAAAGTATATATTATAATATAAAAAAATACTTCTTGTAGCAATTTTGAAGAATAAACTTAAAGCAGTGGTGCCCACACACATTCTTTTACATGTTACACTTGCATTTGTGTTCGAATATGTAGAATTCTCCCGTAAGCACACAAACAAATCTTTTTACAGTGTTTACAGTGTCGGTATGAAGATAGAGTATGGGCAGAAAAATTTCCAACCACATCACAGTGGTTCCGCCAGCGGCCAAAAATCAAAGAAACCGATTAGAAAATATATAAACTCAATTTACAGTTTGACTCTTAAATGTCCTAATTTTCAATTTCCAAACCGGTTTTCTATGGAAACCTAACGGTACTTCTTAAAAATAGAATCAGAAGCATGAAGTGTTAATTTCAACATGGAGAAATAATGGTTAAATATTTCGAAGCAAAAGCGCACTTCAAATTGGGCTAATAACAATTCAAGTTTATAAATTTATATTATTTAAAATGGATTTTGAAACTCAAGGTATTTAATTTAATTTATAAAATTAATTTATACTAACTTGATTTAAAATGAATAAAAACTCCCACGCGATTCCCTGTTAGTATTATTTTTTTTTAGGTGCGGAATGTTGCGGATGTATTTTTAATCGTAAATATCCTAACTCGACTTCTTATTTTTTTAAGGTCACATTTTCCCAGCGAGCTGCTGAAATGCTTTCGAAATGTGGCAAGCTAGAGGCCAGGAGCAAATGAGCTCTTGTTAAAAGTTGTAGACCAAAATCATACAATTCAAGCGGTGTTTCGGGAAAAACTTCGTATAGTAGTGGGCAAAAGACGGAGTTAGAAGATCGTCTTACGATGGAAATGTAGCTAGAAAACTTTTCTCAAATCCCAAATTGTGTTCTGAAATTACAGGGCTTAATTAAAACCTTATTCATCGTTGTCAAACTATACTCCAAGCTATTGTTTCGGGCTACAAAATAAATTTGGACAAATTTAATGATTATGCCATCGATACTGCTAAGGAATTGATAAAGAAGTATCCGAGGAAGATGCTTTATTTTTAACTTTTTAAATGTGGAAATTTTACATAGACAGTTAGCCAGCCGATTATATATCTGATGGATTCGGACGTCTCCCGTTCTTAAATGTTCTCTTCTTACTTTTCGCTTTAGATTGACGAGCGCACCAATTCTGAGTGGTTGCTGGGGATGTCTAGAAGTCTCTGCATGTTGAGCATGTTGGTTTATCATGCGCATGAAAAGGCTGATGGCATTATCAATGTCAGATGGTTCCTGGATTTTTATGCGAACCTCGCTCAGCTGTTCTAGGTGGACTTTAAAAGCGTTTACATTAGCACCTCTGGCAAGGAGTCGCGAGCGCTGTGGTTTTTTCTCAGGTGTTGCATGCAGTATGGCCATGATAGGAGTGTGATGCGAAGATAGTTCAAGAAGTGTTCTTACTTGTAGCCTGTCTATAGCGTATCCATTGATAATGAAAAAATCAAGCGCTGTCGGTGTTAGTAGGGGGTTATATGAGTAAAAAGCTGCCGAAGCTGCCGAGTCGAACGATAAAGACTGTTATATATTGTCAATCTCACATCTGTTTTGTATTCCTCCATTCTATACACATATACACCTATTAAGTAGTTTAAGTATCTGGCAACTCTGTAAGCTACGCATTTAATAAAGGCAGTCTGAAATAGCACTCAACGAGAACACATCATATTGGCGACGAGGAAAAAAGTTAAATTCTTAGTCGAAAGATAAGAACAGTTAAATCGCGTAAACCGTGTCGAGTAGTCGTTGATTTTCATCAACATGCCGGCAAATGAGTATTTGATCCAATCGATACTTGCTCAACAGCAAGCATTTACAAGAGACATAATGGAACAGCAACAAAAATGGATGCAAGCAATGATGGATAGAAACGCTTCTCAAGGGCAGGGTTATTCAAGCCACACGGGTGAATTATCTGCGTGTCCTCCATTCCATAAATTCGACAAAGACAATCAAAACTGGGAGTCTTACCTTGAACAGTTAACCCAGCATTTTAACGCGTATTCAGTTAGTGCAGAAATAAAGCAAAAGGCTTATTTTCTTTCGTGATGCGGCATAAACATATTCGAACTATTGAAAAATTTGTTCGGGAGCAACAATTTGAGCACGTATGCATACAAGGAGCTCACAGAAAAGTTAACGGAACATTTCACAACAAAACGACACGTTGTTGCTGCTCGCTATGAGTTTTTTAAAAGGGAGATGAAACATTCACAAACACACAGAGAGTGGGTAGCCGACTTGCGCGGGATCGCTCGGGAATTCGTCTGTAATGCCAACGGTTGTGCTTCTAACTATGTAAATAAAATGATTCGAGATCAGATCATAGTACATACACCATACGATGCCGTCCGTGCATCTGCTTTTCAGAAGTCCCAGCCAACTCTTGAAGATGTGCTTATAGTTGCAGAAACCTATGAGACAACAACAAAAACCGTGGAAGCCCTCAAAGAAACAGAATCAAAGCAAGACCCAATAAACGCAGTTCACACCTATAAAAAGAAACCGTTTCTTGGTGGTGGTGAAAGTGACGCCACATCAAACAAAAGTTCGCTAAAATCATGCTCTGGTTGTGGACACAATCATGCCAGAGAGAAGTGCAAGTTTCGTGATGCCGTATGTCACAAGTGCGGTAGAAAAGGACATATAGCTGTTGTATGCATGTCGAAGCAAGACAAAAATAAATGACAAATGCAAAAAAGTCGCAAATCCGAAGCAAATGAAATTGAAACGATTGAAGCTGTAAACAGTGTTACAGGTCAAGTCAAGTGTCAGCAGAATAAGATTCTTATAGATCTTAAAATACACGGCAAAGTTATATCATTCCAAATGGATTCCGGAGCCACAGCGTCCGTGATCAACGCCACAACGTATGCGCTAGTGTCAAACATTTAAGAGGTGCACGAAGACGAATTACGTGACCTTTGCAGCAAGTACAACGAAGTGTTCGAACCAGCCATGGGTGTCATATAAGACTTCAAAGCAAGTGTCTTTTTAAAGCCGTCAGCAACACCAAAGTTTTTTAAGAGCCGTCAAATTCCATTCGCACAGATGGACCAATTCAGAGCTGAGGCAGACAGACTTACACAAGCTGGAATTTGGAAGCCGATCAAATTCAGTAATTGGGCATCACCAATTGTTCTAGCACCAAAACCAGGTGGCGCTATTCGCATATGTGGCGATTTTAAGCAAGCCGTCAACGCGCAGATCGATGTTGAACAGTACCCGTTACCGACAAAAGAGTCTCTGTTTCACATAATACGTCACGGCAAGCAATTCAGCAAAATAGATTTAAAGGATGCCTATCTTCAAATGGAACTGGATGAGGATTCTAAAACTATCATGGTCGTCAACACACCCCTTGGCCTATTTCAATACCAGCGCCTTCCCTACCGGATTGCCAGTGCTCCAGCGACCTTTAAAGGTATTTGGAACAGCTTCTAAAAGGAGTAGAAGGATGTGGAAACTACTTAGATGACATCATTATCTCAGCACCTACAAGCGAGCAACATCTAAAGCGAATCGACCATGTTATCAGTATTCTTGGTGAGAACGGTATTAGATGCAAAAAGGAGAAATTCTTCTTTTTCAAGGAAGAAATTGAGTACTTAGGACGAATAATCAGCGCTCAATGGATTCTTCCAGACAGCTCAGGCTTGGAGGCTGTTAAACTGTTGCGTCCGCCTTCTAATCTGCAGCAATTAGAAGCATTCATGGGCATGGGGCAGGATCCCGTGGGCATGGATCCTGATTTTGACAGAGAAGAAGAAGCCTGCCACATCGAAAAGGACAAACTTCTCAAACAAGTCTTACGGTATGTTACTGTAGGATGGCCAGAAAAACTTCAGCAAGGCGAGGAAGCATTATCACCATACTTTAATCGAAAATTTTCCCTCACAATCAACCAAAAATTGCTTTGCCTACACACAGATGCCAGTCGAGCAGTAATCCCAGTAACTCTTCAAGCGCGTATCCTGAATCTGTTACACGAAGGACATTGGGGCATTGTTCGAATGAAGCAGCTAGCTAGACAACATGTTTGGTGGCCTTCAATCGACGCAGACATTAAAAGCCTTACTCAGTCATGCAGCATCTGCAAGTGCAACAATCCTGCTCCTCCAAAAGAGTACCAAAGTTGGCCTGCAGCTACAACAGCGTGGGAGCGAATCCATATCGACTTCGCCGGTCCAATATTCGATTCCATGTGGCTAATCTGTGTAGACGCTTACTCGCAGTTTCCATTTGTAGTTCAAATGTCGTCCACTACAAGCGCTAACACGATCGCTGCACTATCATCGATATTCGCCATCGAAGGATATCCGAAAACCATGGTCAGCGACAACGGTCTGCAGCTTACGGCTGACGCCTTTGAAGAATTCTGCAAACGTCATGGAATAAAACACATTACCACAGCACCGTACCATCCAGCATCCAATGGATTAGCAGAGCGTTTCGTTCAGACGTTTAAATTCTCTGTCAAGAAAAACCTCAAAGACGGTATACCAGTCCGAGCAGCAGTTACTAAATACCTTACTTCGTACAGGTTCACTCCAAATTCCTACGGAAAAACTCCCGCCGAGTTAATCCATGGTCGTCCAATCCGTACCGTACTTAGTCAACTTTTCGAGCAGCCTGTCGAAGCCAAGAAATCAGTTACCAAGTACGTCCCAAATCAAATGGTCTACGCTCGTAATTATGCAAGGGGAGAAAAGTGGATTGAAGGCTCTATTGACCAATTGGAAAAATGCTTTTCGTGGTTCGCACCGCAAATGGTTATATCAAGCGCCATTTCAACCAGCTAAAACCGAAATTCTCAGCAAGCAGCTCCATCGAAAAACCTCCAGAGTTCTTTTGGATCCCGGACATCCCGCCCTCTTCAAATCATCCACTACAACAAGATCAACCACTACAACAACCAGATCAACCATTACAACAACAAGAAGATGAACCAGTAACTCCGTCAACCGTTCAGCAACGTCATTCTGAACACGAGCCACCCGAGAGCTCCATGTCATCGAACCAACAACCAAGGCAAAAAAAACCAGCACGACTTTCATCCGGCATACCAGTTCGCCAAAGTAGTCGTGTTCGCCATGAAGTAGATCGTTTTAAGCCCAAGAATTTCCGAAAACCTAAAAATCCTATTCGTTCTTAATTAAGGAAGGAGATGTGTTATATATTGTCAATCTCACATCTGTTTTGTATTCCTCCATTCTATACACATATACACCTATGTAGTAGTTTAAGAATCTGGCAACTCTGTAAGCTACGCATTTAATGAAGGCAGTCTGAAATAGCACTCAACGAGAACACAACAAAGACCTAAAAAATTTAGACAGTTTCAGATCCAAAAAATGTCACGAATTGCAACAAAGACAGACACACTCATTTTACGGTCGGACACATTTATAACTGGACTAAGAAAACATGGAAAGTATGATAAATCAATGTTACTTGAACCTGTCTTCAAATTTTTAAGAAAAGTATAAATCAGGTGTGCCCAGCCCGATTGCTCTCGGTGCTAATTTGTTGTGGGAATTGCTATATGGGAAATGAAATTTCAAATACAACAATTTTTCATTTTTTTTTTCTCTCTGTTCGTTGCCTCCGTTGCCGAGCTAAGCAACGACAATTGTATAGTCTCTCAATTGTTCGTAAAAATACAAAGGCACTTCGTTTTTGTATTGCCAAAATAACTTTTGGTTGAGATCTCAAAAAGAATGGTTGACATCGGAGCTATAAATTTCTTTTAATTATAACTTTAGTACAGTTAATTTTGATTTCATAAATATTTGTTTATTACTTTTTTTCCATGGAAAATGGTACTATAATTTTTTTTAGTATACCGACATGACTTGTAAAAAAATTTCTCTCTCCAATTTTCTTGATGTATTGGTGATTTTTTGCATTGGTATTGGGGTTTCTCTGCCGTATGTTGAGCTTGGGCACTCCTGGTATAAATTTTTGTTTCAAAACTTTTCAGTCAATTATGACTGTGACAATCCAGAACGCGCGAAGACTGCTGGAAAGGGAAAAGTCAAACTGGGTCCATTCCTTACACCACCACAGCCACTGAAAACATTGTTCGATGGAAGTGATCCCGATTCCAGCCATTTTCTTCAACACATCCTTGGATACAAGGCGAAATAACATCTTTGGCGGCTTGATTATATTGTTGGCAGGCGATTTCAGGCAGACGTTGCCAGTAATTTCCCGTGGAACGCCTGCAGATGAATCCTGAAGGCATCACCTTTATGGAGTAACGTAAAACCTTATCGCTAACCACAAATATGAGAGTTCAACTTTAAAATGATCAAAGTGCTGCACAATTTTCAAAACGATTGTTAGCTGTTGGAAATGGAAAAGTCTCAGTTGATGCCGGATTTGAATTTCATTACTCTTACCAACAAATTTTGCCGATTTGTAGACTCTCAATTAGCTCTTATTGAATATGTTTTTCCAAACATTGGGGAGAATTTATTGCGTAATTTGAATCCACCTCGGCTTTGCAACGGTTAAAAGATTTAAGCCGAATTTTATTGAGGCAACAATTATTAACGGAAAGTACGCAGGTGAAAATGTATGTATTTCTCAAACACAACAATTTTGTGATTTACCAAAAAGCACTTCAATAAAATGGAACAGTGAGTCAGCACACGAACATCATTGGCGTCTGACGTCTCCGACCGTTTTATATCGGAAACCCACGCATTTTTAAATATAAAACAAAAAAAAATTTCTCGATCTACTAATAAAAAAACGAACTGTTACATAAAAAGCCATCTGGTGGCATCCGAAACGGAGTTCGCCGGGTTTGCTAGTAATTATATTGATTTGTTTATGGCTGTGCAAATATCATTTTAATAAATTGGTTTCGGATGATTTACTTTATGATTTTTTTATATGATAATATTATAGTAGGTGTATAGCTTGAGGATTGGATAGGGGAAGAGTTTAAAAGTGTAAGCTTTAACTGAAGTATAATAAAACAAAAAATATTAAATCTTTCCTATGACATCTATATGATTTAAAGTATATTTAGTTATCCGATTTAAATACAATTTTCTAAGCATATGTAAACCTACCCCAAATTTATAGTCTGGGAGTTTAGATATTATATCCTTAAAAATAAAATTGTTAAAAATTGTTCATACTGAATTTGTATTTATAACCGATCATTCCTATAGCAGCTATATCATATACACGTACGACATGGCCCATTTTTTATAACATATCGACGCATTTCCGCGAAAGTATCGTAAGTCGCTTTTTTTCGAAATTAAGATTTTAATGCAAAATTGTTATGCATCTAATGTCTCACCACCCTGTGAAATATTATAACTGAAAACCTTATAGTTACGATAAAAATTAAGTTTCAATTTTATCGTATGTTACAGTGCTTTTCAATGTGCGCGCGAAATTATCGTATGTCCATACAATTTTTTTTTTCATTTGAATGGAAATACTTCAAACGCACAAAAAAAAAAGAAATACAATAACAATTTTTTTTTTGCTTATTTTTTCTTCCTATTTATGCCGTTAATTCTCGGTGATTTGTGTTTTAGACTTTGAGTTTTAGTCTTTGTTTGGTGTCAAGAGCATCAAGTTCGTATTGTAAAGCAATTTATTAAATATGGAATGCGCTCAAGAAAGAGTAAGTATAGAGTTTACGCTTACCTTACTTATTGTTCAGTTATCGAAATATTAGCTTTTTGTATATTCATGTTGTATTCATGTGAGATATTTGAATAATTGTTTATATTAGCTTGTAGTTTTATATGTAGTACGTGTAAGTGAGTATTCGTTATCATATAAAATGTTTCGATTAACGTCATTGAAATTGATTTTAACTTAAAATGTTCAAAATTATAGCCCATAAACTCATTAGTGCCGTATAGCGATAGCGATGACAATGACGAAGAGTGTTGCGTTGGAGAACGTGGTCTTAAAAGAAAGTTTGCCAAGCAAGATGTTCAAAAATGTACAATAAAAAATGAAGTGCTTCCCAATCCATGTAAATTAACAAAATGTGGTAACGATTGCTTAGCAGTGCCCGAAAATGCTAGGAAAAACATCAATGAGCACTACTGGGGAATGTCGAATGAAAGAAGGGTGATGTGGCTACTGTCCAATATAAAGCGCAAGGAGGTAAGAAAACGGCGAGCTGGACAGAAAACGAAGGGTGTACATAGGCGCAATTGGACCTTCCAATATTCATTTTCAAGTAATGGGAAAATATTCAAAGTGTGTCAAAAATTTTTTATGAAAACATTAAATATATCTCAAATGGTTATCCGGCACGCATTAAAAAAAACAAATATTTGTGAGACCCAAAAAAGAACACCACATAATAAAACTGATGGGTCTAAAATAGAAATTGTTAAAGATTTTATAAAAAAATGTCCAGCTGTGCCTTCCCACTATTGCCGCAAAAATAATACAAAAGTTTATTTACCCAGCGAATTTAGAAATGTTTCAAATTTATATAATTTGTACATTAGTTATTTAAATGATCAAGGCTTAAATGACTCATCAGTTTCGTGTCGAATATTTCGAAATGTCTTTAGCAAAGAATTTTCAATCGGGTTTCACGTGCCAAAAAAAGATAAATGTACGATTTGCGAAAACATAAAATATAAGGTTGTCAAATATCTCCCTTCCGCCTTTTTGTCTCGATCAAATCATGGAATACATCGAGTTAGACCGGCATGTGGCTTCTCGTGACATCGCCCAGGAGATGGGAGTTAGTCACCAAACCATTTTAAACCATCTGCAGAAGGCTGGATACAAAAAAAAGCTTGATGTTTGGGTGCCGCATGATTTGACGCAAAAAAACCTTGTGGACCGAATCAACGCCTGCGATATGCTGCGGAAACGGAACGAACTCGACCCATTCTTGAAGCGGATGGTGACTGGCGACGAAAAATGGATCACATACGACAATATCAAACGAAAACGGTCGTGGTCGAAGGCCGGTGAATCGTCCCAAACAGTGGCCAAGCCGGGATTGACGGCCAGGAAGGTTTTGCTGTGTGTTTGGTGGGATTGGAAGGGAATCATCCACTATGAGCTGCTCCCATATGGCCAGACGCTTAATTCTACCATCTACTGCGAACAATTGGACCGCTTGAAGCAGGCGATCGACCAGAAGCGTCCAGAATTGGCCAACAGGAAGGGTGTAGTGTTCCACCAGGACAACGCCAGACCACACACTTCGTTGATGACTCGTCAGAAGCTACGGGAGCTCGGATGGGAGGTTTTATCGCATCCACCATATAGCCCGGACATAGCGCCAAGTGATTACCACCTGTTCCTGTCCATGACGAACGCCCTTGGTGGTGTAAAGTTGAACTCAAAAGAGGCTTGTGAAAAGTGGCTGTCCGAGTTCTTCGCAAATAAGGAGGGGGGCTTCTACGAGGGAGGTATTATGAAGTTGCCGTCTAGATGGAAACGGATTATCGAACAAAACGGCGCATATTTCAACTAAATCGGATCACTGTAACACTTTTTATAAAGCATTGAATAAAGAGCAAAAAAGCGGAAGGGAGATATTTGACAACCTAATATATAAACGAAGAAGAGAGAGAAAAAATTATAAGTTCGGAAGAATATCAAAATCACATAAGAAATAAAAAACTTAGTATGTCAATGTTTCTTAAGGAACAAGATGACAGTAAAATGTGCCAACAATTTCTTTGCGTTAGTTTTGATCTACAAAAGGTCTTGCATACACCTCATTCAAAAAATATAACCCTTTTTTATTCACGCAAATACGCATATTACAACCTCAGTGTATATGAAAGTGGGACTCGAAATGGGTATTGTTTTTTGTGGGGTGAAGTCGATGGGAAGAGAGGTTGTAATGAAATCTGCTCAGCCCTTTTAAAGTATTTAATTATTTTAGATAGTAAGAAAAAAACAGAACATCTTAGCCTTTATTGTGACAGTTGCGCTGGCCAAAATAAGAATCAGGCAATGCTAGCAATGTTAATTTATTTCTTAAGTTCCTCAAATTTTTTAAAATCTATAAAAATTACATATTTATTGCCTGGACACACTATGATGCCCGTGGATTCGGTACACAGCACTATTGAATCTTTTATACGAAATCGCAATGTATGGGCACCCAGCGAATGGCCGACACTTATTGGAAACGCTAGAACAAATCCAACAGGCTATGAATGTGTAGAATTACAGTACACAGATTTTAAAAACTGGAAACTTTTTTCAAATTCTTTATTTAAAAATAAAACATTACATTTAAGTAAATTACGAATCGCTAATATTAAAAAAATCCCATTATCAATAGAATTAAATTATGAATATTTTGAAAATTCAAGTGGGTATCTTTTTAATTTGCCTAATATCACCCGAACAATAAAATCATTATATAATTGTAAGCTAAATATTTCTAAGAAAAAATTTGATGACCTTAATAATTTATGTAAGCGAAATAGTATACCTCCCAGATACCACAATGAATACGAAAGTTTGGGACATTCTTCGAAGATATTAGATTGTTTAAACGAAACTGATGAAGACGATGATATTTTAGTTTAATTTTTCATAGATATACATACAGATATTTTGTATATAATGTATATATAATGTTAATTAATCAAATTTCTAAAAACATTTCTTCATAAAATTTCAATTTCGTATAATAAATTAAATTTTATTATCGTATGTCGCACGTTGTGCGCAAAGGTATGAAAACAAAGCGTGCAAAATTATCGTATGTAATTATATTTTTATTTTTTTATGAAATGTAGCCTTTAATGACAAAAATTAAGTTTTCATTCGTTATTGTAGCTAAAACCACGATACCTTGAAAATTTGTTCCATGATTTTCTCATTCCTAAGAGGTTAAATCAAAAAAAAGCTTCTCCTGTAAAATTGGATTTTTCAACATACGATACTTTCGCGGAAATGCGTCGATATATTTATAATATTTTTATACCCTTGCAAAGGGTATTATAATTTTGTCCAAAAGTGTGCAACGTAGTGAAGGAGACATCTCCGACCCTATAATGTGTATATATTCTTCTTCAGGATCACCTTCTGAGTTGATATGGGCATGTCCGTCTGTCTGTCTGTTTCTACGCGAACTAGTCTCTCAGTTTTGAAGCTATCGTCTTGAAACTTTGCACTCACCCGTTTTTCTCTTGCACGCAGTATATAAAGTCAAATATATTTTGGGGAATTCCCCACAAATTGGCAACGCTGGTATGGAGTCTACTGCTGTGGTTCGGCTTGTCTGGAGCCGCGCCCATTATTACTTTTAGTTATTTTATTAATAAATAATTTTCCCAAAATAAAAAAAAAACAAGAAAGGAAAGCTAGCTTCGGGCGGATCCGAAGTTAATATACCCTTGCAGTTAAAACCGGATATATATCGCAAACATCGGATTGAATTGGCCGATCCTTATGAGAATATCATAATATAACCAATTTATTACATTAAAAAAAATCTAAAACAAAGTACCAAGCTCCATCTTCAAAAATACCAAAGTTGGTATTTTTACCAAATACCATTTCCGATCGTTCAGTTATATGGCAGCTATAAGATATAGTCGGCCGATCGTTATGCAATTTGGTAGGTTGTATTATTATTGCCAAAAATAGCTCTAAAACTATTTGTGTAACTTTAGAGTTCAAGCACTAATGTTATACCATTTCCGATCAATCAGTTATATGGCAGATATAGGATGTAGTCGGCCGATCCCCGACTTATCCGACTCCCCCCGTTCCGACTTATATACTGCGTGCAAAGAAAAGAAGGGTGTGTGCAAAATTTCAAGACGATAGCTTCAAAACTGAGAGACTAGTTCGCGTAGAAACAGACAGACAGACGGACATGCCCATATCAACTCAGAAGGTGATCCTGAAGAAGAATATATACACTTTATAGGGTCGGAGATGTCTCCTTCACTGCGTTGCACACTTTTGGACAAAATTATAATACCTTCGTAAATCGTATGTTTGCGACCCGTTCTTAATTTAATTAAAAAAAAAAAATTAGTGCAGATATTTAATTGGGAATAGACTCGATAGAAAGCTACATTCCTCTATTTTAAAAGTAGTTTCCAATTCCATTCCAATTCGCAGATTTTTTGATTTTGCTAGAGCAAACCAAAACTGACTTCCATTTCGCCTACGTTCCATTTTCGCCTTCCATTTTCGCCTAGTTTGTGTAATTTACACAAAAATAAAAACTCACAGAATGCTATCGGAAACAAAAAAAAAAGTACCAGAAAATGTTTTTTCATTAATTTTTTGGCACTAATTGCGCACCAACGTACGTTCGCGACCCCAGGAATTGCCCATATTTCATTAAACTTTGGTTATTGTCATTTAAATTAATAAATGTTTATTTTGTTATTTTGTTATTTAATGATGTATTATTATATTTTTGAAATATAATATTTATATTTTTTTGTTTGCATTATTAATTGTTTATTAAAAGTGAAGCTTTTAGTAAATACGCGTTGGGAATACCTAAATACTTAAGTTGCATACGCTTAGGGATCTGATTTTAATTGATTTTTTAAATTGACATAAAATTAAAATTAAAAAACGTGGCAATACCATTTATAGTATCAAAATATAGCATTAATATAAAATTATTTAGGTGCAAAACAAAATTTTAAGCGGATATCTCTACTGAAAGTATTTTTGGCCACCTTCTCCATACAACACCGTCCACTGTGCACCTACTGTACATGTGATTGGGTTTTGGGCAGCACTGACTTAGTAATTAATTTATATTCATATTTATGTTCATTCAACAAAAAAATTAAGAAAAAAACGTATTTTTTTAAATGAATAATTTGTTTACTAAATTCATTGAAAACGAGAAAGAAAAGATAACTTCGGCCGCAACAGGAGTTGTTTTACAGTTTGTGGAAAAATTTTTGGCTATGGCTACGAGGAGCAAAGAATATTTTTTTCTGATATTGCTATAGCTACAGCTTTGAACTTTTCGTAGCTCGGAGCAGAGCAGAGCAGACAATTTTCTTTTTCTTGCTGCGGCTCTGCTCCCGCTCTGGAAAAAAGAGAGAGCGGTAGCAATAGCAGAGCAATATTCCTATGCATCTCGCTGCTACGGAGTAGTAAATTCAAACCCTGTTTTAAGGGCCCTAATGGCAACCTGCCAGTAAAGACTTACATGTTGGAAGTCACCATAGTCAATTCTCACCTCACATCAGACATTCACATCAAATAATTCAGACATTCACCTTCGAGAGCATCATAGAAAGATACTTTTACTTACTTATATCCCTTAACAGTCAGGACTGCAGTCTAGGAATTTAAGCTACTGGGCACTGGCTGATAGCATCCAGATTATCGGTGCCTCACAACGATTATTGTAGGAACTGGAGGGAAGTAAAGGAAGGGGAGACGGTTACGCAGTCAACTTCACCTCTTCGAAGTCGTATCACTTCAAAACAGCCGTGGGATGGTGGCCCCCGTATAGAGTACACAGCTCCTGGCGACAGATTATGAAGTGGTCGAGGTCAACTCATATGGTGGTACGGTTTTATTTAGCTTACTTTCTGCTCGGGACTATTAATTTTTCCGCCCCAGATGCAAACTTAACTTATTCTGCTAGTCAAGGACCAGGCCAACCGTAGGCAGCCAGCTATGACCACATAGATCACTAAGGGTCAGAGACAGGAGGGGGAATACAATTTTTTAAAGAAAGATTTTTTTTATTTGTTGCAACTATTGAAGAATGTTGCTTCAAAATTTAATTCGGACTTAAACTGACTGAGATATGACGTCAAACACCGAGCCCCTTGGAAAGCCGTTGAGCGCGTCGAGCAGGTAGCAATTTTCTTGCCCAAAACTTTGAACGCGTTTTTCTATAAGAGCATTTTTTAAAGTCAGTGTCCACGATAACTCAAAAAGTTACTCATTGATTGAAATTTTTCACACTTGCGCAATATAGAATTGACTCCCAGCCAACGGTCCTATTTTATTTATTTGTTGCTTCTATTCGATTTTACCGCCTCAATATGGAGCATTTTTAGGGCTAAACTCTTTTACCTTCACTGACCTTTGAAAAAAAAAATTTTTTCTTTTAAAAGGGCAACGTTGGCTTGGAAATATACTTCAAAAGAACTATTTTTTTTGTATCCCAAGTGTACTGGCGTTATTTATCTTTTCAGTTTATCGCTTCATCTTCAGCGAGCTTAGAATCCACCCAGATTTCTCCCTGTAATTTTCGCAAAGCTTTACTTGTCTTTCTCTCCCCTAGTAAATAGTTGTGTGAGAAGAACCGTAGCCACTGGGGATTAAAGCTGACCAATTCAGAAGTCATTGTAACCTAACCAACAGAAACAACATTAAGTAATTAGCAAGTAAATAAAAAAATGAAGTTCAATGCATAACTCTGGCTAGTCGTTTGGATTTTAAAACCCCCGAACAGAACTGTGCTCAACTATGACATTTCGCCCATGAAAGGCATTTGTCACAACATTTTTGGTGGCCCATGAGGGGATCAATCCACACACGACTCCACAATCCATGGTCATCTCCGACAGTTCCATCCATTAATGGAAACTTTATCTGAACACTGAACCATTATTCTCTGTTTGATATCTACGGAGTCGCACAGTGGTTGGCCTTGTATGGAGCCGCAGTCAAAAATACTTCTAGTTGAGGTAGGGACTTGAAACTTGGCACAAAATATTTTTATTTTTGCCAAAAGTTACAGCTCAAATTCCAAACAAAGTCCAAGAAAACATTCACTAGTATTAATAAATCAGTTTCATTAAAGGGTAGACAGGTATCACAACTTTTTCTATATCTTAATTCTATGTATACACAAAAATTCGACACTGGACACTAATTGAAACACAATCTTTAAAACAATAACACAACACATAATGACATATAAATTATAAAAAAAAACTAAATTATAAAAAAAAAAAACTAATTATTAAAAAAAACAAGAAAGGAAAGTTAACTTCGGGCGGAGCCGAAGTTGAGAGAGACCCTTGCAGTTAAATCCTTATATATATCGCAAACATCAGATTAAATTTTCCGATCCTTATGAGAATATCATAATATAACCAATTTACTACAATAAAAAATCTAAAACAAAGCTTCCATCTTCAAAAATAACAAAGTTAGTATTTTTACCAAATACCATTTCCGATCGTTCGATCGATCGTAGTCGGCCGATCGTTATGCAATTTGGTAGGTTGTATTAACTGACCAAAAATAGAATCTGTACGAAGTTCCATCTTTCTATCTTCAAAAACACGAAAGTAGGGTAATTTTCGATAGTTCAGTTATATGGCAGCTATAGAATATAGGTGGCTGATCCTTATGAAATTTGGCATGTTGTATTATTTTGCCAAAAATAGCTTTCGTACAAAATCTGAACTCTAAAAACCCTGTAACTCTAAAAACACCAAAGTTATACCATTTCCGATCAATCAGTTATATGGCAGCTATAGGATATAGTCGGCCGATCCCGGCCGACTTATATACTGCGTGCAAAGGAAAGAAGGGTGTGTAAAGTTTCAAGACGATAGCTTTAAAACTGAGATACTAGTTCGCGTAGAAACAGACAGACGGACATGCTTATATCAACTCCTGATCAAGAATATATATGTATACTTTATAGGGTCGGAGTTGTCTCCTTCACTGCGTTGCACACTTTTGACCATAATTATAATACCCTCTGCAAGGGTATAAAAAACACAATAAAAACTATTAGTAAATGAACAAATAGTTTTGGAAAGTTAAACACAAGAATGAAACCCGAAGACTGAGTAACAGCAAGGGTATAAAAAACACAATAAAAACTATTAGTAAATGAACTAATAGTTTTGGAAAGTTAAACACAAGAATGAAACCCGAAGACTGAGCAACAGCATAACAAGTAAATGAACGGCCCACTGAAATAAACCGTCGGCAAATAAACCGACCCTGAGAAAGTTAAGACGGTGTTAGTATTTTTACGATATTAGGCACATAGGCAAATTTTGGAAGAAAATTCTTACACATTTGAAACACATTGGTATATAAACGAATTTTAGAATTTTGTGGGATCACTACTAAAACTTTAGCTAAACATGAAAAACATGATGCGCGCAGCTGCGCTTTACAAATGAGCAACTATTCACATCTTCAAATATATTTTTAGAAAATTTCGTTCGATTTCTAGAAAAATCGGGTTTGCCACGAAGCTTGGACATTTTAGAGGCGATTTGTTTACTTTTCGTACATTTTTGCCGTTCTGAATTTTTTTATTTTTGGCCTATGGGAGCAACCACTGTGCAGTGTGCGCCGAGCAACAAGCGACGCCAGTTCCTAAAATACTCGGCCCTGGTGCGGCAGTCCAACTTCCAAAGTTGCCAGTACCCAACTTTTCTGGAAAGTATACAGGTATTGGCCAGGTTTCCATGATCTGTTTATGCCAGGGACCGTAATAATTATGAGTTTTATTTTAAAAATCAAAAAAATTCCTTATTTTCTGAGCGAAAAAATTAAAATAATTAAATAATAATTATTCTATGATCGAAAAATAAAATTCACAAAATAATCATTATTTTTGATTTTTTATTTTTTTCGCTCAAAAATATCACTCATTTCATAATTTCGCGCTGTGAAAAAAAAATCAAAAAATAATGATTATTTTGTGATTTATATTTTTTGATCATAGAAAAATGATTATTTTGTGAATTTTATTTTTCGATCATAGAATAATGATTATTTTCTTATTTTTTTTTTTTCCTCAAAGAATAATCAGTATTTTAAAATTTTTAAAATAAAAATCACACCAATAATCATTATTTACGGTCCCTAGTTTATGCAACTCATTCACCAGAACCAGGAGTTGTTAAATATTCAGCGGTTCCATTTCCTCAAGCAAGCACTGCCTAAAGAGCAGAACCAAGATATACACCAAAAAGAACTAACGGATGGCTACACTATCGCATGGAATCTTGATCTTATCATCAAACGCTATGATAACCCACGTTTACAATTTATGCACCACATGAATGTCCTGATTTTTTGCCCAAGGATTGCTTTGCCCGCCAACGAATTATCGATAATACAAAGGCACTTCCCCACGACGTATACCAGCACATCACCGATTACTCATCAGAACGCATGAATAGATGGCTCCGTTCCTAATCATCGCGCAGTCAACTCGATCCATTTTGCTGGCCACAGCTCTAGTGCAACTACATAATAACAACACCGGACAAACTGCAGTTATTCAAGCCTTGATCGATTATGGCTCTGAGGGCACTGGGACTTCCACTTCACCGTGTCACAGCACAGATCACCGGGGTCGGTGACAACTCAAAGAACACCTGTAGATTTAGTACAGAGTTCTCCATAAGCTCATGTACGGACCATCTGGTATGTCCTCAACTATGCACTCTTTCTCTCTCGTCGGCCGTCAATCGTCCGCTCTGGTTGTAGCGTTTATCTTTACTAAGTTAAGTTTTTATTCCCATGTAAGCAGCGAAAAAAGCTGAATGCGAAAATACCCTCACGACGCCCCCGACTTCTTTCATTTTTTTCTGGAATCTTTTGCGGCAGCAACGCCCCCCTACAACATTTTGGTCCTTCGAGCCGGATAATTCCTGTATTTTCTTCTACCAGCAATTCTCGGCATTGTTTCGCAAAAAGATAAGTACATTTTTCCGTCTCCGTCTCTCTGTCGGTCTTCAGCAGTGGTCCGAACATTAAATTTCGTTCACACTGCTGCAAGATTTTTTTTCCCCTCCGTGTCAACTCCAAGTCCGAGTTTTCCGACACAACGGCAGTTGAGATTTTCTACTCTTCTTCGTCTTCAAATTCTGCGAATTTTTCCATCCGTCTCCGTTTTGTGTGTTTAGCCATATTCCTCGCCGTTTTCGGCCTCTCCGTTATCCATTCGCTTGCCAACGGTCGAGGCATATGTGCATCCATATACATACATACATACATATTTTGTTTTGGTGCAATTAATCCGCGAAAAAATCGCAAGTGAACAATGAAATTGTGTGGTGACAAAAAGAAGGCATAATTAATATTGGCCAGCCGGTGTGAATTAGTTCCGGAAATTTCCAAATTCACCGAACAGTCGGTGCTGTCGTAATATTTGTTTTTTTTCTTCCCCAATAAGTGTAATTTTTTACACCACATAACTTTTCACCCCTAGTTATACAGTCCACTTATCAACGCTCCACTGTGCCAACATATGCCCCACATGCCATTACATATATCATGTCCATATATTTTTTGCCTCCAATTTCAGGAAATATCTAACTGATAAAATTAAATAAAAATCTTATTTTATTAAAACCGCCAATTATAAAACGCCATTTCACTACAAATCTGTGATTGTGTTGCTTAAATTCTCGACCTAGCCGCCACAGTAGCCGTGTTGTGTTGTTTTTTTTCCTTTGGGGTGAACTACGCACATTGAGCCGACGGCATACCCGGCTGCGTAACAAATAAATTTAAAAAAAAATCAATTAATTATAAATTTATATATTTATAATTATAATTAGTACAATTTATTTAATTTTTATTTTCCGTTCGAGCGAAGGGCCAGCTTTTTTTAATTCACCTTCCCGGCCACTAAATAATTAAAGTCGAAAATTATTAATAATTTAATTATCAACCTTCTGTCCGAATAGAGCCGCGGTTTCAATTCCACCTTTCCGGCTTTGTGAAAATTAAATTCAAGTTATTAAAGATAAAGGTTTCAACTCCACCCTTACATAATAATTAAATCTGACAATTAGTCAAAAATTAATTATTTATTTTTATACCGTTGCAGAGGGTATTATAATTTTGTCCAAAAGTGTGCAACGCAGTGAAGGAGACATCTCCGACCCTATAAAGTATATACATTCTTGATCAGGATCACCTCCTGAGTTGATATAACCATGTCCGTCTGTCTGTTTCTACGCAAACTAGTCTCTCAGTTTTAAAGCTATCGTCTTGAAACTTTGCACACACCCTTCTTTCCTTTGCACGCAGTATATAAGTCGGAACGGCCGGGATCGGCCGACTATATCCTATAGCTGCCATATAACTGATTGATCGGAAATGGTATAACTTTGGTGTTTTTAGAGTTACAGAGTTCAGATTTTGTACGAATGCTACTTTTGGCAAAATAATACGAGCTACCAAATTACATAAGGATCGGCCGACTATATCATATAGCTGCCATATAACTTAACAATCGGAAATTAACCAACTTTGGTGTTTTTGAAGATAAAAAGCTGGAACTAAGTACAGATTCTATTTTTGGTCAGTTAATACAACCTACCAAATTGCATAACGATCGGCCGACTATATCTTATAGCTGCCATATAACTGAACGATCGGAAATGGTATTTGGTAAAAATACCAACTTTGGTATTTTTGAAGATGGAAGCTTGTTACTTTGTTTTAGATTTTTTATTGTAATAAATTGGTTATATTATGATATTCTCATAAGGATCGGCCAATTTAATCTGATGTTTGCGATATATATCCGGTTTTAACTGCATGGGTATATCAACTTCGGCTCCGCCCGAAGTTAGCTTTCCTTTCTTGTTTTTGTTAAATTCAAGCCAAAGTCAAGTTCATCTTTCCTGCTCCGCAAGTTCGAAAATAGTTAAGAATTAAATATCTATGTACGAACCACACTTGTATAAATATACATATATAGATCGTCATCAATTTTTTTAGAACGAGCTTCTACTCCGCATCAAGCAACATCCGCCTACAATCTCAACAAACCTCGTCTCCTTTTGGGTTTTTTTTTTGGTTCCTGAAGTTTTCTTTTCACATTCGAATTGTGCCGCGCACTTTCCTTTCGACATCGGCTCCACTAGTTCCCACTTGCTCCTTTTAATCGCATTTCATCCGCGATCTCACCGTTCTCATCACATTTGTGTAACCGGGCACCACTTCGTACGAGGCACCTGTTGCGCAAGTCAGTCGACAAGCTGGTCAGCGAATTGGACTCTGTGAATGCCCACGGGAGACGACAAAAAGCCGCGTCCGATCCCAATCATCCGTTTGGACAGATCTCAATCCGCATCTCTGCGGACGCCTCTGTAGAAGCCTAAGGCGACCAGTGCCATTCCAAGGGCAAAGAGTGACGAAGCGTCAATACAATCCCCGGTCCTTCGCAGAGGCAGACTCGCTCCGTTGCGAAAATGGCTTAAAGTTCGGTCGAAGTGGCGCTGAAAAAGTTCATCGCCACAACAGATCGAATTAGCCAATTTGAGGCTAACATAACATAAATACTCCTGGCGCCAGAGAAACGGAAATAGGCTCCCAATACATGTGCGAAGTCCATCGGGACCAAATTCGGGCACTGTGGGAGAAGGTGGAGAAGAGCTATGAGAGCTGCTCCGATTTGCTAGCCGTGTCAGACGACAATGCGGCCACCTCGACAGTGCTGGAATCGAAGTACAGCTACTGTTGCTCCGTCTATTCGAGGTGTATTGCCCAGCTTCGGGAGAAAATTGCCTCCCACTCCACTCAGGCTTCCGTCAATGTCCACACGCCCGCGTCTGTAGGCTGCCGGTTACCTCCAGTGGATACCGAGGTCTTTGCGGGTGATTATCCTCGGTGGCCCACCTTCCGAGACTTGTTTACGGCCATTTAAATCCAAAACTCGCGGCTCATCCCGGTAGAGGAGTTGTTCCAAAACAAGTGGTGACGCACAATCCATTGTTTCTAAGGCTCCACTTACCCATGAGGGGTTTGTCGCAGCGTGGCAACGCTTCACAGACCGCTTTGAGAACCGCAAATTCCGCCAAGGTCGGGACTTCCTATTGCCCCTGCTCGGAGGCTCACTTCATACGAAACTCGAGTGGTTCCGGGCCAAAAGGGCTGCGATCTCTGTTCGAGGGGTGGTGCACCCCATTCGCTTATGTCCGCTTATGTTTCCTAGAAAATAAGCGCTCTGACTACATTAGAGAAAGCCGTTATGTTTAAACTGTTTTGCCCGAGGGCTCCAGCAGCGAGACTGCACGAGCGCCCATACCTGTTTCACATGCCACAGTCGACACCACACACTCCTGCACCTCGGCAATCTGTTCGCCACCGCTCCAAGTCCGCCTACGCCAGCAAACGGTTCAGAGGATCAGTCGAATATGCAGGTGAGTTTCGCTTCCGGGTCAGAAGCCGTCCTACTGGGCACGGCCCTTATCAACGTATGCCATTTGGGGTGCAGCGTCCAGGCACGAGCACTGATAGACTCAGGGTCCGAAGCGACTTTCATAACGGAAAGACTGTTTAACCTTGTCAAGTTTCCCTTCAAGACGATTCACGCACAAGTTTCCGGCCTTAATCAGACCATTTCCGCGCAGTCTACTAAATTGTGCCATGTCTCCATTCGGTCGCCGTCTAGACTCGTGCTACAATTAGAGACTGCGGCTTACGTTCTTCCGCAGTTGGCAGGAATTGTCCCATCATATCCGATTTCGCGAGATCGTCTCAAGGGGCTGCCCAACATTCCCCAGTCGGACCCCAACTTCTTTGAGAGCTCCCAAGTCGATGTGTTATTAGGAGCTGACATTCTTCCGTCAATTCTCCTCGGTAATTCCAAGGCTAACATCTGCGGGTCGCTTCTCGGTCAGGAGACCATTTTTGGACGGGTGCTGACAACCCCCGCAGCGTGTCCATTTTATCCACACAAGTTTCCTGCAGCCTCGGTGACTCACTGGATCAGGGAGATGTGCCCACACAGATCTGTTCGGAATCGGATTCAGCGCCCAGTCACTGGAGAGCAGATGTATCCGAGGTACACAGTCCTACCGATGCCGAGTCTGCAGTGGGATCCATCCGTTGAGGAAGTGTCGGGAAGCGGCTCCGGGCGGTTCTCGTGAACCGGTATTGCTCCAGCTGCCTGGCCCACGAGCACTCCGACGGATCGTGTCGCCGTGGGGACTGCTGTAAGACATTTGGTCAGGATCAGCACCGAGGCACAGAGGTCATGAGGAGCACTTCTTGGTTGCTCGGTTGCTTCTTGGCCTTCGTCCGCCACTTTCCGGCACTCACAAGCCGGTCCACGGTTATCGACTTCCCGGCGCTCGTCGGCAACTCCTCGGCATTCTTCCGCCACTGGCCGGCAACTCCTCGGCATTCTTCCGCCACTGTCCGGCAGTCTTCAGCCGCTCCACGGCTTTCGTTCGTCGTTAATCGGGTGCCATCCACCGCTCGTCCGCCCGCATCATCCGCGCCTAGGCAATTTTCCGCCTCTCGTCAAGGGCCCCTGCAGGACGCGGCCGCTGCGCCCACCCTATCGTCGCTGCTGCAGCAGAACAGCGTCAACGTGTTGCCGGCTACCCTAATGCGCATTGACACCTGGACCCGGATCTTCGACACTGGGGCTTTCATCGACCCGTGTACGCCCTCGAGCTGCATTGACGCATCGCTAGCGGCGTGTTTCCGTCTGCTCACTACAAGCGTGGGGGACGAACAAGTTTGTTCGGCCACCGTGGGTTCCAAAACCAATGATAGCGTGTCTGGAGCCTGTCACCAGCCGTAACGACGAGGGATCTGTTGCAACCCGAGTGATTGCAATGGGGCGGTATGTTAAGGTGAGGGGCCGTTGGGCCGCCGCTCAGCTGAACTTAAGAAGAGCGCATCCGCGCTGAAGAGCACACCCGCGCTGTAGAGCGCATCGGCGCTCGCCCCTCTATGCACTCTTTCTCTCTCGTCGGCCGTCGTCGATCGTCCGCTCTGGTTGTATCGTTTATTTTTACTAAGTTAAGTTTTAAGTCCCATGTAAGCAGCGAATAAAGCTGAATGCGAAAATACCCTCACGACGCCCCCGACTTCTTTCACTTTTTTCTGGAATCTTTTGCGACAGCAACGCCCTCCTACAACAGTGAGTGATTGAAAAAAAGTTAAAATTTTCACGAAAAAAAACGTCACACAATTGTTAATAAAAAAAATAGTAAGCAATATAAGTTGTTAATAAAAAAATGTCTTTTTTTAGAGACATTTTCTCTTTGTTCTCTTAGGCTTTATAGTTTCTGACACTACTGCTGCCAAGAGTATTCTGAAGGACATCTGGCAGTGGCGACACGAAATATCCGATGAAAAACAACCCGCTCTCGATTGGGACGGCCCGTTACCCTCACTTCCAAACATTGAGAAGTTGAAAATACCTCAATGGCTTGGTCACCAGACCGGTGAACCACAATATGGGTACTAACGCAGTTTTCATCCACTGGAATTCCACCGGGATGCATCGTTTTATATTGGATTAAAGGAAACCCGATACGTTGGAAGACTTTCGTCTCCAACCGAATTGGCAAAATTTTATAAACTATGTACGACGCCTAATGGCAGCACGTACCTTCTGGAGAAAACCCATCCGATTGCACTTCAAGGGGTCTTACCCCTCACCAGCTAGCCAGGCATGACATCTTGTGGTTCGGTCCCGATTGGCTGCGGGAGAATGAGAATTGGTGGCTGAAGAAGACGTACTCTCATCCCCCTGACGAACATCAAGAAGAGAGAACACAACCAACCAACGTCATAGCACATGTTTGTTCAGTTGACGACTTAATCATCACATCTTATTTATCTTATAACAAATTGTTATTCGTTATGGCTTACGTCCAAAGGCATTTGCATAACTTACGCCACCCACAAGGACTTCGTCATGTGGGCGCGATTCGAGTACCAGAACTACGAGAAGAAAATCTCTATCCAGGCTCTTTGCCCGTTTTTAGACGACTTTGGGATTCTACGGATCAAAGGGCGACTAAAGAACGCTCAATAACTGTCCCAAGCACAGAAAAATCCGATCATTTTACCCAAAACGCATCAATTTACTGACTTCGTGATCAAAAATGCGCACCTGAACATTCTTCACGGTGGCACCGAGCTCACCTTAGCAACCATTCGGCATACATTCTGGATAGTCAATGGAAAAACAAGCAGTAAAAAGGATTCTACGACAATGTATCCAATGCTTCAAACATCGCCCAAAGCCTGCCTCACAGTTAATGAGGGATTTGCCACTACATCGAGTCAACCCACCTGGTCCAGCCTTTAAAGCCACTGGCGTCGACTACACGGACGCCTTTTACTTGAAAGCCTCCAGATTTCGTGGGCATCACACATACAAGGCCTATATCGCATTGTTTATATATTTAGCCACCAAGGCGATACATATAGAAGCAGTCACAGGACTATCTACTTAACCCTTCCTTTGGGCTCTTCAACCTCTGGGTTTGTGCAAGCATCTGTACAGCGATGGAGTAACCAATTTCATCGGAGCAGAAAATTCTCTTCGCATCTGGCCAAAGGATTTTGGAAATGCCATCGACACCGACATCGCACCTATTCTTACGGCCCGTGGAATCCAGTGGCATTTCAACCTACCGCACAGTCCTAATTTTGGGGGACTATGGGAGGCGAATGTAAAGGCCGTTAAAACTGTCCAAGTTATGTCTATTACCAATATCCACCAATACTATGTATTCCGAAATCTGAGGACGTCCAATAACACAACAGAAGCCATATCATGCTGATCCCAGCATTCCGGGGGCGGCATGTACGGGCGTTATTTATCTTTTCGATGTATCGCTCCATCTTTAGCGAGCTTAAAATCCACCCAGATTTCTCCCTGTAATCTTCGCAAAGCTTTACTTGTCTTTCTCTCCCTGTCTGTCTTTCTGAGAAGAGTCGTAAAGAAAGCAAGGCGATCGGAGTGGTGGAGAAGGTCAGGGATAAACCACGAGGGATAGATGATGAACTAGAATGATGTATGATAAGTATTAACTGCCTATTAAAAAAATTAAAAATCATGAATCGCTATAAAAAAGTAGTCGATAACTCATAATTAATGATTTTTCTATGATCCAATTGTTCCAATTAAATATATGGTAAAATATGATCTCTTAGTGGTACCGCGGAGACTGTGGATGATAGATTCAAGAGAGCCCAAAATGATTAGATAAATTAATTAATCAAGTTAATTATTACATTTGATGCGTCCGAAGTTTGCTTTTCTTTCTCGTTTCATATAAAAATTCAATTGTGAATAAAAAGTTACATAGATACAAACAATACAAAAGCTTTAAATGAAGTCTATATAAATGTGTATTTAAGTAGTATAATTTGTTACTTACCTGAATCAAAGTTTGGAGACTCCGTATCATCCAATATTTCAATAATTTGCTCCATATTCCGCATAAACTGTTGGTATGTTTGGGATCGAGTATATTCATCTTTTGAACATTTTGTACTTAACATTGGCATAATTCTTTCAACGCGTCTCACTTTTGGCTTTGAGTCTGTGCATAATAGTATTTAAAATTTATAAAGTATTGATTTTATTATTCAAAAATTGTTACTTACAAATTTCTTCTGGTGGAATGTCACCAATTGCTATAGCATTTTTTCGCTTTGCTGGAACCCGTGATTCATCAGCTTTGATTGTTGAAAAAGTATCAACTGTAGAATTTGTTGAGGTATGGCAGTCCCCACTCACAAATCCAGAAACTAAAGGCATCATATTCAAGTTAACATTCAGTTGTTGAGTTGTTTCTGGTAGTAAACCCATACTTCTAGCCAATTCTGGTGACTTTTGTACAAACTTTTTAATACTCTGTTGCATTAGGCGTGTATCCTCAACATTAAGGCGATTTATACATACCCGTACCTGAGACTTGCCGCTTGATGAAGTGGATGTTGATGTGGTAGCGGAAGCAACACGTTGGTTCTGAATATCAGATACTAAAGATTGTGGGTGTTTGTCGGCAAAATAAAGAGATTGGCCATTGAAGCACTGAATTGAAGAAATGTTTAAATTTGTAGTTCCAAGAAAGTTTCCTTCACTTTGTGATGTATATAAATTTTGTTCGTCTTTAGATTCAAACTGAAAAGATGTTTTCAGATGAATCGGGTGTTCACTTTGGAAAGATCTTTGAAACTCATTTGGAGTATGATCCAAGTGGTAATTTATTTTTAAAGAATCTTTTTTCTGATCCCTTAGGTATTTTGAATCTGCTTTCAAATTTGATGAGTTTTCCAGTGATTTAATATATATTGGAAAAGAATCATTCTTTTTGTTTTCATTTAAAATCTGTTCGTTCATTTGCAAGCAATTGTCTAAAAGATACTCCGCGTTCCTACTAAAAATGAATGACAAACTTATAACATACACAAAACCCATTTTTTATTTATTACCTGGTTGATGGATTCAAATATGGTGGTGGCCTGCTTTGAGGTTCTAATTTTTCGTTACCATTACCAGGAACTTGTAAATAGGTTTTTAACTCATTCTTAGTACCTTCGTTAAGGTAATGTTGATCCTTTAACACACTTTGATCATTGCTCACTGCGCAGTAGGTTTTATTATTATATGTTTTTGCTTTATTGATCATACTTACGTATATTTATAGGAGTGTTAAAAACTGATGGGCGAAATTTATAAATTCCCTGCAATAGTTCTGGATATGTACTGATGCCATCTGCAGCTTGTGGGTTTTTGTAATGTGTTTTCAATACTCTAAAAAAAACTCTAAGACATACATAAATTTGAATTTTATATAAAATTGCTTACTTACATATTGTCAGAATTAGTTTTTTCAATAGCGTTCACCAATTGTTTCACCAGATTTTCATCCCTAACCGAAAGTAAGTTGTGGGATTCATGGGCTACTAACGTATGAAACAGTAGAGACTTATTTAAGGACGCTGCACTTCGCAGAGAATCCGAAACTGGTAACTCGCTTAGCACTATTTTTCATAGAATATAAAGTTAGCGGTTGTCAACATATGTGCTAACTGTAAAGTATAACATTTATGTTTAATACATACAATCTGATGTGCTTGTTAATCCAGCCAATGTTGTGACAGGTACACTCGGGATGTCACGGTCCCCCATCTTTGTTGACGCTCAATTATATTTACTTGCTCTTATTTGGAGGCTTGCTAAATTTGTGCATGAAAAATACATATGAACATATGAAAAATTAAAAAACACAATATAAAAAATTATGCAAAGAAAATATAGGGTATAAAATTAATGTTTGGTGAAAAAGGATTTTAGCTACTCGTCTTTTATATGTACATATATACTGGGTTCACTCCGAAACAATCGTTTATACGGATAAAATGAATATACACAATCCTTTAAAATTAAACATACTACAGGAATACAATTTATCAAATATTTAAATATTAGTATCTAATTTACTTGAAATTTTTTTTAAAAATTAACATAATAAATACTTTAATATAATTTGATGGGATATTTATTTTCAAATATCGAATTAAAAAAATATGGCCGACTTGCATATGTAAGTGAAATGGAAATTTTAAATATTTGTATCAAACAGGTAATGTCAGACGTGTATTACAGGGTGATTCATATTTTTCAATATTTAAAGATTGACCAGATATACCCTATTTACATTTACCGTCTCGTACTCAGATCGACACAAACTTTTTTTTTGCCACGAGTGTGAGGGAAGGAAAATGGGTAAAAAACAGTTTTTCGCAGGATCTTCTTGACAACCCCTTAGATGTAGAGAAACATCGATGTTCATGTTCATCAATGTTTTAAATAAAAAAAAAAAAACATTTTTTTTGTGTATTTGAACCTTTTGTTTTTTTTTTTTTAAATAAAAACAAGAAAGGAAAGCCAACTTCGTGAGAATGAGAATATCATAATAAAACCAATTTATTACAACAAAAATTCTAAAAAAAAGCTTCCCAGCTTCTATTTTTAAAAATACCAAAGTTGGTATTTTTACCAAATACCATTTTCAATCGTTCATATAACTGACCTCTATAATATATGTATAGTCGGCCAATCGTTATAAAATTTAATAGGTGGGATCAACTGAAATATGAAAATGAAATTCGGCATTCGTACGAAATCTGAACTCTCTAACTCAAAACACCAAAGTAATAGCATTTCCTAGAGGTGGAGAAACATCGAACATAACGGAAGTTTTTTTTTAGTGTAGTTGTGCCCTTTTTTTTAATTTGTAATATGTACTTAAAAATAAAAATATAATTTTCCCTAAATTTGTAATCTAATTTTTATTTATTTTATTATTAACATTTTACATTAAATTAAAAAGAAAAACAAAACAAAATTGTTCATTATATACATACATGGTATTAATTAAATAATATTTCTTTGTAGATATTTTACTAACCCTACTACACAATCCTTACTTAACTACCCCTACTATGCTATCCTTGCTTAACTATCCCTACTATTCTACCCTTACTTTACTATCCCTACTATACTAGCCTTACTTTACTATCCCTACTTAACTATTCCTACTATTCTAACCTTACTTTTCTATCCCTACTATACTATCCTTACTTTACTATCCTTACTGTACAATCCCTAACTCTACTATACAAATTTACATATTATTTACAAGTTGGTTTTTGTTTAAAAAGAGTTGCATATCTTCAACGGTCGATAATAGCCGCGTTCGACGCTCACTAATAAGTTGTCCAGCTTTACTAAATAAAACCAAAAAAACAATATTGTGTTAATAATATAAAAGGAAATTAAATGAAAATACAATGTGTTAAATAGGCTTCTGAATGAATGTATTAATTTGTGTGTTTTAAAAAACACTGCACTCATTCTGTACTGTACAGTACATGATAGAATTATTCAATTGTATCATGGTACAGTATACTCTATAGGTCAGAAGAAAATATTATAATATTTTCAGTATTCTCACTTTGAGAACACAAAGTTTTAAATAAAATCCCCCCTGTCATAATAAAATAAAAGAAAAAAAAAGACTTTGAGTGAGTACAGTATATCGTTGTACTTTTTGTTAGTGAGTACTATTGTGTATTTGAAGTGTACAGAACCTATTCAAAGCATTAACCTTTTATCATATATTCAGGATGAGCTTCAAACATATAAAAATGTCAATAAAGCTTTTAGTATGTTCAATAATTAAAGACTCTTTTCCGCTGCTTTATCAAATTAGCTGCAAGATAATAGAAGCTCCCGCGAGAAGTGCAGCATCGGAAAAAGCATTTTCTTCCACCACTGAAGACATGGAAAATAATATTCCTTCATTAATAATTTAAATATAGATTCTTTAATAACATAAAATAAGTTTTAATTTAAAGCCTAGTACTCTGACGACGAAAATCCGCTCACACGAGTGACAGCTGTCAAACTCCATATAAAAAAAATGGTGCGAAAAAAGGAAGAAGAAGAAATTTTGGACACCTAGATTTTGCCGGTACTCTGACGACGAAAATTTTGGCTATCAAATTGAATGGCGTTGCCGGATCAAAAAAAATAAACAGCTGATTTTGGGGTGTAAAAAGAATTCATTTGATTTATTTTGATAGCTAAAACATGGAGCGAAAATTTGAAAGAAAAAAATTGTCGGACCGAAAAATTTTCGGCGCGCGAGGATAAATTGAAATTAATTAGTGCGGTCAAGGCGAAGCCCATAATATGGGATTTGACCCACAAGGGGCATTTTAATGCCATAAAATGGCATTGAAATGATTTGTGATTGATTTTGATTTTGACCTAGTTTTCTATTTCTTAATCAGCTCCTTAGCGGCGAAATACATAAACAAAACACCAACATCCAATTGATTTGAATTCATTTTTCCCTATTGGTTTTTTGTTTACAAACAACAGCTGTTCAGTATTACCCTTTTTCTTAATTTTTTTGGTCACACTAGCTCGGTAGCTGAATAAAGTGCGATTTCGCTAGCGGAATTTCAACAGCGGATTTTCGTCGTCAGAGTACTAGGCTTAACTATTAATTATTTATAAATTCATATTTACTCATATTAAACTCATATTTATTCATATTAAATACACTATTTTATAATAAATACATTTGAAACGAAAATACAAATAAATCCTTACAAATAAATCGTGATTGATTTTGATTTTGACCTAGTTTTCTATTTCTTAATCAGCTCCTAAGCGGCGAAATACATAAACAAAACACCAACATCCAATTGATTTGAATTTATTTTTCCCTATTGGTTTTTTGTTTACAAACAACAGCTGTTCAGTATTACCCTTTTTCTTAATTTTTTTGGTCACACTAGCTCGGTAGCTGAATAAAGTGCGATTTCGCTAGCGGAATTTCAACAGCGGATTTTCGTCGTCAGAGTACTAGGCTTAACTATTAATTATTTATAAATTCATATTTACTCATATTAAACTCATATTTATTCATATTAAATACACTATTTTATAATAAATACATTTGAAACGAAAATACAAATAAATCTTTTAATCGGACATACATACACACGAGAACTATTTATGTATGTATGTTCCATTCATGAAGTTTTTCTCGCTGTACAATAAGTCAACTGCACACCAAAACACTGTACATTGCGTTTACTACGGGGCACCAGTTTCCTGTACTCATTAACAGCTCATTCAATACCAACCAAACTAAGCAGACGTGATTTGCTAGAGCTCCGGGAAAACTGACCCATAATACAGCTAATAAAAAAAAAAAAAAACTGGGGTAACCCAATATAAGCGAAAAGACGCTGAACTACAATTTATTAAAAGCAATAGACAAGCTTTTTATAACAGTTGTGATGTGCTAAACCAAAAACTAGTGAATTGTATTAAAAAAATAAGTGACACGCAATGAGCTCATTGAGCAACGATCAAAAGAACGAGCGTAGATGTTCAGTGAACCAAAGAAACGACTTCTACTCTTACTTTTTAATCCGCGATACAGAAGTGGAAAAATCGGCGATTAAGAGCAATCCGGCTTTCTGACCGCTGAAACCCAAAGGTCACGGTCTTGCTTACCCGCTGTGCTCACTCCGACTCCCGCGTCATGGAGTTCGCAGTGTAAAACCCCTCATTTTATTTTCAGTATTCACAGAATGATTGCAGTGTTTTTTAAAAAACCTTCAATTTACCATCTTCAATATCGGAAACAAATCTCGCACCAACAACTAGCAGTGCTACAATCTCTGCATTCACAGCGAAAACCACTGCAACTCAAAGTAACGCGACGTCAACGACTACAGCGAGTACAAAAACAACAACTTCGGAAAGTGCCAAAGTGGCCACGCCCACACAGACTGGAATGGATCTGGAAGCAAAGGAATCCTTTCAATCCCTGCCGTTTAGTGCCCTCCTCGTTTCTCAATCTCGGAAGGACAATTTATGAACTTCTACAATTCACTTGGGGATCGTTTTATAGCCGCAGGAGACAACGCCAAACATACGAGGTACATCCAGAATCTCTCGCCAACAAGCAAAAAGTACCCCCTGTGGAGGGCCCTCCCATATCTTAGCGCCCCAATTGAAACGACCACCCCGATAAGAAACTCTTCGGGATGCTGGGCTCGCAGCGACGAAGACCGAGCTGAAATATTCGCCACAAATCTCCAAAGTGTCTTCCAGCCAAACCCAGCCTCCAATTCATTCCTCCTGCCAGTAATTCAGCCAGAGTCCTCCCTTCAGCCAGCAGCACCATTCCGGCCGAACGAAATCGAAAAAGTCATAAGAGAGCTAAAACCAAAAAAGGGTCCCGGTGGTGACCTATTGACGCCAAAGATGGTGATCGAACTTCCAAAATGCGCTATCGAGGTCGTCTGCAAACTATTTAATGGAATCATTAATCTTGGCTAGTTCCCAAAATAGTGGAAGAAATCCATCATTATAATGATACCGAAGCCTTCAAAAGACCACACAATTCCATCATCATACAGACCAATAAGCTTTCTATCTTGTTTGTCTAAATTGTTTGAAAAATGTTTGTTAACTCGCAAATTACCACATCTGGAAGCTTGCAATATTATCCAGGCACACAAATTTGGCTTCCGAAGAAACCTTAGAAACGGAACCATCGAACAAGTGAACAGATTAACATCCGAAATACGCTCAGCCTTCATGCACAAAATTAAAACGTATTTGCCAACTTACACCCACAAGCTACTGGAATCATACCTCTACAATAGGGTATTCTCAGTGAGATGCAACGGAGCTACTTCGGGTGACTACACCATCGAAGCTGGAGTTCCACAAGGAAGCGCACTCGGCCCGTGTCTATATGTTTTGTATACTGCGGATATTCCTACGAGCGCACAACTAACAACGTCAACGTTCGCCGATGATACCGCTATCCTTAGTCGCTCCAGATGCTCAACGCAGGCAACAACCCAAATGGCTAAAGGCTGTCCGACTGGTGCATTAAAATAAACGAACAAAAGTGTAAACATATAACGTTTACTCTTAATAGACAAACATGCCCTCCGCTTTTACTAAACGGTATGCAGATCCCTCAAGCTAACGAAGTAACGTACCTTGGCGTCCACCTTGATAGACGACTTACCTGGCGTAAGCACATCGAATGCAAGAAGATGCAAATAAAACTGAAAGCCAGCAGCCTCCACGGGATCATAAACTCACGATCTCCACTGTACCTGGACTACAAGTTGCTACTGTACAATAGTAATAGACATAATACAGCGCGCACAATCAAAAATCTTGAGAACTATCACAGGGGCACCTTGGTATGTTCGCAACGAAAACAACCTCGCAACGGATCTCTAGCGTTTCTAGCGTATCCCTCCTGAGACGCAACGACCTCCCAACCCACCAATCGATTTTTAGGGCTTTTTTTTTTTATAACTCTGTATCAGTCAATATGACTGTTAGTTAAGTTAAAAATATAAGATTTGATACACCTCTTGTTAGTCTCGCAAAAAAAACATTCAAGAAATAAAAGCAACGTTAAAAAAAAAAATAAAATTAACAGCTGTACAACTATAGAATGAGTGAGAACCCTGTCAATCAAAACAGACAATACTACCCTACTCACTCACACCCAAATATACTGTGCTGAAAAAAGAGTGTGCCCACTTTTAGAATAAGTGATTCATTTGTTGTTTTGGATGCATTCATGCAGAGGTCTAGTGTCAATCTTCCTTTATGTACCTTTAAGCCAGGTACTCTGAAGACGAAAATCCACTGTCACACGTGTGCTAGCGAAATCGCTCTTTATTTGGCTACCGAGCTAGTGTGACCAAAAAAAGTAAGGAAAAGGGTAATACTGAACAGCTGTTGTTTGTAAACAAAAAACAAATAAGCAAAAATGAATTCAAACCGATTGGATTTTGGTGTTTTCTTTATGTATTTCGCCGCTAAGGAGCTGATAAAGAAAAAGAAAACTGGGTCAAAATCAAAATCAATCACAAATCATTTCAATGCCATTTTACGGAATTAAAATTCTCCTTGTGGATCAAATCCCATATTATGGGCTTCGCCTTGACCGCACTAATTAGCTTGACTAAAATTTTTCGTTCCGACAATTTTTTTCTCTCAATTTTCGCTCCATGTTTTGGCTATCAAAAGAAATCAAATGAATTCTTTTTACACCCCAAAATCAGCTGTTAATATTTTTTGATCCGGCAACGCCATTCAATTTGATAGGCATAATTTTCGTCGTCAGAGTACCGGCAAAATCTAGGAGGCAAAAATTTCGGGTTGGCGTGTTAAATTTAAAAGCGCGTTTTTCTCGAAACCATGTTTTTCGAGTAAGTGGAAGTCTTCGCAAGTCGCAAAAAATGCCGAAAACATGTTTTTTAGGGCCAAAATCGGTTGAAAATATTAAAAACTGAGTAACAAAAAACTGAGGAAAAATCGGTTATTTATTAAATATAAATCTATATATATAAAATTCTCGTGTCACAGTTTTTGTTACTATACTCTTCAGAAACGGCTATACCGATTCTCATGAAATTTCGTAAGCGTATTGAGTAGGTCTGAAACTCCGCCAACATCTATTTTTGATGATGAGCAGTAAGCAATGCCAATAAAACGCAGAGGGGGGGATTTGAGCCGTGATACAATTAGATCTCGAAACATGCGAAGTAGAAGATCCGAAAGAACAGAAGAACAAATCCAGCAACAAAATACTGATGTACGTGATAGAATAGAGCATCAAAGACAATCACGTCGTTTTACAGTCAATAGACGCAGAAAAAATAACCAACAACGACAACAGCTACATCGAGGTACATTTATATCTGATTGATTCCTGCGTCTAGCATTCCAGTATGAGCCTGATATTGGGTATTATGCTCACTCAAAATTGGTAATTGGTGCTATGGACAAGGAATGTCCGCATTGTCATGCTCTGAAATTGGGGATGTGTTGTGCATCAGGAAAAGTGCAACAACCAGAAATTTAAACACCATAGAACGGCACGAATCCAGATTCTAACGTGTTCCTGAAATCAATTCGAAAATTTACTTCATGCTTTCAAATGACATCGTTCGGAGAAACAGAAATAGTTCGAGAGACTAATGCAAATGGTCAACATTACAATTTTACATGCAAGGCATGCCAACGCATAATGTACAATTAAAGGTTTGTAAGGGGGCGTAGAAGTTCATGTGGTACTAGCGCCACCTAGCGGGAGGTAGCTGCTGCAAGTTAATTAAAAAATATAGAATTATTAAACACGAAAAAAAATTTATATAAATTGAAATAAAAAAAAAAAAAAAAAAAAACAATAACAAAGTTAACTACTGAATTGAAGTAAAGTCAAAATGAAAAGAATAGCAAAGTTACCCTTTAACCACCTATATCTAATTTTTTTTATATAATTTATCCACTTTTATTACTTGTATAAACTTTTAGTTTAGAATATTTTATAAGCCGTTCAAATGTATGTCCTATCTTTACCTTCTTCTATATAAATAAACGCATATTATAATGTTTGAGTGAACAACCCTTTTTTAACTCCATGCCGAGCCGTCATAAGCTCAGAATATTTAAAGGGGCCTAATGCATCACTTTGTCGGAAAAGTATTGGCCATGGTAGGGAGGGCTGTAAACACCCCCGTCTACACCTAGGGGAGTGGCATGTCAAGTGAGGAGTACTATTTCCTTTTCTTAACCGTCCGTCCGATTTTTATGCTATCTCCTTTCCGGCCGATTTAGAATCGTTACCTATTCGCACGCGATAAATTTTAATTATTACAGATACAAATGAGCACCCGTTATCTGTGTCCTCCAAAGAAAACCACGACATTTGCCGACGAGATATAGCCGGAAATCAACGCGTGCGGGACAAACAGTTTACAAGACCACCCACTCAATAGCATGAAAATACTAATCTATTATAATCCTTTTCTATTCTATTTCTGTAAATTTTCCCAGTCAGGTGGGTCAAGTCTTTCATTCGCATAGGAATTCTGTGTTTATACTTTCACAAATAGTAAAACCTGACCACGAAGAAAGTTTGGCGCAGCTGTCCCTTTGTAATATTTTTTAAATTACATAAGCCAAGTGCTACGGACTTTAGTCAATTAGCATTCACTAAATGTTACCTAATACCTAATTTAAATTAGATCAGACAAGTCATCACTGCAGGACAACAGAGCTAATGCCCGCGAGCAATAGTCTGGCCGCAGTTTCGATTTAGGACTAATATGATTTGTTTTTATTTTTTTTTGAGTCTGACAGATTGGAAAGTGCTTGGGACTACAATCCTCGAAAAACCTATTAGTAGTTGAGGTAGAATAAATAATCGAACCAGGTCAAAGGAGCAAATCACCTTTATCTTTCCTTCTTTCTCAGAACGTCTCATATAAACATACATAAGAGCTTCGACAATGAGCTCTTGGTTAATCATGGAGTAATTTAATTTTTATATTTTTATAAATCATCTTTTCGCACCCATTATACATATACATATCTTACATATATCATACATATCTTTTCGTATATTTTACAATTAACTATTACAAATCTTCCACGACTATAAAGGTTGGAGGATTGAAAAGAAGAGTTAGTTCTGTTTTTTAGTTTGTTTTTTTGTTAGAAAAGTCCGAGGAGTAATATATATATCAGAGATTTTATTTAGTTTTTAGTTTATGAGAGGCAGAATAATACAGTAAATTTAGCTGATCAATCCCAAGCAGTCAAGATTTAGTTTAGTGAAATGGGTCTTGATCATTCGGATACCGAAGAGGCAGGTGGTTCAACAGAGTTCTGTACGTTGTGCAGAAATCGAACTTCGTCCACGGAATTGTTTAAAACGAAATGTGGGCATAGTTTTCATAAAAGCTGTATAAAAACGCATTTCGCAAAAGATAAAAATTGTCCTGTCTGAAGGCATCCTGCCAAGGGGAATCTGTGGGAAAACCAGATAGTGTTGCACAGCATACAAGGCAGAAACAAAGGGTCGCAAGTTCACAGGTAGAAAGTGTTGAACAAAGAGTCGCTGACATGGAGAATCAAGGTCAGACTAGTGGTCGCGAAAGCATGGAGAGCATGCTGCAGGATACAGTAAAAAGGATGCAAAATGAGTTGCTTACACAGTTGACAGAGAAAATGTCCCTTTTAATTCATTCGAATTTGGCAGGCTGGAGCCAAGAAGCTCAACGACAAGGTGTAGCCAGCGCAAGTCCGTCGTTTGACCATCTGCTACGTGTAGATGCGGGTCAACCTAGTGAGGTACAGGAGCCGGTTAACCCAAACTATTCACCCAGGTCAAACCTTTCTGACCTTCCAAATCGACCCGATAAGGTCTCTCATATAATGAATGGGTGGAAGTTGCGTTTTAGTGGTGCCGAGGGTGGAATAAGCGTAGATAATTTTATTTACAGAGTTCAGGCTTTGACTTGCCAGACACTTGGCGGAAATTTCGATATCCTGTGTGGAAATGCAAGCGCGTTGTTTGAAGGGAAAGCCGATGATTTCTTCTGGCGGTACCATAAATCTGTTCGGACTATGAGATGGGATGATTTGTGTACTGCTCTCCGCCGTCAGTTCAGGGATACGAGAACTGATGTAGACATCCGAGAGATGATCAGGGATCGTAAACAGAGAGAAAGGGAAACTTTCGACTCTTTTTATGATGCGGTGGTCCAACAGACAGATAGTTTAGAGGATCAAATGGGGGAAAAGGAGTTAATAGAAATCCTTCGGCGAAATTTAAGACCCGAGATAAGGCACGAGATCTTAAATATCTTAATTCAATGTCACGGCTTCGCGAAATTTGTAGAAAGCGGGAGTGTTTTCTGGAAGAGCTTAAGAGAGAGCAGGTCTACAAAAAGGGACCGCCATTTAAGAGCCATGTGTCTGTGCTCCTTGAAGATTCTCATGACCCAACCGAGTCAGAATTTTTCGATGAGCCGGAAGGAACTGTGGAGGCCATATCGTTAATCTGCTGGAATTGCAGAAAAGAAGGACATAGGTACCAGGACTGCACAGCGACACGAAAAGTGTTCTGTTATGGTTGTGGTGCTCGAAATACCTAAAAACCATCTTGCCAAAGGTGTTTAAAAAACATACAACAGAACACCCAAGTTGTTCGTTCGCGGACTGTTGTGAAGGCACAAGGAACGAACACGGAGAATCAGGAAGTATAGATATCAAGGAGAGAAGGATATCCTTGAACCAACTGAGGCCACTTCGGAAGGTTGGCACCAGAGAGTTTCTACTGCGAATAAGTTTATTAATAGTGATACGAGCAAGAATATTAATAGTTTTAGGATTACAGCTAAGTCTAGGAATTCAAATAGGCTAAGAAAATTTTGGGGAGTCACTAAAGATCTGTGTGCGCTCCGAAAAAGTGTTGTCGACAAACGGCCGTATTCAGCAGTAAGAGTCCTAGGCAAGGACTCCTACTGCTCCTGTATCCTACGAAAGGGCTGATGAATACAGGAGCAGGAATGAGCTGTATAGGCGGACGATTTGCACAAGAAGTGTTAGGAAGCGGAGTGCCCATTCGTAGAGTATTTACTAATATTTCGACGGCAGCAAGCAAAACATTGTCGGCCGAATAAAGACAGAAGTAGAGTACAAAGGCCAAAAAGAGCTTTTGGAATTATATATAGTCCCTTCATTAGTTCATTAGCGCAGGATCTCTATCTAGGCATAGACTTTTGGAACATTTTTGACCTATTATCGGAGCTGAGCCGATATCTGAATCTCTTGAGGTAATAGGTCAAAAATGTTCCAAAAGTCTATGCCTAGATAGAGATCCTGCGCTAATGAAGGGACTATATATAATTCCAAAAGCTCTTTTTGACTTCTCACGAGATTTTGTGATCACGAGATCCACTTTGTACTTTGCACACGAGATTTCTGATGATCAAAGAAAAAGTCTGCAAAAGGTGGTAGGCTAGTTTCCATCGTTTGAAGCATCGGGGTTAGGTAAGACAAGCCTTCTGTCACATCAGATCGATGTTGGAGATGCGAAACCCACTAAGCAGAGGCATTTTCCTGTCTCACAAGCAGTAGAAAAATTACTCTATGCAGAAGTAGATCGAATGCTGGAGCTAGTGGTAATTGAGGAATACGACAGCGCCTGGTCATCACCGGTAGTCCTGGTTCAAAAGCCCGGAAAGGTTAGGCTTTGTCTAGACAGTCGCAAAGTGAACGCGGTGTCTGTTAAGCATACCCGTTGCCGCAAATTGACGGTATCCTTAGTCGGTTGCCCAAAGCTAATTTCATTAGTAGTCTAGACCTCAAGGACGCATTTTGGCAGATACCATTAGATCAAGCGTCTAGGGATAAAACAGCCTTCACGATCCCTGGGCGTCCACTTTACCAGTTCAAGGTGATGCCGTTTGGACTCTGCAATGCGGGGCAAACGTTGTCACGTCTGATGGATAAGGTTATCCCAACAGCCTTACGAAATGAGGTCTTCATTTATCTCGATGATCTCCTTATAGTTTCCGAAAGCTTTGAAGCGCATATGAAAATACTTGGGACAGTTGCAGATTGCATCCGAAAAGCAGGTTTGACTATTAATGTTAAGAAAAGTCATTTCTGCGTGCAACAGGTCAAGTATTTGGGTCATTTAATTGGGGAAGGCGTTATACGCACGGACCCAGATAAAGTGGCTGCGATTGAAAAGTTTCCATTGCCAAAAACTTTTAGGAGTCTGAGAAGTTTTTTAGGTATGGCTGGCTGGTATAGAAAGTTTATTGAAAATTTTGCGACAATCGCGTTGACCGATTTATTAAAAGCAAGAGAAAGTTCAGCATGACGGATGAGGGATGAGAGGCTTTTGAGGAACTAAAGCTTAGATTATGTTCAGCGCCAGTTCTTAGAAGTCCAGATTTTAACAAGCCTTTCTATATTCATTGCGACGCAAGTAAAAGCGGGGTAGGAGGCGTTTTGGTCCAAAAGACAGAGGGTGGTGATGAATACCCAATCGCATATGTATCCAAAAAGCTCAATAAAGCCCAGAGAAATTACTCTGTAACTGAGCAAGAGTGTCTTGCGGCGATCATAAGCGTGAAGCGCTTTCGTCCGTATGTAGAAGGCCACGAGTTCACCATTGTTACAGATCACGCATCGCTCAAGTGGTTGATGAACCAGACGGATTTGCATTCGCGGTTAGCAAGGTGGGCCCTTAAGCTGCAGGCTTTTAGATTTACGATTGAGCATCGGAAGGGGTCACTGAACGTTGTTCCTGATGCACTCTCGAGGCTAAACGAGGACGAATAAGCGAGCATAGATGCCTCTAATGGATTGTTATTGGATACTTCCTCCGAACATTTCCGTAGTCCTGAGTATATTGGTCTGATAGACAGTCTAAGAGCCAATTGCTCGAAATTCCCAGACTTAAAGGTTGTGGACGGTTTAGTGTATAGGCATTCAGATTCTTTCAGCGGATCTATATCGATTTCCTGGGTCCGTATCCGCGTTCAAAGAGCGGGAATATTGCTATGTTTATAGTCTTGGACCACTTTTCGAAATTTGTATTCGTTAAGGCCGTGAAGAAGCTGGAAGCGTCGGTCGTAATAAAATATTTAAAAGAAGAATTGTTTCATCTTTGCGGAGTTCCGGAGACAATTATATCTGACAACGGCTCACAATTCAGATCGAAACAGTTTCAGAAGCTTTTGAGGGAGCATAGAATTTCTCACGAGCTGACTGCCATTCATTCGTTCCAAGCAAATGCGTCAGAACGCGTTAACCGATCCATAATTACTGCAATACGTTCCTATGTAGACATCAGTCAAAGAGACTGGGACGCAAACTTAAGCAGCATTTGCTGTGCTTTAAGATCAGCTACCCATTCGGCTATTGGTACGTCACCCTACTATATGGTATTTGGGCAGCATATGGTAACGTCAGGTGGGACATATGCCTTGCTAAGATCACTTGAAGTATTACAGGATAGAGGGATATCTTTTACTAGAGAAGATTCGCTAGAATTGGCTCGAGGTAAGGCAAGGAAACTTTCACATCAGCAGGATAGAAAAAACAGAAAGTGTTATAATCTGAGATCGCGAGAAGTGAACTTTTCTAATGGCCAAGAAGTATTTCGCCGTAACTTTAAGCAAAGTTGCTTTCAAACCGGCTACAACGCAAAGTTAGGACCAGAATTTATAAAGGCACGAGTGCGACAGAAGTAGGGGAACTCTTATTATGAGATCGAGGATCTCCAAGGTAAATTTGTCGGACGCTATCATGCAAAAGATTTGCGCCAGTAATTATGGCGGGATCAGCCTTGTTGGGTTCACCACCAAGTCTGATCTTGGCGGGGGGGGTAAGGGGTAAGGGAGCGTAGAAGTTCATGGGGTACTAGCGCCACCTAGCGGGAGGTAGCTGCTGCAAGTGGCAACATTATACCCTAATTGATCGGGAATCTGCAAGACTGCATTTGCGTTAACGTCGAGTTTTCCACGAATCCCAGCTCTAGCCCCGGCGGGAGGCTATTGCTAGACGCTCCATGCTTTCTTTTCGAAACCGTACTTTGACCTGAAAGGTGGTTTTTGCAGAGCAAAATTGATCCCCGCTCCAAGCTCAGTTTATCTTTGGCGCGGTCTCCGTACGGTCCGTCGGGTACAGAAGTCCCGGTGCGGGGACCCCCCCCCCAAAACCACATGGAAGTCTAAAAATTTTAAGTCTCAAGAAAACCCATATCTTTGTCGGGAAATCGAAGATTTTTTTTAAATTTTATTTATTTTAAAGTGTCCAATGAAATAATGAAATAATTTAGCAACTAATGAAATAATGAAGAAATGAAGAAATAATGGAAAAAAAACCCCTTTACAGTTGACAGCAAATAATAATTTAGTTTAAAAAACCGCGAGAATTTAAGAAAAACGGGAAAAATATAGTCTTTAAATAATGAATATTCTTTTAAAATAATCTTTAAAATAATGAAGAAGTATAAGTGAGTAAATAATTTAAAGTTTAATAAGTAAAAATTTAACGGTAAAGAAAATGTAAAGAGAGAAAAAAAAAAAAATTTTGCAGAAGAAATTGTTTCGGAAAGCGCAAAGTTTCGGTTGCTCGTGTGTTTTCTTTTGTGTAAAGTTTTTTTCGATTTTATTACCAGAATTTGCAGCACCACCGCCAACGAATGGAAGCGCTTTCATCATTGGACTGATTAGGGTGAGCCATATTCAACCACTTAATTTAATTTTTTGGCATGTTCCACTTATTATTTTTTTTGCTACCGAAATTTATGCTACACATATAATAATTGAATATAATTAGCCTTATTAATAAAAAAATATAGAATTATTAAATTATTAATTATTAAATTATTAAACACGAAAATATATATAAATTGAAATAAAAAAAAAAAAAAAAACAATAACAAAGTTAACTACTGAATTGAAGTAAAGTAAAAATGAAAAGAATAGCAAAGTTACCCTTTAACCACTTATATCTAATTTTTTTTATATAACTTATCCACTTTTATTACTTGTATAAACTTTTATTTTAGAATATTTTATAAGCCGTTCAAATGTATGTCCTATCTTTACCTTCTTCTATATAAACAAACCCATATTATAATGTTTGAGTAAACAGCCCTTTTTTAACTCCATGCTTGGCCATTGGCATTGGCCATGGTAGGGAGGGCTTTAAACACCCCCGTCTACACCTAGGGGAGTGGCATGTCAAGTGAGAAGTACTATTTCCTTTTCATAACCGTCTGTCCGATTTTTATGCTATCTCCTTTCCGGCCGATTTAGAATCGTTACCTATTCGCACGCGATAAATTTTAATTATTACAGATACAAATGAGCACCCGTTATCTGTGTCCTCCAAAGAACACCACGACATTTGCCGACGGATATAGCGGGAATTCAACGCGTGCGGGACAAACAGTTTACAAGACCACCAGCTCAACGTTGTTCGTTACAGGTTGGATCTCCAATAATCCAACTTCGTAATTTGAAACAGCCCCGACTGTGCAACGGTACGCGATTAGTCTGTCAAAAATTAATGAAAAACGTGATCTAAGCCAGCATTTTAATTGGAAAGTTCAGAGGTGAAAATTGAATTCAAACGTATTCAGTGTCTGATTAGATTGGCATTTGCAATGACTAGCAAATAATCCCAGTCTTATCACAGTATACGTCACTGTTTGTGTTGTGTGGGTGTAATATTAATGCTCTATCATTATCATACTGCTCAGGATACAAGGTTAAACAATGTCTATTTGTGGCTTAGATTTAAGAGCACCATGTTTTCCACACACAATTATACATGGCATGCTCTCGAGTGGTGGTTGACCCCATATCCAATTTGTTTGTGTTAGATAAAGATGGACTAACAAAAAATATTGTTCACGCTATAGCACTAAGAGATTACGTTTGCCTCTTATAATTTATATGTTTGCCTACTGTTATTTTTATATTCCCTCATGGTAAGTCTAGAACTGAGTAAATTTTGTACAGAAATTATAGTCATGTGGTGGCAAAACGTTTGCCGGGTCAGCTAGTATAAATATAAATATCATCATTTTAATTCTATTTGGAGCAAATTGGAAATTTTAAAAATGAAAAATAGTTCGATGTTCTTAGCGAAATATCGATATATGTATATGAATTATAGAAGCTTTATATTCAATTTTCCTAACTTTTAGTAGTACGAAGAGGTGATAGTGAAAAAATCATTGTACTCAATGGTACCTGTATAAGTTAGTAAAGTTATTGGTGGTATATTATATATATTGGTGGTATATATATTGGTGGTATATTTGGTTATCCCTCGCTGATGGCGGTGACATCACAAGTGTGGGACATAAGTGTGATCCCTGGCGGTTGCCAAGGGGGTTCTTCCTTCTTATCAGGAAGTTACGGTGGGAGTTACTAACTCCGTTGTTACTGCCCTTAAGGCACGGTAGTCAATTTAGTAAATGAATTGACTTTAACGGCTGTGCCGGAGTATTGAATTTATGCCTTCTTTATTGAAGATACAAACTTTTGTTGCAGGCCGACTTGATTTTGGGAAACTTAATAATAAAGTGTAAGATGTTATCGGATTGTAAGATCTTAACGGACGATACGGACACAACATTTCTAATCGCGGTCTCGGTGGACTCTTCCATCCATACACCTTCTAGGTCTGCATGATCTAAGTAGCTAGGGCTAACAACATTAACTTTGGCCAGTGCTACTGCCTGCATTAAACCCTGCAGCTCCATTGCGATCTCTCTATTTCGAGTTAAAAGCATCTCGAATAGGTGCCCTGTATCAATTTGGGACTTTTTAGCTGACCTTAGAAGTTGGTTGATGGTTGCGGAAATTTTATTAATTTGAATTTGTACTTTATTGTTGATCAATATCAATAGGTCAATACCTGCCTATTGTTTGCACATATTAATTTAAATTCCTTACATTAAATTTTTTCCAAGCCTTCCACGCCCGGCGTTCCTGCCACTACTTTCATCTAAGGTCCCTAGGAAGTCTAAGCTTCTTGCTACCCGATGATGGATGCTCAACGAGTCGAGCAGGTCGCGTAGATGGGCGACATCAACTATCAAGAGTTTCTGCGTGTGGGATTGAGGGAACATGTCGGTCATTCCATTAGTTTCTTCTATGACACGCATATATTCCGAGAGATTCGCTGAGTGTTTAACAAACGCGAATTCCTCCTATACTAGAATTCGGCCATCAACGATGGGAATGTATTTGGATTTAAAATAGTCCGTGACGCGTGCCGATGTTGCGGGCAAAAGAATAATCAGGGATATGGTTGTAAACCTGTAATTTGGATGTGCTGTAATTTTTGTTGAAATTGGGTAGCCCACCACCAAAGCGTGATCAAATAATAATGGTAGCCAAAACTTATGCCAAGTGGTTAGGAATAAGGATAATAAAATGTGAACAATTATCAGGCGAGTGATAATATTGCTACGCTCGGCCTACCTCGCAACCTTAGGTTGCCTTTGTGGACCACCCTCCCTTTCATGAGGACTGTGGCCCCCATGTACGCTTCAATTGTTTTTCCGCACATAATGGTGAGAGTTTGTTTCCTAAATCTCTGTTGGACTTCACTAGGACTTTTTGGCCAACATCGAACACTCTGTTTTGTCGGGAAGCTTGTCCTGGTCGTGTTTTATCTTATCCTGTATTTCGTACTGTGGATCATTCGATTGTGTCTGAACCACGTCGTCCGGCCTCTTGTCGATGACCGAATGAATATATTCGTTATATCTGACCGTAGCCAGTAGGAGTTCTATGGTTTCGATAATGCCTATATCGGTTTTAAGGCATCTAGCAAGCTCTACCAGAGTGCTGTAAAAGCGTTTCACTTGTCCGATTGAGATACTATGAAGGGGCAGCGCATTTGAGATGCAAACGGCGAAGTGGTTTTCTAGCATGGCCACTATGGAGTGCGGGTTCAACGATGGTTCGTTGTCGGAATATATAACTTTGGCCTTAGGGAAAGAGTTCATCAGCTGCAGTAGCGCTGGTTTCAGGTCCTCTATAGTTCTAGAGGAAACTTGTTGGACGAAGGAAAATTTCGAGAATTGGTCGATGCACGTAAGTAAATACTTTTTATCCGTGGAGAAAATGTCTATGTGCAGCAGTCCTCCTACATGAGATGGGATTGGCTTTCGGCAAGCTCATGTTTCTTTGTTTCGAATCGTAATCGAACTACCGAACTGAGCGGACGTGCTTTGTCCGAGCTCCGGGAAAACTTCACGTTGCTTATATTTTCGCCAATATAAGCGAAAAGACACTGAAATACAATTTATTAAAAGCGACAGACAAGCTTTTTATAACAGTTGTAATGTGCTAAACCAAAACTAGTGCATTGTTGAAAAAAAAAATACGTACCACGCAATGAGCTCATTGAGCAACGACCAAAAGAACGAGCGTAGAAGTTCAGTGAACCAAAGAAACGGCTTCTACTCTTACTTTTCAACCCGCGATACCGAAGTGGAAAAATCGGCGCTTCAAAGCAACCCGGCTTTACTGACCGCTGAAACCCAAAGGGCACGGTCTTGCTCACCCGCTCTGCTCACTCCGACTCCCGCGTCATGGAGTTCGCAGTGTAAAACCCCCCCCCAATACCGGAAACAAATTTCGCACCAACAACAAGCAGCGCTACAACTTCTGCAACAACAGCGAAAACCCCTGCAACTCAAAGTACCACGACGTCAACGACAACAGATTTGCCCTACTGGCGGAGGCTGAGGAAAACAAATCAGCCCAAGACACCGCAAAAAAACCCAAGCCCCCTCCAATCTATATTAGGGAAAAAAGCTCGAGTGCCCTGGTCAACAAAATTGCGTCGTTGATCGGGAACGGTGACAACTTTCATGTTGTTCCGCTTATCAAAGGGAACATCCATGAAACAAAGGTGCAAACCAAGACTGAAGAGCACTTCCGAATAGTTTCAAAATATCTGGACACTGTACAGAAAAACTATTACACGTACCAGCTGAAAAGCAGTAAGGGCCTACAAGTGGTAGTAAAGGGAATAGAACCTGATGTTACCGCCGCGGAAATAAAAACCGCCCTTAAAGAAAAGGGCTTCGCCGCCAAGAATGTTATTAACATTCTAAATAAAGATAAAAAGCCACAACCCCTCTTCAAGGTCGAGCTCGAGCCAGAAAGCAGGTCGCTGAAGAAGAACGAAGTCCACCCAATCTACAACCTGCAATATCTTTTGCATCGGAAAATCACTGTTGAAGAGCCACATAAACGAAACGACCCAGTGCAATGCACTAATTGTCAAGAGTATGGACACACAAGGTCTTACTGCACACTTCGGGCTGTCTGTGTAGTCTGCGGGGACGCCCACAAGTCCGTTTGCTGCACTACAAACAAGGACAGTACCGTGAAGAAATGTGGAAACTGCGGAGGCAGCCATACGGCAAACTATAGAGGATGTATTGTGTATAAGGAGTTAAAGAGTCGCATGCGTCAAGCGACCGCAACTCGCAACCAAAATCCACAGAATGCGTACGTTTCGTCAAAAACCACGCCAGACGTTTTCTTCGCCAAAGCTGCGAGATCCTCATTCGGTCCACTAAACACCACCAACGGCTTCTCCTATGCCGATGCTCTACGATCTGGAAGGGAAATTCCAATTCAGCCTAACTCTCAAAGCGCTCAACAGGCCCCAGAACAGCCACACAGCAAAACGGAAACTATGATGCTAACCCTCCAACAAAGTATGATGGAGCTTATGTCATTCATGAAAACGACCATGCAAACGCTTGTTCAAAACCAGAACATGGTGATACAGCTGCTCGTAGCACAACAGTCCAAATAATCTATGCAGGCGCTACGAATATCAATGTGGAACGCCAATGGTGTCTCACGGCATAAACTAGAATTGTCACAATTCTTGACCGAAAACCATATTGACGTTATGCTACTGGTGGAAACGCATCTTACAAGCAAATACAACTTTCATATAAGAGGCTACACAATCTACCGCACAGATCATCCAGATGGGAAAGCCCACGGCGGAACTGGAGTTCTAATCAGAGAACGAATTAAACACCATTTTCACAAAAGGTTTGCAACAAACTTCTTGCAGGCCACATCGATACAAATTCAGTCAAGCAACGGAATCCTTTCAATTGCTGCCGTTTACTGCCCTCATCGCTTCTCAATCTCGGAAGGACAATTCATGGACTTCTACAATTCACTTGGGGATCGATTTATAGCCGCAGGAGACTACAACGCCAAACATACGCACTGGGGATCACGTCTAGTGACTCCCAAAGGAAGACAATTGTACAATGCAATTATAAATGTGAAAAATAAACTGGACTACGTTTCCCCTGGAAGTCCCACATACTGGCCAACAGACTCACGAAAGCTCCCAGACCTTATTGATTTTGCAGTGACAAAAAACATACCTCGCAATCTAATAAGTGCCAAAGCAGTCTCGGACTTATCATCAGACCACTCGCCTGTGCTTCTAACGCTTCTTCAAAGCCCAGAAATAACCGAACACCCCTTCAGTCTGACGACGACAAAAACAAACTGGCTAAAATACAAAAAGTACGTGAGTGCCCACATAGAACTCGCCCCGGATTTTAACATGGAATCGGACATCGACTACACTACGAGCGCCCTGGAAGAAGTACTCATTGCGGCAGCTAAAATCTCTACTCCTCATAGGAAAGAAGTAGACCGAATCAAACACTTCAAATCTAATCAGCAAATCGAACAGCTCGTGCGAGAAAAGAGGCGCACGCGTCGTGATTGGCAAAACAGCAGATCACCAGCTTCAAAACAACGCCTTAAGGATGCAACCCGATCACTCGACCAGGCTCTTCACCAACAGGAAGAAAATGCACAGCTGAGGTACATCCAGAATCTCTCGCCAACAAGCACAAAGTACCCCCTGTGGAGGGCCCACCCAAATCTTAGTGCCCCAATTGAAACGACCACCCCGATAAGAAACTCTTCGGGATGCTGGGCTCGCAGCGACGAAGACCGAGCTGAAACATTCGCCACACATCTCCAAAGTGTCTTCCAACCAAACCCAGCCTCAAATTCATTCCTCCTGCCAGTAATTCAGCCAGAGTCCTCCCCCTCAGCCAGCCGCACCTTCATTCCGGCCGAACGAAATCGAAAAAGTCATAAGAGGGCTAAAACCAAAAAAGGCTCCCGGTGGTGACCTATTGACCCCAAAGATGCTGATCGAACTTCCAAAATGCGCTATAGAGGTCGTCTGCAAACTATTTAATGGAATCATTAATCTTGGCTATTTCCCAAAAAAGTGGAAGAAATCCATTATTATAATGATACCGAAGCCTGGAAAAGACCACACAATTCCGTCATCATACAGACCAATAAGCCTTCTATCTTGTTTGTCTAAACTGTTTGAAAAATGCTTGTTAACTCGCATAATACCACATCTGGAAGCTTGCAATATCATCCCGGCACACCAATTTGGCTTTCGAAGAAACCATGGAACCATCGAACAAGTGAACAGATTAACATCCGAAATACGCTCAGCCTTCGAACAACGAGAATACTGCAGCGCTATTTTCCTCGACGTATCTCAAGCTTTCGACCGAGTTTGGCTCATCGGACTCATGCACAAAATTAAAACGTATTTGCCAACATACACCCACAAGCTACTGGAATCATACCTCTTCAATAGGGTATTCTCAGTGAGATGCAACGCAGCTACTTCGGGCGACTACACCATCGAAGCTGGAGTTCCACAGGGAAGCGCACTCGGGCCGTGTCTATATGTTTTGTATACTGCGGATATTCCTACGAGCGCACAACTAACAACGTCAACGTTCGCCGATGATACCGCTATTCTTAGTCGCTCCAGATGCCCAACGCAGGCAACAACCCAACTGGCTAATCATCTCACAATAGTGGAAAGGTGGCTGTCCGACTGGCGCATTAAAATAAACGAACAAAAGTGTAAACATATAACGTTTACTCTTAATAGACAAACATGCCCTCCGCTTTTACTAAACGGTATGCAGATCCCTCAAGCTAACGACGTAACGTACCTTGGCGTTCACCTTGATAGACGACTTACCTGGCGTAAGCACATCGAATGCAAAAAGATGCATCTAAAACTGAAAGCCAGCAGCCTCCACTGGATCATAAACTCACGATCGCCACTGTGCCTGGACTACAAGTTACTACTGTACAATTCAGTCCTAAAGCCAATCTGGACGTATGGCTCCCAGCTGTGGGGGAACGCGAGCAGCAGCAACATAGACATCATACAGCGCGCACAATCAAAAATCTTGAGAACTATCACAGGGGCACCTTGGTATGTTCGCAACGAAAACATCCACTGGGATCTGGGCATCCTCGCAGTGAAAGACGAAATCCAGAAGCAAAAAGAGTCATACAAAGAAAAACTGTCCTCGCACCCAAATTTTCTCGCTCGGGGATTGACTCGGGTTTCTAGCGTATCCCGCCTTAGACGCAACGACCTCCCAACCCAGCAATCGTTTTTTAGGGCCGTCTAACTCCGTATCAGTCAATATGACTGTTAGTTAAGTTAAAAATATAAGATTTGATACACCTCTTGTTAGTCTCGCAAAGAGAAGATTCAAGAAATAAAAGCAACGTTAAAAAAAAAAAAAAAAATGTTTCTTTGGATGTCTGTCGTAAATAGCCTTGGTGCAAGTCTTGCAAGTAGCGACTATTTCGTTCGCTAGCTTGGTAATTTTCGGGAAGTATTACTCGGAAAGTACCTGCTTCGCGTTCTCTTGGGCAGATCCGTGAGCTCTGTTGTGCTCGACAGTGAGAAATTTTCGCCTGATTTCTCGAATTTCTTGGCCTGTATCATTGCTAGCGTGAGCAAATCGCAATAAATGGCGTTTACGCCTTTAGGAACAATTATTACCGCGAGCTCCTCCAGCAATGATTCCTTGCAAGTGAAGTCAATGTTATGCCGTCTCTTGTTTCCAAAGAGAACGAAGCTGCTTTTTGACGGAAAGCGTGCTTCCTCTAGACTTATCTGGTTTTGAAAGCAATTGATTGGCTTGTCCGTTCATTGCGTGGTGTGGGTTAGCGACAGCTCACTGGGGATTGTGGCCGCGCCTTAGAATGGCTGTTCTCTTCTAAAACGTTAATATGTTGTCTCGAGAGGCCATCCGCAACGAGGTTGTCTTTGCCAGGCTTGTAAAAGATTTTAGCACTAAACTTGTCGATGCGTTCTTTCCATCTTTTAATTTTTGTGTTCGGATTGGAATCCGATACCGCGTAGGTCAGCGGTTGGTGGTCAGTGTAAATATTTATATCTTTAACCGCATATAAGTAGTGACGCAGCTTTTTTAGCGCCCAAACTATGGCTAACAGCACCCTTTTGTTGGTAGCGTAGTTAACCTCTCTGACCTTTAAGGTTCTAGAGATCATAGTAATGGGTCGACCCTCGGGGTACTTAAGGATAACATCCTCAGAGGCCAGGATGTTACGCAGCTTTTCGAAAGCTAGCCGTTGCGGCTCGGTAAACTGTATCTGGATATTTCTGGATCTGTATCTGCTGACATTTCCATGTTCCCCTTTTAAAATGCCCGAAATGGGCATTTGCTATTGACGCAAAATCTTTAATAAAACATCTATAATAGAGAGCCAAGCCCATGACCTTACTCAAACACGTTTTTAGGCTCCGGGAATTCTTTGATGGTAGAGCCTTGGCGATACATCGATGTTCCGGAAAATAAATAAAACATCGATACGATGTTTTCAACAGTAATCTTAACATCGATGTATCGATTTTTTCTTTAAAATATCGTTGTTCAAATATCAAATATCAAAAAAGAAGCCAAAAGGGTAAGTGCATTTTTAACTTTATTAATGCTCTGTTTAACTAAAGTTAATTAATTAATTCTTCAGAAAACGTATATTTATTAAGGAAGGTAATGTTCTTACTATTGAATATAATTGAAAAACTAATTTAGTTTGTTTTAGAAATATATGGGCGTTCCTGCTACGTCTTGGAAATCGGAACGCAATTTCAGCAAGGTAGGACAAATAATATCAGCCAGACGATGTTCTTTATAGCCATCTGCTGTAGACCAGTTATTGTTTTTAAAACCTAACTATGATATCAATCTTGAATAATTATTTTTTGTATTTTTATTTTTTATATTATTGAACATGAAAAAAAGTTCCTTAAATTGTCTGGAACAATAAAATATGTTATTTTGTTTTAAATATTTTGTTTAAAATAGTGGGGTAAAATTTTCCTTTATATGCTTCGATGTATTTTGGTTCAAAACATCGAATACATCAATGTTTCCAGCATCGATGTTTTAAAACATCGATGTTTGCAAAATTCGATGTTTTCAAGGCTTTACTTGATGGCCCTGACTTTTTCCGGGTCCGTATGTGTGCGTTTTCGTCTTCTGAAAAAACGATAAAACAAAACATCATCGACATAGACATAGCAAAATTTGCCAATCTGCTCTCGCAGTATGTCGTCGATGGTTCTTTGGAAGATGCTGGCAGCATTCCTCAACCCGAATGGGAGTCGGGGAATTATGCCGTTTTTTAGTAGGTCTTGAATTTCGTCATTGACGAAATCGGCTGTCCCCATCGGGTACTGGTAGGGTCTGGCATAAATGGGCTTCTCATTAACGGTTGCCACCACTGACGTGTTTTAAGGTAGTGCATCATTCGGTTTTGCGAAGGCATTTTTCCTGTTGCTTAGCATTTTTGAAAATGGTTTCCAGACTGAAGGTAGTGCATTCGAGCAGTGCACTTCAGTAAAATTAACATTGGGGCATGATTGGAATTTTAGCCTTTTTACTTCGGAGCCCCATTTGAGATGGCCAGAAGCTAGGCAGAGCAATGCCCCTGCCTGTTTTAACAGGTTAAGACCGATGATGGCATAAGCATTTTTTTGTGATGGTGGTGACGCCATGGATAGAATGTATCGAAATTGACGCGCCGGTGTCTATCAAAGCTTTTTTTTGTACCCCCGCTACTCTTCGTCTGATGACGGGTAGTAGGTATTTTCCCCTAAGAAATTAATGACGTCCGAATCATAATCTTGAATGGCGTCGTCGTCAATTTCTTGAGCCGCGCTTGAGGCTGCGGCGGTATATTTCTCCCCGGTTTCGTCTGCGCCCTGCGCGACGTGGTTAACCGCCTTTTGTGTGGGCCCGATCGATCGGATACGGCGGGCTTCCTGTTTTGGTATGCCGGGGTTTGAGATGGCTTAAGCATCTTGGACAGTGATGGGTCAATGTCCATGGGTTCGGGTGTGCGTCCCGTGTGTGGTGCAGAGTGCATTTGCACCTTGTGTTGTTTGGTGTAGTACGAATTTTTGCCAGTGCTTGTCTGGTCATTTGTCTGCGCAGAAGCCTGTCGGTGTTCTTGCGACGTTGGATATTGTTTTTTATCCTTATCCTCCTGGCTTCTCGCAAACGAAGCCGCGAAGGAGTATCTCTAGTGGTTAGATTCCACGTCTTTCGCCAAAGCGAGAGCTGATAGCATATCTTTCGGCTTTGCAGAAAAAAGGATTTCCGTACGCGGATATCCGAAGGCTGCGCTTTAGTCCCGAGATAAATACTCGGAGTGCGTCATCTCGGAGTGCGTCAACTTGTCACACAAGACTTTTGCCGCCGAGGCTTCGTACGACATGGTAGCTTTGTTGGTGAGCAAGGTGAGTTTTTTCTCGATCTCGTAGTAGTATTGTAGGAGGGTCAGATTTCTCTGCCTGTGAGTACCCATTTCCTGCTCGATGACTAGAATCTGACGCCTATCATTGTACGTAAAGTCGAGTCGATTTATAATTTAGCACAGTGTCAAACGAGGATACCATCGGCAGGGCCTCTTATTTTACTCCTAATAATAATAACTGCCTGATAATGGCGCAAGCTTTTTACATAATTCCTTTCTTACAAATTCCTTTTTTACAAATATTCCGAAAAAATATTCGGCTCCTGCCGCTTGCCGCCAGGAGACGTATGCGTCCAGTGCTCCCGTAAATTCGGGCAGGCACTTGATGGCATCTAGGGGCTCGTCACATGTGACGTTGTCCCTAATTTCTAGGGGATCATAGGCTTTAATTTCGGGAGCGCTTCGGCGGGAGCGATTTGTACTTCGTTGACCTGTTCGGTTAGCTGGTGTATAGCCATGCGCAGTTCGCTTTCCCTATTGGCTTCTTGAACGGCATGTTGAACGGACGCCTGTATCGTGGCTGTCATTTGTTCCATGCGTTCCACGCGCTAGCGTTTGCGCTTTTTGGTGCGGAAAATCTGGCCGGCCCTTCGGTCTCGGACTCAGAATCACTGGAGAATTGCTTTGTGTTTCTATACTATTGGAAGGGATTGTTCATGTAAGCTGTAGCTATAAAATCGCCCAAAAGAATTAATTCATGCTCGAATTGCATGCCCACAGAGGCTATTGGGCTGGTGAGGGGCGCGGGGGCTGAGCTGCCGCTTTAGTTATGTGTGCAAGCTCGTCGAATTGCGCTATTGCCTTGCCAAGTAGAGACAAGGTGAGGGATGTGCGGAGACTGAGCCTCCGCTATGACAAACAAAGAAAAATAAAAATAAGAGGACTCTTTCTCTTAAGCGAACGGTCGTGTTTTTTTGTGTGCGCACTGCGTTTTATTATAAATATTGGTAAACCGGTGTTTACATACTTGTGAATTAAATCTTGTGAATCTTAACTATCTTAAAGCCTAAACCGTATCGCTTCGCGAGTGCTGTGGTATATTTGGAGTCGAATTAATAAATTGAATAATCTCAATTCCAAGCATAGCTCAGCTCTGCTTCTTCCCCGGCTTATCTATATTTCTGCATTTCTCTTTAGCACTATCCAAAGCTCCCGCGTTGGCTTCCTATTTGGCACAGTGGTTCAAGGTATTGTGTTTTTTAACTTTTTAAATATTAATTTTTGTTTTATTAAATAAAAAAAAATAAATAAAAAAATAAAATGGAATTTAAACTGGTCTGTGCCATTAAGTCTTGTAACAAGACAATTTCCTCATCCCAGCCTGCCATCCATTGCTGGCTATGTGAGAACGTCGTACATGCCAAGTGGGCCGGTTTCACTGCATCAGTTTCGGATGCCATTTCCCGTAGGTCTGGGATACATTACTGTTGTGAAAATTGTCGTACTGTGCAAGGCGAAATGAGGTCGTTCATGAGACAGACCAAAAATGGATTTAAAGAGCTGATCACTGGTTTTCGTAAAATCAATGACCAGCTCTGTGCGCTGGACACTCAGTTTAGTGGCCTTCAGCTGCTAAATGAGTCCCCTAAGCGTAAGAAATCCGCAGTTTCTGATCCGCCTCAGCCTGCTCAGCTGACATTAATGCAGCCGCTTATATCTCTGGCCACCCCAAGGGCTGGAACTGAGAAAAATTCGTCCGAATTTCTCAGGGATAATGAGCAATTGTCCGATATGTCCGCCATGGCATCCCTTCAAGTGATGCCACAGGTCCTAGGGAACGAAACCCCCATTAGAGTCACCCAAAAGGGTATTCCACAGTCCGGACCACTGGCACCGACTGATGCTGCAGTTCTCGTACCTGCGACACCAAAACCCTTACAGGTGATTCCTCCATCGAAACATATATTTGTTTCTCGGCTCGCCCCTGATACTTCAGCGATTGATATCTCGGCTTATATCAAAGCCAAAACAAAAATTTAAATATAATTATACAAGGCGCACGTCTTCTTTCAAGATTCGTGTGCCCGCGCTGATGTTCAAGACGATTTGTTCTCCCAGTTTTTGGCCAGAGAATCTTTTCGTCCAAGAACATCAGCCTAGTTCCGTTAAGAAAAAAGTTCAAAAACCAGTGGGAGTGAGACTTCCCAATATCGGAACCACTGACCAACCCTCCACCTCTTCTTTGGCTACTAACCCAAAAAACTAGTTTCCTCACTAACTCTTACCTATCAGAATACTAGGGGGCTACGTAGAAAACTCCCCAAGCTATATTCTGATAGTTCTTTCTTTGCATCCCATATAATAGCATTTACAGAAACCTGGTTAAATCCGGAGACCTTTAGCTCCGAAGTTTTTCCAAGTAAGTACACCACTTTTAGACGGGATCGATCTCAGTGAAGAGGAGGTGGAGTCCTCATTTCGGTAGACTCTACTCTTGCTTCTGAAGAGGTGAAATCCCATGAGTTTGGTGACATAGAATTTATTTGCGTTAAAATCACTATGTCCGTTAAAGCTTTATACATTACATGTTCATATATACCTCCTGTCGGGTCAAGAAGCTAGAAACTAACTTAAATAGAATAATTAATTATTAACTGACGTTTTGTTTGTCGCAAGCCGACTCTCTTTCGGCCGCTCGGCTTTACTAATTCGGCATTTAAAGTTAGCGAGCATCCGCTCAGCCTATTCTGGAAGGTTGGCGGCACTCTCGTTCGGCTCCTTATTGCGCTCGCATCCTAAATTGGATTTCAAACATTGTGCTCAAATCCGTATTTCATATGCGGCCCAAATAAAATTTATAACGTTGAACATGATTAAATTCGTCTTTTTATTTTAATGGCGTTGAAAACGCTCATTGACCAAACATTGGTGAACCCCGACGTGATCGTTAATATATTTACATATATACACATAAGCAAATTGCTAAAACAAAAACAAAACCATTTTGTAAAGAGTGTTATGTGAAAAATTATCATACGTGGCTAATAAGTGTGTTTACAATAATAAACAAATTATAATATAGAATATATTATTATATTATACATACATACAGGCATAAACATAAACGTTAGTTCAACGGGGGGTTGAAAGTGCGGGTCGAAGAAAGCGGACGTGCCGCGCGGGTGCTCCCTAGTGACGCGCCCAAGCAGCGCAGAATCTGGAAAAGGAGTGGGAAATGGGTGACCGGACAGCTGGGGACGGACTCACCTGCCGAGCGAACCAAAAACACTCCCTGGATAGGTCACTAGATGGCCTCCGTGAAGACTCGGATAGCCGCCAACCGCCGAGGTAAGAGGCGCGAAGAGAGCTTTCTCTTATAGGATCTCTCTTTGCGACACCTTTCTCCGAGTTGTAGCAAACGTGGCTGCCCCCACCAGAATTGCGCAGGTCATGGCAGCTGATCGCAACCAGCTGGCGGGCAGTGTTGGGTAACGCCCTAACAGTGTCTGCCGGTAGAGGGCGCTAGACCCGGTTCAAGGGCACCAGGGCTGCCGAACGTCGCAATGACGCGACTACAGGAGCCGCTAGAGGTCGCCAGCGACCCAAAGCAAAGGAAAAGGGTAGCATACGTTTCAGGGCTGCTGCCTCAGGTCCTTTGACCAACATAAAGCGGAAGGGGCTAGAAAACTCTGGCCTGCCATGAGGTGACAAAGGTCATGGAGCCGACCAACTGCCAACCCCTCCGCTACGGCGGTTCACCCACAAAAGGGGCTCTGGCGACCGAGCAGGAGCGGTATAACTCCCATCGGTCCCGCCAGGAGGAAATTCCAGGCGCACCGTTGGAAGGCAGTGCTGAAACCCCCAAACCACAGCATGCATTAGCCATGCTCTATCCACTTTCCCCACCCCCCCAACCCCCTATCGAAGAAGGCTAGCGCTCAGCTGAGCCGGAGAATAAAACCCTCGCAGCGTCTGTCCCACATTGGGCGGCTGCGAGGTCTGCGTCTGTACCAAAGTGGTCGGCAGCTTAGACACCTGGCAGTAGGTATAAAATGCGCAACCCCCCCCAATTTGGAATGTCGTCGAAAAACGAAATTACTCCAGGTGGCAGCCACAGAAGTGGAAATCCACCCGTGGGAGAGACCACGGCTAGGGCAAGGATTCTGGAGGCCCTAAACAACATCAATCATACCTGACAAGGCGGTGCCTCACTTGGCCGCCCTGGAAAGGAACACTACAAGTGCAGAAGAGCTAAAGAGTGCGAAAACGGGTGACCCGTTCAAAAAGAGCAACAAAATGCGGCGCTCGCCGCTATTGGCGCCACAGGCTGGCAGCTCAGCCGGCACTGGCAGCCCAGCAGCGGTAGAGAAGGAAACGCCAAAGAGGCCACGTGAGATGCTTAGCCCGGACAAGGACCAGAGGGCGGCTCCCCCGAAGAAAAATAAGGCTGGCAGCCCACCGGCAAAAAGCGAAGAATGCCTGACGGAGCTGGGCACGATAGTGAACGAGCTGCTATCGTGGGTCACCGAAAAAAATAAGAGGCATATTTCCGCAATGCAAAGGAGCCTGATAACCAGATTGAAGGACATCCACTCCATTCTGGTCGGAAGTGTTCCAGAGGAGCATGCGCGACCGGCCATCATGCCCAAGCCAGTGTGCCCCAGATGCGAGAGAGCCGGCATCGATACCGCGGAGAAGGAGCAGAAGACCCTTCCGACGAAGGTCTGGACCCAGGACCAGGCTGTGCAGCACGGGCCCTGGAGTGCACGCCGGGACCCGGGCGCCAAAGTAGCAACGGCCAACAAGGCGGCAAGGTCCAAGCCAGCTGTTGCGAACCCCGGTGCCGACAAAGGAAGCGACGGCGAAGCAATCAGGAGAAGGTCCGAATGGACGAAGGCCAAGCCGAGAAATCCCGAGAGGAGACGAGCCAGACCCGACGCCATAGTGATCCAAGCAGCAGGCATGACGTACAGTCAGATCCTAAGCATGGTAACTCGCAGGGAGGACGGGAAGCTTGACGACCTTGGCCCGTGCGTCAAGAAGGTGAGGAAGACAGCCAAGGGCGGGCTGCTACTGGAATTGGCCAGGAAGAAGGAGAACTCCACAAAGGCCCTTAAAGGTTGCATCGAGGAGGTCCTAGGGAGCAAGGCAGAGGTGCGTGCGTACTCTGAGGAGACCAAGGAGTCACTCGTCGAGCTACGAGGACTCGACGCACTAGCTACTTCAGAGGACATCGTCGGGGCTATCGCGCAGCAGGCAGCGGTGGACCAAGGCGCCTTAAAGGTAAAGAAGCTGAGAAGCAGTTATGGCGAGACGCAGACCGCTATCGTGGCTTTCCCCGCGAGCCTTGCCAAGACCATCATTGCTGTGGGCAAGGTGAAGGTTGGGTGGTCGGTTTGCCATATGAGGGAAAAGGAGGTCGTGGCTCGCTGCTACAGGTGTCTTGGGATGGGGCACATCGCAAGCGCTTGCAAGAGCTCGAAGGACAGGAGCGACTGCTGCTTCCGCTGCGGAGACTCGGACCACAGGGCGGCCTCCTGCAAAAAGGACCCACGATGCTTCTGGTGCGAAGATAAGGGCCGGAAGGATGTGAGGCATCAGACTGGAAGCAGCAGTTGCCCCATGTCAGCGAAAGAAGGTGGACCTAGGACGACAGGATGTAGGGCGGCCCAAGATGTGCTGTCGCAGACGGCGAGGGAGACGAAGGCGGACATAGCGCTCCTAAGCGAGCCCCATAGGACTGGCTCGGACAACCGCTGGGCAGTTGACCTTTCGGGGAAGGCCGCCATCTGGAGCTGCGGCGCAACCGGCGCGACAATGCACTCAGTGCACAGTGCGGAGGGATTTGTAAGGGCTCGGATAGGTGGGGCATGGCTGTACAGCTGCTACATGGCACCTAGCCTAACCACCATTGAGTTTGAGCGCATGATGGACTGCCTAGGAAATGACATCAGAGGCCGTTCTGACGTCCTTGTAGCAGGGGACTTCAACGCATGGGCGCAGGACTGGGGCTGCCCGAGGACGAATGCGAGAGGGAGAGTGATCAGAGAAACCTTTGCCTCACTCGATCTCGTCCTGCTGAACGAAGGAAACCAGCACACCTTCAGCAGAGCCGGAGCAGGTTCCATCATAGACCTGACGTTCGCAAGCCCCTCGCTAGCGAATGGCGCTAACTGGAGGATAAGCGGCAACTTTACGGCCAGCGACCATGAAGCAATATTGTGCTCAATTGGTAACCCTCAAGAACGACCGAGGGATCCGAAACCACGAGGCTACAGAGTCGGTACGCTCCAAGCGAGGATCTTCACCGAGGCAGCGCGCGACATTGGCAACATCTTACCAAGCGGAGCCAACGAAATGGCTGATACCCTGGCTGCTAAGCTGGAGGCAGCGTGCATGGCGAGCATGCAGCGGAGAAGCCGCTACCGCAGGAACCACGCTCCCGTTTACTGGTGGAGCGTCGAGATCGGCTCCATCCGAGCTGAGTGCATGAGAGCAAGGAGGCTCATGCAGCGTGCGAGAGGCAGCGACGCCTTTGAGGAGCGGCTCCTAGCCTTCAAGGACAGGCGCAAAGCATTGAAGGTGGCCATCCGAGACAGCAAAAGGAAATGCTTCCTGGAGCTATGCGACTCGGCGGAAGAAAATCCATGGGGCAACGCGTACCGGATAGTGGTGAAGAGGCTGCGCGCAGGAAACCAGTCCCCCACGGACCCGAACGTGCTAAGGACCATAGTGCAAGCACTGTTCCCAGCCGGCAACCAGGTCACCCAGCTTCCCACCCCCCCAGCAGACAATGAAGCGAATGAGGAGGTAACGGAAGAGGAAGTACTGGCCATAGGGAGAGGCCTGGCCCCGAACAAAGCACCCGGCCCGGACTCGGTTCCTAACCGAGCCCTGAAGCTGGCTCTAGCTCTGCAGCCGGGCAGCTTTGCGGAGCTCTACAATAAATGTATCCGCGAAGGCACTTTTCCCACCAGGTGGAAGGTACAGAAGCTCCTGCTGCTCCTCAAGCCAGGGAAACCAAGGGAGGAGGCGTCGTCCTATAGGCCAACCTGCCTGCTGGACGCAACGGGCAAGGTCTTCGAGAGGGTGATCGCGGCGAGGCTCGAAGCTGCCATAGAGGAGGCGGGAGGGCTGTCTCCCAAGCAGTATGGATTCCGGAAGGGAAGGTCAACGGTGGATGCCATAGCAGAGGTGGTCGGCATTGCTCGCAACGCAATATCGGGAACCAGGTGGAAAGGTGGCTCCAAGCAATACTGCCTGATAGTCACCCTGGACATCAGGAACGCCTTCAACACGGCGGACTGGAGCAAAACACTGGCAGCCCTAAGGCGGTTCAACGTTCCCAGTGCCATAATGAACGTCGTCAGTAGCTACTTTAGCTCCAGAGTGCTACTGGTCGACACGGACATGGGCACGGAGTCCTACGACGTTACGGCGGGTGTGCCCCAAGGATCGGTCCTAGGACCGCTGCTGTGGAACATCATGTATGACGGAATCCTGAGGCTGCAGCTCCCAGCGGGATGCGACGTCGTCGGCTTCGCAGACGACGTAGCGTTGGTGATAGTGGCCAAGCACAGGGAGGAAGCGGAGAGAGCGGCGAACAAGGCTATCGAGACAATGGAGATGTGGCTCCAAAATGCCGGTCTAAGCCTAGCCCCGCAAAAGACCGAAGCGGTGCTGGTCAGCAGCCGCAAGGTGCTGGAAACGGCGACAATCCGGGTTGGTGGTATGGCCATAACCTCCCAGCGGGCCATAAAATACCTGGGCGTGATGATCGACGCCCGGCTCACCTTCCGCGAGCACCTTGATTATATCCAGGGCAAGGCTGCAGCCACTAACAGGGGCCTTGCCAGGATCCTTCTAAACACCAGAGGCCCCAAGCAGAACAGGAGAAGGCTCCTCGTGAGCGTTGCCTCGGCGCAAATTTTGTATGCAGCACCCATCTGGGCTGAGGCGATGAATACGCCCAGCTACAGGAGAGGGGTAGATGCAGTCTACAGGCTGGGTGCTATAAGAGTCGCGTCCGGCTTCAGGACAGTCTCCGACGACGCCATTCTGGTCATTGCGGGGATGGTCCCGCTGAAGGAGCGCGCTCGTGAGCTCAAGGAGCTCAAGGAAACCCGTGCTCGCAATGAGGGTGCGGGCGGCACCCCCAATACAGCTGCAAAGGAGGACGCCAAGAAGAGGTCGCTCACAGCCTGGCTGGGACGCGTCGACGAAGGGACGTTGGACACACACCCTCATTCCTAACCTTAGAAGGTGGGTGCTGCGAAGCCATGGGCAGGTCGACTTTTACCTGACCCAGGTCCTGAGTGGACATGGCTGCTTCCGGCAATACCTGAAGCGTTTTGGCCACACGGAGGATGACTGGTGCCCGGAGTGCGGGAGTTCGATAATCGAGGACGCCAGGCACGTTGTCTTTGAGTGCCGCCGGTTTGCACGAGAGCGCCACCGACTGGAGATGACGGCGGGTAGATCAATCCACCCGGGAAACCTAGTGGAGGTAATGCTGGAGAACCAACTTTTGGAGGTAATGCTGGTAGCAACTTTTGCTGCAGCATTAATGCAGAGGCTCAGGAGCATCGAGCAGGAGAGGCGGTAGGGTGGAGAGTTGGGGCCTGTGGCGGGCGAAGCAATGCCTAGCGGTCGTCCCGCCCGCACTCAATCCCTCACTATCCATCATCCATGAACAACCACCTTTCCCCCCCCCACCCTTATTATTATGGTTATACTTACGTATGTATGTATGTTAAATGTTGTTGATATTAATAAAAACAAAAAGTATATAAAAAAAAAACGTTAGTTCACAAGCACACATACATATTTACGATCCACAACGCAAGTGCATTCGCCCGCGCATAGACTTCATACAAACATACGATCCACAACGCAAGTGCATTCGCTCGCACATAGCTTCATACATATATACATTCCACAATTCCGCTACGGTTCTGAGCGCACAGTGGGACAGATCGTGTTCGCCGCGAGCAAATAAAGTTTATTTCGGGTTGGCGCCAGCGGCGCCGTCACAGGAGCACCCACTCCAACCCGGAGTGCGATTTTAAAGTGCAAGGCCCTGGGTATTCACCAGGACTTACAGAGGATCCAAGGAGCTCTTCAGCCTATTTCCAAGGTGGATGATGCCATGCTACACGTGCGACATGGTCAGATAGCCACCATGTTCAGCGACTTCAAGGCCATCCACGGGGAGCTTGAGGATTTGGACATTTTGCAAATCAGCAGTGACCTTCGATGGACTGTTTCGGAGCTCGTAGCGACGATGCAGGCGGAAATTGAGCACGAGACGACCCTTCGTTCATCTCGAATTGCTGCCCACTCCACCCTTGCCAACGGAATGTCCACCATGCAGGCTGACCCAGGGTTAGGTCATTGTTTTCAAGTACTGCCTCCTTTGCCGCTCCCTACGTTCAGCGGTGGATACTCGGAATGGGCTGAATTTTACTCGATCTTCTCTACAATCGTCGGCAGCAATCCTCGTATTAGTAAGGTGGAAAAGCTGCAAAGGTTGCGATCTTGCCTTAGGGAGTCCGCTTTCGAAGCAGTTTATTCCTTGGAAGTCTCTGACGAGAACTATGATGTTGCGCTGAATTTATTGGAGAAACGATTTAATAACCGTCGCTTAATATTTCAGGCACACGTGAACGAGATTCTGGGCCTCAGTCTGTTGGAAAGTGGCTCAATAGCAGCTCTTCGAGGTCTTTCGGACAAATTCAATGCCCATATGCGAGCCTTACAGAATTTGGGTACGTCAGTTCATATCGCCAGCTGCATCATCGTCCAAGTTCTGCTTCAGACGCCATCCCAACTTGGGAGTCGATGGCCGATGGCCGAATTTTTGGAGCAGCGGTGTAGGACGCTGGAGGCTATGGACGTAGCCATGGCTGCATACGCCCCGGGCGCTCATGTGGGAAGGCGTCGAGGTGCAAATAATAGTAGATCATCGTTTATTGTTACTAATTCGCTTCCCTCTACCTGTGCGCTATGCGGGGGATGGTCCCATATAATGTCTGCATGCCCCCGATTTCTATCAATGCCCCCTGAGATTCGCCTTGGCGAGGCCAGGCGACTCGGTCTTTGTCGGAAGTGTCTGCAAACGGGCCATCACATGCGTGAGTGCCTCGCTGCTAGTTGTCGCAGTTGTGGAAGGAGGCATCACAGCCTGCTGCATTTCCTGGAGCCGCAGGCATCTAGCGGCCAGCCTTTGGTTGGTCGTCCCATGTCAGCCATAGCCGAGGTCGCCGAGCCTGTATAGTCTTCGCCGTCCACTGCTAATGCACTAGTTGCTCAAGGTCACAGCGGCGATATATCGTTGCTTGCTACAGCGAACATTTTTGTTCGTAGTCGCGCTGGATCCCTTGTTCCATGCCGAGCTCTGTTGGATTCTGGATCTCAGGTGCACGGCTGGCAAGTCAGCTGCAGCTCCGGAGGTACAAATCATTCATGGTGGTGTCTGGTATTGGAGATACCGGCTTTGCGACAGATGGATTCTCTGTTGATGTTCTCCTACGTTCCCACTGTTCCGAATACTCGGCCCTGGTTAACGCCGTCATCGCCGCCAATATCACGGACCTGCAGCCTAGCTTCAGTTTGGATGTCTCCAGTTGGAATATTCCTGGCAATCTTTCTTTGGCTGATCCTGAATTTTTCCGCCCACAGCGCATCGACCTTCTTATCGGAGCCAGTCTGTTTTATGAGCTGTTGTGTGTTGGGCAAATTAAGCTCTCAGCCGGCCTGCCATTGCTGTAGAAAACTCGACTTGGATGGGTCGTGTGTGGAGGCGGTTCACATGTCCAGAGAAGATCACTCGTTTCCACTGCCCACAAGGTGGAAGCAACAATGCTGGATGATCAGCTGGATTCTTTGCTCCGCCGGTTTTGGGAAGTCGAAGACTGCTCCGATCCTATTGTGAAGCGGACGAAGGAAGAGCTAGATTGCGATGCGCATTTCGTGCAACATGTTGCTCGGCTGTATTCCGGCGCTTACGCTGTGAGGCTTCCGTTAAAATGTGGTTCTAAGTTGCTGGGAGAGACTTACCCCCAAGCCGTTCGGCGATTTCTTTCCCTCGAAAGGAAGCTCTGTCGCCGTCCTCAATTGAAGGAGCAATATGCTACATGTCTCCAGTCCCTGCTGATGCGAGCGTCACTGGTCAATACTTTCTTCCACACCATTGTGTTTTAAAGGAGGACAGTTCAACAACCAAGCTCAGAGTTGTTTTTGATGGATCTGCTGTCACCACTTCTGGATATTCATTGAATGACGTGTTGATGTCTGGCCCACTTATTCAGCCAAAGTTACTGCATATTCTGTTAAGGTTCCGATGCCATCGTGTGGCCATTACTGGAGATATTTGTAAAATGTATCGTTGCGTCAGGGTTTTTCCTGAGGACAGCTATCTTCAGTGTTTTCTTTGGCGGGATTCAACCCAGGATGAGTTACAGGTTTTTAAGCTGGATACTGTCACCTATGGAACGAAGCCTGCCTCATTTTTAGCAGTTCGGACAATGCATCAGCTGGCAGATTATGAGCAATTAATGTTTCCAAAGGGGGCCGAAATTCTGCGTAGCGACTTTTTTGTGGATGACCTACTTTCCGGAGGCGACTCTATAGATGAAGCTATTAGCATAATGCAGCAAACATCTGGGATCCTTGCCAAAGGCCAATTTCGGTTAAGGAAGTGGTGCTCCAATGTTGCTGACGCGCTGGATAAGGTGCCTGAAGAAGATCGGGAGTCTTTCCTAAGGTTTGATGATGGCAGCAACTTCACAAAGACACTGGGTCTTGCTTGGGATCCTGCAACTGACCGCTTGCTATTTTCCTTTGAAGGGATTCAGTCAATCTCAAAGCCCACTAGGCGCATCGTGCTTTCTTCAGTCGCTCGGCTTTATGACCCATTAGGCCTGGTTGGTCCTGTAATTTCAAATGCAAAGATCTTTCTCCAGAAACTGTGCCGTGAGAAATTGTCCTGGGATGAAAGTCTTCCTCAAGCTCTTCACTGCGACTGGAATATGATTTGTAGCAGCTTTGTTAGTACGCAGCGCGCCGAATTCCCTAGATGGGCGCTAACATCGAAATCCGAGGTGGAGGTTCATGGATTCTGTGACGCCAGCATTGAGGCGTATGGGGCATGCGTTTATGTCGTGTCCAAGGGCGCAGGATCTGCAAGCCATTTACTCTGCTCGAAGTCCCGAGTTGCGCCTTTAAAGACTGTTACAGTGCCGAAGCTGGAGTTATCGGGAGCCGAGTTGTTGGCTCGACTTATGCCGGAAGTAGCCCAGTGGAAGGCCTACGTTGGAAAGTATTTTTGCTGGTGCGATTCTGCTGTGGCTCTGTCTTGGATTCGAGAAGAACCTTCTCGGTTTAATGTTTTCGTCGCCAATCGAGTTTCGACCATTCAGAGGCTAACTACAGAAATGGAGTGGCGGTATGTTCCCACTTCTTTGAACCCAGCAGATATCCTGTCGCGTGGTGCTCTCCCCAATGAATTGGTTGAGAATAAGCTGTGGTCTCACGGTCCTCCGTTTCTCATTGGATCCCAAGAGACGTGGCCAACCGCGGTCCCATCTGAGAGATCAACCCTGGAGTTACGTGCAAGGGTCCTGCTCATTCAGGGTATTTGCTTACGTATACAAGTTCTCTCAACGAATTCACCAAAACGGTGTTACGGCAAGCGATATAAAATCTGGAACACAGCTGTTATTGCGACTAGTGCAGCGTGTGCATTTTGGGAGGACATAAAGGCTCTTCAAAATGGAAAAGAGATAGCGGTATCTAGTGCCCTTGCCTCATCCTCTCCCTTCTTGGATAAATTTGGTTTGTTGCGCGTAGACGGTAGGCTAAAAAATTCGTCGTTGGATTTTGATAGTCAGCATCCAATTATACTTCCAAGAAGCCATCCAGTTACTCTGGCTATAATTGTTGACTTCCATGAGCGAAATTTACACACGGGTCCTCGCGCACTGTTGGCAATTATTCGGTGCCAATATTGGCCAATTGGGGGGAGAAAAACCGTTACGAAGGCAATACACAAATGCATCAGATGTTTCCGGACTAAGCCTCGATTGATGGAGCACATTATGGCTCATCTCCCGGATCATCTCCACTGGTGTGGATTTTTTGTGGTCCTTTTTATTATAAGCCGGAAGTGCGCAATAAGGCTCCCGTAAAATGTTACGTTAGCATTTTCATTTGTTTTGCTACTAAAGCCGTCCACCTGGAGCTTGTAAGAGATCTGTCCACAATGTCTTTTTTACAGGCTTTGAAGCGGTTTATATGCACCCGCCGAAGGCCTCAACATATTTGGTCGGACAACGCAACCAACTTTGTTGGAGCCAAAAACGAGCTGAAGGAGCTGCGCCGATTGTTTCTAAGCGAAGAGCATCAACGGGCACTACTGGACTTTTGCTCTATGGAGTCTATCGAATGGCATTTCATTCCTCCTCGATCTCCGCATTTCGGTGGTCTCTGGGAAGCGGCTGTAAAAACCGCCAAGCACCATTTTTACCGAGCGGTTGGATCTGCGGTTCTTGGATTCGAGGAGCTGCGAACGCTGCTGTGCCATATTGGGGCTGTTATAAATTCACGACCCGCTTTCAGAAAATTTATTGTCGCTTTCAGAAAATCCTGCAGACCTTGATGTTCTGACCACGGCTCATTTTTTAACTGGTGGTCCGTCACTCAGCTTTATCGAGCCTGATGTGACGAAGCTGTATTTCAACCGGTTGAACAGCTGGCAGCGCGTGTCTTTCCTGCAGCAGTCTTTCTGGTGCCGATGGAAGGAGGAGTATCTAAGCCTTCTCCAGCAGCGCTCCAAATGGCGTGCCTCCGGTCCTGCCCTGGCACCGAACGATGTGGTGCTAGTAAAGGACGAAAACCTACCTCCGATGAAATGGCCGCTTGCGAGAATAATGGAGCTAATCCCTGGTCATGATGGAATCTTTCGAGTGGCGGTGATAAAAACCTCATCTGGAGTGACCAAGCGAGCAGTGACTAAGCTGTGCCTTTTGCCCCTTAAGGATGAAGTTGGAGTAGAAGCCCCAACTGGGGGGAGAATGTCGGGTCAATAAGCTAGAAACTAACTTAAATAGAATAATTAATTATTAACTGACGTTTTGTTTGTCGCAAGCCGACTCTCTTTCGGCCGCTCGGCTTTACTAATTCGGCATTTAAAGTTAGCGAGCATCCGCTCAGCCTATTCTGGAAGGTTGGCGGCACTCTCGTTCGGCTCCTTATTGCGCTCGCATCCTAAATTTGATTTCAAACATTGTACTCAAATCCTTATTTCATATGCGGCCCAAATAAAATGTATAACGTTGAACTTGATTAAATTCGTCTTTTTATTTTAATGGCATTGAAAACGCTCAATGACCAAACACCTCCTATGTCTGAACCGCCTACATATTGGCAGCATTTGTCCGCCATTCGATACGTCTCAAACAACTTATTCTCCTCCTAAATTGACTGATCAGCCTTACGCATATAACATTCAAGCAGCAAATCTTATTTTCTGTCCGTTTTTTTCTGAGAACAACTTATTATCTGGTCTTTTAAGGGTAAAACCCATTTATTCGCCAGGCCCCGACGGAGTACCAGGCTGTGTGCTAAAATACTGCGCCAGGGCTCTGTGCAAACCTCTTCTTAGACTTTTCAACTTATCTTTGGAAACCTCGATTTTTCCCCTTAAGTGGAAGGAATCATTTATAATTCCCCTACATAAAAAAGGGAAAAAGTCCGAGGCTGCCAACTACAGAGGCATCTCTAAGTTGTCGGCAATTCCTAAGTTATTTGAAAAATTAATTACCCCTCATTTTCAATACCTTTGCTCTTCGATTATCACTCCTTGTCAGCATGGCTTTATTAAGCGTCGCTCCACCACAACAAACTTATTGGAGTTGACATCCTTTGTCAACTCAATGGCTTTTGTAAGGGATATCAAACCGATGTAATTTACACAGACTTCAGCAAAGCATTCGATTCAGTTAATCACTCACTCTTGTTGAGTAAACTGAATATGCTGGGTTTTCCTAAAGACCTCTTAACGTGGATCTCCAGTTACCTAGATGGAAGGACACAAAGAGTCTTATTTAAAAACATACAGTCCCGTCTGGTCCGTGCCACATCCGGCGTCCCTCAAGGAAGTCATCTTGGCCCGTTATTATTTACGCTTTTTATAAACGACTTGCCCCCTGCTTTAACGAACTCTCTAGTTCTTATGTATGCAGATGATGTAAAGCTTTGTCTTCAGTACAAATCCATCTCTGCCCAATGCAGTCTTCAGTCTGACCTTGATAACTTTCAAAAATGGTGTTTAGCTAATGATCTAATACTTAATGGATCAAAATGCAAACATATGTCTTTTTATCGTTCTTGCCCTCTGCAAGCTACTTATTCTATTAATGGGATTGCCTTAGAAAAATTAACCCAGGTTAATGATCTCGGCATCCTATTAGACATCAAATTTAAATTTGCCGACCATATTTCCTTAATGGTTAATAAGGCTAAAGGAGTCCTTGGTTTTATCAAAAGGTGGTCAAAAGAATTTAACCAAATTTAACCAGAATATAACCAAAACATTATTTATTTCCTTGGTCCGTCCTATATGGTACTAGAGTACGGTTCATGTGTCTGGAGTCCCCAATATGGAGTACATAAGGACCGCATAGAATCCGTACAAAAGAACTTTTTAATATTTGCACTTAGAGGTCTATACTGGTATGCAAATCTTCAGCTTCCATCCTACAGTAGCAGAGTTTTACTTATAAACTTACCTAGCTTAACAAATCGTAGGACAATGCTCGGTGTAGTTTTTCTGCATAACCTTATTAACGGGGATGTAGATAGCCAGCATTTACTAACAAAAATTTTAACATTCCTAATAGAAGGACTCGAAACTAAAGTCCTCTGTTCCTTAGCCATTGTAGTTCGACATATGCACTGCATGACCCTTTTAAGGTATTATGTTCGAAATACAATGGTCTCTACTCTATTACATCTCTTTCCTGTCCCTCTAATTTAAAATATAGAATTTTAAATTTCCTTATTAACTCCTTCTAGCTTAATAAATTATAAATAGCTTTATGTATACTAACAGTTTAGCAGCCTTCAGCTACTAACGGAGTCTCCTAAGCGTAAGAAATCCGCTGCTTGTGATCCGCCTCAGCCTGCTCAGCCGACATTAATGCAGCCGCTTATATCTCTGGCCACCCAAAGGGCTAGAACTGAGAAAAATTCGTCCGAATTTCTCAGGGATAATGAGCAATTGTCCGATATGTCCGCAATGGCATCCCTTCAAGTGATGCCACAGGTCCTAGGGAACGAAACCCCCATTAGAGTCACCCAAAAGGGTATTCCACAGTCCGGACCACCGGCACCGACTGATGCTGCAGTTCTCGTACCTGCGACACCAATTCTCCACCATATTCTGCTCCTAAATTGACTGATCAGCCTTACGCATATAACATTCAAGCAGCAAATCTTATTTTCTGTCCGTTTTTTTCTGAGAATAACTTATTATCTGGTCTTTTAAGGGTAAAACCCATTTATTCGCCAGGCCCCGACGAAGTACCAGGCTGTGTGCTAAAATACTGCGCCAGGGCTCTGTGAAAACCTCTTCTAAGACTTTTCAACTTATCTTTGGAAACCTCGATTTTTCCCCTTAAGTGGAAGGAATCATTTATAATTCCCCTACATAAAAAAGGGAAAAAGTCCGAGGCTGCCAACTACAGAGGCATCTCTAAGTTGTCGGCAATTCCAAAGTTATTTGAAAAATTAATTACCCCTCATTTGCAACACCTTTGCTCTTCGATTATCTTATTAACTTATTGGAGTTGACATCCTTTGTCATAGATGGCTTTTGTAAGGGATATCAAACCGATGTAATTTACACAGACTTCAGCTAAGCATTCGATTCAGTTAATCACTCACTCTTGTTGAGTAAACTGAATATGCTGGGTTTTCCTAAAGACCTCTTAACGTGGATCTCCAGCTACCTAGATGGAAGGACACAAAGAGTCTTATTTAAAAACATACAGTCCCGTCTGGTCCGTGCTACATCCGGCGTCCCTTAAGGAAGTCATCTTGGCCCGTTATTATTTAAGCTTTTTATAAAAGACTTGCCCCCTGCTTTAACGAACTCTCTAGTTCTTATGTATGCAGATGATGTAAAGCTTTGTCTTCAGTACAAATCCATCTCTGCCCAATGCAGTCTTCAGTCTGACCTTGATAACTTTCAAAAATGGTGCTTAGCTAATGATCTAATACCTAATGGATCTAAATGCAAACATATGTCTTTTTATCGTTCTTGCCCTCTGCAAGCTACTTATTCTATTAATGGGATTGCCTTAGAAAAATTGACTCAGGTTAATGATCTCGGCATCCTATTAGACATCAAATTTAAATTTGCCGACCATATTTCCTTAATGGTTAATAAGGCTAAAGGAGTCCTTGGTTTTATCAAAAGGTGGTCAAAAGAATTTAATGACCCCTATATAACCAAAACACTATTCATTTCTTTGGTCCGTCCTATACTGGAGTACGGTTCATGTGTCTGGAGTCCTCAATATGGAGTACATCAGGACCGCATAGAATCCGTACAAAAGAATTTCCTAACTTTTTCACTTAGAGGTCTAAACTGGGATGCAAATCTTCACCTTCCATCTTATAATAGTAGACTCTTACTCATAAACTTACCTAGCTTAACAAATTGTAGGACAATGCTCGGTGAAGTCTTTCTGCATAACCTTATTAACGGGGATGTAGATAGCCAGCATTTACTAAAACGCTTAAAATTTAATATTCCTAATAGAAGGACTCGAAACTTTAGTCCTCTGTTCCTTAGCCGTTGTAGTTCGACATATGCACTGCACGACCTTTTAGGGTATTATGTTCAAACTACAATGGTCTCTACGCTATAACATCTCTTTCCTGTCCCTCAAACTTAAAATATAGAATTTTAAATTTCCTTACTAACTCCTCCTAGCTTAATAATAAACAAATAGCTTAATATATTCTAACAAATCGTTTCTTGAGCGCCCCTCGGTCGTCTGGGCCTCTAAGCTTTATGATGAATACAGGAATGCTAGCTGATGCTCTTATTGATGCACAAGCCATTTCCAAATTCTGAAAGACCGGAAAAAAAAAAAAAAGGACGCATACGTTTCCTCTGCATTTTTTCAGAGAGAACATTTTTCAAATTTTTTTTAACGAATGCAATAACTATTGAACTACCGAACTGAGCGGTCGTGCTTTGACCGAGCTCCGGGAAAACTGAATATAAATCAGATAATCAAAAAAAAACTGGGGTAACCCAATATAAGCGAAAAGACGCTGAACCACAATTTATTAAAAGCAATAGACAAGCTTTTTGTAACAGTTGTGATGTGCTAATACAAAAATAGTGCATTGTTTTATATAAATAAGTGCCACGCAATGAGCTCATTGACTAATGATCAAAAGAACGAGCGTAGAAGTTCAGTGAACCAAAGAAACGGCTTCTACCCTAACTTTTCAATCCGCGATACCGAAGTGGAAAAATCGGCGATTAAAAGCAACCCGGCTCTACTGACCTCTAAAACCCGAAGGGCACGGTCTTGCTCACTCCGACTCCCGCGTCGCTACATCCAAACTTACCACAAGGTTAGCCCGCAGAGTAATCCGGCAGGCAATAAAACAAAAATTAACCGTGTCCTAAAGATCGACGAAAAACCAGGCAGATCCACTAGTTACAGATTTGCCCTACTGGCGGAGATTGAGGAAAACCAACCAGCCCGAGACACCGCAAAAAAACCCAAACCCCCTCCAATCTAGGTTAGGTTAGGTTGAGGCGGCGATGTGGTGCCGATGACTGACACCCCCATCCACTTGAGCCGCTTGGGCTCCTTGTGATACCGCATAGGCAAGGATCCTACTAGAGGACCTCTCCCTTCCTATTTACTTGTGTGCCCAAGGGTGTTCTATCCTTCCTGCGGCGGCTCGCGGTCCCATCCTGATTTTCGGATGAAAGCAACAAGTCTGTGTGGAGCGACCTCCGCGAGGTCTGTTAAGTCCGTGAGTATTGCTGCGCCCAGGAATTTGAGCCGGCTGCGCCCCAGCGCAGGGCATTGACACAGAAGGTGTGCGACTGTCTCTTCCTCTTCCACGTCCCCACAGCTCCTGCAGTAGTCATAATATGGCACCGCTAGCCTAGCCGCGTGTGCTCCTATTAACCAATGTCCCGTAATGGCCTTGACTGCCAGACTACAGTCCTGCCTATTTAGGGCGATGAGCATCATTGACCTCTTCCTAGATCGGATGGGCCATATCATGCGTGAGTTCCTGCAGTTCTGGAGATTTCTCCATTTCCTCAGTGATGCGCGGTCAAAGTGATCCCTGCATTTTAGCCTACACGTAGCTAAGGGGATACCTACTGGTTCCTTCTCCGGTAGGAGAGGATTGGTAGTACCTGCTCTTGCTAGTTCGTCGGCGGCGCAATTACCCTCGTGGTCCCTATGCCCGGGCACCCATATGAGGTGGATGTCATGCTGCTCTGCCATCTCGTTAAGAGATCTGCGACAGTCATTTACTGTCCTGGAGTTGGATGAAAATCCGACAAGGGCTTTGAGTGCCGCTTGACTGTCTGAAAAGATACATATTGTGTCCTAATTGCCAGTAAGTGCTGGGGATCTGAGTGCTTCTCCGATAGCTATTACTTCAGCTTGGAACACACTACAGTGGTCGGGGAGTCTAAAGGACTCATTTAGACACAGCCGTTCGCAATGGAAACCGCCTTCCACCAGGCCATTCAATTTTTAACCGTCTGTGTAGATATGAAGGGAACCGGCTGGTCCCGGGATTTGTGTGGCCCATTCCTCCCTTGTTGGAATGTAGACCTTGTATTTTAAGGTGGGATGATCGACAGGTACGCAGTAGTCTGTAGACCCCGTTGGCGTGCAGTGGTGTAGATCTAACTTGGTATGTCCATAGTCAGTCCATTTCCATATGCCCGTCTCGCGTAGCCTGATTGCCGATAGCGTGGCTATCTTGACCCCCATTATCTCTACCGGTAATAGGTCGAGTATGAAGTCTAGGGCATCCGTCGGTGTGGTACGTAGGCTGCCTGTGATACAGACCTCTGCCATCCTTTGCGTTTTCCTAAGTTTCTCTCGTATTGTGGAGTTCGTGAGAGCAGGCCACCAGACCACCACCCCGTATAATAGGATGGGTCTTATGACCGCTGTGTAAAGCCATCTTACTATTTTTGGGGACATTCCCCATTGAAGGCCAATGGCTTTCCTACAAGTATAGAGTGCGATTGTTGCCTTGTTAGCTCTATCCATAGTGTTTGATTTCCAGTCCAGTTTCCTGTCTAGCTTTATCCCTAGGTACTTGGCGCTAGCGCTAAGGAATAGTGTTTCTCCTAATAGTTTCGGAAGCCTTAAGTTTGGTATTTTGTACTTCCTGGTGAAGAGGACGAGCTCGGTTTTGGACGGGTTTACCCCTAGTCCATTTCTAACTGTCCATGTTGGGAGGACCCTAAGTTTGTCCGTCATGCGGTCACATAGAGTCTGGGGAAATTTTCCGGAGAAGGCAATTGCGACATCATCCGCGTAGGCGATAACTTTGCAGCCACCACCTTCTAAGGATCGCAGTAGGCTATTTACCGCCACGTTCCAGAGTAGGGGTGAGAGTACGCCTCCTTGCGGAGTGCCTCTTCTGACGTATCTATGAATAGATTCTCCTCCTAGTGACGCCTCAACAGTCCTGTTTACCAGGATCTGCTCTATTAGGCGTATGGTTTGATTGTCTATTCCTAGTGTCGTCAGCGCATTGATTATCGAGCTCGGTAGGATGTTGTTGAACGCACCTTCTATGTCTAGAAAAGCAATGAGTGCGTATTCCTTGTCACTGGTGCCTTTCGACAAAAGTGCCTTTTCGACAAAAGTAGTGATTTCATGGAGTGCCGTTTCCGTGGATCGGCCCTTCCTATACGCATGTTGTGATCCCGAGATATCATCTGGGTTTAGAGGGAGATTAATATGGAGGCTGATTAGTCTCTCCATTGTCTTGAGAAGGAAGGACGACAGGCTTATTGGTCTGAAGTCCTTAGGGGTGCAGTGCGATGGTTTTCCCGCCTTGGGTATGAATACGACTTTCGTCCGCAACCACATTGCGGACACGATACCTATCCTGAAAATTGCTGAGAAAGCTTTCTTGACCCAAGACCTCAGATTGGGACCGGCTCTAATTAGTTGAGCCGGGACAATGCCATCTGGGCCTGGGGATTTGAAGGGCTTGAAGCTATTTATCGCCCAGTTGAGATACCTGTCACTCAATAGGTATTCCAGTTGGTTGGGGAGGGAAGGGCTATTCCCCTGTCGCTGCATTTCCCGGGTTGTGTCTTCTCGAGAACATCCCGGGAAATGTGCTTCTGTGAGAGCCTCTAGGGTTTCTCTGCTGGACGATGTCCAGTTACCTTCTGAGGTTTTAATATATTCTACATTTGGTGCAATAGTTGCGAGGACCTTCCTTAGTCGGGAGGCCTCTGATGTTTCCTGAATGTTCGTGCAGAACTTGGCCCATGCAGTTTGTTCTGCTCGCAAAATTAAAGGCCTTTCGGGCCTTGGTTTTAAAGGGCGCGAGTGTTTTCGACCACCATGGTGGTTTCTTTGACTTGCTATTGCCCGATCTGCTTTTGGGACAAGCTTTGTCGAATGCCCTGGCGCACGCTGCCGTAAGCGTGTCCACCATGGCATCTAGGAACTTTCTAGTTTTTTCCTGTATAACTCCCAGTTCGCTTTCCTCGGATTGCGTACCGTTAGTCGATTAAAGTTCTCAAAGTTGACCACTAATTCTATGTATCGGTGGTCCGAGAAAGAATGTTTCTCTAGAACTCCCCAACTAATAATCCTGTCTGCTAGGGATTCAGAGTAAAGAGTGACGTCAAGTACTTCCCTTCTGTTCTTGACTATGAAAGTGGGTTCTATACCCCTGTTACCCACCAGAAGGTTAGAGCCTAGGATAAAATCGAAGATTGACTCACCCCTCTCGTTCGTGTCAGTGCTTCCCCACGGATGATGATAGGCGTTAGCATCGCAACCTATGATCAGGTCGATCTTGTGCTTCTTGCTGAATTCCACCAGCTGTTTGAGTAGCGGGTGCGGGGGGAGGGCCTCCTGGTCGTGGCCCATATATGCCGAACATATCCTTAGAGGGCCATTTGGGCTCTCTATGGCTGCGGCTACGTGGTCTTCATTGCTGAAATTGGGTAGCAAAAAGAGGTTAAGGTTCTTTTTTGCGAGGATGCAGGCTCAAGAATCCTGTCTCCTAGGATCCAGGGTTCCTGGATGAGGGCCACATCAGCTCCACTCTCGGCGAGGTGGAGTAGGAGGGCAGCTGACGCCGCTTTACTGTGATGGAGGTTTATTTGTCATGATACCTCCTCATCCGACATTCCTTCCTGGTGTTTCTCTTCGGTCGGCTCCTCCAAGTCTGGCTCTTGCGTGTCTGCCTCCAGCTCTATAGCTCCTGGCTTGGCTTTCGCATCGGATTTGTAGATACGGACCGAAACGTGTTCGAATCCGTACTTCAGCCGGTGCTCCGTCCTCTCCAGGGCTTTAACGGTCTCCTCATTGAGCGTGAGGACGACCTGCCTCCGTAGTCCCTCCGCTTCCTCGACCTTGGCGACTCTCCAGTCCGCCGTGGGAAGCGTCGGGTTTCACATCCTAAGCATCGTTAGTATGGTTTTAGGGTCGGCTGGCTTTTCTGTGAGCCACGCACACAGCTTGGCTCCAGGGTAGACCTCTCCAAGCGATGCAACCATACGCTTGTAAGTCTCTACCGATTTCGCGTCTTGGCAGGCAATTACCTTGACGCTACCCTGATACCATCCTGCGTCTTCGCATTCAGGTGGGAGTCCTCCGCATCGCAGCATCTCCTCCACGAAGCGCCCATGCAACTCGTTTACTCGTCGCCAAAGGTCCTTGGGAATAAGCCCATCCTTGGAGCCCTTGTCCAGGACTCCAATTAGGGTTCTTCCCTTCGTTACTTCGGCGAACGAGCGGTTGGACGGCTGCGGCTGGGCCTTCCTCTTCTTGGCCTGGGGGGCTTCACCCTCTGTGGACCTCTGCCTTTTTGCGCTTTGCGCTGTCTCCTTGGCAGGGTCTGACCCATTGCGTTTACTCGGATCCAGCCTCACTCCCGCTTTTTCCGGATTAAAATTGGGCACGATCTCCCTTGCCCACTTTATGATCTCGGCTTGGTCCGGGTTGACTTCGCCCGATGGGTCCGCCCTCATCAGAATGAAGGCTGCTCTTCTCCTATCTTTGTAGGAGCCTTTACGCTGCGTCGAGTGAGACGCTCCCGGACCAGGGTTCGCCTTAGGGGCCCCGCCGGTTGGTTTAGAGGTTGACCCGGGAGTCTTCCTCTCCACGCCGTTCGGTGGTCCCATGGTTAGCCCTGCTTTGGAAGAGGAAGCCTTGGCCTCCTTCTCCGCACCGGCGCGTCCCGCCTCCAGATGTTGCCCCTCTGTGGGGGGCTTCTTCATCTCAGCGACTCCTTGGCTTTTAAGGGCCTTGGAGTTTGACGGGTCAGTGACCCCATTTCCGGACTTTTTTAGGGAGTTCCGTTCTCCACTTAGGTTTTTGGTTTGATTGGTAGAATTCATGTTTTGGTCCCACGAGTAGGCGGGAAGGGGTTCGTCCATCATGACATAGCCCGCTTGTCACGATAAGCCTGGTTAAAACTGGGAGGTCGGCCGGTCCCCCAGAGTTCGCATATTAACGTCCGAGCCCCCCTCGGACACGCATCCTTCGGCATATGCTGTTCCACCTTGGATTGGGGTGATTTAAGGAAGGGAGTGTTCTTCTCCCCGCCCGACTACCATTAGCCAGAATCCTCGGCAGAGACATGACCTTACCGGGACCTGTTACCAGCCGCCCTCACGTGGAGAGTATAGTCGCACTACCAGCGGTGTACACAGTTACGGCACGCAATTGCTTGCGTGTAGGTCCCCCTGTTGTACCCGTTTTGGCGACGGCTCTACTGACCTCTAAAACCCGAAGGGCACGGTCTTGCTCACTCCGACTCCCGCGTCATGGAGTTCGCGGTGTAAAACCCCCCCTCCAATATCGGAATTTCTACTACAGAGAGTAAAAACGACAACTTCGGAAAGTGCCAAAGCGGCCCAGGCCACACAGACTGGAATGGATCGCTACATCCAAATTTAGCACAAGCTTAGCCCGCAGAGTAATCCGACACAGAATGGAATGGATCGCTACATCCAAATTTAGCACAAGCTTAGCCCGCAGAGTAATCCGGCTGGCAATAAAACAAAAATTAACCGTGTCCTGAAGATCGACGAAAAACCAGGCAGATCCACTAGTTACAGATTTGCCCTACTGGCGGAGATTGAGGAAAACCAACCAGCCCGAGACACCGCAAAAAAAACCCAAACCCCCTCCAATCTATATTAAGGACAAAAACTCGAGTGCCCTGGTCACTTGTCCCTTGTTCCGCTTACCAAAGGGAACATACATGAAACAAAGGTGCAAACCAAGACCAAAGAGCACTTCCGAATCGTGTCCAAATACCCCAATGGACACTGTACAGAAAAACTATTACACGTACCAGCTGAAAAGCAGTAAGGGCCTACAAGTGGTAGTAAAGGGAATCGAACCCGATGTTACCGCCGAGGAAATAAAAACCGCCCTTATAGAAAAAGGCTTCGCCGCCAAGAATGTTATTAACATTCTAAATAACATTAATAACAGGTCGAGCTCGAGCCAGAAAACAGGTTGCTGAAGAAGAACGAAGTCCACCCAATCTACAAGCTGCAATATCTTTTGCATCGGACAATGACTGTTGAAGAGCCACATAAACGCAACGGTCCAGTGCAATGCACTAATTGTCAAGAGTATGTACACACGAGGTCTTACTGCACACTTCGGGCTGTCTGTGTAGTCTGTGGGGACGCCCACAAATCCGCTTACTTCACTACAAACAGGGACAGTACCGTGAAGAAATGTGGAAACTGCGGAGGCAACCATACGGCAAACTATAGAGGATGCATGGTGTATAAGGAGTTAAAGAGTCGCATGGTTCAAGCAACCGCAACGCGCAACCAAAATCCACAGAATGCCTACATTGCGTCAAAAACTACGCCACACGTCTTCTTCGCCAAAGCTGCGAGATCCTCATTCGGTCCACTAAACACCACCAACGGCTTCTCCTATGCCGATGCTCTACGATCTGGAAGAGAAATTCCAATTCATCCTAACTCTCAAAGCGCTCAACAGGCCCCAGAACAGCCACACAGTAAAACAGAAACTATGATGCTAACTGATGCTTGATGATGATGTTGATGATGCAACAAAGTATGATGGTATGATGAAAAACGACCATGCAAACACTTGTTCAAAACCAGAACATGATGATTCAGATGCTCGTAGCACAACAGTCTAAATAATCTATTCAGGCTCTACGAATATCACTGTGGAACGCCAACGGTGTCTCACGGCATAAACTAGAATTGTCACAATTCTTGACCGAAAACCATATTGACGTTATGCTACTGGTGGAAACGCATCTTACAAGCAAATAAAACTTTCAAATAAGAGGCTACACAATCTACTGCACAGAGCATCCAGATGAAAAAGCCCATGGCGAAACTGGAGTTCTAATCAGAGAACGCATTAAACACCATTTTCACAAAAGGTTTGCAACAAACTTCTTGCAGGCCATACCAATACAAATTCAAGAAGTAGTTTCGGCAGCTAAAATCGCTACTCCTCAAGGGAAAGAAGTAGACCGAAACAAATACTACAAATCTAATTATCCAATCGAATAGCTCGTGCGAGAAAAGAGGCTCACGCGTCGTGATTGGCAAAACAGCACATCACCAGCTTCAAAACAACGCCTTAAGGAAGAAACCCGATCACTCGACCAGGCTCTTCACCAACAGGAAGAAAATGCACAGCTGAGATATGTACATCCAGAATCTTTCGTCAACAGGCACAAAGTACCTTCTGTGGAGGTACTTTGGTAACACCTTCATTCCGGCCGAACGAAATCATAAAAGTCCTAAGAGGGCTAAAACCAAAAAAGGCTCCCGGTGGTGACCTACTTATGCCAAAGATGGTGATCGAACTTCCAAAATGCGCTATATAGGTCGTCTGCAAACTATTTAATGGAATCATTAATCTTGGGTAGTTCCCAAAATAGTGGAAGAAATCCATCATTATAATGATACCGAAGCCTGGAAAAGACCACACAATTCCATCATCATACAGACCAATAAGCCTTCTACCTTGTTTGTTTAAATTGTTAGAAAAATGCTTGTTAACTCGCATAATACCACATCTGGAAGCTTGCAATATTATCCCGGCGCACCAATTTGGCTTCCGAAGAAACCACGGAACCATCGAGCAAGTGAATAGATTAACATCCAAAATACGCTCAGCCTTCGAACAGCGAGAATACTGCAGCGCTATTTTCCTCGACGTATCTCAAGCTTTCGAAAGAGTTTGGCTCATTGGACTCATGCACAAAATTGCACGAATTTGCCAACATACACCCACAAGCTACTGGAATCATACCTCTAGAAAAGGGTATTCTCAGTGAGATGCAACGCAGCTACTTCGGGCGATGTTTCTTCACCTCTTCACATCGATGTACTCAGATCGAAAAAAAAATACCAGAAATGTATATGGAATGCTACCACCATCAATAAACATTTTACAGGTCGCTCAAGGCGATGAATTCGAAGTGCTGAAAATTATAGATCTAACTAGCAAACCCGGCGAACTTCGTTTCACCACCAGATGGCTTCGTTTTATGTAACATTTCGTTTTGTTATTATAAAATCGAGACAACATGTTTTTTATGTTTTATATTTGAAAATACGCCAATGATCTTCGTGTGCTCACTCACTGTTCCATTTTATTGAAGTGCTTTTTGGTAAATCACATTTTTTGTTTTTTGGTCTGACGATAACACAAACAAAGCGGATAGTTATGCAACTCGGGAGCACGCAACGTATAACTGCCCATGTGAAAAACAATGTTTTTGTAAATTGATGCCGCAAACTCTAAGCGATGGCCTAAGCGATTGTGACTTGTTAATTGTCATTGCGAACGCAAGGCGAACTGGAAATTGCAATCGTCCTAATTTTTAGAAGAGTTATAGACTTTTTATTTTGCTTCCCTAGTGAGTTTCGTCAGTTTAAAGTTTAGTTAAAGTTTGGATGAAAGAAATAAGGAGCGTGTTCAAGCATTGAACACGATTATAGGCATAAAATCTTAAGTTAGAGTTTCAAGGGATCGGACCCATGAAATATGAGTCAAACACATGGTTCAAAACCGATCCCCTGCAGCCCAACACAAACAAATACATAAGTGGTGCGCTTATCGCATTGGAGTAAGACCCGTATTTGGGGCTCCTCTTGACAGAGCGTGTAGAGCATAATATAGTCCGAAAACTCATTTTTAACCGTACTTGTCTTTTCCTCTCTGTCCGTCCGTCCTCTAAACATCGTCTTTTATGTTTTCCAACTGATCCCCTGAATTGGATTTCGAGCTACATAACTACAAGAACCAAACGTGTCTCTTTTAAAGATGTTTATTCGCGCCTAGTTCGTGTTACATCTGATAATCTTCAAGGCAGCCATCTTGGACCTATACTTTTTACATTTTTTATTAACGATGTACCCTTTGCTTTAAACTCTCTGCGGCGGCAGAGAGACGGCTATGTACCTATATACTTATGTATAAAGGAATGTACTTATATACATTGCTATGTTGTCTCAAGTGGAGGCACTTTCTGTGTGCGGGCTAACCATAGCGATTGGTTCATATCTCGGCCACTTAGGGTTTATTATCGGGACTTTGAAATATGTAAACGCCGCAACAAAGTGTTATAGTGCGTACCCATTAAGTGGCCATACTAAGTGCAATTTATGAAATAAAGATTTTTAATCTATCCTTATGAACTGTTCGTTTCTTATGTTTATTATTCGTTATTACTATGTGATCTCTATCTCCTATTTCCGTTACTATATACGGACCTGTATACTTAGGATCTAACTTTTGACCTGTCTCGTTTTTTAATAAAACTTTGTCACCTACTGATATATCTATATCCCTTACTTTATGATCGTATAGTAGTTTATTTCTATTCTTATTTGCTTCTAACATAACTCTAGCTCTTTTATAGGCTACTTCTAATCTATACTTACTCTCCTTAGCATAGTCATCTATATTATATAGTGCTTCTACACTATCTATGCTATTAAAATGTTTCGGTAAATTACTTGTTTTACCGAATACTGGCTCATATGGACAATAAGTATGTGCCATAGAGGGGGTCGTATGCTAAACAGAAGACAAAATATTGAAGCCATACGTCCCAATCAGTTTCATCAACCGATATGTAAGATCGTATGTACTCATTGAAAGTTCTATGTTTTCTTTTTATTGTTCCAACTGTCTGGTGGTGGTGTGCTGTGGATGTAATATTTGCAATTTTTAAATATTTGCACAAATCGTCTATAATTGAATTCGTATATTCTGTTCCCATGTCCGTAATGAACGTCTTCATTGGACCGTACTTCAGGATAAAAGATTCAAATATTGCTTTAGCGACAGTATTGGCATTTTTATTCGGAACAGGTATAGCAACTAAATACTTAGTTAAATCACATATTAAAGTGACTGCATACTCACTGCAATTTTCTGCTTTGGGCAGTAGACCAATAGTGTTCCCTATCACTCTGTCGAAAGCATTTATTGGTGTGTCTGTAATTGTTAAAAGGGTCTTTGTGTGTTTAGTTATTTTGGCTTTCTGGCATTTTTGACATTTTCTTACGTACTCAGTTATATCTTTAGACGTGTTTTTCCAGTAATAGTGCCTTTTTACTTTGGCCAAAGTTTTTGATATGCCAGTATGACCTTGAATTGGTTCATCATGAAATGTAGACCAAATTGCTTCTTTTTCTTTTCAATTTGTTATTTGGGTCACCGGGTTAAGTAGCGCTACTCTTAATGTTTTCAAGATTTTTTTGCCCATTAATTTGAAATTATTTATTGAAGTATGTTCAAAGATATTTTCCCACGGTGCCACTTTGAGTTAGCTGAATTTATGTATACCGGCTTGCATTTCAAGCTTTTGAAAAAATTTATCTAAGTCAATAACTCCATTAGTATATAAATCGCTAACATCATATCTTGCAGTAATTTTTCTGCCTTGCTTAAATAAACATAACGTATATTTTATCTGCAAGGTCACTACTTTACGTACTTCATCATTGTTTATGACGTCGTATACGTTTGGCTTAAAAGCTTAATTTAAAGAAAGTACTGTTCGCGTAGTGCGGAGCTGGGTAGTTCATTATGACATCGTATTTCTTGTCATCTGGAAGTATTTTTTTTATCAGTGCATTTATGACCTAGAAAAGTCACTTCATGCATAAAAAATGAACATTTTTCTGGATGTAACTTTAAATTATATTTCCTACATTTCTCAAAAACATCTGTTAAGTTCTTAAGCATATGTTTTTCGGAACAACCCATTACTATTAAGTCATTCATATTAAGGAATGCTTGAGAAGGTTCTTGAGAGAACGCAATAGTCATCATTCTCTGAAACGGAGAACAGCTATGGAGACAGCTAATTCTTCGTCCTCGCCTTTTATTGATTCTATTATTTGTAAAGCATCAATGAAACTTGTTAAATTTTCAGACTTACCATCAAAAACTGGTATAAGCTTGGATGCTGTATTAATAAAATCAATATTTGATTGTGCCATTGTGATAGAGTTACTTATTTCGTTTTCTATCACACTCGAAGTATCTGAATCTGTTGAATTGTCCAGATCAGTGTTTACCGGCGCAATAGTAAGATTATTCAAATCTTCATCTTCTATTTTGAAGTTTTCTTCGGGAAGCTCTTCTGACTCCGATTCGTTCGTTTCTGTTGATTCCGAGTCAGGTGCAGTGTCAACTGCTATTAGAGTGTTTAGAACGGTTGGTACCGATATTTCTAAACTGAACTTTTGTTTAACAAATATTAAATTTGATCGTAGTCGTATCAAAAGTTTCGTTCGTTACCTATGACCAATGATCTTAATTTAATCTTTCCCTGTGATCATGTATTAGCATTCGCGCTTCATTAAAGCATTCTACTAATATTTCAACATGCTTCCTAACCGTGTTCTTTTGGATAGGTCTATTCTGGGGTGGTGACTTGTATGATCTGTCAAAATTAGTTTTAATGTTTGATAATTCCCCGTACAATTTGTTCCATTCCATGCCTTTAGTTTAGCCATACTTTGAATTACATGAAATATTTTTATATTTATTTTTTTTGTTATTTCATTTTCTTAGATTTTAGGTGTTAACATTTATGTGTAATCATTGTTTTTTGTGCTGTTTTATTTTTTATTTATTTTGCTGATTATATTTTATCCAGGTAATTTCCCCGGCTCATATACTTTTTTTTCAGACAATTATTATGCAGCTTGTAAATTTTGTAAAAGACAGTGGCGCACGTGATAACAATGATGTAATGATTATAAAGAGTATATGTACCCAATATAGATTGATGTTGCTAGATTCTACCTTTTTGATGACATTGGCAGTGGAATCCACTGTTTTTATGTCCAAATTCATTTTGGTGGGTCTTGCATATGCTTTTATGTTATGTGTATAAAGTGTTTTATTAAAGTTATTATGATCTTCTATTGAAAATTTACTTATCGCATTACTGCGCATTTAAATTAACAAACTTCCTACCTAGTTTTTTGCATTACTTTACGGGCTATACGTCTTATCGGGCAGAAAAGGTTCCGCTCAATTTTACAAAATATTATATTATATAAAAAAAATATGCATCGAAGTGCAATCAAAAAAATTATGCAACGCAGTGCATGGGTAAAAAAAATTTTTTGTTTCTAGCTTGGTTGGATTCTCTTTCTTCCTTCAACGACAGCTGGTCGTCGCCGGCTTGGCTACGCTGACGCTCCGTCGAAGGCGCAGGTGGCGGTCGTGCCTTCCACGCTTGATATGCTGCTGCTGTCCTGGGCTGGTCTTCGCACTGGTTTGGTACATGCGGAATTGCGTGGCGCAGAGTTGAGAGGTCCCGGGCAGTCGTTCGGGCAGACTTGTGGTCGTTTCGGCAGTGGCTTGGGAATATTTGGTTTCGTTATTAGTTTTTGATTTATAACTTGTATTTGGTTTGCTGTTGTGCCTTGTGATACTCTATTTTGGAGGGAAGAATTCAAGCTCATTATAAAGTTTTTGCGCCGTCGTCCATGCGGGCGGTGTTGATTGAGCAAGTAGCAGCCACTTTATGCGGGCTATTCTTTTGTTAATTTTATTTTTTTTTACCTCCACGTACCATCACGCACACTCTACTCACTCAGACGTGTTTTTATCCTCCTTGTATTATGGCCACAATCTTCCCGATCCGTTGATCCTTGTGACTCTAGTCACGGTCGCCATGAAATATAATAATCCTGTAGTTTCTTTTTAGATTATATTTGGGTTTATTTTATTTAGTTGGAGCAGCAATGGTGCCGCTCCAACAAACGAAGTGTCTCTGCCCTTTTACAATATTCTTTAAGTCTAATTAAGGTTAAGTCTCGTAGCTGCGCTGCTCGCAGCCGGCGGCAGACAGACGGCTATGTACCTATATACTTATGTATAAAGGAATTTACTTATATACATTGTATGCGCTCTCAAGTGGAGGCGCGAGGGGTATGTATATGCTGTCCGTTCCTTACAAATATGCCGACGCTAGCACTTTCTGTGTGCGGGGGTAAGCCATAGCGATCGGTTCATATTTCGGCCACCTACGATTTATGATCGGGACTTTGAAATATGTAAACGCTGCAACAAAGTGTTACAGTGCGTACCCTTTAAGTACTTTCGGTACAGTGGATATTCAATATATGTGTACACTACAATAACCACCCTCCAATGGGATGGGTAAGGTTAGGAAAATCGTCCTATTACTAAAGAAATTCCTATTCCTATAAAGGCATACTGCCTCGTATGAGAGACTCATGGTCTAGTAATTTCCTCACCCTGAGGTTTTGGTAAATTTCTCTATTTTTCTTCCTCCTCTTCGTCCTTACAGCTGCGGCAGTAAGTTGTCATTATGGGTTCAATTTATTCGCCTAGTATGTGTTCCCAATGATGACTCTACCATAATATCTGTTCTGATTCGGGTTCTATCGATCCTCAATAATAGGGATGTTCTATTCTTTGAGATGTTGGGGCAGAGTTGGCGGCCCAACCGGCAATTTTCCTTTTATTGGCTTCCCTAAGATGGAGTTTGATGCTTTTGGCGGCTAGCTCAAAGAGTTTGTGAGTCTGATCCACTGAATTTATAATTTGACGTGATTGCCCAAACCCAAAAATAATACAGATAGCATAAAACTTTATGAACCCTTTATTCAAAGGCCTTTCCAAATACAATAAAATCACTTCTTGTTTTTACAATGGGCTCCGCTTCGGATCCTTACTACTCCTCCTGGTTTCATCTCGGCTCCGTCTTCGGCGCTTCCTGTTAGCCGTCCCTATTGTTATGGTCGCAGCTGCTGCTCCGTCGTCGCTGCTGTTTCACTACACTAGCATGAGTTCACGAGCCGGCCTATCCTTGTTTCGTAGGATCACTCCTGTTCGTCGCAATTCAGGAGTCGGGCCAGACGCCAGACTTGTCTCTTACTCGTTTCGTAGCAAAGCTACCTGCCGTGGTCGGGAATGGCCCAACTCGACTCTGATACCCTGGGCTTTAAAAGATCCATCTTGCATTGTATCCTTTCTTAGCTCCTCCTTCACACTCTACTTTGTTGGGCTGTTGGACTCTCCAAAGGCGGTTCTTCAACTCAAGCTACCGGGGTCTTTTTTAGAAACACTTAAATTTCGGACTCTTCAAAGGCTTTCCTCCAACTCAACGCTACTAGCTTCCTAAAGAGACTTTTCTCAATTCGCTCCAATGGGCCTCTTTATATACTGATTGGAGCGCCCGTTAAACCTCCTGGATTCTGCTCCTGCCGTTACTCCTGCTTCCAAGATCACGCCATTTTCCCGTTGGGAAAGCGGGTCGCTTTCCATGCCTCCTCGCCTGTCCCGGCAGCCGACCTCTGCCCTGGCTATGTGATGCACCGGCGGGCTTCCACGGTACTTCGCGTCCTTGCGCCTTCGCTGATGCTAACCCCGCCGCACACTCTAAACACGGCTGCGCTGGGCGCAGAACCTCCTCCCCTTCTTTTGGCAAACTTTCCATTGTTACTGCCGCTCTGGGTTACGTTCCACGTTGATTTTGGCTTCCCACGAATTGGCGGCGCTTTGTCCATCACCGCCCCTTCTGCGCCGCAGCTCATGGTCCTTATTTTTATATAAGAAGACTAATTAAAATAAAAATTATTTTTATATAATGTATTTTTGCATTTACAACATTTTCTAATGTTGTGTTTTTATAACATATGTATAGTATGTTAATTTAGCTCAACATGCACCATATTAAATATAGACCAACAATAATAAAATGACATGTTTAATTAGGCCTAGTACTCTGACGACGGAAATCCGCTGTAAAACGTGTTACAGCGGTTGAACTCCATATAAAAAAAGGTGTAAAAAATGGAAGAAGAAATTTGTGCCTCCTAGATTTTGCCGGTACTCTAACGACGAAAATTATGGCTGACAAATTGAATGGCGTTGCCAGATCAAAATAGTAAACAGCTGATTTCGGGGTGTAACAATAATTAATTCGATTTATTTGTACGCCCCAAACATGGAGCGAAAATTGAAAGACAAATATGATTGTCGGACCGAAAAATTTTTGGCCCGCGAGGATAAAGTGAAGTTAATAAGTGCTGTCAAGGCGAAGCCCATAATATGGGATTTGACCCACAAGGGGAATTTTAATGCCATAAGCCTAAATAATGCCTGGGAGGCTGTTGCCGCGGAGTTACAGAAAGATGGTAAGTAGTTAATATTACGTTTCTTTTCAGCAAGTCATCGTTTGTTCTGGCGCGACGACCAGTTTTCATTTTCTTAATCAGCTCCTTAGCGGCGAAATATATAAAGAAAACCCCAAAATCCAATCGGTTTGAATTTATTTTTGCTTATTTGTTTTTTGTTTTAACATCTGTTCAGTATTAGCCTTTTCATGGCGTTTTACGCTTTTCCTTAATTTTTTTGCTCACACTAGCTCGGTAGCCAAATAAAGAGCGATTTCGCTATCACACGTGTTACAGCGGATTTTCGTCGTCAGAGTACTAGGCTTTACTTAAAGTGTATTCAATTATCATATTAAATCATTAATCATCGCCACCAGTCATCACTTCCATGAATTCTAGAAAAACATATATTATAATTATTGGAACGATATATTAAAAAAAAATAATTACCATCGAAGTCAACGGTTCCTGATCCATCAGAATCGATTTCCTCGATCATCATGTCAAGATCATCATTAGTCAATTTGTCATCTAGTTCTCGAAGAATTTCACGCAAAACCCCTGTAGTTATATACCCATTACCTTCCTTGTCATATAGCCTAAACGCTTCTTTCAACTCGGCCATCATAGCCTCAGCATCTTCTTCAACAAGAAATCGAGCAGCTAAAGTCGTGAACTCCTCAAATTCAATTTGACCAGACCCATCTTCATCCACTTCAGCAATAATGTCGGCTAAGGTGGCATCATCCAGCTGGTGGCCCAACATACTAAGAATCGTTCCAACCATAGCTGTATTGATATACCCATTTTTTTCTGGATCAAAAGCATTAAATGCATTACGAAGGACTGTCGGTAATATTTAATGAAAAAAATTCAAACATTGGCTTTTTTATTTTAATAAAAACACTTACGAGCTGTTTGCTCCTTTGTCAAATCGTCCTAAAATAAAGAAATATGTTTATAAGTTTAAGGAAAAATTAGTGTTATATGTGTAGAAATTAAATTTTTTATTATGTACCCTTGAAGTTAAAATCAGATGTATATCGCAAATATCGGCAATAGCTGGCTGATCCTAATGAGAATTTTCTTATGAAACCAATTAATTAGAGTACAAAATGTAAACAAAAAGTCCTAAGTTTCTGTCATCTAAAATACAAAATTTAAGTCATTTCCGATCGCACAGTTATATGGGAATTTTATGAAATTCATAGCTCAAAAAATAGAATCCATAAAATATACCAATTCTCAAACTTAAAAAAAAACACCAAAGACATAAAAACCAAAGGATATATTTGACTTTATATACTGCGTGCAAGAGAAAAACGGGTGTGTGCCAAGATTAAAGTCGATAGCTTAAAACTGAGAGACTCGTTCGCGTAGAAATAGACAGACAGGTGGACAGACGGACAGACAGAGATGCTTACATCAACTCAGGAGGTGATCCTGATCAAGAATATATATACTTTTCAGTCATGTAAAATGTAACCAAGCAGGGTTGCGGGCAGATGATAATGTAGATGCAAGAAAGTGGCACGGGCTGGTTCCGGCTTTTTGGTCGGTAGACGGAACTGGATATTTAAGGTCATATCAATAAACTTATCTCTCTTCCTCTTAAGCGAACGATCGTGTTTCTGTGCGCACTGTATTTATGATAAATATTGGTAATATTTATCTTGCTATTTGATATCTTGCTTTGCTTGCTATCTATTTATCTTATTTTAATCTTTACTTGCTTGTGGACCAATTTTTTAAGAAACTTCAGTTTTAACTTAAACGGTATTGCTTCGCGTGTGCTGCGGTATATTTGGAGGCAAATTAATAATTTGTTTAAATTCAATTCCAAGCTCGGCTCGGCTTCTTCCACGTCTATCTCTATTTATGCATTTTTCCTTTGCACTCTCCAAAGCTATTGCTTCGGCTTCCTTTTGGCACAGGGGTTCAAGGTATAGTGTTTTTTTAACTTTTTATATATTATTTTTGTATTGTTAATTAATAATATGGAATTTAAACTGGTCTGTTCTAAGAAGTCTTGTAAACAAAACAATCTACTCATCCCAGCCTACCATCCATTGATGGCTATGTGAAGCAAGTTTGCAGAAGCTATGTGAAAACGTCGTACACGCCAAGTGTGCCGGGTTCACCGCCTCAGTTTCGGATGCCATTTCCCGTAAGTCTGGTTTAAATTATTGTTGTGAAAATTATCGTGCTGTTCAAGACGAAATGAGGTCGTTCATGAGACAGACTGAGAATAGATTTAGAGTTGATCACTGGTTTTCGTAAAATCAATGACCAACTCTGTGCGCTTGACACTCAGTTTAGCGGCCTTCAGCTACTAACTGAGACCCTTAAAAGTAAGAAATCCGCTGTTTGTGATCCGCCTCAGCCTACTCAGCCGTCAATAACGCAGCAGCTCATATCTTTGGCCACCCCAAGGGCTAGAACTGAGAACAATTCGCCGTCCGAATTTCTTAAGGAAAATAAGCAATTGTCTGATATGTCCTCTGCGGTATTCCTTCAAGTGATACCACAGGTCCTAGTAAACAAAACCCCCGTCAGAGTCACCCAAAAGGGTATTCCACAGTCCGGACCACCGGCACAGTTTGATACTGCAGTTCTTGTTCCTGCGACACCAAACCCTTACAGATGATTTCTCCATAGAAACATATATTTGTTTCTCGGCTTGCCCCTGATACTTCTGAGGTTGAGATTTGTTCACCCAGTTTTTGGTCAGAGAACATTTTCGTCCAAGAACATCAGCCTAGTACTGCAAAGAAAAAATTTTTAAAACCAGTGGAAGTGAAACTTCCCCACATTAGAACCACTGACCAACTTTCCACCTCTTCTTCGTCCACTAACGCAAAAAACTAGTATCGTCACTAACACTTACCTATCAAAATACTAGGGGGCTACGTAGCTACTATATTTATATAGTATCCTTTAACTATATTCTGATAGTTCTCTTTTTGCATCCCATATTATAGCCTTTACAGCAACTTGGTTAATGCCAGAGATCTTTAGCTCCAAAGTTTTTCCAAGTAAGTATACCACTTTTAGACGTGATGGACCTCTGCGAAGCGGGATTGGAGTCCTCATTGCTTCTGAAGAGGTGAAATCACAAGAGTTTGGTGACATAGAATTTATTTGCCCTCATATTGGCAGCATTTGTCCGCTGTTCAATCCGTTTTTAATCTTATGACTGATCGTGACCAGATCGTAGCTGTGGGCCACTTTAATATCCCAGAATTAAAGTGGCCCAACGTCGATAACTCACCATCTTTATTATTTATCGGGCACCATGACTTCACCGCGTGCATGTTTGACATGTCCCTAGGTCAAATTAAAACTTATGTTTTATGGCTTTTAAACTAATGTTTTTTATCTGATCCGGATGGTACCACTCTCTCCAGAGTTTTCCCCCTTTTAACCCCAGAGGATCCATATCTCCCCACGCTGGAGGTCTCAATCGAAACCATTGCTGGTAAATAGGACTCGCTGCTTCCGTAAAGCTGATTTTCACAAACTTAACAGCCTTATCGATACATATGATTGGTCCAATACTCTGGCATGCACCGATCTTAATGTCACCTAAGAAAAATTTTACTGTACTTTAAATACATTTTTTGACTCCTGTGTGCCATGAAAATATCCATATTTTCCGCTGCCGGATAAAATTTACTCATTTTGTAAACACAAAGCGTAAACATGTATCTTTTCACCTGTATCACCTCAGCTTACGACCTCTGATCAGACCATTGCCGATCTATTCGCAGAATTTTTTCAAACAACTTATTCTCCGCCTAAAGTGACAGATCAGCCTTACGATACAACATTCAATCAGCAAATCTTATTTTCTGTCCGTTTTTCTTCAACAATTGTTTATTATCTGATCTTTTAAGGGTCAAACCCATTTATTCGTCAGGCCCCGATGGAGTACCAGGCTGTGTGCTAAAGACTGTTCCAGGGCTCTGTGCAAACCTCTTCATAGACTTTTCAACTTATTTTTGGAAACCTCAATTTTTTCCCTTAAGTGGAAGGAATCTTTCATAATTCCCTTATATAAGAGGCCGTCTGGTCCGTGCTACATCTGGCGTCCCTCAAAGAAGACATCTTGGCCAGTTATTATTTACTCTTTTTATATATGGTTTACCCCCTTCTTTAATGAACTCTCTAGTTCTTATGTATGCAGATGATATAAAGCTTTGTCTTCAGTACAAATCCATCTCTGCCCAATGCAGTCTTCAGTCTGACCTTGATAACTTTTAAAAATGTCATTTAGCTAACGATAATGGACATTATGTAGCTAATACATAATGGATCAAAATGCAAGCTTATGTCTTTTTATCGTTCCTGTCCTCTGCAGGCCACGTATACTCTTTATGGGATTGCCTTAGAGAAATTAACTCAGGTTAACGATCTCGACGTCCTATTAGATATTAAACTTAAATTTTCCGACCATATTTCCTTAATGGTTAATACGGCTAAATGGTTAATACGGTTAATAATGGTTAATATGACCCGTACATTACCAAAACATTATTATTATTATTGTTTCCTTACTAACTCCTCCTAGCTTAATAAATTACCTTATATATAGCTTTAATATATACTAATTAATCGTTTCTCAAGCGCCCCTCGGTCTAAGCTTTTTGATTAATACAGGAATGCTAGCTGATGCTCTAATTGATGCACTTCCATTTTAAAAAATTCTGAAATACCGCGAAAAAAAAAAAAATAAAATAAAATATTGCTACTAGCTCGACGTTATCAATCGATTGTATCAAAAATTCGAGTTCGAGGGTTAGTACGTACATGTGCATATTTTGGCCATAGGCTTTTATTTAACGCACATCGATTCCAAGGAAAATTCAACTTTTCGAATCCATTATTGCTAATAACCGTTTCTACTTGTCAAAAAAAGTCTCGTTTATTGACCTGTTGGATTATTTAGATTTTTCAACGAGAATAATCCACTCCAGAATAAAAAGACCAATTAAATAATTAAAAACGTACGATAAGAATCTCTATTTGCCGCATATGAAATTGAAAATGAAAACAGAGAGTCGGAAATTTATGGCGCTAGCACAAAGAGACCAAGAACGAAAGTGCTCACGCCTTAGATAATAGACTGGGCGAAAGCTTGCTAGCTTAGTTGAAGCTTAAGCCGAGCGGCCGAAAAAAGTTGGCTTGCGACCATTTTAATTCAATTCAATTCAATTTATTCACTCAACAAATTTAAATTTACAAAAAGTGCGTGATACTAATATGGAATAGATTTGTAAGAGTCCAGGAAGAATACCTTATCAACTAGAATAGATAATGGGTAGTGACAAATTTTTTGGTGTATCCAAAATTAAAGTGTGCGGGAAAAATACAAAAACCGCTTAAAATATTTTAACCTACAAAAATAAAACTTTAGGTCTAAGTTATAACTAAAAGTTATAATCTAAGGATAGATCGGTTAAATGAGGGTACGAGGAATTCTGACATCTTAAGTAGAAACACCGAGTAAGGCGTGGAAGTCTATCTGAAACTAGCTCGATGTTAGCAGTATTATGAAGATCAGTCGTAGCGTGGTGCCAAGGTAGGTTGTAAATCATTTGTAATATTTTATTTTGGGACACTTGGAGCTTTTTTAAATGACATTTCGCTATATCTGCCCAGGCAGGTGCACCGTAAAAAATTATTGCTTGGAAAATTGATCTAAATAGAAATAGTTTATTTTCTAAGCTCAGGCGGGCGTTTCTGTTTATGAAGGGGTAGAGAGTTCGAACCGTGATGTTCACCTTTTTAATGGTGTTTTTTATATGGTCGCCAAATTTCAGTTTTTTGTCTAAAATTAGTCCTAGATATTTGACTGGGTTCCCAGTTAACATAAGTATTCCCTAGCTTGATTGCTCCATTGGGAATGTAGATATTTTTCCGTTTTCCTGTAAAGTAGATTGCCTGGGTTTTATCAAAGTTCACGAGGATTTTCCATTTTCGGAAGTATATGTTAGTTTGTTCAAACGCTAGAGTTAATTTGTTGGTGATCTCCGATGATAGACTACCTGAGCTTAAAATAGCTGTATCATCAGCGAATACCGATTAAGGTGAAGAAGGTTTATACGAAGAAGGTGAATCTATCGGATTGTTTTGTTTGGCAATGGGGATTACCTTCGACTTCTTCCAAGCATTTGGACAGTAGCAGAGTTGAAGACATTTGTTAAACAGTACTGTAAGAAAGCTTATACCCTTGCGAGGTAGATGCCTAAGACATAGGTTGTCTATTCCATCGACGCCCGGCGCTTTTTTAATTTTTAGGGATTTTTAAGAGATAGTGGTGGAATGTTTGTAAGATTTATAGGCGTATTCGCAAGGGCACGTTTAGAGCTGTTTACAGTGGAAGTGGTTGATGGGTCACTAAGATCAGCGGACAAAGAGTGGTTGCGATGGAACAACTGGGCCAATACTTCTGCTTTTTCCTCCGGAGTGTTATATCGAATTTTTTCAATTTTTAATGACTTTTGTTAGTTTGCTAAAGGGAGAAGAGTCTTTGTCTAAAGGGGCCCATCCACAGGCGAGCATGTTCGTCGAACATGTTGTGCTCGACGAAATTTTTCCTGTGGATGGTAGTGTTCGTTGTCAAATTTTGTGTTCGTCAAAATGTTCGAATGGAATTGAAATCGTTCTATTTTGACAACGTTGGCAACAACATGCTCGTAAATGGATGGCAATGTTGGCACGAACGTCAGTTTCTGTTTGACGTGCTCTGGTTGGTCAGTATTAAGACCCATAAGAATAGCTTTATACGGCTTTTCATTTTTAATTGCATAGGAAAAAAATTCATATTTGCCTTTCATTAAATTGCAGGCTTTTATGTAGTCACTCATCGCTTCACAGTAAAGTTTGGCTCCAAGTGAAATTTTTTTGATTGAGTAGTCTTCTATAAATAAGGTTTTGTCTTCGTTATCATCATCTTTATCTTTAATAGTTTGAAGCGGCGAGTAATAGTTGCTGTTGTTAAGAAGTTGCCCAGACTTAGCTACTTGCATTTTTTTCTTTGGTCGTGGCGACATAGCAGCGCCTGCTTCTCTTATCGATCTCTTTATGATGGTTCGGTTTAGACTAATGTGCGAAAAATAAAAAATTGTCACTGACGCGCTTGCGATCGCACGTACGTACAGTTGGAGCTTACACACCAGACTGGCTTGCGACCAACACTGCGTAGATAATTAATAAAATATTAGGCCCTATTTAAAAGCTAGGAGTCTTCTGCTGCCTGACCCAACAGTCTCACCCCAGTTTGGTCCTGTACTCCAGTTTCATCCTTAAGTTACAACAGTCACTGCACGCTTGATAGTTCCAGATGCGATTCTAAGCGCCGCTACTCGAGAAACTCTATCGGGATCAAACATTAGGTCCGTTATTCTCGCAAGCGAGGGAAGGTTCTCGTTCTTGACTAGAAATACTTAGGGGCCAAGGGGGGTCGGAGGCCCGCCATTTGGAGCTCTGCTGAAAAAGGCGTACTCTTCCTTCCATCGTTGAGGCTTTGCATATAATCGGGTGCATGTAAACCGCTTTAATGCCTGCAGGTTTGATGGCAAAATAATGAAAACGTCTACAGACCTGCCCACTGTAACTTCTTTGCTCCGGGAGAACAGACAAAACGTGCTCCAGCCACCGAGGCTTAGTCTGAAAGCATTGGATACGTTTCTGTAGTGCCTTCGTCACCGTTTTCCTCTCCCTAATTGACCAATATTGAGATCCAATGATCGCTATCGCTAACAAAGCGCCCGTGTGTAGATGCCGATCATAAAAATCGACAATTTAAGCCAGCGTGACTGGATGCCTTCTAGGCAGTATAATTGGATGCTGACTATCAGAAACCCGTGTTGGACACCGTCTGAATCCCTACAAATGCAAATAATGCAAATAATCAATCAAATGCAAGTGATCAGACGCAGGATTCCACGCGAGGCCTAGGTCTTTTTTAAATTGCTGCCATCATCGAAACTTATGGAAAATTCCCAAAGGAAAGACTCAGGCACATTATCCAGCACGTCAGAAAAACTGAAGCACCACGGGCGCCAGCGAGACTACAAACATACAAGAATGTTCGCTGTAGCTAGCAAGGCTATATCACCGCAATGACCTGAATGCGTTAATGCGTAACTGATGTATTAGCAGTGGAGGGGGAAGAGGCTATGGGCTTGGTGTACTCGGTTGTGGCTGACGTAGGAGAAAAACCCAAAAGCTACCAGCTGGAGGACTACGATTTTTCAAATTTAACACACTTTGATGCCTTCTTTCACAATTGTGACAATTATCAGCGAGGCACTCACACTGGTGATAGCCCGTTTGGAGATACTTCCAACAAAGACCGAGTCACCCAGCCTTACCAAGCTGGACCGGGGTCACGCATCACCCCTACATAAAACCATCCACCGCATAAGCCACAAACAGAAGGATGTGAATTAGTAATAATAAAGGATGATCTACTTTTATTTGTGACTCTTCGCCTTCCCACCTGAGCACTCGTCGCTTATGCGCCCATGGCCACGTCCATAGCCTCCAACGTCCTGCATTGCTGCTCCAGAAACTCCGTCATCTGCTCTCATGTAGGGATAGCGTCTGAATTTTAACTCTCCTCCCACATAGCCTGGGTAGCTGGGTCCAATCTTTGAAGAAGTATCTGGACGATTATGCAGTTGCCGATCTGATTTGACGTTTCTAAGGAGTCTTCAAGGCTTGCATGTGGGCATTGAATTTGTCCGAAAGCTGCTTTGCAGCAACTTTACAACATTCTGAGGTCCTGAATCTCGTTCACATGAGCCTAAAATTTTAAGCGACGGAAGCGAATATTAAATTGCTTATCCAACAAATTCAATGTGAGACTAGGGGTAGACGATCAATACGTGCGCCTTATAAAGCAGATCTTGGTAAACAGGACTGTTGAGGCGACATTACGAGGAGAGTCTATTCAAAGATACGTGAGAAGGTTGACTGCACAAGAAGTTTTACTTTCCCCCCTACTTGGGGAAAGTAGGTTATTAGCCTACAACGATCCCTAGAAGGTGGTGGTTTCAAAGTTATCGCTTATGCGTTATCTGTAAAATTTTCCCAGACTCTACCGACCGCATGACGGACAAATTGAGGGTTTTCTCAACATGGGCAGTTAGGAACGGGCTAGGAGTAAATTCTTCCAAGACCGAACTTGTCTTCTAAGGCTTCCAAAACTATCAGGGGAAACAGGGTATTACGGTAGACAGGAAACTGTACTGGAAGTTAAACACTATGGATAGAGCAAGCAAGGCGACATCCGCGCTTTATACATGCCGCAAGGCCATTGGATTCAGAATGTCTCCAAAAATAGAAAGATGTTGTTCACAGCGGTCCTATTCTACGGGGTAGTGGTCTGGTGGCCTGCTCTAAAAAGCTCCATATGTAGAGAGAGAATTAGGAAAACGCAAAGACTGGAGGAGTTCTGCATTACAGGCAGCTTACGTACCACACCACCAGACGCCCTAACCTTCATACTCGACCTGTAGAGATAGTGGAGGTCAAGTTAGCCATGCTATCGGCTGCGCGAGGCGGTTACTATGGGCAAACCAATTTGAACCTACACCACTTCTACACCGTAGAACAGGGGGCGGCGACGGTCACGGGCCGATCTGCGTGGCGATCCTCCAGTCCCGATTGGCTCAGGCGAACGCTGTGGCCCAGCTGGAGTTGTGGGGTTGGAGTGGAACAGCAAGTTGGTGATGCAGTCTCATCTAGTGCATCACTAGATGCATCATCTAATTTTTGTTCCTGTTTTTTTGTACTTCTTTTTGTTCCAGGCTGATGAATTATCTTGAATTTATATGCTCTCAAAAAAAATTGCTCGACCCATCATCGTGTTGAAAATTATTTGAGGGATTGGCTTTTCTGTCTAACTTTGTCGGCTGATGGCCTAATGCCGAGAGCGCCGGCTTCAAATACAAGAAATTCGATGGAAGAGACCCCAAACTGACCCCAAACTTGCGCAGACGTAATCCTGCCTGGTCTATACGGGCTAGAACTTCGTTTAATCTACTCGCAAGTTCTTCTTCTGATTTACCCATTATTACAATATCGTGAAAATACGGAAGGACGCCCGGTATGTTCTGCAGTATTCTTTCAATGCATTTTTGGAATATTCCTGGGGCTGCTGAAATTCCGAATTGTAGTCTTGTTACCTTAAATGCCCCTTTGTGAGTAGCAATTGCTTGCATTGAATCTGACTTTTCGTCTATTACAAATTGTTGATACGCCTGGGCCAAATCTATTTTGCGAAAGTTGAGCCTCCTTCTATCGAAGCTAATAGCGTGCTGATTGCAGGACTTTGATGGCAATGCGGCTGTACCGCTCTGTTAAGGGTGATGCTAACGACACTAGTAACTAGTAACTAGTAACTAGAGATACACGCGCTACTTTAAGAAACGCCGCCTTCTTCCGGCCTCGTTCATGACGCAATTTGCTAAAAGGTACAGTTCGAAGCGATCTCGGTACGCCTTCCTTTTTTCAGGGGTTAGCAAGTCGAAAGGTTCCAGAGTTCCAACTCCCGCCATGGCGACTCCCCAAGTTTGGAAGGCAGCTTTTCGCTTATCACTTCTGGCCGCAGTATTTGGCTCAACTGTACAGCCGCTCTCAGCCAGACTCCCTCGTGGAGTTGATTGATTATCACTTATCTCTTGGTTTAGCTCTTCGCCGGCGCTTTTCTCAGTTCGGTGCTTATCAATGTGATTGCTTCAAGAATAATAAGACTACCGCAATTGGACGGTACGGTAAATACTTGTCACCGTTAATTCCGTCCCAATTTTGTTCCGTACGACAATTGTGGAATTTAATAAGCTTACGCTCAGGGGATTAGAATTTCATCCTTGTCGCCAATTTTATGAATAATAGGATATATAGGAAGGTATTATATAGGAAGAATAATACTCCTTTGGGCACATGAGTAGATAGGAGGGTGGAGGTCCCCTTGTGGGACCCACCCTCTTAAGATTAAGATGCCTAATCGACCATTTGAAGCCGAGCGGCCGAGAAAAAGTCGGCTTGCCAACAAATTTTTTTCCCTCACCCATGGGAAATTAAGTACCTCGCGGATGGTACCGTTGTGGGCCCTAGTAGTTATGCGGAGGGCTCTGTTTTCTAACGTCTGAATCCTTTTGAAGAAGTGCGCAGCTTTGATTTTCTTCCAAAATCCAATATAACTCTTTGAGCCTTTCAACTTTCAACAGAAATCAACTTTTTATTTAGATTTCTAACCTTTTGACTGAGATTTTTAAAAAATAAAAGTTTTTTGGACATTTGTCAATTTGATCTGTTGATCAACCCACCTCAAAAATATAAGGTATCCATTCCAACAAGGGAGGAATGGGCCACACAAATCCCGGGACCAGACGGTTCTCTTCATATTTACACAGACGGTTCAAAATTGAATGGCCAGGTGGGAGGCGGTTTCCATTGCGAACGGCTGGGTATAAATGAGTCCTTCAGACTCCCCGACCACTGTAGTGTGTTCCAAGCAGAAGTAATAGCTATCGGAAGCACTTAGATCACCAGCACATACTTACTGGCAATCAAGAAACAATCTGTATCTTCTCAGACAGTCAAGCGGCACTAAAAGCCCTTGACGGATTCTCATCCAACTCCAGGACAGTAAATGACTGTCGCAGATCTTTTAACGAGATGGCAGAGCAGTATGACGTCCACCTCATATGGGTGCCCAGGCATAGGGACCACGAGGGTAATTTCGCCGCCGACGAACTAGCAAGAGCAGGTACTACCATTCCTCTCCTCTTGGAGAAGGAACCTGTAGGTATCCCCTTAGCTACGTGTAGGCTAAAATGCAGGGATCCCTTTGACCGCGCATCACTGAGGAAATGGAGAAATTTCCAAAACTTCAGGAACTCACGCATGATATGGCCCAGCCGCTCTAGGAACCTCTGGGGTTGAAGGTTGAGGTCGAAGCGGACAGACGCGTAGTGTGGCGCTCCCCGAATTGCAAGCCGTATATAGTGCCTGCGCGAAACATAGGGTTACATAAAGGTGCTCATCAGGTGCGCGAGGGTCTTACCTGAAAGGGAACATCGAGGCACGCCTCGAAACGCCCTAATCCGGGTTCATCCGACGCGTCCGGATTGATGGCGCCAACGCTAAGGTAAGAGACGGGGAGATCACTTTCTCTTCCGGTTCCGCAACTCACTGCGCGCAAAGGCAACCATAGGATCAAGGACGCGACTGCATAACACCTAAGGACAACGGCTCAGGAGTTGGGACCCAATAATATGAGTAGTACCACAAATCAAAATTCAGTTGGAGAGGCGGCTTTCGCTAAAAGCTGCAAAATTGCAAGATCTCCCAGCAGCAAGCTGGGGGGTACCCCTCCCATTTCAGGAATCCGAGTAGACCAGAACAGGAGTAAAAATCAGAAGGCAGGAGACGCAACAACACTGCAGGACCTCGGGAAGGAGATCGCGCAGCTAGTGGAGATGCTGGAGGACGACAAGAGGAGGTCCATCCACCAGCCAATGAGGGACACCATAGTGAGCATCCAAGCTCTCTACGAGCGGCTGGCCTCTCAGACGGACGAGCAGGGACGTAAGGAAGCGCCTAAATCCCACCAGGCGTCACAAACCTCGCCCCTTTTTCGACCGTTAACGGAACCCAGGAGGAAGGGAACAGGACCAGACCCCCCCAACAACAAGAGGAGCAAGAGGGAGACTGCGCAGGCTGCGAGTCGAACGAGGGCGGAAGCCAGGACACTAGGGCAGACCGTGGAACCTGAAACTCAGGCGAGCAAGGAGGTCCAGGAATGGAAGCTGGTTGGCCCCAAAAAGAAACTGCCGAAGAAGCAGCGGGCAACTAACTCAATTCCCAAGGAGAAGCCAAGGCCGGACGCACTGGTCATCACGGCTAAGGGCGAATTTAGTTACGCCGACATCCTGCGACGGGTGAAGCAGGACGAGAAGCTGCAAGGACTAGGCGAAGCGGTATCGAGGATCAGGAGGACCCAGAAAGGAGAGCTATTGCTCCAACTGAAGAGGTCAGGGGAGGAAACAGCAGCTTTCAAAGCTCTGGTCTCGGAAACGGTAGGTGATCAGGTGGAAGTGCGCTCCTTGTTACACAAGATCGAAATCGAGTGCAGGGATCTGGACGAGATCACTACAAAGGAGGACGTTTCAGAAGCCATTGGAAAGCTGGTGGAATCTCCAGGAGTGCCGGTAAGCGACATCCTTTTAAGGAAGGCTTTTGGCCAGACGCAGACGGCCATAATTAGACTGCCTGCAGCGTGTGCTCGGAAAGCAATGAAGATAGGCTGGCTGAAGGTAGGCTGGGTGCGGTGCAGACTCAGGGAAACGACCAGAGTCATTAAGTGCTTCAGATATCTCGAGTTTGGGCACATGGCGAAACAATGTCAGAGCGCCATCGACCGCTCACGAATGTGCAGCAGATGTGGCAAGGACGGCCATATGGCAAAAGACTGCGCGGAAGAGCCAAGGTGTGCGTTCTGTAGCAACGCCGGGAAGGAAGCAGGACACATAGCAGGAAGTGGGAAATGTCCTATGTTTAGGAGCGCCCTCTCACAAAGGAAAAGCTAATGAAGTGCACCCAGCTCAACCTTAATCATTGCGAGGCGGCTCAGTCGCTGCTTAGGCAGGCGATCAGAGACGAAAGGACACAGGTAGTCCTCATCTCGGAACCATATAGGAGCATCCCAGGAAACGGATGGCTGACTAGCAGCTGCAAGGGTGCGGCTCTGTGGTCAACGGAGACGGCTCCACAGGACATTAGGACATCCAGCGAAGGTTTTGTCCGGGCCAAAATAAATGGGGTTACATTTTACAGTTGCTACGCCCCGCCAAGATGGGAAATCTCGCGCTACCAAAGAATGCTACGAAGCCTGGTAGCGGATGCAAGAGGCAGATCGCCGGTGGTCATTGGAGGGGACTTCAACGCCTGGTCCCCGGAGTGGGGAAGCCGAGCACCGAACGAGAGGGGTACCAGTCTCCTGGAACACTTTGCGGCACTGGACGTGGTCTTGGCCAATAGAGGCCAAAAGATGACGTACAGCAAGGCAGGGCGTGGATCCATCATCGACATCACCTTCGTTAGCAGCGCATTAATAAGGAGGTGCAACTGGGAGGTCAGTGATGCTTTTACTTTCAGCCACCACCAGGCCATACACTTTTCCCTTGGAGGGGTAAGTAGGAAACGGATTCCCAAGGTGACAGGACCGAAATGGAAGGACTCGCGTTTGGATCGAGAAGCACTCTCGGTAACCCTGCAGACGCTAGACCGGACTTCATCATCCTCCCCGGAGGGAGCAGCGGAAGAACTTTCAGGATCACTATCAGAGGCTTGCGACAGTGCCATGCCTAGGAGGAAACCCAGCAGAAGAGGAGCATCAGTATACTGGTGGAATCAGGACATTCAGCAACTAAGGACTGCCTGCTTGCGGGCAAGAAGACGCTTCCAAAGGGCAAGAGGCTCAGAGGACCTAACCACCAGAACGGAGGAGTTCAAGGCAGCTAAGAGGGAGGTGGACAGCAAAAATCTGCGACGAGGCGGAGGTGGACCCATGGGGCACAGCCTACAAGGTCGTCATGAAAAAGATTAAAGGGCAAGAGCACCTAAGACCAACTTGCCCTTCACTATTAAGGAAAATAGTGGAGGCTCTGTTCCCGAAGCACCCGCCAAAAAGGGAAACTATACCAGCCGACGATGGGGAGCCTTTTACGCCAGTTACGGAGGAGGAGATCCGGAACTACGCAAAAAGGATCAAGGCTAGAAAGACTCCATGACCAGACGGAGTGCCGAATTCCGTCCTGAGGCAGGCCATGCAGGAGAAACCGGAGGTCTTTGCTGAGACCTTCAACAAGTGTCTTCAGCACGGCACTTTTCCAAAAAAGTGGAAGAGGCAGAACCTCATTCTGCTGCCGAAAGGGAACAAGGCGACAAACGACCCATCAGGATTCAGGCCCATATGTCTCCTAGACACGGTAGGGAAAGTCCTCGAGATGGCCATAGCTACTCGCGTCTCGAAATTCGCTGAGGCCAAAGGAACGCTCTCGGTCAGCCAGAACGGTTTCCGGAAGGCGCGCTCCACGGTGGACGCCATCAAAGCCGTGACCGACACGGCGGAAGCAGCCATCGCGGGAACCCGGTGGAAATGGGGAGATAAGGAGTATTGCGCGATGGTAACACTGGACATCCGCAACGCCTTCAACTCGGCCAACTGGACACGTATCCAACGAGCCTTGTTCTTGGCAGGAACTCCTGGATACCTACAACTAATATTATCCAGCTACCTTTCAGATAGGACACTGCTGTACGACACGGACGAAGGACCAAAATCCTATGAGGTGACTGCGGGGGTACCGCAGGGATCGGTCCTCGGGCCACTTCTTTGGAACATCATGTACGACGAAGTACTCAGGATCGAACTACCGACTGGATGCAAACTCATCGGCTTCGCGGACGACCTGGCGCTGCTCGTGGTGGCGAAGGAAATCAAGGACGTGGAAACCAATGCGAGTGAAGCAATACGAAGGATATCAACCTGGATGTCTGACTCTGGACTGGACCTAGCAGCACACAAAACGGAGGCAGTTCTCTTCACGAGCAGGAAGAAGGTGGAGTACGTTACCATCCAGGTAGGCAACTGCTGCATCACCTCAAAGGAGGCAATTAAATACCTTGGGGTAATGCTGGACAACAGGATGTCCTACGGAGCGCACGTGGAGTACTCCACCATAAAAGCTGCAAGGATCCAAGGCGCACTCTCAAGGATGCTGCCAAACGTGGGAGGCCCAAAGGAAAGCAGGAGACGCCTTTAAGCCAGTGTCGTCACGTCGGTCTTGCTGTACGCTGCGCCGATATGGGCTGCGTCAGTCAAAAGACATCAGGGGCTTAAAAAAAAATTAGGGGCATCGTACCGACTAGCGGCCCTACGAGTCATATCCGGCTTTAGAACCATATCCGAGGAAGCCGCCCTCGTTCTAGCCGGAATGATTCCAATTGATATTCTGGCTAGGGAAGCGGAGGAAATCTACGCATCCAATAGGCAACGGGGAAGGAACTCATCCCGAGAGGCCATTAAGAGGTCAGCCCGACGAGTGGCACTATCCTCATGGCAGGAGAGGTGGGACGCAACGACCAAAGTTAGATGGACGCACAGGCTAATCCCAAACATCCAGGAGTGGATCACAAGGAATAACGGTCAGGTTAGCTACCAGCTTACCCAGTTTCTTACAGGTCACGGGGGGTACAGAAAATACCTCTATAGATTCGGACACGACGAAAGTCCAGTGTGCCCCAACTGCCCAGGAGCAGACGAGGACCCAGAGCACATCTTATACAATTGTAGGAGATATCGTGCCACCGTAGGATCGCTACCAGATCCAGAGCAGCTCGTGGAATTCATGTGTAGCTCACAGGAGCAATGGGACTGGGTAAGCCAGCTGATAGCTTATACACAGGGCGACTTAAGAAGACTCGAAAATGAACGTCGCTTAAGGGAGAATGCCTAGATTAGGCAACCCTTCCCCGCGAAGTAATACTTAGCAGTGGTACCGCGGGGTCTGTGGTGTGTGCGGGGGTGTCTTTAGTACGTAGGCGCCGGCTAGACATGCCGGTGAATCGTGCATGCTATTGGTACGGGCCAATAGTATCTAGGATAGAATTTCACCTCAATGGCGCAATCCAAAAAAAAAAAAAAAAAAAAAAAGCCGCTCTAGGAAGAGGTCAATGATACTTATCGCCCTTTATAGGCAGGACTGTAGTCTAGCAGTCAAGGCCATTACGGGACACTGGTTAATAGGAGCACACGCGGCTAGACTAGCGGTGCCACATTACGACTACTGCAGAAGCTGTGGAGATGTAGGAGAGGAAGAGACAGTCACACACCTCCTGGGTCAATGCCCTGCGCTGTGGCGCAGCCGACTTAAATTCTTAGGCGCAACAGCACTCACGGATCTAACAGACCTCGCGGATATCGCTCCACGCAGACTCGTAGCTTTCATCTGTAAATCGCTGGGACCGCGAGCCGCCGCAGGAAGGATAGCACACTCTTGGGCACATCAGTAGGAAGGGGTAGGACCTTTGCAGTATCACAAGGAGCCTCAGCGGCTCAAGTGGATGGGGGGTCAGTCATTGGCCCGGCATCGCCGCCTCAACCTAACCTAACCTAGCCTTGTCAATTTGATTTCTCTCTTTGATTGATACATCATGCATTTTTTCCTCTTGCTTTAATTTACCTTTTGGAATTGTTTGGTCAATGTGGGTTTTCAATGACAATCCGCTCCAAAATAAAAGTCGAATAAAATAATTGATAAATCTGGATGATCAAATTATGATAGACGAGTTTATGATGCTGAGCAGTGACTTAAAGCCTAGTACTCTAACGACGAAAATCCGCTGTCACACGTGTGCTAGCGAAATCGCTCTTTATTTGGCTACCGAGCTAGTGTGACCAAAAAAATTAAGGAAAAGGGTAATACTAAACAGCTGTTATTTGTAAACAAAAAACAAATAAGCAAAAATGAATTCAAACCGATTGGATTTTGGTGTTTTTATTATGTATTTTGCCGCTAAGGAGCTGATAAAGAAAAAGAAAACTGGGTCAAAATCAAAATCAATCACAAATCATTTCCAGAGTACCAGAGTACCGGCAAAATCTAGGAGGCAAAACTTCCCTCTCTTTCTCTTAAGCGAACGGTCGTGTTTTTTTGTGCGCACTGCGTTTTATTATAAATATTGGTAAACCGGTGTTTACATACTTGTGAATTAAACCTTGTGAATCTTAACAATCTTAAAGCCTAAACCGTATCGCTTCGCGAGTGCTGTGGTATATTTGGAGTCGAATTAATAAATTGAATAATTTCAATTCCAAGCATAGCTCAGCTCTGCTTCTTCCCCGGCTTATCTTTATTTCTGCATTTCTCTTTTGCACTATTCAAAGCTCCCGCTTTGGCTTCCTATTTGGCACAGTGGTTCAAGGTATTGTGTTTTTAAACTTTTTAAATATTAATTTTTGTTTTATTAAATAAAAAAAAAATACATAAAAATAAAATGGAATTTAAACTTGTCTGTGCCATTAAGTCTTGTAACAAGACAATTTCCTAATCCCAGCCTGCCATCCATTGCTGGCTATGTGAGAACGTCGTACATGCCAAGTGTGCCGGTTTCACTGCATCAGTTTCGGATGCCATTTCCCGTAGGTCTGGGATACATTACTGTTGTGAAAATTGTCGTACTGTGCAAGGCGAAATGAGGTCGTTCATGAGACAGACCAAAAATGGATTTAAAGAGGTGATCACTGGTTTTCGTAAAATCAATGACCAGCTCTGTGCGCTAGACACTCAGTTTAGTGGCCTTCAGCTGCTAAATGAGTCCCCTAAGCGTAAGAAATCCGCTGTTTCTGATTTGCCTCAGCCTGCTCAGCCGACATTAATGCAGCCGCTTATATCTCTGGCCACCCCAAGGGCTGGAACTGAGAAAAATTCGTCCGAATTTCTCAGGGATAATGAGCAATTGTCCGATATGTCCGCCATGGCATCCCTTCAAGTGATGCCACAGGTCCTAGGGAACGAAACCCCCATTAGAGTCACCCAAAAGGGTATTCCACAGTCCGGACCACCGGCACCGACTGATGCTGCAGTTCTCGTACCTGCGACACCTACAGGTGATTCCTCCATCGAAACATATATTTGTTTCTCGGCTCGCCCCTGATACTTCAGAGATTGATATCTCGGCATATATCAAAGCCAAAACAAAAGCCGATATAAAGGTGGAGGACATACAAAAATTTAAATATAAATATACAAGGCGCACGTCTTCTTTCAAGATTCGTGTGCCCGCGCTGATGTTCAAGACGATTTGTTCTCCCAGTTTTTGGCCAGAGAATCTTTTCGTCCAAGAACATCAGCCTATTTCCGTCAAGAAAAAAGTTCAAAAACCAGTGGGAATGAGACTTCCCAATATCGGAACCACTGACCAACCCTCCACCTCTTCTTTGGCTACTAACCCAAAAAACTAGTTTCCTCACTAACTCTTACCTATCAGAATACTAGGGGGCTACGTAGCAAACTCCCCAAGCTATATTCTGATAGTTCTTTCTTTGCATCCCATATAATAGCATTTACAGAAACCTGGTAAAATCCGGAGATCTTTAGCTCCGAAGTTTTTCCAAGTAAGTATACCACTTATACCACTTTTAGACGGAATCGATCTCAGCGAAGAGGAGGTGGAATCCCATGAGTTTGGTGACATAGAATTTATTTGCCTTAAAATCACTATGTCCGATAAAGCTTTATACATTACATGTTCATATATACCTCCTATGTCTGAACCGCCTACATATTGGCAGCATTTGTCCGCCATTCGATACGTCGCTAATCTTATGACGGATCGTGACCAACTCGTAGCGGTGGGCGACTTTAATATCCCAGAATTAAAGGGGTCCAACGTTGACAACTCACCATCTTTGTCATTTATAACTTACCATGACTTCACCGCGGGCATGTTTGACATGTCCCTAGGTCAGATCAATCATGTTAGAAATTCGCTAGGTCGGCTCTTAGACTTATGTTTTGTATCTGATCCTGATGGTACTGCTCTCTCCAGAGCTTTTCCCCTTTCAACCCCAGAGGATCTATATCACCCCACGCTGAAGGTCTCAATCGAAACCACTCCTGGTATCGATCAGATGTCTCCGAGCGTGGTAAATAAGATTCGCTGTTTCCGTAAAGCTGATTTTCAGAAACTTAATAGCCTTATCGAGACTTTTGACTGGTCTGATATTCTGGCGTGCACTGATCTTAATGTCACTTTAGAAAAATTTTATTTTACTTTAAATACATTTTTTGACTCATGTGTGCCTTGGAAATATCCGTCCGCTTCAACAAATCCTCCTTGGTTTACAAGGTGCCTTACTAACTTAAAAAATAAAAAAAATAATCTTTTACTTTAATATAAAAAAACCTGCAGTAGTGCGGATTTCTCAAGATACCTACTAGCTCGGTCGAATTTTACCGTGCATAACGCTGAATGTTATAGGAATTATATTGACCGCTGCCGGATACAATTTACTCAGGATCCAAAGCAGTTTTATAATTTTGTAAACACTAAGCGTAAACACGTATCTTTTTCACCCCTGATTACGTTTGAAAATTCTTCTGCGACTTCGGATCAGGCCATTGCCGATCTATTCGCAGAATTTTTTCAAACAACTTATTCTCCTCCTAAATTGACTGATCAGCCTTACGCATATAACATTCAAGCAGCAAATCTTATTTTCTGTCCGTTTTTTTCTGAGAACAACTTATTATCTGGTCTTTTAAGGGTAAAACCCATTTATTCGCCAGGCCCCGACGGAGTACCAGGCTGTGTGCTAAAATACTGCGCCAGGGCTCTGTGCAAACCTCTTCTAAGACTTTTCAACTTATCTTTGGAAACCTCGATTTTTCCCCTTAAGTGGAAGGGATCATTTATAATTATAAAAAAGGGATATATAATACATATATAATACATATATATATAATACTTATAATACATAAAAAAGGGAAAAAGTCCGAGGCTGCCAACTACAGAGGCATCTCTAAGTTGTCGGCAATTCCAAAGTTATTTGAAAAATTAATTACCCCTCATTTGCAACACCTTTGCTCTTCGATTATCACTCCTTGTCAGCATGGCTTTATTAAGCGTCGCTCCACCACCACAAACTTATTGGAGTTGACATCCTTTGTCATAGATGGCTTTTGTAAGGGATATCAAACCGATGTATTTTACACGGACTTCAGCAAAGCATTCGATTCAGTTAATCACTCACTCTTGTTGAGTAAACTGAATATGCTGGGTTTTCCTAAAGACCTCTTAACGTGGATCTCCAGTTACCTAGATGGAAGGACACAAAGAGTCTTATTTAAAAACATACAGTCCCGTCTGGTCCGTGCTACATCCGGCGTCCCTCAAGGAAGTCATCTTGGCCCGTTATTATTTACGCTTTTTATAAACGACTTGCCCCCTGCTTTAACGAACTCTCTAGTTCTCATGTATGCAGATGATGTAAAGCTTTGTCTTCAGTACAAATCCATCTCTGCCCAATGCAGTCTTCAGTCTGACCTTGAAAACTTTCAAATGGAAAAATTGACCCAGGTTAATGATCTCGGCATCCTATTAGACATCAAACTTAAATTTGCCGACCATATTTCCTTAATGGTTAATAAGGCTAAAGGAGTCCTTGGTTTTATCAAAAGGTGGTCAAAAGAATTTAATGACCCCTATATAACTAAAACACTATTCATTTCTTTGGTCCGTCCTATACTGGAGTACGGTTCATGTGTCTGGAGTCCCCAATATGGAGTACATCAGGACCGCATAGAATCCGTACAAAAGAATTTCCTAACTTTTTCACTTAGAGGTCTAAACTGGGATGCAAATCTCCACCTTCCATCTTATAATAGTAGACTCTTACTCATAAACTTACCTAGCTTAACAAATCGTAGGACAATGCTCGGTGTAGTCTTTCTGCATAACCTTATTAACGGGGATGTAGATAGCCAGCATTTACTAACACGCTTAAAATTTAACATTCCTAATAGAAGGACTCGAAACTTTAGTCCTCTGTTCCTTAGCCGTTGTAGTTCGACATATGCACTGCATGACCCTTTTAGGGTATTATGTTCGAACTACAATGGTCTCTACGCTATAACATCTCTTTCCTGTCCCTCAAACTTAAAATATAGAATTTTAAATTTCCTTACTAACTCCTCCTAGCTTAATAATAAAAAAAAAGCTTAATATATTCTAACAAATCGTTTATTGAGCGCCCCTCAGTCGTCTGGGCCTCTAAGCTTTATGATGAATACAGGAATGCTAGCTGATGCTCTTATTGATGCACAAGCCATTTCCAAATTCTGAAAGACCGTTAAAAAAAAAAAAAAAAAAAAAAAAAAATTTCTTTTCTTTCCTTTTACACACTGTTTTTTTTTATATGGAGTTTGACAGGTGTCACACGTGTGACAGCGGATTTTCGTCGTCAGAGTACTAGGCTATAATGTAACGAACTAATGTTCGTGACTAAAAATCATTCAATAATAAATATTGGCAAATTCCAGAATGGTGTCCAGAAAGAGTCCACATGTGACTTATTCTCAGTGTTTGAAAAGATACGCTACTCTGCTCTACTCTCGCTCTAGATTTTTGGCTACGGCTACGGCTACGAGGTGGAAAGGATATTTTTTTCTGCTATTGCTATAGCTATAGCTTTGGACTTTTCGTACCTCGGAGCAGAGCAGGACAGACAATTTTATTTTTCTTGCTACGGCTCTGCTCCCGCTCTGGAAAAAATTGAGAGCGGTAGCAATAGCAGAGCAATATTTCTATGCATTTCGCTGCTACGGAGTAGTAAATGCAAACCCTGCTTATTCTTAACGTATGGAATGTTAGAGTAGACATCTAATTGTGAGAATGAATGAAAGAATGAAGTGAATGCGGTGGACACTTAGGTCCAATCAAAAAAAGGTTTGTAATTTTTAAAAGAAGTGCCAACGCTTACTTTCCGAGTCGCAGAAGTATGTACGAGCCAGAAACAAAATGAGAGGCCAAGCAAAGCTGTTCCTGGAATCGGAAAATGTATGCGACTTAGTTGCAAAGATTGGTTGGTGAACGCATTTTCTCGATTTTGGAATAATGCAAATGTGCATTGAAAGCTAGAAGAGCCAATGAGATTGAAAAGCGAGTTGCTACAAGAATACTTGTTGCATATGCGCAGGATTGCCGCGATGCGGAACGTGGAAGAGAACGCGCTTATCAGTCATGTGGTCAACGGTCTGGAAATTGGTAATGAATACAAAAGCCTAATGCTAAGCTTCACGCAAATTATCAACGGCCACGGTTGCTTCAGGAGCTACCTGTTCAAAGTTTGTCAAGAATATGCACTTGCATCCATCTATAGAAGCATCTAATTTTGAAGTAATCTTTCAAAAAAAAAAATGTACAGTCGTCCAAAACATCGTATGCTGCAACTGCTGCACAAGGAGCAGAAGGCCCAGTTCACGGAGGACCGGCACGGGATGCGTAAGATAGCAAAACTAAGCATTCATCAGGCGCAGGAAGCGTATAAGCGAAATTACGATAAGAGGTGAAAAGCAGAGCACGTGTACAGAGTGGGCGATCTAGTAGTTAACAAGAGGACGCAGTTCGTTGCAGGGCTCAAACTAGCCAGTTCATTTTTAGAGCCTTACAAGGTAACAAACATTTAAAGTAACGGAAGATACGATGTAAGGAAAGCGCTCAAACGCTGAAGGTCCTAATGCCACATCAACCAGTTGCAATAATGTGAACCTTTGGAGATATTTTTATTTGGAGAATGAAATCTTGTCATTTGGGTCAGATGATGATCCGGATGCCGTAAGTAAAGTAGTAACTACCATGCAGGTTCGAGTGCACCCTTTGGTGTGAAGAGGCTACATCGGCATCGATGAAAAAGAGAGCGAGCTCTAGAAGAGTCGTGGATGAGCCGAAGAGCTAGTTCAAGGAGACGCGTGCAGGAGTGCGAGTTGTGGAATCGTTGGTCAGCATCTAGACTGAGTCGATCAAGGAAGTCGTCGAAGAAAAGTTGTTAAAAAAGTCAGAGTCCGTCGTGCCAAAGAAAAGTCGAAAGAACTAAGAGAAACTTAACACCAACACTTTGTTAATCATAATACTGATCAGTTATCAAATAATAATAAACTCTTCATTTATGTGTTCGTAATCGTAATCGTCAATCGTAATCGAACTACCGAACTGAGCGGACGTGCTTTGTCCGAGCTCCGGGAAAACTTCACTTTGCTTATATTTTCGCCAATATAAGCGAAAAAAAACTTCACTTTGCTTATATTTTCGCCAATATAAGCGAAAAGACACTGAAATACAATTTATTAAAAGCGACAGACAAGCTTTTTATAACAGTTGTAATGTGCTAAACCAAAACTAGTGCATTGTTGAAAAAAAAAATACGTACCACGCAATGAGCTCATTGAGCAACGACCAAAAGAACGAGCGTAGAAGTTCAGTGAACCAAAGAAACGGCTTCTACTCTTACTTTTCAACCCGCGATACCGAAGTGGAAAAATCGGCGCTTCAAAGCAACCCGGCTTTACTGACCGCTGAAACCCAAAGTGCACGGTCTTGCTCACCCGCTCTGCTCACTCCGACTCCCGCGTCATGGAGTTCGCAGTGTAAAACCCCCCCTCCAATACCGGAAAAAATTTCGCACCAACAACAAGCAGCGCTACAACTTCTGCAACAACAGCGAAAACCCCTGCAACTCAAAGTACCACGACGTCAACGACAACAGCAAGTACAAAAACAACAACCTCGGAAAGTGCCAAAGCGGCAACGGCCACACAGACTGGAATGGATCGCTACATCCAAATTAAGCGCAAGCTTAGCCCGCAGAGTAATCCGGCAGGCAACAAAACAAAAATTAACCGTGTCCTGAATAACGATAATGAACCAGACAGATCCACTACTAACAGATTTGCCCTACTGGCGGAGGCTGAGGAAAACCAACCAGCCCAAGACACCGCAAAAAAACCCAAGCCCCCTCCAATCTATATTAGGGAAAAAAGCTCGAGTGCCCTGGTCAACAAAATTGCGTCGTTGATCGGGAACGGTGACAACTTTCATGTTGTTCCGCTTATCAAAGGGAACATGCATGAAACAAAGGTGCAAACCAAGACTGAAGAGCACTTCCGAATAGTTTCAAAATATCTGGACACTGTACAGAAAAACTATTACACGTACCAACTGAAAAGCAGTAAGGGCCTACAAGTGGTAGTAAAGGGAATAGAACCTGATGTTACCGCCGCGGAAATAAAAACCGCCCTTAAAGAAAAGGGCTTCGCCGCCAAGAATTTTATTAACATTCTAAATAATGATAAAAAGCCACAACCCCTCTTCAAGGTCGAGCTCGAGCCAGAAAGCAGGTCGCTGAAGAAGAACGAAGTCCACCCAATCTACAACCTGCAATATCTTTTGCATCGGAAAATCACTGTTGAAGAGCCACATAAACGAAACGGTCCAGTGCAATGCACTAATTGTCAAGAGTATGGACACACAAGGTCTTACTGCACACTTCGGGCTGTCTGTGTAGTCTGCGGGGACGCCCACAAGTCCGCTTGCTGCACTACAAACAAGGACAGTACCGTGAAGAAATGTGGAAACTGCGGAGGCAGCCATACGGCAAACTATAGAGGATGTATTGTGTATAAGGAGTTAAAGAGTCGCATGCGTCAAGCGACCGCAACGCGCAACCAAAATCCACAGAATGCGTACGTTTCGTCAAAAACCACGCCAGACGTTTTCTTCGCCAAAGCTGCGAGATCCTCATTCGGTCCACTGAACACCACCAACGGCTTCTCCTATGCCGATGCTCTACGATCTGGAAGGGAAATTCCAATTCAGCCTAACTCTCAAAGCGCTCAACAGGCCCCAGAACAGCCACACAGCAAAACGGAAACTATGATGCTTACCCTCCAACAAAGTATGATGGAGCTTATGTCATTCATGAAAACGACCATGCAAACGCTTGTTCAAAACCAGAACATGGTGATACAGCTGCTCGTAGCACAACAGTCCAAATAATCTATGCAGGCGCTACGAATATCAATGTGGAACGCCAATGGTGTCTCACGGCATAAACTAGAATTGTCACAATTCTTGACCGAAAACCATATTGACGTTATGCTACTGGTGGAAACGCATCTTACAAGCAAATACAACTTTCATATAAGAGGCTACACAATCTACCGCACAGATCATCCAGATGGGAAAGCCCACGGCGGAACTGGAGTTCTAATCAGAGAACGAATTAAACACCATTTTCACAAAAGGTTTGCAACAAACTTCTTGCAGGCCACATCGATACAAATTCAGTCAAGCAACGGAATCCTTTCAATTGCTGCCGTTTACTGCCCTCCTCGCTTCTCAATCTCGGAAGGACAATTCATGGACTTCTACAATTCACTTGGGGATCGATTTATAGCCGCAGGAGACTACAACGCCAAACATACGCACTGGGGATCACGTCTAGTGACTCCCAAAGGAAGACAATTGTACAATGCAATTATAAATGTGAAAAATAAACTGGACTACGTTTCCCCTGGAAGTCCCACATACTGGCCAACAGACTCACGAAAGCTCCCAGACCTTATTGATTTTGCAGTGACAAAAAACATACCTCGCAATCTAATAAGTGCCAAAGCAGTCTCGGACTTATCATCAGACCACTCGCCTGTGCTTCTAACGCTTCTTCAAAGCCCAGAAATAACCGAACACCCCCTCAGTCTGACGACGACAAAAACAAACTGGCTAAAATACAAAAAGTACGTGAGTGCCCACATAGAACTCGCCCCGGATTTTAACATGGAATCGGACATCGACTACACTACGAGCGCCCTGGAAGAAGTACTCGTTGCGGCAGCTAAAATCTCTACTCCTCATAGGAAAGAAGTAGACCGAAACAAACACTTCAAATCTAATCAGCAAATCGAACAGCTCGTGCGAGAAAAGAGGCGCACGCGTCGTGATTGGCAAAACAGCAGATCACCAGCTTCAAAACAACGCCTTAAGGAAGCAACCCGATCACTCGACCAGGCTCTTCACCAACAGGAAGAAAATGCACAGCTGAGGTACATCCAGAATCTCTCGCCAACAAGCACAAAGTACCCCCTGTGGAGGGCCCACCCAAATCTTAGTGCCCCAATTGAAACGACCACCCCCGATAAGAAACTCTTCGGGATGCTGGGCTCGCAGCGACGAAGACCGAGCTGAAACATTCGCCACACATCTCCAAAGTGTCTTCCAACCAAACTCAGCCTCAAATTCATTCCTCCTGCCAGTAATTCAGCCAGAGTCCTCCCCTCAGCCAGCCGCACCTTCATTCCGGCCGAACGAAATCGAAAAAGTCATAAGAGGGCTAAAACCAAAAAAGGCTCCCGGTGGTGACCTATTGACCCCAAAGATGCTGATCGAACTTCCAAAATGCGCTATAGAGGTCGTCTGCAAACTATTTAATGGAATCATTAATTTGGCTATTTCCCAAAAAAGTGGAAGAAATCCATTATTATAATGATACCGAAGCCTGGAAAAGACCACACAATTCCGTCATCATACAGACCAATAAGCCTTCTATCTTGTTTGTCTAAACTGTTTGAAAAATGCTTGTTAACTCGCATAATACCACATCTGGAAGCTTGCAATATCATCCCGGCACACCAATTTGGCTTTCGAAGAAACCATGGAACCATCGAACAAGTGAACAGATTAACATCCGAAATACGCTCAGCCTTCGAACAACGAGAATACTGCAGCGCTATTTTCCTCGACGTATCTCAAGCTTTCGACCGAGTTTGGCTCATCGGACTCATGCACAAAATTAAAACGTATTTGCCAACATACACCCACAAGCTACTGGAATCATACCTCTTCAATAGGGTATTCTCAGTGAGATGCAACGCAGCTACTTCGGGCGACTACACCATCGAAGCTGGAGTTCCACAGGGAAGCGCACTCGGGCCGTGTCTATATGTTTTGTATACTGCGGATATTCCTACGAGCGCACAACTAACAACGTCAACGTTCGCCGATGATACCGCTATTCTTAGTCGCTCCAGATGCCCAACGCAGGCAACAACCCAACTGGCTAATCATCTCACAATAGTGGAAAGGTGGCTGTCCGACTGGCGCATTAAAATAAACGAACAAAAGTGTAAACATATAACGTTTACTCTTAATAGACAAACATGCCCTCCGCTTTTACTAAACGGTATGCAGATCCCTCAAGCTAACGACGTAACGTACCTTGGCGTTCACCTTGATAGACGACTTACCTGGCGTAAGCACATCGAATGCAAAAAGATGCATCTAAAACTGAAAGCCAGCAGCCTCCACTGGATCATAAACTCACGATCGCCACTGTGTCTGGACTACAAGTTACTACTGTACAATTCAGTCCTAAAGCCAATCTGGACGTATGGCTCCCAGCTGTGGGGGAACGCGAGCAGCACAACATACAGCGCCCTGGAAGAAGTACTCGTTGCGGCAGCTAAAATCTCTACTCCTCATAGGAAAGAAGTAGACCGAAACAAACACTTCAAATCTAATCAGCAAATCGAACAGCTCGTGCGAGAAAAGAGGCGCACGCGTCGTGATTGGCAAAACAGCAGATCACCAGCTTCAAAACAACGCCTTAAGGAAGCAACCCGATCACTCGACCAGGCTCTTCACCAACAGGAAGAAAATGCACAGCTGAGGTACATCCAGAATCTCTCGCCAACAAGCACAAAGTACCCCCTGTGGAGGGCCCACCCAAATCTTAGTGCCCCAATTGAAACGACCACCCCGATAAGAAACTCTTCGGGATGCTGGGCTCGCAGCGACGAAGACCGAGCTGAAACATTCGCCACACATCTCCAAAGTGTCTTCCAACCAAACCCAGCCTCAAATTCATTCCTCCTGCCAGTAATTCAGCCAGAGTCCTCCCCTCAGCCAGCCGCACCTTCATTCCGGCCGAACGAAATCGAAAAAGTCATAAGAGGGCTAAAACCAAAAAAGGCTCCCGGTGGTGACCTATTGACCCCAAAGATGCTGATCGAACTTCCAAAATGCGCTATAGAGGTCGTCTGCAAACTATTTAATGGAATCATTAATCTTGGCTATTTCCCAAAAAAGTGGAAGAAATCCATTATTATAATGATACCGAAGCCTGGAAAAGACCACACAATTCCGTCATCATACAGACCAATAACCCTTCTATCTTGTTTGTCTAAACTGTTTGAAAAATGCTTGTTAACTCGCATAATACCACATCTGGAAGCTTGCAATATCATCCCGGCACACCAATTTGGCTTTCGAAGAAACCATGGAACCATCGAACAAGTGAACAGATTAACATCCGAAATACGCTCAGCCTTCGAACAACGAGAATACTGCAGCGCTATTTTCCTCGACGTATCTCAAGCTTTCGACCGAGTTTGGCTCATCGGACTCATGCACAAAATTAAAACATATTTGCCAACATACACCCACAAGCTACTGGAATCATACCTCTTCAATAGGGTATTCTCAGTGAGATGCAACGCAGCTACTTCGGGCGACTACACCATCGAAGCTGGAGTTCCACAGGGAAGCGCACTCGGGCCGTGTCTATATGTTTTGTATACTGCGGATATTCCTACGAGCGCACAACTAACAACGTCAACGTTCGCCGATGATACCGCTATTCTTAGTCGCTCCAGATGCCCAACGCAGGCAACAACCCAACTGGCTAATCATCTCACAATAGTGGAAAGGTGGCTGTCCGACTGGCGCATTAAAATAAACGAACAAAAGTGTAAACATATAACGTTTACTCTTAATAGACAAACATGCCCTCCGCTTTTACTAAACGGTATGCAGATCCCTCAAGCTAACGACGTAACGTACCTTGGCGTTCACCTTGATAGACGACTTACCTGGCGTAAGCACATCGAATGCAAAAAGATGCATCTAAAACTGAAAGCCAGCAGCCTCCACTGGATCATAAACTCACGATCGCCACTGTGCCTGGACTACAAGTTACTACTGTACAATTCAGTCCTAAAGCCAATCTGGACGTATGGCTCCCAGCTGTGGGGGAACGCGAGCAGCAGCAACATAGACATCATACAGCGCGCACAATCAAAAATATTGAGAACTATCACAGGGGCACCTTGGTATGTTCGCAACGAAAACATCCACCGGGATCTGGGCATCCTCGCAGTGAAAGACGAAATCCAGAAGCAAAAAGAGTCATACAAAGAAAAACTGTCCTCGCACCCAAATTTTCTCGCTCGGGGATTGACTCGGGTTTCTAGCGTATCCCGCCTTAGACGCAACGACCTCCCAACCCAGCAATCGATTTTTGCTGGGTCTAACTAATTTTTGCTGGGTCTGGCCGTCTAACTCCGTATCAGTCAATATGACTGTTAGTTAAGTTAAAAATATAAGATTTGATACACCTCTTGTTAGTCTTGCAAAGAGAAGATTCAAGAAATAAAAGTAAAGTTAAAAAAAAAAAAAAAAAAAATTTATGTGTTTGTGTATGTGTATATATGTTTATATAGTTTTGTACATGCCGCACGATTGTATCATTGTATAACTTATAGATAAGATATAGAATGCAGTCAGTCGATCCTTATAAAATGTTCTTGAATGAATGAATTCAAAAGAATCAAGAAAAATAGAATCAGTCGAAAGTCCCAAGCTTTTATTTAAAAAAAAACGAGGTTGAGCCATTGCCAATTGTTCAGTTATAAGGATCGGTTAGCTCGAAATAATCTAAATAAGCATAACTTTCTTACTTTAATATAATGCAAGTTATGACATTTCGTATCCATTAGTCTTATGGGAGCTATTTCCTATAGCCGTGCGAAATTAGAAGCTTTAAAACTGTAAAATCAGTTTATCAATAAGAGATCTTGTTTAAAAATAGGAATACTTTATAAGGTCAATCTTTGACAAATATGTCTATTTAACTGCGATTCACACTCTTGAGCAAAAACTGCAAGGGAATATGTTTTAACATATAAATATACATATATGCGGTGGGAAAAATGATAAGTGCGTCACCTAGCTTGCGCCACAATCGCACTTTCTAAAAAACCTCACATTTTTGAAATTTAAATAAAATATATTAATTCTTATATTTTAATCTTTTATTTATATATTGCATTTTCTGAGCATTTTATGCATTCTTTTTTTGAAAATTGCAAATGAAAATGCACATATGTATAAAAGCTAATGCCAGTTTGAGCTATATAAGTTGGCATGGAGGCTCCTAAAATGCCCACGCAGTTTAAGTTTTTAAAAAATTTTTTTAAACCGGTTACTTACTTGAGAATTGAATTTAGAGAAACTTAAGTTTTTACTTAAACCGTATCGCTTCGCGTGTGCTGTGATATATTTGGAGGCGAATTAAATGTAAGGCGAATTAAATGTCTGATATGTCCTCCATGGCATCCTTTCATGTTATACCACAATGAAACATCCGTTAGAGCCACCCAACAGGGTATTCCACAGTTCGGACTACCCGTACCGACTGATGCTACAGTTTTCGTACTTGCTAAAACGCCACCAAAACCCTTACAGGTGATTCCTCCATCGAAACATATATTTATTTCTCGGCTTGCCCTTGATTTTTCAGAGATTGGTATCTCGGCTTTCGTAAAAGCTAAAATAAAAGCCGATATAAAGATGTAGGACATAACTAAATATAAATTTCAATACATAAGGAATCAATATATAATTTCAATATATATAAGGAGCACGTATTCTTTCAAGATTCATATGCCCGCGCTGATGTATAAGACGATTTGTTCACCCAGTTTTCGCCCAGAGAACAACTTATTTTCCGCATAAAGTGACAGATCAGTCATACGCAAACAATATTCATTCAGCGAATCTTATTTTCTGTCCGTATTTCTCTGAGAATAGCTTATTATCTGATCTTCTAACGTTCAACCCCGTTTATTCGCCAGTCTCCGATAGAGTACCAGGCTGTGTGCTAAAATACTGTGCCAGGCCTCTGTAATCACAATAGCTCAAGTAACTTCAGAGTTTTCAAGACATAGCTTACAAACAACAGTTAACATTTTGTTGAAAAGTTTTTTTTTTAATTTTTGAATGTGAAAATTGTATTCTTAAGATTAGCGCACTGCTCCCCAATTGGCAACTTAATCTAATCGGTTTTTACAATTTGTAACAATACTTAGTCTAAGCGTTATTTAGGGCAAGAAATGATTTAATCGTTTTTTATTTTATTTTTTTTTTTATGTTTATGTTAGGGATGACGAAATGGCTAGGTCAAGATCCGGTTTGGTAGATCTTGAGGGTGGTGTCTTTTGAGTCTTCTCTTGACTTCGATTACTTGGATCAGCGCTCCTGATAGCAGCGGTACCAAGTTCCATGTTCCATGTATTTCCGAGCAAGTTCCTGCAGCTTGTCTCCGATTTTAGGCACGTTGAGTTCTCGTTTAGTGTCTCTGGTTCGCTTAAACCACGGAGCTCCAGAGATCTTTTGAAGAGTTTTCGCTTGCAAAACTCGAATTTTGTTCAGGTTGGTTTTTGCAGCGATACCATAGAAAAGACTCGGCGCTAATATGGACTTGTATATCTGCATCTTACATCCAAGTGCGAGCTTGTTGCGTGATGTGAGGAGCCAGGACATCAGAGCCACTTTAGTCCTGAACGAGTTTTGGATACAGGTAATGTGTCTGCCAAATGTGAGTTTTTTGCACAGCTGTGGCGTAAGAAGTCTTTTGGCTTTATATAGGAGCCCGGAGTGCCACACTCTGTCATAAGCCTGTTCTTCTCAAAGGCTTCTAAAGCAAATTTAACAACTCTGTGCAATTTCTCAGGTTTTTTCTTGGTATGTTTGCCGATTTACAAACTTCCGGAAAGTTAGTACGCTGTTGAACAACGTCACCAGGAATTGCAAGGCTTGATCCGGTAAAAGTCTGATCGTCCTATTGTCCAAAAGGTCCTCACCAGGAGTTTTCTTTGGCGAAAGTTTACCTACAAGGTCTATCACTTCTGTCAGTAAGACAAGGTTAGCAGGCAGACTCATTTGAAATGGAGATTCCAACTTGTCGACGTATGCTTTCAGGCGAGTATTCGTAAGGCTTGAAGCATTGCTCAGGGTTGTTAGCAAACACTTCAGCTTTCTCTAGGCTCGTACGGCACCAGCCACCTAAGCGATTTCTTATGGCTGATTTTGGGGTGGGCTGAGCCGTATACCGTTTTGTGAAACGCCACAGCGAGTAGTTAGAACTAGCATCTGTGTCCAGAATTTCCAAAATTTTGTCTTTAGATTCTAGTTTTCTTCAGACGAGCGCTTTGCTTAGACAGTTAGCCAGCCTATTATGTATCTGATGGGTTCGGGTTTGTATCTTAACTTCGCTCAGCTTATAGGTTATATGACTAAAAAGTGGGTTCACCCGTGGCAAGTACTTGGTAATGCACATTTGGAATGACTTCTTGCAACAGCTTACCCTTTCTACAGGCTCGTGAGTTTCTCCACCATGCATGTTTGGCGTTATATTTACCGCTAGCAATAAACTTACTTCCAAATCCGGCCAGCAAGGATTCAAATTCTAATTGAACCCATGTTTCTGCTAGAAGTAGGTATATCGCCACTAATGTGACACTCCCTTCCGAAATCTGTAATTGGACGCTCGCTATCTGTCTGTCGTGGATAGAGGCGGAGAGCAGGGGGATGTGACTTGGGGAATCCTTTATAAAATCTGCAGAGCCACCTCCACTGGGGTGATAAGCATGATAGATAAGATAGCCTTGCAAGTAGATGTGCTGACCAGAGTGCATGTGTGTTTCTGTGGCAAGCATTATGTCTATGTTAAGAAGGAAGGAATGAAGAAGGAATAATCGAAGCTCTTCAGATACTCTGACTAATGAACGAGCGTTCCACAACCCGATATTTAGTGGCGAATGAATCATTTCAGCAATCGCGCATGAGATTCAAGCCCGCTGAAAGCCTTGTTGGACTTTGCATTTTCCTGCGTCAGCTTAAACAGAGTGTCCAGTTTGGTATTGATGTCGCGAATGGAAATATCTATCGCTGTGAACTTATGGCTGAGTCTAGGGTCGGAAGGAGAGCTTGCGTCAGTCTGCAGGGTTGAGCCAGTCCTTGCTGTACTCTCTTTGGGTCGAGCTATATCAGCAAAAGATATATTCGTTCTTAGGGCTTCAGCTGGTATGAATTGCCTAGAACAAGTTTTGCCTAGTTTTAAAATGTATTGTTACTTCGTTATCATCTTCGAGCCGATGTCAGTAAATCGCTGTTCAATCTGTGATTTCGGTACATTTGAATGGACTCCTTTGAGAACGACTCTGAAGTCCTTGTCTTCTTTTAGCTGATGGTGCCAAAATTGGCAGTTAAGCGATGTCAGTGTTTTTACAGCTACCATAAAAGCGTCAGAGTTGGCTTCATATATTCTGGAAACACCAAATTTGGAAGTGCGGATGTTGTAGTTTGAGGAGCCAATGCTTTGATCAAGAGACTTTTCCAATAAGATTGGATCGCTTACGTTCGGTACGCAAATAGCAGGTATCTTGTTGGATTTTGCGGATTGATCGTCACCACCAGGTGCAATTTTATCTCCATTGATAGAGTCAACATCCTCCAGGTCCTGTTCCATTTGTTCTGCTTTAGCAGCCAGAATGGGGAATGGATTGTTACCCAATGCATTTGCAGAGGAAGAATCGGCCGGCTTGTTGATCGCCGTTGTGGTCTGCAACTTAGTTTTGCGGAGCGGGGGCGGAGTGAAGACAGGTGAAGAGGGCTGAGCCACGTCTTTTTGTTTTTGGCTGACTTTTCGTCCAGGAGCTTGGAACAGACATTTACTTGGTTTTTTCGCTAATAGAGTTGAAACATTTGTCAGCGGAGACATAGTTGAGCATATGCTGCTGGCCGCAGTTGCAGCCACGCTGGAAATACAGGTATTGCCAAGATTGTTTTGCTGTTTGTAATGGTGCAGATAATATTAGTAGTAGAGTTACTGCTAATTGTCATCATGGAGCTGGTGATTGCTGATTGATCATACCGTCAAGCAAAGATTATAAAGTACATAGATAGGACATCTCATACAAAGAAAAACCTTCTTTGGCGGGTTCCAGCGCTGAAATCCGCTGGAACGAGCGGGTTCCATTGCGCGACTAGTTAAGTTTGAGAAATTTTTCGAGCGACAACGATTGAGGGATAGCCTAGTGGTAGAGTGCTTGGGTGATGTGCAGAGTAAAATGAGTTCAAATCAGGCAAGGGAAGTCCACTTTATTTTTATTTTAAATCTATTTATAACAATAATATATTTTTATTGTTTTAAACTTTTTAACAAAATTTATAATCCAATCAAGAAAAATACAAAATTTTAAAATCACCCTAAAATCACCTTAAAATTGCCTCAGTTCGTAGTGGAACCCGCTGTAAAAATCCTTATAAGTGCGGGTTCTACGGCATATTGGCAGGCCGAGTCGTGGAACCCGCTGTAAAATGAAAATATTTGAGAGCGGGTTCCACGACAAACGGCTGGCAGATGAGAGAGAGAGAGAGCGAATTCTATTTTTAGAAAGTAACATTTTTGGAACGATGAAAGTTTGAAACGTTCCAATCGAACCAGTGTGAGAGCAAAAAGATCAGAAATATCTTCCACTATCTTTACTCTTCAGCTCGGATTTTACTATGGATTCTCGCGTTTTCTTTAATGCCAACTTTAAGTACCGTTAGATGAACATGGAGAGTAGCCTAAATGGAAAGCGTGCGATCCTTATCTTTGGGGTCCTGGGTTCGATTTTGTTACTGGGCGGTTGTTTCAATTTTTAAAAAGTTTTAGGGTATGATTATTTTTATATTTACCTTTTTTTTTTTTTATTTTTATATTTAGTTTATTATTATTATTTTTAATTTAATTTTATAACTATTGTTGTAAAAATAATTATGTTTATAATTATGAGAAATTAGCGGATACTGACTGACGTGTTGGATGACAAAATGACTGACGGACTCCCTTGGAATTTTATTTATCGGTCATCCTTTAAAATTTTTTTCTTTAATACTGAAATTAAAGATAGCGCAAAAAGATAATAAAAAAAAATAAAAGCATCGATGTCCTTAGACAGGATTCGAACCTTGAAAAATTTTACACAGAGCAACTACTCTACGCATTAGGCTACCACTCTGACTCGATCGGTGGCGAACAAAAGCAGTATTTGTTCCTTTATCACATCGACACATTGTAACCAGAAACGATGAGAAATTGAAAATGAAAATTGAAAGCCAAAAAATTTTTACGCCGTCGTGCGAGCACACATACATACATTAGCGCACACATTTTTTGACGCATATATGTAAAGAGTTCTAAAAATAGAATCGTATGTACGTGCGTTCCCCCCTCACCAACAAGCTCGACGAAAAAAGTTGACCGTTTTGGGCCCTGATGTCCCATCTATGTACTTTATAATCTTTGCTTCAAGGTAGGCAGATTTATCTGAATGGCGGCCGCGGTTTTGGAATCTTCCAGGGAATATCTCCAGGGTCTGCACCAGCTATTTGTCTCATCTTCTCAAATTTATCGCTCCTATTGCTAGGCTGCAAGCGAGCAGATGACTCTTCCATTATATCATTTGACTTTATACTAATGACTAAACTTTATACTAAACAACCTCTCGCTAACGCAACGCGCAGAGCGAGGGGTATAAACACCACGCTTTAATTCTTGCTTATCGCAGTTGGATTTCTTGACAATAGCAGCCACCGCATTGCAGTGCGGTAACACGAGCGGTAACAGATTAATTAGGGTAATTATTGAACACACGTCTTTACTCTACGATTGCTGGAGGGAAACTGATCAGTTTGTATGTAAGCTATAAGATATACTCATTCGATCCATATCACGTGTCAAGTCAAAGTAAGTCTAATTTATGGACCCTTGAACATATTGTCAGGAACAAATCGTTTTTATACGGTGTTTGAGGTAAAATTCAATAAGGGTTTTCACTGACTGGATGACTGAGATTTAAAAAAAGAAAATAACGTCTTGGCTATTTGTCAATTTGATTTTTCACTTTGATTTATCATTTTGTATTTACTTTGGAGTTTTCTGCGCGTTAAGTTGTTACTAAAAAGAATGGGCCGTAAGCTTAATAAAAAAGTACATCCATTTTTAAATTTGATGCGAATGATAAAAAATGCATATGTAATGCTTGCGTATTAAAGTTTTGCAAACCTTCCCATGAAACATGCCGAATTATTTAAGGAAACCGATCAGACTGCAATGCAAAATACCGCGAGGTCAAAGACTACATTCAGTACAAAGAAAAAAAAAACTCGAAAAGTGCCAATGCGGTCCCGAATGAACAGTCTGGAATTGATCGCTACATAAAAATTAAACATGGTTGAGCCATGTTCAACCAAATCGTTGCTCTGATTGGGAACCGTAATAATTTTCATGTTGTCCCGCTTATCAAAGGAAATATCCATGAAAAAAAGGTGCAAACAACGACTGAACAGTTTATCGTTTTATCGAGACTAAATAGTACAGACTAATCGAGACTAATTGTAGTACAAGGTAATTATAAATGAGAGAAATAAACTGAAAGAAATAAATGAGAGAAATATGTTCCTCTGGAAGGCCAACAGATCAAGAAAAGTCCCAGATTTTGAGGTGACAAAAAACATACCTCGCAATAAGTGCTATAGGGGACTCAGACTCACCATCATCTTAAATACAAAAATTAGGTTAGTGTCCACATCCAAGTCATCCCAAGCTTAATATGGAATCGGACACCGACTATACTACGAGCGCCCTGAAAGAATTACTCGTTGCGGAAGCTAAAATCTCTACTCCGCAAGGGAAGAAGTAGATCTACAAATCCAATCAGGAAATCGAACAGCTCGTGCGAGAAAAGAGGCGCACGCGTCATGATTGGCAAAACCACAGATCACCAGCTTCAAAGCAACGCCTTAAGGAAGCAACCCGATCACTCGACCAGGCTCTTCACCAACAGGAAGAAAATGCACAGCTGAGGTACATCCAGAATTATTCCTCAACATGTACAAAGTAGCCCCTGTGGAGGGCCCATGCACCCCTTAGCCCCCCAACTGAAACGAGCACCCCGATAAGAAACTCTTCGGGATGCTGGGCTCGCAGCGACGAAGACAGAGCTGAAACATTAGCTACCCCTCTGCTAACTTCACTTTCATTTCATCCGAACGGAATCGAAAAAGTCATACGTTAGCTAAAACCAAAAAAGGACCCGGTGGTGACCTACTGATTCCAAAGATGTTAATCAAACTTCCGAATTTCGCTATTTAGGACGTCTGTAAACTATTCAATAGGATCATTAATCTTGATCTTAATCTATTTCCCAAAAAGGTGGAAGAAATCCATTATCATAAGAATACTGGAGCCTGGAAATGACCATGCAATTAATTCATCGTATAGACCAATAAGCCTTCTATTGTGTTTATCTAAATTGCTTGAAAAATGCTTGTTAACTCGCATAAAAGCATATCTGGAAGCTTGCAATATTATCCCGGCAAACCAATTTGGCTTTCTAAAAAACCATGACACCATTGAGAAATTTTTCTCGACGTCTCTCAAGATTTTGACCGAGTTTAGCTTAATGGACTAATGCACAAAATTAAGCTACTGGAGTCATACCTCAACAATAGAGTATACTCAGTCAGATGCAACGTAGCAACTTTGGGCGATTACATCATCGAAGCTGGAGTTCCACAAGGAAGCGCACTTGGCCCTTGTGTATAAGTTTTGTATACTAACAACGTCAACGTTCGCCGACGATACCGCTATCCTTAGTCGCTCCAGATGCCCAACGCAAGTAACAAGGCAACTCGCTAATCATCGCTATAGGTGGCTGTCCGACTGGTGCATTAAAATAAACGAACAAAAGTGTAAAGATGTAACGTTTACTCTTAATAGACAAACATGCCATACGCGTGCACTAAACGGTATGCAGATCCCCCTAACCTAACAAAGTAACGTACTTGGCGTCCACCTTGAATCTTGAGAAAAATCTTGAGAACTATCACTGGGACACCTTGATATGTTCGCAACGAAAAAAATCAACCGGGATCTGGGTATTCTCGCAGTGATAGGAATCCAGAAGCAAAAATAGTCCTACAAAGAAAAACTTTATTCGCACCCAAATTTCCTCGCTGGGGGATTGACTCTGGTTTCTAGCGGATCCCGCCAGCAACGCAACGGCCTCCCAACCCAGCAATCGGTTTTTAAGGCCGCCTAACTCTTTATCAGTCAATATTACTTATAGTAAAGTTAAACATTTAAGATTTAATACACTTCTTGTCAGTAGCGCCGCCCCATGTACTTACATCCTCTTAAATCGAGTGACCGTCTTCTGAAATCTACCGCCCCTAGGATGCCACCACCTTTAGGCCGCGGCCTATGCGGCCTATTTACAAATCCAGGTCTGCTTCTTGTTAATATCGCTAAGAGAGGGTTTAAGAATTAAAGGCGAAAAAATAACTTTGCGCATGTACGTGCGTTCCCCCCTCACCAACAAGCTCGACGAAAAAAGTTGACCGTTTTGGGCCCTGATGTCCCATCTATGTACTTTATAATCTTTGCTTCAAGGTAGGCAGATTTATCTGAATGGCGGCCGCGGTTTTGGAATCTTCCAGGGAATATCTCCAGGGTCTGCACCAGCTATTTGTCTCATCTTCTCAAATTTATCGCTCCTATTGCTAGGCTGCAAGCGAGCAGATGACTCTTCCATTATATCATTTGACTTTATACTAATGACTAAACTTTATACTAAACAACCTCTCGCTAACGCAACGCGCAGAGCGAGGGGTATAAACACCACGCTTTAATTCTTGCTTATCGCAGTTGGATTTCTTGACAATAGCAGCCACCGCATTGCAGTGCGGTAACACGAGCGGTAACACGAGCGGTAACAGATTAATTAGGGTAATTATTGAACACACGTCTTTACTCTACGATTGCTGGAGGGAAACTGATCAGTTTGTATGTAAGCTATAAGATATACTCATTCGATCCATATCACGTGTCAAGTCAAAGTAAGTCTAATTTATGGACCCTTGAACATATTGTCAGGAACAAATCGTTTTTATACGGTGTTTGAGGTAAAATTCAATAAGGGTTTTCACTGACTGGATGACTGAGATTTAAAAAAAGAAAAAAACGTCTTGGCTATTTGTCAATTTGATTTTTCACTTTGATTTATCATTTTGTATTTACTTTGGAGTTTTCTGCGCGTTAAGTTGTTACTAAAAAGAATGGGCCGTAAGCTTAATAAAAAAGTACATCCATTTTTAAATTTGATGCGAATGATAAAAAATGCATATGTAATGCTTGCGTATTAAAGTTTTGCAAACCTTCCCATGAAACATGCCGAATTATTTAAGGAAACCGATCAGACTGCAATGCAAAATACCGCGAGGTCAAAGACTACATTCAGTACAAAGAAAAAAAAAATCGAAAAGTGCCAATGCGGTCCCGAATGAACAGTCTGGAATTGATCGCTACATAAAAATTAAACATGGTTGAGCCATGTTCAACCAAATCGTTGCTCTGATTGGGAACCGTAATAATTTTCATGTTGTCCCGCTTATCAAAGGAAATATCCATGAAAAAAAGGTGCAAACAACGACTGAACAGTTTATCGTTTTATCGAGACTAAATAGTACAGACTAATCGAGACTAATTGTAGTACAAGGTAATTATAAATGAGAGAAATAAACTGAAAGAAATAAATGAGAGAAATATGTTCCTCTGGAAGGCCAACAGATCAAGAAAAGTCCCAGATTTTGAGGTGACAAAAAACATACCTCGCAATAAGTGCTATAGGGGACTCAGACTCACCATCATCTTAAATACAAAAATTAGGTTAGTGTCCACATCCAAGTCATCCCAAGCTTAATATGGAATCGGACACCGACTATTTTACGAGCGCCCTGAAAGAATTACTCGTTGCGGAAGCTAAAATCTCTACTCCGCAAGGGAAGAAGTAGATCTACAAATCCAATCAGGAAATCGAACAGCTCGTGCGAGAAAAGAGGCGCACGCGTCATGATTGGCAAAACCACAGATCACCAGCTTCAAAGCAACGCCTTAAGGAAGCAACCCGATCACTCGACCAGGCTCTTCACCAACAGGAAGAAAATGCACAGCTGAGGTACATCCAGAATTATTCCTCAACATGTACAAAGTAGCCCCTGTGGAGGGCCCATGCACCCCTTAGCCCCCCAACTGAAACGAGCACCCCGATAAGAAACTCTTCGGGATGCTGGGCTCGCAGCGACGAAGACAGAGCTGAAACATTAGCTACCCCTCTGCTAACTTCACTTTCATTTCATCCGAACGGAATCGAAAAAGTCATACGTTAGCTAAAACCAAAAAAGGACCCGGTGGTGACCTACTGATTCCAAAGATGTTAATCAAACTTCCGAATTTCGCTATTTAGGACGTCTGTAAACTATTCAATAGGATCATTAATCTTGATCTTAATCTATTTCCCAAAAAGGTGGAAGAAATCCATTATCATAAGAATACTGGAGCCTGGAAATGACCATGCAATTAATTCATCGTATAGACCAATAAGCCTTCTATTGTGTTTATCTAAATTGCTTGAAAAATGCTTGTTAACTCGCATAAAAGCATATCTGGAAGCTTGCAATATTATCCCGGCAAACCAATTTGGCTTTCTAAAAAACCATGACACCATTGAGAAATTTTTCTCGACGTCTCTCAAGATTTTGACCGAGTTTAGCTTAATGGACTAATGCACAAAATTAAGCTACTGGAGTCATACCTCAACAATAGAGTATACTCAGTCAGATGCAACGTAGCAACTTTGGGCGATTACATCATCGAAGCTGGAGTTCCACAAGGAAGCGCACTTGGCCCTTGTGTATAAGTTTTGTATACTAACAACGTCAACGTTCGCCGACGATACCGCTATCCTTAGTCGCTCCAGATGCCCAACGCAAGTAACAAGGCAACTCGCTAATCATCGCTATAGGTGGCTGTCCGACTGGTGCATTAAAATAAACGAACAAAAGTGTAAAGATGTAACGTTTACTCTTAATAGACAAACATGCCATACGCGTGCACTAAACGGTATGCAGATCCCCCTAACCTAACAAAGTAACGTACTTGGCGTCCACCTTGAATCTTGAGAAAAATCTTGAGAACTATCACTGGGACACCTTGATATGTTCGCAACGAAAAAATCAACCGGGATCTGGGTATTCTCGCAGTGATAGGAATCCAGAAGCAAAAATAGTCCTACAAAGAAAAACTTTATTCGCACCCAAATTTCCTCGCTGGGGGATTGACTCTGGTTTCTAGCGGATCCCGCCAGCAACGCAACGGCCTCCCAACCCAGCAATCGGTTTTTAAGGCCGCCTAACTCTTTATCAGTCAATATTACTTATAGTAAAGTTAAACATTTAAGATTTAATACACTTCTTGTCAGTAGCGCCGCCCCATGTACTTACATCCTCTTAAATCGAGTGACCGTCTTCTGAAATCTACCGCCCCTAGGATGCCACCACCTTTAGGCCGCGGCCTATGCGGCCTATTTACAAATCCAGGTCTGCTTCTTGTTAATATCGCTAAGAGAGGGTTTAAGAATTAAAGGCGAAAAAATAACTTTGCGCCATATCTACATATTGAACTCGGGTATGTATCAGAGAAAAGTAGAAACAATAACATGGGCAAAACTCTTTTTACTCGCTACTCGTAGAGTTCAAGGGTATATTGTAGTCGTGTGAATATATGTAACCAAAGATTATAAAGTACATAGATGGGAGATCAGGGCCCAAAACGGTCAACTTTTTTCGTCGAGCTTGTTGGTGAGGGGAAACGCACTTACATACGATTCTATTTTTGGAACTCTACATGTATGCGTCAAAAAATGTGTGCATGTATGTATGTATGTATGTGTGACTGCTCGCACGACAGCGCTCTGTCGTTTAAACATTTTTTGGCTTCCAATTTTCATTTTCAATTTCTCATCGTTTCTGTTTACAATGCGTCGATGTGATAAAGGAACAAATTGCTTTTGTTCGCCACCGATCGAGTCAGGGTGGTAGCCTAATGCGTAGAGTAGTTGCGCTCTGTACAATTTTTCATTTGTACATTTGTTCATTTGTTTGTTGTCATCAGTATTTTCAGTCAGTCAGTATTTTCCCCATCCGCTAAATTCTCAAAATTTTAAACATAATTATTTTTACAATAGTTATAAAATAAAATAATAAATAATACAATAATACAAAAAAATAATAATAATAAAGGTAAATAGGTAAAGGTAAATATAAAAAAAATCATAAACCTAAAACTTTTTAAAAATTGAAACAACCGCCCAGTAACAAAATCGAACCCAGGACCCCAAGGATAAGTATCGCGCGCTTTCCATTTAAGCTACCCTCCACGTTGATCTTGTTATGTTGTTGATCTTTGCTCTCACACTGGTTCGATTTGAACGTTTCAAACTTTCATTGTTCCAAAAATGTTACGTTCTAAAAATAGAATTCTCTCTCATCTGCCAGCCGTTTGTTGTGTAACCCGCTCTCAAATACTTTCATTTTTACAGCGGGTTCCACGACTCGGTCTGCCAATATGCCGTAGAACCCGCACTTATGAAGATTTTTACAGCGGGTTCCACTACGAACTGAGGCAATTTTAAGGTGATTTTAAAATTTTGTATTTTTTTGATTGGATTATAAATTTTGAAAAAAAGAAAAAAACAATAAAAATAGATTTAAAATAAAAAAAAAATTGACTTCTCGTGCCTGACTTGAACTCATTTTACTCTGCACATCAGCCAAGCACTCTACCACAAGGATATCTCTCAATCATTGTCGCGCGAAAAATTTCTCAAACTTAACATGTCACGCAATGGAACCTGCTCGTTTCAGCGGGTTCCAGCGCTGGAACTCGCCATAGAAAATTGTTCTTTGTATGAGATGTCCCATCTATGAACTTTATAATCTTTGATGTAACATAGAGAAGGAATCATCTCCGACCCCACAAAGTATATATATTCTTGATCAGCATCAGCAGCCGAGTCGATATAGCCATGTCCGTCTGTCCGTCCGTCCGTCGGTCCATATAAACGCGTGGATCTCAGAGACTACAAGATTTAGAGCTATAGAGGATTTGGCATGGACTCCCTATAATGTCCACGCAGTTCAAGTTTATTTCAAAACTTTGCCAAACCCCTCCCGCCACCACAAATTGTAAAATTCTGTAACGCAAGTACAGGAAGGTTTTTTGAAAAATTTTAATACTTAACTATTTCTTTAGTTAATATATATCTCAAAAACAAATTTCATCGCAATCGTCCAATTCATAGAGGAGATATACCCATACTATATACATATATACCTTTCCCATACAAACGGGACTGGAACTTTGGAACTGTATAGTATCCGCGGAGATCAAGATTGTTTCAAAATTTTGCCACGCCCACTCTCGCCCCAAATTAAAAATTTGGCGGTACCGCCAGTTCGTTAATGTATTTAAATCGAACAATTTTTAGAGGATTATAGACGTCTGTTTCCCTACTGATTCGGTTGTATGGCCGTAGTTTTTTTTGTTATTTTGCCTCAAAAGTATGCTATACAAATTTGTTCCATACTTTCTGAGAATCCATACTCTTAAAGTTTAAATTTTAAAGGTGAGTTAAATTGTGGGAGGAAGAGATGAGTACCGGATATAATGTAGTCGGGAAACTCGACTAAAGGCGTCTTTTCTTGTTTTATATATGCAGAAGCTCTCAGCTTAAAAGCTATCGATTGCAAACACGTGCACACACCCTTATTTTCTTTGCACGCAGCTTATGTGTCGGAACGGCCGGGGTCAGCCGACTGTATCTTAATTGTGACATATGGGTTGATCAGAAATTCCTGAAGTTTGGTGTTGTAGAGTTTTTAGAGAGTTCGGATTTCTTATAAATTTAAGATTTGGCGAGTTTAATAAATCTAAAGGCTGACTGTATCCTGTAGCTGCCATATAACTGAACGATCTGCAATGACCCAACTGTCTTGGTCTAAAAGACTTCCGCCAAAGTTCTTGCACTCAAAAGCATCATATTAAATACACACACAAAATGGAAGAAAACGAAGATTTCGTTGACGCGTAAGGCCAGCGCTTTACAGTTCACCGCGCAGTTCACCGGTACATAAACACTATTTGGCAAAATGGCATTTATAAATTTGCAGTCAGCCACAGGCATCGAAATGTTATTCACGAAACTAGAAAGCTGGCTTCGCAGTACATGGAACAAGTACACAAACATTGGAACAAGTCAACAATCCACCCGACACAGGGTAGATCTATGAAAAAGACGCGGGTTGATTTTCAGCATGATTCGAAGCTCACTGGAGACTGGAGAAGCTCACTTTCGCAACTAGCAGCAGCCGTCGACGCAGTCATGGACTTACTCCATGAAGACGCCACGGGCGTGGCTGAAATAGTCAGTGACCTCTAAATCGTTACCATCCAACGACGGCTCGTCGCAAACGGCTCTGTTGGTGTCACAAAAATTACATCAAAAACCATCATGCTTCTTTACAGTTGGCACCGATGACAACCAAAAAAATAAGCGCATCCGTCAGAAGTTGACGAGGCAGCTTCGACGGAACACGTAAATTTGCCTCTCCTTATCATTAGGCATTCGAAATCAACGGCCACAAAACCTGATTCTTTAACGGACTTCTCGTACCAGACGGCCAATCTGGTGAAAATAATTAGCCGGTACTGAAGCCGACGCACAGTGGCCCCAATGAGCCACCTAGTGGAATAAAAGTTAAAAGAAAATTGCTCAATTTTTTTTCAACGGTTGGTTACATTTTTATACCCTTGCAGAGGGTACTATAATTTTGGTCAAAAGTGTGCAACGCAGTGAAGGAGACATCTCCGACCCTATAAAGTAAGTATATTCTTGATCATTATGACCTACTGAGTTGATATAAGCATGTCCGTCTGTCCGTCTGTCTGTTTATCCGTCTGTCTCTCAGTTTTAAAGCTATCTTTCTTTTCTTATAAGCAAAGATTATAAAGTAGATAGATGGGACATCAGGGACCAAAACGGGGGTGAGAACACATACGATTCTATTTTTAGAACTCTTTACATGTATGCGTCAAAAAATGTGTTTCTGTTTACAATGCGTCGATGTGATAGTGGAACAAATAGTGCTTTTTTTCGGCGCCGATCGAGTCAGCGTGGTAGAGTAGATGGCCTTTGTTCAATTTTCCAAGGTTCGAATCCGGCTTAGGACTTTGATGTTTCGGTTTATTCTTTTCTTTTTCTTTAATTTTAGTATTAAAGAAAAAAAATGAAAAATTATGACCGGTAAAAAAAATTTCAAGGAAGTCCGTCCGTCATTTTGTCATCCGATACGTCAGTCACTAATTTCTTCATTCCGCTAATTTCTCATAATAACATTAATAAAAACATAATTATTTTTAGTTCAATAGTAATAAAATGAAATTAAAAATAATAATTATTAAAAAAAAATATAAAAAATAAAAAAAAAAAATTATGATACAAAATAAAAATAATAAAAAAACAAGAAAGGAAAGCTAACTTCGGCCGGATCCGAAGTTGATATACTCTGGCAGTTGATATAGTCTTCATGAGAATATCATAATAAAACCAATTAATTACAATAAAAAATTTAAAAAAAGTTCCAAACTTCAATCTTCAAAAATACGAATGTTGATATTTTGACCAAATACCATATCCGATCGTTCAGTTATATAGCAGCTATAAGATATAGTCGGCCGAACTTAATGAAATTTGGTAGGTCGGATTAACTGACCAAAAATATAATAAAAACAAGAAAGGAAAGCTAACTTCGGGCGAAGCCGAAGTTGATATACCCTTGCAGTTAAAATCGAATATATATCGCAAAAATCGGATTGAATTGGGCGATCCTTATGAGAATATCATAATATAACCAATTTATTACAATAAAAAATCTAAAACAAAGTACCAAGCTTCCATCTTCAAAAATATCAAAGTTGGTATTTTTACCAAATACCATCTCCGATCGTTTAGTTATATGGCAGCTATAAAATATTTGGTAGGTTGTATTATTTTGCCAAAAATAGCATTCGTACCAAATCCGAATTCTCTAGCTTCAAAAACACCGAAGTTATAGCATTTCCGATCAATCAGTTATAAGGCAGCTATAGGATATAGTCGGCCGATCCTTATAAAATTTGGTAGGTCGTATTATTTTGCCAAAAATAGCTTTCGTACAAAATCTGAACTCTGTAACTCTAAAAACACCAAAGTTATACCATTTCCGATCAATCAGTTATATGGCAGCTATAGGATATAGTCGGCCGATCCTTATAAAATTTGGCATGTTGTATTATTTTGCCAAAAATAGCTATTGTACAAAATCTGAACTCTGTAACTCTTAAAACACCAAAGTTATACCATTTCGGATCAATCAGTTATATGGCAGCTATAGGATATAGTCGGCCGATCCCGGCCGTTCCGACTTATATACTGCGTGCAAAGGAAAGAAGGGTGTGTGCAAAGTTTCAAGACGATAGCTTTAAAACTGAGAGACTAGTTTGCGTAGAAACAGACAGACGGACAGACAGACAGACGGACAGACGGACAGACGGACATGCTCATATCAACTCAGGAGGTGATCCTGATCAAGAATATATATACTTTATAGGGTCGGAGATGTCTCCTTCACTGCGTTGCACACTTTTGGACAAAATTATAATACCCTCTGCAAGGGTATAACAAGAAAGGAAAGCTAAATTCGGGCGGAGCCGAAGTTTACATACCCTTGCAGCTAAAACAGGATATATATAGCTAAAATCGGATATAGTTGACCGATTCTTATGGAAATAATATAACCAATAAATTACAATTACAATAAATTATAAATTTCATATGGCCGATCCATATGAAACATGATACGTAGTTTTATTTTTCCAAAAATAGAATTTATAGAAAATCCCAACTTTCTAGCTCGAAAAACACTGAAGGTATGCCATTTCCGATCAATCAGTTTTATGGCAGATATAGGATATAGTCGGCTGATCCTTATAAAATTTGGCAAGTTGTATTATTTTGCCAAAAATAGCAATCGTACCAAACCCGAATTCTCTAGCTTCAAAAACACCGAAGTTATAGCATTTCCGATCAATCAGTTATATGGCAGCTATAGGATATAGTCGGCCGATCCTTATGAATTTTGGTAGATCGTATTATTTTGCCAAAAATAGCTTCCGTACAAAATCTGAACTCTGTAACTCTAAAAACACCAAAGTTATACCATTTCCGATCAATCAGTTATATGGCAGCTATAGGATATAGTCGGCCGATCCCGGCCGTTCCGACTTATATACTGCGTGCAAAGGAAAGAAGGGTGTGTGCAAAGTTTCAAGACGATAGCTTTAAAACTGAGAGACTAGTTTGCGTAGAAACAGACAGACGGACAGACAGACGGACAGACAGACGGACAGACAGACGGACAGACGGACATGCTCATATCAACTCAGGAGGTGATCCTGATCAAGAATATATATACTTTATAGGGTCGGAGATGTCTCCTTCACTGCGTTGCACACTTTTGGACAAATTATAATACCCTCTGCAAGGGTATAATAAACCAAGAAAAAATCTTCTTTGCCCACTAACCCATAAAACTAGTATCGTCACTAACACTTACCCATCAGAATACTAGGGGGCTACGTAGCAAACTCCCCAAGCTATATTCTGATAGTTCTTTCTTTGCATCCCATATAATAGCATTTACAGAAACCTGGTTAAATCCGGAGATCTTTAGCTCCGAAGTTTTTTCAAGTAAGTACACCACTTTTAGACGGGATCGATCTCAGCGAAGGGGAGGTGGAGTCCTCATTTCGGTAGACTCTACTCTTGCTTCTGAAGAGGTGAAATCCTATGAGTTTGGTGACATAGAATTTATTTGCTTTAAAATCACTATATCCGTGAAATTTTTATACATTACATGTTCATATATACCTCCTATGTCTGGACCGCCCACATATTGGCAGCATTTGTCCGCTATTCGATACGTCTCTAATCTTATGACGGATCGTGACCAACTCGTAGCGGTGGGCGACTTTAATATCCCAGAATTAAAGAGGTCCATAGTCGATAACTCACCATCTTTGTCACTTATCACTTACCATGACTTCACCGCGGTCGTTAGGTCGGCTTTTAGACTTATGTTTTGTATCTGATCCTGATGGTACTGCTCTCTCCAGAGCTTTTCCCCTTTCAACCCCAGAGGATCCATAAAACCCCACGCTGGAGGTCTCAATCGAAACCACTTCTGGTATCGATCAGATGTCTCCACGCGTGGTAAATAAGATTCGCTGTTTCCGTAAAGCTGATTTTCACAAACTTAATAGCCTTATCGATACATTTGACTGGTCCGATATTCTGGCGTGCACTGATGTCACTTGACATCAGGCATTTGGCACTTAATGTCACTTTAGAAAAATTTTACTGTACTTTAAATACATTTTTTGACTCATGTGTCAAAAAAATTCTCCTTGGTTTACAAGGTGCCTCACTAACCTAAAAAATAAAAAACATAAGCTTTTACTTAAATATAAAAAAACCTGGTATTGATTTCTCAAGATACCTACTAGCTCGGTCGAATTTTACCGTGCATAACGCTGAATGTTATAGGAATTATATTGACCGCTGCCGGATACAATTTACTAAGGATAATTTTGTAAACACTAAGCGTAAACACGTATCTTTTTCACCCCTGCTTACGTTTGAAAATTCCTCTGCGACTTCTGATCAGGCCATTGCTGATCTATTCGCAGAATTTTTTCAAACAACTTATTCTCCTTCTAAATTGACTGATGAGCAGCAAATCATATTTTCTGTCCGTTTTTTTCTGAGAACAACTTATTATCTGGTCTTTTTAGGGTCGAACCCATTTATTCGAAAGGCCCCGACGGAGTACCAGGCTGTGTGTTAAAATACTGTGCCAGCTCTGTACGAACCTCTTCTAAGACTTTTCAACTTATCTTTGGAAACCTCGATTTTTCCCCTTAAGTGGAAGGAATCATTCATAATTTCCCTACATAAAAAAGGGAAAAAGTCTGAGGCTGCCAACTACAAAGGCATCTCTAAGTTGTCGGCAATTCCAAAGTTATTTGAAAAATTAATTACCCCTCATTTGCAACACCCATGCTGTTCGATCATATCTCCCTGTCAGCATGGCTTTATTAAGCGTCGCTCCACCTCTACAAATTTACTGGAGTTGACATCCTTTGTCATAGATGGCTTTTGTAAAGGATATCAAACCGATGTAGTTTACACAGACTTCAGCAAAGCATTTGATTTAGTTAATCACTCACTCTTGTTGAGTAAACTGAATATGCTGGGTTTTCCTAAAGACCTCTTAACGTGGATCTCCAGTTACTTAGATGGAAGGACACAAAGAGTCTTATTTAAAAACATACAGTCCCGTCTGGTCCGTGCTACATCTGGCGTCCCTCAAGGAAGTCATCTTGGCCCGCTATTATTCACGCTTTTTATAAATGACTTGCCCCCTGCTTTAACGAACTCTCTAGTTCTTATGTATGCAGATGATGTAAAGCTTTGTCTTCAGTACAAATCCATCTCTGCCCAATGCAGTCTTCAGTCTGACCTTGATAACTTTCAAAAATGGTGCTTAGCTAATGATCTAATACTTAATGGATCTAAATGCAAACATATGTCTTTTTATCGTTCTTGCCCTCTGCAAGCTACTTATTCTATTAATGGGATTGCCTTAGAAAAATTAACCCAGGTTAATGATCTCGGCATCCTATTAGACATCAAACTTAAATTTGCCGACCATATTTCCTTAATGGTTAATAAGGCTAAAGGAGTCCTTGGTTTTATCAAAAGGTGGTCAAAAGAATTTAATGACCCCTATATAACCAAAACACTATTCATTTCTTTGGTCCGTCCTATACTGGAGTACGGTTCATGTGTCTGGAGTCCCCAATATGGAGTACATCAGGACCGCATAGAATCCGTACAATAGAATTTCCTAACTTTTTCACTTAGAGGTCTAAACTGGGATGCAAATCTTCACCTTCCATCTTATAATAGTAGACTTTTACTTATAAACTTACCTAGCTTAACTAATCGTAGGACAATGCTCGGTGTAGTCTTTCTGCATAACCTTATTAACGGAGATGTAGATAGTCGGCATTTACTAACACGCTTAAAATTTAACATTCCTAATAGAAGGACTCGAAACTTTAGTCCTCTATTCCTTAGCCATTGTAGTTCGACATATGCACTGCATGACCCTTTTAGGGAATTATGTTCGAACTACAATCGTCTCTACGCTATAACATCTCTTTCCTGTCCCTCAAACTTAAAATATAGAATTTTAAATTTCCTTACTAACTCCTCCTAACTTAATAATAAACAAATAGCTTAATATATTCTAACAAATCGTTTATTGAGCGCCCCTCGGTCGTCTGGGCCGCTAAGCTTTATGATGAATACAGGAATACTAGCTGATGCTCTTATTGATGCACAAGCCATTTTCAAATTGTGAAAGACCGATAAAAGTTGATACACCCTTGCAGTTAAAACCGGATATATATCGCTTAAATCGCATATATAGTTGGCCGATCATTATGAGAATATTTTAATATTACCAGTTTGTTACAATTCAAAATCTAAAATAAATACCAAGCTTTTATCTTTTAAAATACCAATGTTGGTATTTTTACCAAATATTATTTCCGATCTTTCAGGTGGGATCAACTGACCAAAAATGTGTTCGAAGTTCCAACTTTCTATCTTCAAAAACACAAAAGTTAAGTAGTTTCCGATCGTTCAGTTATATGGCAGCTATAGGATATAGTCGGCCGGTTTCAACTTATTATTTTAGAATAAATATAAAAAAATGTTGTGTTAAGTTTCAAATCCCTACCTCAACTAGAAGTATTTTTGGCTGCTCTCTCCATACAAGCCGGACCACTGTGCACTGGTATAGACTATAATACGTATAGTATATACATACATACGTTTAAATCAGTGGGGGCGAATACTCATTTTACATAGCACGCGTGCATAGGGTAGGAAATTCTGCCGCAACGCTGACGGCACACTGACAGTGTGAGCACTATCAAATTTTTTAGAAGCTCCATTTGCTCTCATTTTGACTCATTTGACAGGCCAAACTTAAAAATTAAAATGTTTCCACTGAGAAAAATTTTCTTCGAAATTGGGTTGAAAAAAGTTTTCCCCATATAAAATAAAGATAGGGAAGAGTAGTGCTACACTACGAGTGCTCCCACTCCCGATGCGAAGGATCTGATGGAACAGAAGCGTGTGATCTTTTGCACGCAGTATATAAATCGAAACGGAATAGCCGGCATCAACCGACTATATTATGAGGAACGTCCGGAATATCCTATAGCTGTCATATAACTGAACGGACGGAAATTACCCAACTTGGTTTTATTATGAAATTTGCTCGGGCAGGGATCGGGAAACTATGTATGTATATCCGATATTTGCGATATAAATCCTATCTTAACTGCAAGGGTTTTGGCCCAATTTTGGCTCATAATATAAAAAAATATTAAAATATACACAAATTTAAAGCCCACCAATATTCTGAATTTTGCAAATACTTTACATATGTATGATCAAAAACTTCAAAACAGAAACAGAACCAGTTTTTGTTAAAAATATACTTTTTTTTCCAAGTTTTATTAAAACATTAATAATAAGTTACTTCTAAATTTTAAAATGAAAATTAAATTTCAATTATTATGTTTAAAACTGAAAGTAGTGGTTCTTTAGTTTCTAAAATAAAAATTTAAGTTTTGTTTTTTGACACTGAATAAAAATATTCGTACCTATGTAAGTATGGTATTAAATAATTTATCGTTTATATATTCGTGATATTAGTTTCTATAACTTTTAAATGGTGCATAATATATCTTTTCAGGACTTAGATGCCAGAACGAGTAAGTAATCATTTAAAATGAAAATAACCGCTATAATTTTATAAGAGCTTTACTTACACTCATTTTATTAAAAATATTTTACACCACAACCGCAGACAACTAAAAAAAATTAAATTAGCAAATTTGTTAAACAATTGTTATTAATCTTCACACCTCTACAAGATTTAATAATATAATACAACGATAACGATGTTAAAAAATAATTTTTATGAGGTGATGTATTATACTGATCCGAATAAAATTGAAGAATAAATGTTTTCTATCCCATATTGCAATAAATGCACATTTATATCGCTAGCAATACCATGAAAAAAATTCTTTTTAGAATATGTGTATAATTTTACATGCAGTTGAACTATTTTCGCTTTAACAACAGCTATTTAAACAAAAATTGAAAAGCGAGCATAAATATTCTGCTTGTGATGTTTGGGAAAAAATATTTTTGTTTGAAAATCAGCTACGTACTCATGGTTTTATTTTTAGTTTGACAATAATATACCTAGTTTGTTTTTTTTTCCAAATCATTCATTTTAAGTTTATAGTTATCTTATGATAGGCGAAATAGAGAAACATACTGCTTTATTATTTATAATACAGTTCTTAAATATAATGGTTTTACTGATCAAAATAAAAATATTTTTCGTATTTAAGTTATAAGACAAGTATGAACTTTAACTATAACTTTAATATTATACGTATATTTATACCCTTGCAGAGGGTATTATAATTTTGTCCAAAAGTGTGCAACGCAGTGAAGGAGACATCTCCGACCCTATAAAGTATATATATTCTTGATCAGGATCACCTCCTGAGTTGATATGAGCATGTCCGTCTGTCCGTCTGTCTGTCCGTCTGTCTGTCCGTCTGTCTGTCTGTCCGTTTCTACGCGAACTAGTCTCTCAGTTTTAAAGCTATCGTCTTGAAACTTTGCACACACCCTTCTTTTCTTTGCACGCAGTATATAAGTCGGAACGGCCGGGATCGGCCGACTATATCTTATAGCTGCCATATAACTGATTGATCGGAAATGGTATAACTTTGGTGTTTTTAGAGTTACAGAGTTCAGATTTTGTACGAATGCTACTTTTGGCAAAATAATACGACCTACCAAATTTCATAAGGATCGGCCGACTATATCATATAGCTGCCATATATCTGATTGATCGGAAATGTTTTAACTTCGGTGTTTTTAAAGCTAGAGAATTCGGATTTGGTACGAATGCTATTTTTGGCAAAATAATACAACATGCCAAATTTCATAAGGATCAGCCGACTATATCCTATAGCTGCCATATAACTGAACAATCGGAAATTACCCAACTTTGGTGTTTTTGAAGATAAAAAGCTGGAACTTAGTACAGATTCTATTTTTGGTCAGTTAATACAACCTACCAAATTGCATAACGATCGGCCGACTATATCTTATAGCTGCCATATAACTGAACGATCGGAAATGGTATTTGGTAAAAATACCAACTTTGGTATTTTTGAAGATGGAAGCTTGGTACTTTGTTTTAGATTTTTTATTGTAATAAATTGGTTATATTATGATATTCTTATAAGGATCGGCCAATTTAATCCGATGTTTCCGATATATATCCGGTTTTAACTGCAAGGGTATATCAACTTCGGCTCCGCCCGAAGTTAGCTTTCCTTTCTTGTTTTTTCTTATTTTTTCTTGACAGTTATGTTTTATATTTTATTACAATATTTTAAAATAAAATCGAGGTTTCTGACTATATTGTTCCCGGTACTCATCCCTTCCACCCACATTTTAACAGAACTTTAAAACAGTGATGCCCTCACAAATACATTTTTATGTTAGACTTGCATTTGTGTTCGAATACTAAAATTCTCCCGTCAGCATAACGTGCTCAATGTGCAGGCAGAGGCGGGGGAGAGAAATTTCAAACCACATGTTGTGATAGGAAAACACTTTTTGGAAAAATCTTTTTACATTTTTAGGGTTAATTTCGCTGCCCGGTTATGAAAGGATCTGAAGTTAATAACAACCGATTTATAAGGGGTTTATTAGTGGCTAAACGTGAGGTTTTACGTGTATGATTAGTCGATACTTCTTAACGTCATTGTCCCTGACTCCGCAGCTTCTTTTGAGAGTCCTCCAATTAAAACTAATGCATATTGGGATTACATCTGGGGCATATGTTTTATGATTACTATTTTATGAACTGAAGAAGCCAAATAATACCAGGAATACCAGAAACAAGGGACTAACACCAAAGTTATTTGGCATTATCTCGAGCTAATTTTCGAAATTTTTCTATATTTTTTTTCTATATATTTTCTATATCCAGAATACAAGGCTTGCAGTAATGTTGCACAATTTTCAATTAAATTTTGTTTAATGCCAGTTATTTCAGACAATAAATGAGAATGAGAAATGGTCTTGCTGTGTTGTCAGCATTTTAATTTCCACTGCCACATGTTCTTGCCATTTTTCGCGAATATTTTTTCTTCTTCTCTGAAATATTTGATTTTTGATTTGAAGTTTATATAAAACGCGAAGAAGCGATGCATCGCTTACCTGATAACTAGTGATGTAGTACCCCATGTAAGGGCCAGTAAAAGCACAACTTACTTTAGACCCCATGAAAAAGCTGGTAAAAAACTACATACATACTTAAGACCCCGTCAGTAAGTAAAATAACTACTTACTTTAGACCAGTGGTCGGCACGGGAGCATAGAAATTTCTCTACCCGAGCTTTGTATATAAAACAGTGGTGGGCAAACTCTCATTTTACATAGCACGCGAGTATAGGGTAGGAAATTCTGCCGCAGCGCTGCCGGCACACTGACAGTGTGAGCATTCTCAATTTTTTTTAGAAGCTTCTCATTTGCTCTCATTTTGACTCATTTGACAGCCAAAACTTAAAAATCAAAATGTTTCCACTGAGAAAAATTTTCTCACAAATTGGGTTGAAAAAAGTTTTCTCCATAAAAAATAAAGATAGGGAAGCGTAGTTTTTAATTTTTTAAGAAATGTTGCTAGAAAAGATGTTTTTAAAATAAAATACTCTATTTTAGTTCCCATTCAAACTTTTGAATAACTAAAAATTAAATAAAAAAATACGTTTTTTCGCTCAGTGAATTCTCTGCTCTCATTGTTTTTCTCTGCTACGCACACACTCAAATTTTAAACATGTGTTAGTTTTGCCCACCACTGATATAAAAGTATACATAAATGTAACAGTATAAATGTGTGAAACGTCATGCTAACAGCCTACTTTATGCTATTCGTTACCAATACTAATGCGTTAAAATCATATTATTGTATTGGGGTGCCGACCACTGCACTATAGGAAATATGACCACTTTTTCTGGCCAAAAATAATATCTCAAGAACGAAACAAGATATTTAAGTTCTGATTTTTGATTTGAGTTCACATGGTCAATAAATTTAAGATTTTAAAAAAATGTGGGCGTGGCACCGCCCACTTTTTAAGAAACACATTCTAACTCAAAAACTATGCAAGATATTTAGATTTTGATTTTTGATTTGAGTTTATATGGTCCAAAGAACTCACAAATGAAAAAATTGTGGGCTTGGCACCGCCCCCTATTTAAAAATAACATGCTAACTGTTCGGTTTTGCACTAGTCTCATAGTTAACAGATTCACATTCAAGGTGTTGAGGTTGCCTCCTTAAATTATGAATTTCTTCAAAAGTGCATAAAAGTGCATATTCATATTTCACTCATTTGAAGAAAATTAAACAATCTACAAAATGGACTAAATTACATTGTCCGACTCGGCCAGAATTGGTTAAAATCTCTTTTTAAAAATGTGATTTAATTCTAAAAATTTCCTTTGCTAGACTGCTTACATTTTCACTTTATTAAAAAGACAACACAAGTTTTTGGACACTTCAGATACACAAACACATAATACAAACCACATTGAAAAGTATTCATTTCAAAACTTTTGATTTTGTTCATAAAATTTTCAGTATTTGCGTTTTTAAAATCGCACCAAAAAATCTTAAATTCTAAGCTCATGTAAATGTTAACATCAACAGCTGTTTTTATCAGCTGATTTTTTCGCAGTGGCGCCATCTATGGAAATTTCTGGTACGCAACATTAAAAATTAATCTATTGTGAATGATATGCAGTTAAAATTATTTATATTCTTTAACTTTCAAAAAATGGATTTTGGCCAGAAAAAGTGGTCAAATTTCCTATAGTGCACTGCTTTAGACGACATAGTTATTAAATATTCAAAACTACCACGGTTAAATGCCATTTTCAATTTATTTATTTATATCATTATTATATTTGTTATTATACTCTATTATATTTTTCTGCAAATAGAGCTTTCCTTAAGTGATCCTCAGCCGGAACAGTTTCACCGACAAAATTTATTCCATATGGAAATAAAAACATAAAATAAGTTAGCAGCTTCATATATTTTGATGGAAAATAATTCATTTAATTCTCCGCCTGCACACTGACACTGTAAAACGAAGTTATTTGAAAACAAATGCAAGTCTAACAAGTAAACGTTTTTTTTTGCGCCTCGTTCATTACTATAATTAAAACTATAAGTTCAGTAAATGAATTCTTTTAAGTTTTTAATGAATTGATTAATTGATTTATGAATAGTTTTTTGAAGTTCATCCATTTAAATGAATTTTATAATACCTAGCAACTATAAACGCAACGATATTTTTTTAAACTTTATAAGCAAAACCACAAAATCGCAAAACCACAAAAACACAAAATCGCACATATTTTTTGATTTTCCGCCTTCGGTTATGATGTTTTAATAGTATCCCATCTGTGAACAAAATTATTTGATTAGAAAAAGTATTAGTTTATTAGTATAAACCATTGGTGCCAAAAACCCTATCCCATGGGGTTGGAAATTTCTCTTCCCGACTTCTGCCTGCACACCTGCCTACGCGTCATTTATTCTCACTCATTTCTTTGAAAATCGCGGCATGTGAGTTCGAGTGAATTCACGAACTCATACCACTTCATTTCGCTTTTACGTCCCATTCAATAAAAAAAAAGGTTTCACATTCACCGAAAAACAAAAACCAGTATGATCGATTTTTTTGAACATTTTTAAATGATTAACAGCTTCGAACGCTTAAAATAACATTATATTCCTGCCACTGGGCAACATTAACCATTAATACCTAAACAAAGTAGGGAAACTGTCTCTGAAAGCCCTTCACTGCTGCTGAAGTTAGCAATGAAGTAAAATTTTTTATGCATTTTCAATATATTGCGGAAAACTATACTCTAATGGTCAATATGTTTACCTGTAAATCTGAAAATGGAAAATTATTTGGCGCCTGAAAATTATTTGGCACCTGCATTAAAAATAAAAATTTAAAAATTAGACGTGCCGTGTAAGAAAATACAAAAATTTTGGTTGTTTCTTTTAAAAAATGTATTATACATATTTAAAACGTGGCATGCGTTTTCGTTACCGGTATTTTACCTCTTTAAGATGTTTTTTTCAGACTCTTCTGTAAATTTGACCAACGATTATAAAGTACATAGATAGGACATCACATACAAAGAAAAATTTTCTATGGCGGGTTCCAGCGCTGGAACCCGCTGGAACGAGCGGGTTCCATTGCGCGACTAGTTAAGTTTGAGAAATTTTTCGCGCGACAACGAATGAGGGATAGCCTAGAGTTAGAGTGCTTGGCTGATGTGCAGAGTAAAATGAGTTCAAGTCAGGCACGGGAAGTCAATTTTTTTTTTATTTTAAATCTATTTTTATTGTTTTTTTCTTTTTTTCAAAATTTATAATCCAATCAAAAAAATACAAAATTTTAAAATCACCTTAAAATTGCCTCAGTTCGTAGTGGAACCCGCTGTAAAAATCTTCATAAGTGCGGGTTCTACGGCATATTGGCAGACCGAGTCGTGGAACCCGCTGTAAAAATGAAAGTATTTGAGAGCAGGTTACACAACAAACGGCTGGCAGATGAGAGAGAATTCTATTTTTAGAACGTAACATTTTTGGAACAATGAAAGTTTGAAACGTTCAAATCGAACCAGTGTGAGAGCAAAGATCAACAACATAACAAGATCAACGTGGAGGGTAGCTTAAATGGAAAGCGCGCGATACTTATCCTTGGGGTCCTGGGTTCGATTTTGTTACTGGGCGGTTGATTCAATTTTTAAAAAGTTTTAGGTTTATGATTATTTTTATATTTACCTTTACCTATTTACCTTTATTATTATTTTTTTTTGTATTATTGTATTATTTATTATTTTATTTTATAACTATTGTAAAAATAATTATGTTTAAAATTTTGAGAATTTAGCGGATGGGGAAAATACTGACTGACTGAAAATACTGATGACAACAAACAAATGAACAAATGTACAAATGAAAAATTGTACAGAGCGCAACTACTCTACGCATTAGGCTACCACCCTGACTCGATCGGTGGCGAACAAAAGCAATTTGTTCCTTTATCACATCGACGCATTGTAAACAGAAACGATGAGAAATTGAAAATGAAAATTGGAAGCCAAAAAATGTTTAAACGACAGAGCGCTGTCGTGCGAGCAGTCACACATACATACATACATACATGCACACATTTTTTGACGCATACATGTAGAGTTCCAAAAATAGAATCGTATGTAAGTGCGTTTCCCCTCACCAACAAGCTCGACGAAAAAAGTTGACCGTTTTGGGCCCTGATCTCCCATCTATGTACTTTATAATCTTTGGTTACATATATTCACACGACTACAATATACCCTTGAACTCTACGAGTAGCGAGTAAAAAGAGTTTTGCCCATGTTATTGTTTCTACTTTTCTCTGATACATACCCGAGTTCAATATGTAGATATGGCGCAAAGTTATTTTTTCGCCTTTAATTCTTAAACCCTCTCTTAGCGATATTAACAAGAAGCAGACCTGGATTTGTAAATAGGCCGCATAGGCCGCGGCCTAAAGGTGGTGGCATCCTAGGGGCGGTAGATTTCAGAAGACGGTCACTCGATTTAAGAGGATGTAAGTACATGGGGCGGCGCTACTGACAAGAAGTGTATTAAATCTTAAATGTTTAACTTTACTATAAGTAATATTGACTGATAAAGAGTTAGGCGGCCTTAAAAACCGATTGCTGGGTTGGGAGGCCGTTGCGTTGCTGGCGGGATCCGCTAGAAACCAGAGTCAATCCCCCAGCGAGGAAATTTGGGTGCGAATAAAGTTTTTCTTTGTAGGACTATTTTTGCTTCTGGATTCCTATCACTGCGAGAATACCCAGATCCCGGTTGATTTTTTCGTTGCGAACATATCAAGGTGTCCCAGTGATAGTTCTCAAGATTTTTCTCAAGATTCAAGGTGGACGCCAAGTACGTTACTTTGTTAGGTTAGGGGGATCTGCATACCGTTTAGTGCACGCGTATGGCATGTTTGTCTATTAAGAGTAAACGTTACATCTTTACACTTTTGTTCGTTTATTTTAATGCACCAGTCGGACAGCCACCTATAGCGATGATTAGCGAGTTGCCTTGTTACTTGCGTTGGGCATCTGGAGCGACTAAGGATAGCGGTATCGTCGGCGAACGTTGACGTTGTTAGTATACAAAACTTATACACAAGGGCCAAGTGCGCTTCCTTGTGGAACTCCAGCTTCGATGATGTAATCGCCCAAAGTTGCTACGTTGCATCTGACTGAGTATACTCTATTGTTGAGGTATGACTCCAGTAGCTTAATTTTGTGCATTAGTCCATTAAGCTAAACTCGGTCAAAATCTTGAGAGACGTCGAGAAAAATTTCTCAATGGTGTCATGGTTTTTTAGAAAGCCAAATTGGTTTGCCGGGATAATATTGCAAGCTTCCAGATATGCTTTTATGCGAGTTAACAAGCATTTTTCAAGCAATTTAGATAAACACAATAGAAGGCTTATTGGTCTATACGATGAATTAATTGCATGGTCATTTCCAGGCTCCAGTATTCTTATGATAATGGATTTCTTCCACCTTTTTGGGAAATAGATTAAGATCAAGATTAATGATCCTATTGAATAGTTTACAGACGTCCTAAATAGCGAAATTCGGAAGTTTGATTAACATCTTTGGAATCAGTAGGTCACCACCGGGTCCTTTTTTGGTTTTAGCTAACGTATGACTTTTTCGATTCCGTTCGGATGAAATGAAAGTGAAGTTAGCAGAGGGGTAGCTAATGTTTTAAAGATAGCTTTAAAACTGAGAGACAGACGGATAAACAGACAGACGGACAGACGGACATGCTTATATCAACTCAGGAGGTGATCCTGATCAAGAATATATATACTTTATAGGATCGGAGATGTCTCCTTCACTGCGTTGCACACTTTTGGACAAAATTATAATACCCTCTGCAAGGGTATAATAATATGACTTATCAAGTTTCATATGTATCAGCCGACTATATCTTATAGCTGCCATATAACTGAACGATCGGAAATGGTATTTGGTAAAAATACCAACTTTGGGGTTCTTCAAGATAGAAGTTTGGAATTTTTTTTAGATTTTTTATTGTAATTTATTGGTTATATTATGATATTCCCATAAGAATCGGTCAACTATATCCGATTTTAGCGATATATATCCGGTTTTAGCTGCAAGGGTATATCAACTTCGGCTCCGCCCGAAGTTAGCTTTCCTTTCTTGTTTTTATTTTATAACACTCACGGCAGAATTTTGGAACTTATATTTTCCAATGTGACATCTTCTGTGTCAGTAATTCGGTGGTCACCGCTATCGCTTTCTGAAAACTTTCACCACCATTTCACCATTTTAATGCCCTTCGCAATCATTTGGCAGAAATCGATTGGAAATTTCTGTCATCTTTAAACCTAATTGAAACTGCTACGGATTCGTTTAACGAAATAATTTATAATGCGTTTGTAGCGATAGATAGTAAAATCGCTCCAGCGGCATCTGGCAATGCCGAAGTAGCAGAACCCTTGTCTGATGCGGCTTCGACATGCGTTAGAAGGACCAGGCAAGAGCCGATCTGAAATTATCATTGGCTTGGTGATTAAACAATTTCCTCAAGTTAGGATAACCTTGAAATGCTGGTTGGCTTTTCGGTGGAGGTGCAAAATGTTTGCGGTACGATGAAAGCCTCCAAGTAGGACCAGTACTTAAACAACCCAGAGCTCACGTAGGAGCTAATGAGCAAGTTGCCATGGATGGTGCAGACGTTTTGGAGAATTCACAAAGCCTCTCTAACAGTGTGTATTTTGGCAGAGCTTAGTACGTTGCTATCGCAGATGGTAGAAGGATCAAGCCATGTGATAGTTTCAAGCTCGTCATCGAGCTTCAGAACATCGCAGAAGTGTCCAGTATTCTTGGAAATGGCGACCCGCTGAATCGCTGAAACGCTACCACACGGTGTGGCTTGTGATGGAGATGTTTCCAGAGCCACAAGGTGGAAAGATGAGGCCTTGTATGGAAATGTTAGACAAGTCAACACATATGCCTTCATCGACGACGGGTCATTTCTAACCTTGATCCACGCCCTATTGCTAGAAGACCTTGAAGTGAACGGACAACCGCAGCCCCTATGCATGCAGAGGACTGCCGGAATGCACCGGTATGAGGACACATCGGCCACACTTGACTTAAGGATCTCCGGCATCGAAGCTATATATATGATCTTCGGGACGTTCACTCGGTCAAGTCTCTTGATTTCCCGTCATAGTCGTTGAATATAACCCACCTAAAAGCACAGCACAGACACCTTCGACATCTACCACTGTCCGGATACGACTCAACACAGCCCAGGCTTCTGATAAGTCTCAATAATTGCCGGCTAGGGCATGTGCTTCGCACCAAAGAAGGCACAACAGATGAATCGATCGCTGAGAATGCCCCTCTGGGGTGGCCGATAAAAGGTGGAAGGAAGCTCTAACAATGTGGTTGAAGACATAAAAAACATTTATTTCTCAAAATTTCAATATCATGATGTTTTCAAAGCTCTCTCAACAATAGATATCTCATTCTTTTCTGGTCCTGACAATGTCTATAGCTGTGTTCTTTGGCACTGCTCTGATACCTTTTTCTATCCTCATACTGTCTTATTCAATTTATCATTGGAGCTTGCATGTACTATGGGGAATTCGACCATTTTTTGTGACAAAAACCCATTTTCTGAAAGCTGGAAAATTAAAATAAGTTTCAGTGTAACGCATTCCAAATTCACCAATCCTTAGTGGTGTATAACAAATTTTGATAGAGGGCGCCACAACAAAGGAATCAGCTGACAAACACAGCTGTTGCAATTGCAAAGCACAGGCGACTGAAATATTAAGTTTTGTTAACAAAGTTTGAGAGGGCAGAAGTAAAAAGCTAAACAATATTACAACATTATTTGAAATTAATTCCAATTTTTGTGGCTTGTATTATATGTATGTGATCGTCATTTGCAGAATAAAATCCTTTTGTCCAAGGGCGTAGCCAGAATTTTTCACAGGGGGAAGCAAAAATTTTTATTTTTATTATTAAAAACATTTATTAAAAAATAATATATATAAAAATAGTCAACATTGTCCTGGTTGACGTAAAGTAATTCAACCTTTCAAATTTCCCACTTTATATATATAGTTTTATAAATATATTTTGATTCATTTTTATCGATTTTCATCAACTTCCTCGGTTGATCAGTGGGGGAAAGTTTTTTTTTTTTTTTTTTAAATCTGCAACTGCTTGACGCAAACGTGGAAGAGGAGGAATTCACAAACTGTTTTAAATTTTCCGAAAACCAAGAAGCCAGTAGGCTAGTCGATATCTCGCAGAAAGCACGCTGCTGTGCCTCCAGACTTGTAGTCCAGACGTATTTCAGCGAGCTGATCCGATCATTTCATTAGTGAATTTGGATAGAAGTTACAGCCACAAAAAAAAAAATGTGTCCATTAGAGGTTTTGGACCTATTACAGGGCTCATCAAATCCCGATGACACCACGGCGGGTGAGGATGAAAGCTCTTTTGAAATGGTGCATTTTGAACATTAATATAATATTGAGTTTGAGAACGAAGACCTGGCCTTTGAGCTGGAATTGTCTTTCATTACAGGGGCACACGATGCTTTCGATGGAATTTCTTCTTAAAACTGTAATACATTGTTAAAGGTGTGCCACGCCCACTATTTTCTATGAAATACAACAAAATACTGTCACAGAACTAAGTAATTAGTACTCTAAAAATCTGCAGAAATTTAAATTAGCTAACAAAAATAAAAGGGCGGTGCCACGCCCTCTATTTTTCTATTGGTAAAAGATATCGGTCAATATAACCCCATGCAAAAAGCAGAAGTCAAATATCTTGCTCCGATATTGAGTTATTAATTTATGTCACAAAATCTGGTAAAATTCCCCATAGTGGCATGTCTGTCCAAGCGATGGAATGAATCATTTATTATTCCGCTTCATAAGAAAGGCTCAAATGCACTTATTGTGAACTATCACGGAATTGCTAAGCTATCTGCGATTCCTAAAATTCTGTAGACAACGGTTACTTTCCAACTGCAACACTTTTGCAAAAACATCATTTCCACTTCAGAATAGTTTTGTCATGCATAACTTTTTGTAAACGATTTACCTATTGCTGTAAACTATGCTACTACATTTAAGTATGCTGATGATGTCAAGTTATGTTTTTCATTCTCAGACCATTTTCTACATAGACAATGTGCAATTAGATATAAAGGTCTTCTTGTGGTGTTTAAACAATCTTCTTTTACTTAATTAATTATTGGGCCTAGCTTCCTTTCGATTTGGATGAAGCGATCCATTCCAGCTTCACACAGAGTGGCCCATAAAAGATTTGTGTTTTGAAATCGCTATAAAAAAAATAACAAGTATATATTTTTCACAATTTTATTGCCTCATCATTGCGGTTTATGTATGAAACACCACTTCGTTCATATGGCTGCCCCGGCTGACTTTACAGTAGCGCATTCGGTCGCCCCAATTTTTAAACACCAATTTTTGATTTTTTTTGTTCTGTCTTTGGGCAGCGCACCGGCAGACTTATTAATATTTGCGCTGCTACCTGATAATGTCGTTAAACGCGCTGTCGATACAGTTTCGGTGGTTGTTGTTGTTATAGTTGACGTTGTTAAAGAAATTGTCCTAGTTACTGCGCTCCTTTGCTGCAGAGACATCGATGGTAGCGAAGGTGTGCAAGAACGAGCTCTCTCGCTCTCTACGTTTAAGAATTCGGTCCAGTTGTGGGTAATTGACCGCGCTTGATCAGAGCTTTCGGTTGCTTTAAAAGTGAAGAATGCCTTGGTTTTTCTGCACTAAGAGCCGTCTTTCGCCTTGCAACGTTGACGTTGTGTGCGAGCGTAAGTTTTAAGTGTTAGGTTTAATATTAATTATTTAACTAATCAATATAAACATTCGCGATTTCAGCGTCTTTTCGCGTTATTGAAGATTTATTAATCCAGTCACAGAACTTTTATGATTTTATTGAATACTTTTTCCCGGTGCACAAAAAAAACACGTCTGCGTGCAACTAATAATGAATTACTTACCTCTCATAAAAAGATTTTTACTTCAATTCAAATAAACGATCCCCTTTCTTTAAGCCATTATCAATTGTATCAATGGAAAAAAATGTAAAATTGAGCCACCTCCATCATTCCACTTATTCCGTTTCTTTACCATACCATGTTATGTCATCATCTTTATGGGAATGAATATAACGTACACCCTATAATTAACGTTATTCAATGGCATTCAAGCTAATTTTATTATTTGTGTCAAGTGTCAGCCCTTGTTGTAAGTGCTAAATTATTTGTGTTTGGCACAATTTTAAAGAACAGAAACTAAGCAGCAAATAATATTACAAATGTAAAAAAAAATGACTAATTTTGTAAACAGGCTTACTGAGAAATAGAAGGCTTGCCAATATAATGCAAATTATTTTGGGACAAAAAATCTGAAATGGCTTGACATGCTAATAATTTTGTATAATTTCACGTCAACGTGATAGGGATCATATTATTGGGACGACCAACAACTAACAAGGGTTTTTCTGGTGCAGCAAAGGCTCAGATCAACCAAGGGTCGACTCTTCTTTTGGAAAAAAAATGCGAACAGCTTATGGTGGCTACTTGCTCAATTTTGTATAAATCTGGAATGCGACCGCTTCAAAATTTGTTTTTACAATGAATACACCCGGGAAAAAAGTGAAACGGTCGTTGGACACACCAGTGAAATGACCAAATCTCTTCTCACCAGAAAAAGCACTTTCATTTTATGTAGATGTTAAGCACTCAAGACATATCTACATAGTCATAGACAAGGAAAAAAAAACCCAGATAGTGTCTATAGTCTACAGTGTCTATAGTGTCTATAGTCCAACTATAGTATACATACCAATGTCGTGCAGTGGCAATACCAACAATATTAATACTGCTAAAGTTTTTCAGTCAACCTGATTTGGTGGCTCGCATTACAGCAGTTAGCCAGGAACACGTTCACAATTTTAGTGAAATTTTACTTACCTTAACTTGTGAATTTAAAATCAATATTGATGCATTCATATGCCATCAAAACACACTTTGTCGACTTATATGCATGGTATTACATTGTATCTTCTTTACATAAGTGGGTCCTCTTATGTGGGAAATTAAGGTTGCCAGAATATACGGATGCCAGAATATGTCATGCACCCCTTGATGGTATCTTTTGATCCACTAATTAAATCATTGTCTAAAACGTCAACGAAGTCGGTGAAGTCTATACATTTTGATAGCTTCGTTGCTAAACGGTTTGTCAATTTTCCAAAAATAAACAAGAAAGGAAAGCTAACTTCGGAAAAGGGTTGATATATCCTTGAAGTTAAAACCGGATATATATCGCAAACATCGGATAAAGTTATCCGATTCTTATGAGAATATCGTAATATAACCAATTTATTACAATAAAAAAATCTAAAACAAAGTACCAAGCTTCCATCTTCAAAAATACCAAAGTTGGTATTTTTACCAAATACCATTTCCGATCGTGCAGTTAAATGGCAGCTTTATAGTCGTCCGATCGTTATGAAATTTGGTCGGTTGGATGAACTGACCAAAAATAGAATCTGTACGAAGTTCCAACTTTCTATCTTCAAGAACACATAAGTTGGGTAATTTCCGATTGTTCAGTTATATAGCAGCTATAGGATATAGTCGGCCGATTTTGGAATTGGAAAACAGGGAGGCATAATAAAACAGAAAAGGGAATGTTGGAGCATAAAGCAGAAAAAAAGATCGAGAAAAAATAAATAATACTCATATTGCAAACGAAAAACGAAAGGGTTTTTGTGAATGAAAAATAATTAACAAAATTGAAGAAGAACACTCGAAAATAAATTTACTAATATTGTTCAGAACGGATATACTTGGTGGAATAAATACGATAATAATACGATATCGTAATATAACCAATTTATTACAATAAAAAATCTAAAACAAAGTACCAAGCTTCCATCTTTAAAAATACCAAAGTTGGTATTTTTACCAAATACCATTTCCGATCGTTCAGTTATATGGTAGCTATATAGTCGGCCGATCGTTATGAAATTTGGTAGGTTGGATCAACTGACCAAAAATAGAATGTGTACGAAATTCCAACTTTCTATCTTCAAGAATACATAAGTTAGGTAATTTCCGATTGTTCAGTTATATAGCAGCTATAGGATATAGTCGGACAATTTTTATGAAATTTAGCATGTTGTATTATTTAGCCAAAAATAACACTCATGCTAGATCCGAATTCTAACTCTAAAAAGACCGAAGTTATAGCATTTCCGATCAATCAGTTATATGGCAGCTATAGGATATAGTCGGACGATCCCGGCCGTTCCGACTTATATACTGCGTGCAAAGGAAAGAAGGGTGTGTGCAAAGTTTCAAGACGATAGCTTTAAAACTGAGAGACTAGTTCGCGTAGAAACAGACAGACAGACGGACACACGGACATGCTCATATCAACTCGGGAGGTGATCCTGATCAAGAATATATACTTTATAGGGTCGAAGATGTCTCCTTCACTGCGTTGCACACTTTTGACCAAAATTATAATACCCTCTCCAAGGGTATAATAATGGTTCTGATTGTTCTGATTAAGATTAATTGTCACATTATATATTCCTCTCTTACATTATATAAATGGCACTTCCCTCTCTTTCTCTTAAGCGACCGGTCGTGTTTTTTTGTGCGCACTGCGTTTTATTATAAATATGGTTTACATACTTGTGAATTAAATCTTGTGAATCTTAACAATCTTAAAGCCTAAACCGTATCGCTTCGCGAGTGCTGTGGTATATTTGCAGTCGAATTAATAAATTGAATAATTTCAATTCCAAGCATAGCTCAGCTCTGCTTCTTTCCCGGCTTATCTATATTTCTGCATTTCTCTTTAGCACTATTCAAAGCTCCCGCTTCGGCTTCCTATTTGGCACAGTGGTTCAAGGTATTGTGTTTTTTAACTTTTTAAATATTAATTTTTGTTTTATTAAATAAAATAAAAAATAAATAAAAAACAAGAAAGGAAAGCTAACTTCGGGCGGAGCCGAAGTTGATATACCCTTGCAGTTAAAATCGAATATATATCGCAAAAATCGGATTGAATTGGGCGATCCTTATGAGAATATCATAATATAACCAATTTATTACAATAAAAAATCTAAAACAAAGTACCAAGCTTCCATCTTCAAATATATCAAAGTTGGTATTTTTACCAAATACCATCTCCGATCGTTTAGTTATATGGCAGCTATAAAATATTTGGTAGGTTGTATTATTTTGCCAAAAATAGCATTCGTACCAAATCCGAATTCTCTAGCTTCAAAAACACCGAAGTTATAGCATTTCCGATCAATCAGTTATAAGGCAGCTATAGGATATAGTCGGCCGATCCTTATAAAATTTGGTAGGTCGTATTATTTTGCCAAAAATAGCTTTCGTACAAAATCTGAACTCTGTAACTCTAAAAACACCAAAGTTATACCATTTCCGATCAATCAGTTATATGGCAGCTATAGGATATAGTCGGCCGATCCTTATAAAATTTGGCATGTTGTATTATTTTGCCAAAAATAGCTATTGTACAAAATCTGAACTCTGTAACTCTAAAAACACCAAAGTTATACCATTTCCGATCAATCAGTTATATGGCAGCTATAGGATATAGTCAGCCGATCCCGGCCGTTCCGACTTATATACTGCGTGCAAAGGAAAGAAGGGTGTGTGCAAAGTTTCAAGACGATAGCTTTAAAACTGAGAGACTAGTTTGCGTAGAAACAGACAGACGGACAGACAGACAGACGGACAGACGGACAGACGGACATGCTCATATCAACTCAGGAGGTGATCCTGATCAAGAATATATATACTTTATAGGGTCGGAGATGTCTCCTTCACTGCGTTGCACACTTTTGGACAAAATTATAATACCCTCTGCAAGGGTATAATAAAATGGAATTTAAACTTGTCTGCGCAATTAAGTCTTGTAACAAGACAATTTCCACATCCCAGCCTAGCATCCATTGCTGGTTATGTGAAAACGTCGTACACGCCAAGTGTGCCGGATTCACTGCATCAGTTTCGGATGCCATTTCCCATAGGTCGGGTATACACTATTGTTGTGAAAATTGTCGTGCTGTCCAAGGCGAAATGAGGTCGTTCATGAGACAGACCAAAAATGGATTTAAAGAGGTGATCACTGGTTTTCGTAAAATCAATGACCAGCTCTGTGCGCTGGACACTCAGTTTAGTTGCCTTCAGCTGCTAAATGAGTCCCCTAAGCTTAAGAAATCCGCTGTTTCTGATCTGCCTCAGCCTGCTCAGCCGACATTAATGCAGCCGCTTATATCTCTGGCCACCCCAAGGGCTGGAACTGAGAAAAATTCGTCCGAATTTCTCAGGGATAATGAGCAATTGTCCGATATGTCCGCCATGGCATCCCTTCAAGTGATGCCACAGGTCCTAGGGAACGAAACCCCCATTAGCGTCACCCAAAAGGGTATTCCACAGTCCGGACCACCGGCACCGACTTATGCTGCAGTTCTCGTACCTGCGACACCAAAACCCTTACAGGTGATTCCTCCATCGAAACATATATTTGTTTCTCGGCTCGCCCCTGATACTTCAGAGATTGATATCTCGGCTTATATCAAAGCCAAAACAAAAGCCGATATAAAGGTTGAGGACATACAAAAATATAAATATAATTATACAAGGCGCACGTCTTCTTTCAAGATTCGTGTGCCCGCGCTGATGTTCAAGACGATTTGTTCTCCCAGTTTTTGGCCAGAGAATCTTTTCGTCCAAGAACATCAGCCTAGTTCCGTGAAGAAAAAAGTTCAAAAACCACGGAGTGAGACTTCCCAATATCGGAACCACTGACCAACCCTCAACCTCTTCTTTGGCTACTAACCCAAAAAACTAGTTTCCTCACTAACTCTTACCTATCAGAATACTAGGGGGCTACGTAGCAAACTCCCCAAGCTATATTCTGATAGTTCTTTCTTTGCATCCCATATAATAGCATTTACAGAAACCTGGTTAAATCCGGAGATCTTTAGCTCCGAAGTTTTTCCAAGTAAGTACACCACTTTTAGACGGGATCGATCTCAGCGAAGAGGAGGTGGAGTCCTCATTTCGGTAGACTCTACTCTTGCTTCTGAAGAGGTGAAATCCCATGAGTTTGGTGACATAGAATTTATTTGCGTTAAAATCACTATGTCCCTTAAAGCCTTATACATTACATGTTCATATATACCTCCTATGTCTGAACCGCCTACATATTGGCAGCATTTGTCCGCCATTCGATACGTCTCTAATCTTATGACGGATCGTGATCAACTCGTAGCGGTGGGCGACTTTAATATCCCAGAATTAAAGTGGTCCAACGTCGACAACTCACCATCTTTGTCACTTATAACTTACAATGACTTCACCGCGGGCATGTTTGACATGTCCCTAAGTCAGATTAACCATGGTAGAAATTCACTAGGTCGGCTTTTACACTTATGTTTTGTATCTGATCCTGATTGTACTGCTCTCTCCAGAGCTTTTCCCCTTTCAACCCCAGAGGATCTATATCACCCCACGCTGGAGGTCTCAATCGAAACCACTCCTGGTATCGATCAGATGTCTCCGAGCGTGGTAAATAAGATTCGCTGTTTCCGTAAAGCTGATTTTCAGAAACTTAATAGCCTTATCGAGACTTTTGACTGGTCTGATATTCTGGCGTGCACTGATCTTAATGTCACTTTAGAAAAATTTTATTTTACTTTAAATACATTTTTTGACTCATGTGTGCCTTGGAAATATTCCGTCCGCTTCAACAAATCCTCCTTGGTTTACAAGGTGCCTTACTAACTTAAAAAATAAAAAAAATAAGCTTTTACTTAAATATAAAAAAAACCTGCAGTAGTGTTGATTTCTCAAGATACCTACTAGCTCGGTCGAATTTTACCGTGCATAACGCTGAATGTTATAGGAATTATATTGACCGCTGCCGGATTCAATTTACTCAGGATCCAAAGCAGTTTTATAATTTTGTAAACACTAAGCGTAAACACGTATCTTTTTCACCCCTGCTTACGTTTGAAAATTCTTCTGTGACTTCGGATCAGGCCATTGCCGATCTATTCGCAGAATTTTTTCAAACAACTTATTCTCCTCCTAAATTGACTGATCAGCCTTACGCATATAACATTCAAGCAGCAAATCTTATTTTCTGTCCGTTTTTTTCTGAGAATAACTTATTATCTGGTCTTTTAAGGGTAAAACCCATTTATTCGCCAGGCCCCGACGAAGTACCAGGCTGTGTGCTAAAATACTGCGCCAGGGCTCTGTGAAAACCTCTTCTAAGACTTTTCAACTTATCTTTGGAAACCTCGATTTTTCCCCTTAAGTGGAAGGAATCATTTATAATTCCTCTACATAAAAAAGGGAAAAAGTCCGAGGCTGCCAACTACAGAGGCATCTCTAAGTTGTCGGCAATTCCAAAGTTATTTGAAAAATTAATTACCCCTCATTTGCAACACCTTTGCTCTTCGATTATCACTCCTTGTAAGCATGGCTTTATTAAGCGTCGCTCCACCACCACAAACTTATTGGAGTTGACATCCTTTGTCATAGATGGCTTTTGTAAGGGATATCAAACCGATGTAATTTACACAGACTTCAGCAAAGCATTCGATTCAGTTAATCACTCACTCTTGTTGAGTAAACTGAATATGCTGGGTTTTCCTAAAGACCTCTTAACGTGGATCTCCAGCTACCTAGATGGAAGGACACAAAGAGTCTTATTTAAAAACATACAGTCCCGTCTGGTCCGTGCCACATCCGGCGTCCCTCAAGGAAGTCATCTTGGCCCGTTATTATTTACGCTTTTTATAAACGACTTGCCCCCTGCTTTAACGAACTCTCTAGTTCTTATGTATGCAGATGATGTAAAGCTTTGTCTTCAGTACAAATCCATCTCTGCCCAATGCAGTCTTCAGTCTGACCTTGATAACTTTCAAAAATGGTGTTTAGCTAATGATCTAATACTTAATGGATCAAAATGCAAACATATGTCTTTTTATCGTTCTTGCCCTCTGCAAGCTACTTATTCTATTAATGGGATTGCCTTAGAAAAATTAACCCAGGTTAATGATCTCGGCATCCTATTAGACATCAAACTTAAATTTGCCGACCATATTTTCTTAATGGTTAATAAGGCTAAAGGAGTCCTTGGTTTTATCAAAAGGTGGTCAAAAGAATTTAACCAAATTTAACCAGAATATAACCAAAACATTATTTATTTCCTTAGTCCGTCCTATATGGTACTAGAGTACGGTTCATGTGTCTGGAGTCCCCAATATGGAGTACATAAGGACCGCATAGAATCCGTACAAAAGAACTTTTTAATATTTGCACTTAGAGGTCTATACTGGTATGCAAATCTTCAGCTTCCATCCTACAGTAGCAGACTTTTACTTATAAACTTACCTAGCTTAACAAATCGTAGGACAATGCTCGGTGTAGTTTTTCTGCATAACCTTATTAACGGGGATGTAGATAGCCAGCATTTACTAACAAAAATTTTAACATTCCTAATAGAAGGACTCGAAACTAAAGTCCTCTGTTCCTTAGCCATTGTAGTTCGACATATGCACTGCATGACCCTTTTAAGGTATTATGTTCGAAATACAATGGTCTCTACTCTATTACATCTCTTTCCTGTCCCTCTAATTTAAAATATAGAATTTTAAATTTCCTTATTAACTCCTTCTAGCTTAATAAATTATAAATAGCTTAATGTATACTAACAAATCGTTTCTTGAGCGCCCCTCGGTCGTCTGGGCCTCTAAGCTTTATGATGAATACAGGAATGCTAGCTGATGCTCTTATTGATGCACAAGCCATTTCCAAATTCTGAAAGACCGCGAAAAAAAAAAAAAATAAAAAATTAATAACATTACCTCTTTGGAGGCGAGAGTTTGTTTTAATTTTCTAAATGCTTCCCTTGCGTCTTCATCAAGTTCGATTAGTGTTTTGCTTGAGGCATTTTTTGAAATACGGCCTCGGCCGTCTTCCTCTCTTAAATGGGCTGTTAGGGGCTTTGCAAGCTTTGCATAATATTTAATGCAGAACCCTGACAGTCCTAAAAAGGAACGAGGATCTTTAAGTGTCTTTGGTTCAGGGAAATCGATGATTGCTCTCACTTTTTCCGGGTTTTTCTTAATTCCGGTATCTGCTACTAAAAATCCTACAAATTCAACATCTTTCTTAAAAAATTCGCATTTATCTAGCTTCATTCTCATGTTTGCGTCCTCAAGAATTTTGAACTGAAGATAATAATGTCGTCAATGTAGACGAAACACCTATGATTTCTAAGAATGTCATCTAGCGCTCGTTGGAAAATAGAAGGGACATTTTTAAGTCCAAACGGGAGTCTGGTAAGCTAATATTTGCCTTGATTAACTGAAAATGCAGTTTTTTCTATGTCTGATTGTCTAAGTGGGATTTGGTGAAATCCACTTTTAAGGTCTAAAACAGAAAAAAATTTATTTTGTCCTAACTGTGCCAGTACATTGTTAATGTCTGGTATAGGGTATCTGTCTGGAATTGTGCCCAAGTTAAGCTTCCTATAGTCGATTACCATTCTATGCTTTTTCTGTCCGAAGGCATCCATTTTTTTCGGTACAATCTATATTGGAGAATTATACGGGGATCTTGAACGTCTTATTACGCCGTTTTCGAGTAGCTTTTGAATTTGCTTCTCAACATCTGGCCTAAGAACTTCTGGGTATGGATAGTGCCTCGAGTATATTGGACTTTCGTTCGTACTTCTTATATTAGCTTCTGCTTTGGTAGTGTATATCGGTTTCTCGTCTGGGTCGCCAAAAAAGTTTGGAAATTTTAGGCAAATAATTTTTAAATTTTCCATTTGCGTTTCTATTTTTATTATTCTCTCACGCTATTCCTCCAAGAGCTGAAATCTTCTGCTTGGGCAGAAAATTCCCTGAGGCTTTTTACTATGTCTGGGACTCTGTCAAATTCACTCACATTGTTTGTATTAGCATTATAGGATTGATCGAGTAGCGACACTGAATCTGGGTTTAATTTTTGATTTAAAATTCTCTCTACTATTTCTTGTATTTGGGCTTGCATGTTAGCTAAGTTTGCTGGGACCTGGTTTACTTCAGGGACTTCATTATTGTTGAGCATCGCGGGCCTAATCAGATTATTTGGATTAGCCATTTTTGTAACTTAAAAATATTTTTTGTATGTGTAAAGGTGTGTAGGATTGTGCGTAAAATATAAATTCTTAGGTTAGTAATTTTTTCTAGATTGGGTTTGTTTTGTGTGTTTGTTTGTCTTGCTTTAGCTTTTTAATTTTTGTTTAAAAAATTTCTTTAGGGTATGTTTCACTTTTGTGAATAATTTTGTTTTAGATTGGATTTGTTCTGTGTGTTTGTTTGCTTTGTTTTAGCTTTTAAATTCTTGTTTAAAAGATTTATTTTGGGTATGTTTCACTTTTGTGATTTCTTCTTTTGTTTGTGGTTTGTAATTAAAAGTTAGCTTACAGTAAAATAAAATACATCCTGAACCGGCCAGTTGTATTACCTCAGGGAAATAAGTATATGTACAAAATTATTATTGACTTAATTTTTACTTATCGTCATTGCGCATTTAATCTTGGTATGCAATTATGTGCAGTTGCAATCTATTTATAGAATTTGGTTTTTTGTTTGAATTTTGTTGTTTTCTACGAAATTTGTTTTCGGTCATCATTCTTAGTACCGTTATCACTGAATTCTGTGGCGCCAGAAGGTTTTCTTAGGAAATAAGTATATGTACAAAAATAAACTAGCGTGGTTTGAATGAAGAGTGGATGTCTTTTGGTCAGCAAAATAGTCCGGAATTGTTTTTTTTTAAGAGAAGAGCTTATTTGCAAACCAACTAATGTAAGTTGATTAGTGTTTGTGTGAAAAATGTAAATATAATTACGGTTTTACCATAGCATGCCACGCGGAGACCATTTGTCAGCCGAAGAACGCGGAATAATAACAGCAATGAATAACAGTTTTTTTCGTCCAGAAAAATTCCACTTTTAGAGTGGCCAGCCATAAGCCCCGACTTAAATCCTATTGAGGATCTCTGGGGCATCCTTTCGGCCAGAGTTTATAAAAATGGCCGACAATTTGACACCATCAAACAACTGAGAGACACTCTGGTCGTTGAATGGGATCAAATTAATGATAATATTCTTAAAGGATTGGTGGATTCTATGCCGGATCGCCTTAACAAAGTTATAATAGCAAAAGGAAAGCATATAAACTATTAAAATAACTAAAGAGATAAAAAATACTTACATAGATATTGATATTATAGTAATTACTGAAAATGTATATATACTTATTTCCTATGAACTATTATTAATTAATTCAGTTCTTTAATAAGTTTAAGATAATAAAAGGTTTGTTATTATTATTTTTATTTTTACATAGGAGTACTACATACCCCAATAAGGTTGGATTGATTTGTTTTGTTTAAATCTTTTTTTTGTTAAAAATATGAATGTACATATACTTATTTCCCTGAGGTAGTCCTTTTTGCTTCTTGCTACTGGGGTACCTTTTCCTGACACTCCCAGTTGTCTACGGCGATAGACAGGACCCTTAAACGTTGGGCGCCAGTTAAACACTTGGGTTTATTATTTTTAAAAGAATATAATTTTTTTGGACACTTGGTCCGTATTTATTTGAACTAAATTATGTTTACAAAAATTGGCATATTTATACCCAATAGCTTTGTCGCTGCCTCTGCCAACGTCGGAGCTTTGCCGTTGTCTTCGCTGCAGCGGGAATGGGTCAGACGCTGCAGTAAGCACCTTTTGGGAGCTATTGACCGAAGCCGGGAAAGTGCCCTTGCACTTTTGCATGCTGCTGCAATGCCGGATGCGCGTGGCCAACTTTGGTTGCGAATTCGTTTTGTGTTATTTTATATTTAAGAAAACTAACTTATGGGTAAGACTCCGTCAAAAAAAAAAACAGGAAAGGAAAGCTAACTTCGGGCGGAGCCGAAGTTGATATACCCTTGCAGTTAAAACCGGATATATATCGCAAACATCGGATTAAATTTGCCGATCCTTATGAGAGTATGACAATATAACCAATTTATCACAATAAAAAATCTAAAACAAAGTACCAAGATACCATCATCAAAAATACCAAAGTTGGTATTTTTACCAAATACCATTTCCGATCGTTCAGTTATAAGGCAGCTATAAGATATAGTCGGCCGATCGTTATGAAATTTAGTAGGATCAACTGGCCAAAAATGGAATCTGTACTAGTTCCAGCTTTCTATCTTCAAAAACACGAAAGTTGGGTAATTTTCGATTGTTCAGTTATATGGCAGCTATAGGATATAGTCGGCTGATCCTTATGAAATTTGGCATGTTGTATTATTTTGCCAAAAATAGCATTCGTACAAAATTCGAACTCTCTAACTCTAAAACCACCAAAGTTATGCCATTTCCGATCAATCAGTTATATGGCAGCTATAGGATATAGTCACCCGATCCTTATAAAATTTGGCATGTCGTATTATTTTGCCAAACATAGCATTCGTACAAAATTTGAACTCTCTTAAAAAACCGAAGTTATAGCATTTCCGATCAATCAGTTATATGGCAGCTATAGGATATAGTCGGCCGATCCAGGCCGTTCCGACTTATATACTGCGTGCAATGGAAAAAAGGGTGTGTGCAAAGTTTCAAGACGATAGCTTTAAAACTGAGAGACTAGTTCGCGTAGAAACAGACAGACAGACAGACGGACAGACGGACAGACGGACATGCTCATATCAACTCAGGAGGTGATCCTGATCAAGAATATATATACTTTATAGGGTCGGAGATGTCTCCTTCACTGCGTTGCACACTTTTGGACAAAATTATAATACCCTCTGCAAGGGTATAATGATTTGCAAGTGGTCTTCCGATTTTTTTGAAACTGTGGGAAATAATAGTCTTAGGTAAGATAGTTTAAACCCCAAAAGGATTTTGAGAAATTTTCAAAATGGCGCCCACTACGCCATGTTGAAAATCAGTGCAGTGTTTTTTTAGAAAATTTATGACAATGAAAATTACAGACAATGCAGCTAAATACACGTACTTTAATTTAAAATTATGTTGAAAAAAAATTTTCAAAATTTTGACCAAAAAGAAATTAAAAAAATTTTTTGAACTGATTTTTCGTTAATTTGGCCACTTTTTAAAAATTTTTAGTATGCATATAAAGATTCCTTAGGATTTCACCTTTCCATTTATGGAGACTTTAATAGTTTTCGAGATATTGCGATTTTAGTGAGAGCGCGCACCGTGAAGCATACCAAAAGCGCGACTGCGCTGGCGCGGCGAAGAGTGAGGATTCCGGTGCGCGCTAATTAAAATGCGAATCTAATTAAAATTGTTTTCGTCAAAAACTAATACTTGTACTAAACTAAAATCCAAAATACATTTCTTACCTATTATCGCTTTATTATTTAAGGCACAAACACGAAATGTTCCAGCGCACGAGACTCCTGTGCTTGAAGAGATGTTTGCTTCCCCTGCCTAGTCAATTCTTGCAACCGCATCCTCATCTGAAAAGTAGTCGCTGTTCTCGGCATTTTTGGACGATTTTCAGAAAGTTTCAGAAAAAAAAGAAGATCCAGTTTCTACAAAACTTGCCAAAATTTATGCTGACATCGAAAACTTCGACGTAACATTTGGTCGCTTGCCATTAAATTCCAATATATTTTTTTTTTAATGATTTGCAACTTAAGATGGCGCATATAAGTGCACTAGCCCAGGTTGTACTGGCTGCAACGCATGTCTTCGTCGAACGGTCATTCTCAGTCCTACATTTTATATTAAGTGAACAAAGAAGTTCGATTAGTGCAGTTGTAAAGCTTAACACATATGTAAATATAAAAAATGTTACAAAAAATATGAATAAAACAACATTGTCTGAAACTTTTTTTGCGTCCGTTTTTTTGCAGACAAAATATAATAATTGCAACAACAACGAAAGTAAATGGGAAGACCGTTTGCATTGACTCTCTTTGTGCGAGCGTTTCTCGTTAAGCTCTTCACGCACTGCTCACTGAACGACCGAAATAAAAAGGGCTCAACGAAAAGCGCTCAACAGAAAACAGAATTGAAGACAGCAAATGTCTCTTGCTCAGAGCGAGAGTGAGAGAGTATGAACTTTTTCGGTTGTGCTCGCAACGAGAGCGCAAGAAAAAAAACGGTGGACAGTTATTTACAATGAATTTTAGACAATTTACGTAAAAAAAAAAATAAAATAAAAAAATGTGTATGATTTACGTAAAATAGTTTCAAAACTATAGGTACAAGGTTTTATTAAATAATTCTACCAGGGCTATTGAACCCTCTGTTGTCGGGCCGCCCTCTCGGTTATCAAAACCTTCAGCTCCGCAAAGTTTATGTAGGGACGCACTCTTAAGTCATGTCATGCAGTACTTATGTCATCTGAGTGTACTCGTATTTCATCTAAATCCAGAATAAATAATATTATAATGTTCAATTCTTAATTCGGCTTTTTATTTTTGGAATATTAAACGTACACTGAGCTTACAAGGAGCGAGTAGTTACCAGCCTCAAATTCTTACTCATGTCAGTATAAATGACATCTGTTTTTAAGCCATTAGTTCATGACAAATGAAGTTGGATCCAACAGTTTGGCAGTAGAGCGGCGCGGACAAATAATGTAAGATAGAAAATAATGTAATGTAGGCGCAAGCCGCCAATCCTCATCAGAGCACAGCCTAGAAATCCATCGGGCTTGGCGGTTTTAACCTTAGGAAGGTCCAATAAGTGGTGGTAGGTATTAGAGAACTAAAACGAGAATGATTGGGTGTGATACAATCACCCTCGATGAAAATCGTCTTAAGTACTAACCATCTCCGACTCATTTTATGTCAATGAACTGTGCCCTCCCGTTCTTTCGAATCCCATCGTTCCAAACCAAATGGAGGGCGCAATTCACTTGATGGCTTAAATCATACTCTATTACTCTATTACCCTTAAAAAAGAAACAGATAAACCGATCAAGTTGTATAATAAAAAGGGTTTTTAACCCTCTGACAAGCCGGCTTTTTTAGAAAAAAAAAATGTGAATAAAAAAATATTTTGTGATGGAAAAAATATTATGCAAAAAAAGAAAGGAAAGCTAACTTCGGGCGCAGCCGAAGTTGATATACCCTTGCAGTTAATACCGGATATATATCGCAAACATTGGATTAAATTGGCCGATCCTTATGAATATCATAATATAACCAATTTATTACAATAAAAAATCTAAAACAAAGTACCAAGCTCCCATCTTGAAAAATACCAAAGTTGGTATTTTTACCGAATACCATTTCCGATCGTTCAGTTATATGGCAGCTATAAGATAACGTCGGCCGATCGTTTTGCAATTTGGTAGGTTGTATTAACTGACTGTAGATAGAATCTGTAGGAAGTTCCAACTTTCTATTTTCAAAAACACGACAGTTGGGTAATTTCCGATTGTTCAGTTATTTGGAAACCTTATAAGAAACCGGCTGATCCTTATAATATTTAGGATGTTATATTATTTTGCCAAAAATAGCATTCGTCCCAAATCCGAGTTCTCTAGCTTTAAAAACATCGAAGTTATAGCATTTCCGATCAATCAGTTATATGCCGTCAAAGACCTTGCGTCGCGTCTCCGCTAAGTGAGTTCACGAGTCGGCCTGTCCTTGTCTTGCAGGAGCACGCCTGTTGGTCGTGATTCAGGAGTCGGTAAGGCGTACGCCAAACTTGTCTGTTCCTCACTTCCTAGCACTTCCTCCTTTGCCCCCGTCTTCCTGTCTTCGTAGAAACTCTTCCCGGAGACTAAATCTACTCACACCCTTCCTGAGGCGGCTTTCGGTCCCATATAGCTTTCCGGATGAAGGCAACAAGTTAGCGTGGTGCGATCTCCGTGAGGTCTTTGAGAATCAAATTTTGAGAAACTTCAGCCTTAACGTATACCGTAACGCTTCGCAAGTACTGTGATATATAATATTTGAAGGCGAATTAATAATTTATTTAAATACAATTCCAAGCCTAGCTCAGCTCTGCTTCCTCCTCTTCTTTCGTTTTTTTTTCTTTCATGTGCAATAAAGGTCTTATCTATATTTCTGAAATTTTCCTTTTGCTCTCTCCAAAGCTCCCGCTTCGACTCCTATTTGGCACAGTGGCTTAAGGTATAGTGTTTTTTAACTTTTTGTACATTTTTATATATTTTTATATATTAATAATTAAATATGGAATTGAAACTGGTTTGTTCGATAAAGTCTTGCAACAAGACAATCTCCTCATCTCAGCCTACCATCCATTGCTGGCTATATGAACACGTCGTACCCGCCAGGTGTGCCGGGTTCACTGCCTCAGTTTCGGATGCCATTTCCCGTACATTACGGGACATTACGGTTTACATTATTGTTGTGATAATTTTCGTGCTGTCCAGACGAAATGAGTTCGTTCATGAGACAGACTAAGAATGGATTTAAAGAGGTGATTACTGGTTTTCGTAAAATTAATGACCAGCTCCGTGCGCTTGACACTCACCCGCCATTAACGCAGCCGCTCAAAAATTTGGCCACCCCAAGGGATAGAACTGAGAAAAATTCGCCGTTCGAATTTCTCAGTACAAATGAGCAATTTTCCGACATGTTCTCCGTGGCATCCCTTCAAGTGATACCACAGATCCTAGTGAATGAAACTCCCGTTAAAGTCACCCAAAAGGGTATTCCAAAGTCCGGACCACCGCACTATAGGAAATTTGACCACTTTTTCTGGCCAAAAATAGTATCTCAAAAACGAAACAAGATATTTAACTTGTGATTTTTGATTTGAGTTCACATGGTCAATAGATTTAAGATTTAAAAAAAATGTGGGCGTGGCACCGCCCACTTTTTAAGAAACACATTCTAACTCAAAAACTAAGCAAGATATTTAGATTTTGATTTTTGATTTGAGTTTACATAGTCAAAAGAACTCAGGTTTGAAAAAATTGTGGGCGTGGCACCGCGCCCTATTTAAAAATAACATGCTAACTGTAAAACTGAGCCAGATATTTCAATTTGGTTCTTTTTTAGTGTTTTATAAAGCCATAGTCTTCTTTTAAAAACGTAGGTGTGGTTTTTTTTTTTTAATTAAAAATGCACTAGTCTCACAGCTAACAGATTCACATTCAAGACTTTGAGGTTGCCTCCTTAAATTTTGAATTTCTTCGAAAGCGCATAAAAGTGCACTTTCATATTTCACTCATATGAAGAAAATTAAACAATCTACTACATGGACCAAATTACAAGGTCAAACTTGGTCGCATTTAGTTTAAATCTCTTTTTAAAAATGTGATTTATTTCTAAAAATTTATTTTGCTACACTCAAAATAAAATTAACCTAAGATTTAGAAATTCGCCCTATTTTTGTCTTCAACGGCACCGCACCATAAAATTTAGGGCACATTTTTCTAAAATTAATGACATTTCCTTTCTAAAATATAAGGAAAATTGCCCTAAAAATAAGAAAAAAATTTCTAAAAAAAAAAAAAAATTTCTTAAATTTAGTGTTTTAGTTTCTCGGTTTTAGAAAGAACTTTTCTAAAACTAAGGAAACAAATGTTTTGATTTCATGGCGACTTTATTCTAAGCCCTAGGGAAAGGCGCCCTAAATTAAAAAAAAACCCTTTCTACAATATAAACAATTGAGGGTAAACTGTTCTAAATACTAGAAATTTTATTTCTACATTTTACATTACTTATTACATCTTACACTTACATATTTTTACATTATTTTTACATTTATATTTATATTAAAAGTAAGATCCAATTTTTCGTTGACCTCTTCACAAGGCTAGGCTTCACCTCTTCACTATTGATCATCAGCCATACCTGAAAATGTATTTGGGAAATTATTTTCAACCTTTGAAGTGTGACGTTGATAACTTACCAGTTACCTGAATTTACCAGTTGATAACTTGTTCTCCTTAGCCTTCAAATTATAAATTTTGCCATATGAAACAGACCTTCTGGCTTTTTGCCGATGTTAAGATCTATCATGCACTTCTACAATTAGCTCTAGTTTAATTAAATTAGTAATTTAGTTAAATTACTTATTAAATTAGTAAACTTTTTAGTAACTTAACAGCGAAAAAAGAAGCAAACGCTTCTCAGTTTATCTTTTTAAGCAAGGAATCCATTAGCACTTGTTAAATAAACTTTTTAATAATTTTGTAATGTCAACATCTTAGAAAAGGAAGACTCCGTTGTTTGTGTGATATTTGATAGTTCAAATATCGTTACATTACTTCTTAACATGATTTTTTGTATTTAACATGTTAAAACTTTATATATAAAATATAATATAGATCAGTCTGCATTCATCTGCCCGAGCTCTTCCACACACACAGTATAACTGTGTGAAACGTCATGACGCGTCATCCTCAGAGCCTACTTTCTGCTTTTTGCTATACTAATACTAATGCGTTAAAATCATATCAATGTATTGGGTGGCGACCACTGACAGGGATAAAATATAAAAAAATTATATATTAAACAAAATATTTCTATTTTCTAGGGTTACCTTAATTAAAGGGGAACACTGTGCATTTTTGGAAAGGAATTTCTATATTGTAGAAACCGTTTTCTATTTTTTAGGGTTAGTTTCTTTTATGGTGAGCCTTTCTATTATTAAGAAAATAGTTCCTGAAATTAAGTCATAATTTTACTTAATTACAGAAAAATTTTCTTATTTTTAGGGCGATTTCAGTTTATGGCGACTATTTCTATATTTGAGAAAAACTTCTTTGATTTAAGAAATTTTTCTTGTTTTCAGAAAATTTTTTCTAGAAACTAGAAATCTTTTCTTGTATTTAGAAAAAATAAAGCTTTATGGCGAATTTCTAAATTTTAGGGTAAATTTTATTTTGAGTGTAGACTACTCACATTTTCACTTTATTAAAAAGACAACACAAGTTTTTTGGACACTTCACCTACACAAACACATAATACGAACCACATTGAAAAGTATTCATTTCAAAATTTTTAATTTTGTCCATAAAATTTTCAGTATTCGCGTTTTTAAAATCGCACCAAATTATCGTAAATTCTAAGCTCATGTAAATGTTAACATCAACAGCTGTTTTTATCAGCTGATTTCTTCGCAGTGGCTCCATCTATGGAAATTTCTGGTACGCAACATTAAAAATAAATCTATTGTGAATTATATGCAGTTAAAATTATTTAAATTCTTTAACTTTCAAAAAATGGTTTTTGGCCAGAAAAAGTGGTTAAATTTGCTATAGTGCACCGGCACCAACTAACGCTGCAGTTCTCGTACCTGCGACACAAAAAACCTTACAGGTGATTCCTCCATCGAAATATATATGTACGGGCGTTATTTATCTTTTCGATTTATCGCTCCATCTTCAGCGAGCTTAGAATCCACCCAGATTTCTGTAATCTTTGCAAAGCTTTACCTTGTCTGGTCTCTCCCCTAGTGAAGTTAGTATGATAAGAAGAATCATAGAGCAAGAAAGGCGATCGGAGTAGTGAAGAAGGTCAGAGGGAACCACGCGGGATCAAGGCTAACCCATTAAAATAATTGCACAACTAATCAACATAAATTAAGCAAGTAAATAAAATGAAGTTCAATGCATAATTGTGTCTAGTCGTTTGGATTTAAAACCCCCGAGCAGAACTGTGCTCAACTATGACATTACGCCCATGAACGGCATTTGTCACAACATTTTTGGTGGCCCATGAGGGGAACAATCCACACACGACTCCACAATCCATGGTCATCTCCAACATTTCCATCAAAGATTTAATGGAAACCTAATCTCATCACGGAACCATTATTCTCCTTTCCAACTCCTTTATGCTCTTCGACAAAGAAACAGCGAAAATAACGGAATCAAACTTTGCATCGCACGTGTCGCGCAAACGCTTGCCCATTGTCGCTCTCTCACTTTGGAAGATACGTACGTAAGTGTAAGTGCATACGCAAAATGACCAAGCCCCAGCCAGCGAGCACTTCCAGTGCAGAGTCTGAAACAATGGCAAACGGTGGCAACGCCGACAGCTTGTTTGCGCTCCAGAAAGATCTTCACAATCAGCTCAACCAACTCCAAGTAAACTTCAAGAAGGACAGCACGTCTCGGAAAACTAAGCCCTATTTCCAACTGCGCCTTTCCAAACTCAACTTAATAAGCCAGCAATTCAACAAGAATCATCAAGAGTTTGTAAGCGCTGGCTACCCCACACACCCTTACTTCGTCGATAATTTAGCGGACCAGTTCGAAGAGGAATTTATCACAGCGTTCTGTTTAATATCTACGGAGTCCGAAACACTTTTCCCCAATCAGCTACCAGCGTGCGCCGAGCAACAAGCGACGCCTGTTCCTAAAACGCTCGGCCCTGGTGCGGCAGTCCAACTTCCAAAGTTGCCAGTACCTAACTTTTCCGGAAAGTATACAGATTGGCCAGCTTTCCATGATCTGTTTATGCAACTCATTCACCAGAACCAGGCGTTGTCAAATATTCAACGATTCCATTTCCTCAAGCAAGCACTGCCTAAAGAGCAGGACCAAGATGTACACCAAATGGAACTAACGGATGGCGCCTACACAATCGCATGGGATCTCATCATCAAACGCTATAATAACCCCCGTTTACAATTCATGCACCACATGAACGCCCTCTACGACTTACCCTTTATCTCAAGGGAAAGCTCATCAGAGATCAAACATATGCTGAACGTAACCAACGTATGCATCAACGAGTTCAATCGTCTCAAAACGAATATCCAATCTAGCACGCAATGGATAGTCCATCATTTGATCGCTAGATTACCTACGACAACTGTACAAGCCTGGGAGCATTGCTTGGGAAACTCCAGCGACATTCCGAGTTTCACCGACTTGGAAACCTTCCTCAACAATCGCCTCGTCAGCATGAACATCATTGAGAACCGGAAAAGTTCACAGCCCACGCAAAACTCTACGGTCAACAAATCGACAAATTATCCACGCCAGAATCCCAAGCAAAAGGGTTCCGGCTTCTACAAGGGCAGCACGTTCCACACCACGACTGGACCCAGCGGTCCCATCTCTTGCGTACACTGTAAGGGGCAACACATTTTGCGGCGGTGTCCTGATTTTTTGTCCAAGGATTGCTTTGCCCGCAAACGAATCATTGACCATACAAAGGCCTGTCTAAATTGCCTCAGCATCCATCATCCCTTGTCGCAGTGTGGCAGTAACAAGAATTGTTTACAATGCGGACAGCGTCACCATACCCTGCTTCACTTCCCCACGACGTATACCAGCCCATCACCGATTATTCAGAACGCAGCAAGCGAGAGCTCCGATCTTGCTCATCCTTCCGATTCCACTACAGTGCTGATGGCCACTGCCGCGCAATCAACTCGATCTATTTTGCTGGCCACAGCTCTAGTACAACTACATAATAACAGCACCGGACAAACTGCCGTTATTCGAGCCTTGATCGATCATGGCTCTGAGGGCACGTTAATCACAGAACGTGCCGCTCAGTTGCTGGGACTTCCACGTCACCGAGTCACAGCACAGATCACCGGGGTCGGTGATAACTCAAAGAACATCTGTAGATTTAGTACAGAGTTCTCCATAAGCTCATGTACGGACCCTCAATTTCACCATCTGGTGCGACCAGCGTATGTCCTCAACTCGATAACCTCTCATTTACCAAGAAGTAATGTCAACGTGGACACTTGTCAGCATCTTCAGGGATTACACTTGGCCGATCCCACCTTTACCAGGCCAGGCCGCATCGACGCGTTATTTGGAGTAGATCTAATACCATATTTGTTGCTGCCAGATTTACGGAAAGGAGCTTCAAATCAACCTATTGCTCAACTCACTCAATTGGGTTGGATCGTGTTTGGCCATAGCAATGAAACAAGGGCAAATGTGGTAACCATTCGTTGCCATCAGACTAATCTGGATGCACTGGTAAAGGGTTTCTTCGATCTCGATCAAATCAGCTCTGAGAGGACCTTAACTGCAGAAGAACAATGGTGTGAGGATCATTTCCAGCGTACCTGCACCCGACAACCCAATGGAAAATACCTGGTCCGGCTTCCGTTAAAAACTGAATTTGATAAAGAACAAGTCATCGGAAAGTCTCACCAAATCGCACTCAATAGATTCCATCTCTTAGAACGTCGGCTAAACAGAAACGACACACTTAAACAACAATATCACTCCACCATTAAGGAATATTTTGATCTTAAGCAACTCTCCAAAGTCACTACCGCAGAAACTCGACATCAAATGATCACTCCAAGAGGTCAACAGTATTTCTCATCATGTACTCTCCCACACCACGCCGTGATAAAGGAGGACAGTACAACGACCAAAGTTCGGGTGGTGTACGATGCATCATGTACCACTTCGAACGGAAAATCCCTTAACGACATATTGTGCATCGGCCCACCGCTACAAAACGATTTAGGAGGAGTCATCATGAAATGGAGGCTACATCGTTACGTGTTTGCAGCAGATATCCAACGAATGTATCGCTGTATCGACATGCACCAGGAGGATGCTCAATTTCAACGCATCTTATGGAGGAATGATCAAAACGAAATAGCCGAGTACAGCCTAAATACTGTCACCTTTGGGACTGCATCAGCACCGTATACAGCCATACGCGTAATCCGTCAACTCGCTCACGACGAACAACATCGCTACCCCTTAGCAACTCCAGTCTTATTAAATGAAGTATATGTCGACGACGTCCAAACTGGTCACAATACTGTTCATGGAGCATTGGAAATACGAAATCAACTTATTGCTACACTAAAATCGGCTGGAATGGAACTCAGGAAATGGGCATCAAATCATCCACAGATCTTATCCGGAATTCCTGACCAGCACATGGCTCAAAAGAGACATGTAGAAGTAAATTTCCAGGAGACTATTAAAACTCTGGGACTTTATTGGAGCCCACACGAGGATTCATATAGCTTCAAGGTTCGATTTGACCTTCCTGCCTCCTTTACTAAACGTTCCTTTCTTTCAGTAGTCGCTCGCCTTTATGATCCATTAGGCTTTATAGTTCCTGTCACTACTGCTGCCAAGAGTATTCTAAAGGACATCTGGCAGTGGCGACCCGAGACCTCCGACAAAACCCAAACTGCTCTCGATTGGGACGGCCCGTTACCCCCAATACTTCAAGCCCGATGTGAAGAATTCCGACATCATTTACCAAACATTGAACAGTTGAAAATACCTCGGTGGCTTGGCCACCAGACCGGTGAGCCACAGTCACACCAACTACACGTCTTTTGTGACGGCTCCTCGCAAGCTTACGCAGCCTGTGTTTATCTCCGAATACAATATCCATCCGGGAGAGTGAGCACGGCCCTATTGACCGCACGGAGTCGAGTCACGCCCACGAAGCCGCTAACGATCCCTCGAATCGAACTCTCTGGTGCAGTGTTGGCTGCACAACTGGCTAAATGGGTACTGACGCAGTTTTCATCCACCGGAATTCCCATGTCAGTTAATTTCTGGACTGACGCATCAATCGTTCTATATTGGATTAAAGGAAATCGTCATGTGGGCGCGATTCGAGTACCAGAATTACGAGAAGCTCTACATAAAATCGTAAGGATGGTTCAGAAAGAAGCCTTTTCTCAGGAGATCAGCCGAGTCCTGGCACGAAAATCTCTATCCAGGCACAGTGCCCTCAGCGCTCTTTGCCCGTTTTTAGACGACTTTGGGATTCTGCGACTCAAAGGACGACTGAAGAACGCTCAACAACTGTCTCAAGCACAGAAAAATCCGATCATTATACCCAAAGTGCATCATTTTACTGACCTCGTAATCAAAAATGCGCACCTGAACACTCTTCATGGAGGCACCGAGCTCACCTTAGCAACCATTCGGCACACATTCTGGATAGTCAATGGGAAACAAGCAGTAAAAAGAATTCTACGACAATGTGTCCAGTGCTTCAAACATCGCCCAAAGCCTGCCTCACAGTTAATGGGGGCAGATCTGCCACTACATCGAGTCAACCCACCTGGTCGAGCCTTTGAAGCCACTGGCGTCGACTACACGGGCGCCTTTTACTTGAAAGCATCCAGATTCCGTGGGCATCACACATACAAGGCGTATATCGCAGTGTTTATATGTTTAGCAACCAAGGCGATACATCTAGAAGCCGTCACAGGACTATCTACTCAACACTTCCTTTGGGCTCTTCAACGCTTTATTGGACGCAGAGGTTTGTGCAAGCATCTATACAGCGATGGAGGAACCAATTTCATCGGAGCAGACAACTCTCTTCGCATCTGGCAAAAGGAGTTTCGAAATTCCATCGACACGGACATCGCACCCACTCTTTCGGCCCGTGGAATCCAATGGCATTTCAACCCACCGCACAGTCCTAATTTTGGGGGACTGTGGGAGGCGAACGTAAAGGCCGTCAAAACTCATCTGTATCGTTCCTTCAAACTCACTGCCATGACCTATGAAGAACTATCCACGGTGCTCACCCAAATCGAATCATGTTTAAACTCACGTCCACTCTGCCCCTTATCAGCAGATCCAAACGATTTGTCCCCACTTACTCCCGGGCATTTCCTTATAGGAGGACCTTTATTGGCACCCCCGGAACCTTCTCTTTCAGACAAGTCCATCAACGCACGCTTCGTCGACGGTCAACGGCTCCTGAGACCATTTTGGCATCGATGGAGCGCCGATTGGCTTTCACATCTACAAGCACGTCCGAAATGGCGCCAAGAACGAACGAATCTGCAAATTGACGATCTAGTTGTAATCAAGGATAACCGGCTCCCCCCAAACGAATGGAAGATGGCTCGAATTATCAATTTGCATCCTGGAGAAGATGGACTAGTTCGCGTCGCCTTACTAAAAACCGTTTCTGGAACCTATAAGAGATCCCTGTCCAAGTTATGTCCATTGCCAATATCCACCAATCCTACTCCGAAACCTGAAGAAGTCCAATAACACAATAGAAGCTATATCATGCTGATCCCAGCATTCCGGGGGCGGCATGTACGGGCGTTATTTATCTTTTCGATTTATCGCTCCATCTTCAGCGAGCTTAGAATCCACCCAGATTTCTGTAATCTTTGCAAAGCTTTACCTTGTCTGGTCTCTCCCCTAGTGAAGTTAGTATGATAAGAAGAATCATAGAGCAAGAAAGGCGATCGGAGTAGTGAAGAAGGTCAGAGGGAACCACGCGGGATCAAGGCTGACCCATTAAAATAATTGTACAACTAATCAACATAAATTAAGCAAGTAAATAAAATGAAGTTCAATGCATAATTGTGTCTAGTCGTTTGGATTTAAAACCCCCGAGCAGAACTGTGCTCAACTATGACATTACGCCCATGAACGGCATTTGTCACAACAATATATTTATTTCTCGGCTTGCCCCTGATACTTCGAAGATTAACTTCTCGGCCTATATCAAAGCCAAAACAAAAGCCGATATAAAGGTGGAATACATAGATAATTTGAAATATATTTTTATAAAGCGCATAAGGTCTTCTTTAAAAATTCGGGTGCCCCCGCTGATGCTCAAGACGATTTGTTCACCCAGTTCTTGGCCAGAGAACATTTTCGTCCAAGAACATCAGCCTTGTACTGTAAAGAAAAAGGTTTTAAAACCAGTGGGAGTGAAACTTCACCATATCAGAACCACGGACCAACCTTCTACCCTTCTTCTTCCACCACTAATCCAAAAAACTAATATTAACACGTCATTAACACTTACCTATCAAAATACTAGGGGGCGACGTAGCAAACTCCCTAAACTATATTCTGATAGTTCTCTCTTTGGATACCATATTATAGCCTTTAAAGAAACTTGGTTAAAGCCAGAGATCTTTAGCTCCGAAGTTTTTCCAAGTAATTATACCACTTTTAGACGTGATGGACCTCTGCGAAGGGGGGGTGGAGTCCTTATTGCGGTAGACTCCCAATTTTCTTCTGAAGAGGTGAAATCACAAGAGTTTTATGACTTAGAATTTATTTGCATTAAAATCGTTTTCTCCCTTAAATCTTTATACTTTACATGTTCATATATACCGCCTTCCTCCAAACAACATTTGTGGCAACATTTGTCCGCTATTTAATCCGTTTTTAATCTTATCGTGACTGATCGTGACCAGCTTGTAGATGTGGGTGACTTTAATATCTCAGAATTAAAGTGGTCCAATGCATTGTCAATGTCAATAACTCACCATCTTTATCACTTAACAAGCACCATGACTTCACCGTGGGCATGTTTAACATGTCCCTAGGTCAAATTAACCATGTTCGAAATTCGTAAGGTCGGCTTTTAGAGTTATGTTTTGTATCTGACCCTGATGGTTCCAATCTTTCCAGAGCTTTTCCCCCTTTCAACCCCAGAGGATCCATACCACCCCACGCTTGATGTTTCAATCGATACCAATTCTGGTATCGATCACGAGTTTCCATGCGAATTACACATAAGAATAAGCTCTTACTTAAATATTAAAAAACATGCAGTAGTATAGATTTTCAAAATATCTACCGGTCAAATTTTACCGTGCGTAACTATTTACTCAGGATCCGAAGAAATTTTGTAAACACAAAGTGTAAACGTGTCCACGTCTAATTACGTTTGAAAATTCATCTGCGACCTCTGATCAGGCCATTGACCATCTATTCGCAAAATTTTTTCAAACGGCTTATTCTCCGCTTAAAATGCTGATCTGTCATTTATGCATAAAACATTCAACCTCGATGGAATTTTTTATTATTCCCTTGCATAAAAAAGGGAAAAAGTCCGATGCTGCCAACTACAGAGGCATCTGTAAATTGGCAGTTCCAAAGTTATTTGAAAAATTAATTAATCCTCATTTGCAACATCTTTTCTCATCCATTATCTCTTTATGTCAACATGGCTTCATTAAGCGTCGCTCCACCACCGCGAATTTACGACCCCTACATAACTAAAACCTTATTCATTTCTTTGGTCTGTTCGATACTAGAGTACGGTTCATGTGTCTGGAGTCCACAATATGGAGTACATCAGGACCGCATAGAATCAGTACAAAATAATTTCTTAACTTTTTTCGCTTAGAGGTCTTAGAGGATCCGAATCTTCATCTTCCATCATATACTACCAGACTCCTACTAATAAACTTACTTAGCTTAACAAATCGTAGGAAAATGCTGTAGTTTTTCTACATAACCTAATTAATGGAGTCAAAATCGGTAGGGTTTTGTGGCATGGCGGCTGAATCGATGGTATTGGTATACAGAGACCACAACCGCAGGATGTGGAACCCAATTTATTTAAGTGATCCTACAAATGTTAATCTGAAGATTAATTAAAGGCTGAACAGATTGCGTTATATTCGGTGCCCAATGGAATATAAATGAGTACACTGATTAACGTTTAATACATCTATTCTTGCATGGGGAATTATTATTGCTCTACAGGGAATAATTCCTCTCAGGGATTATGCAGACCATATCCATATCCATATCCATAGAAAATCCAAACTTTCTAGCTCGAAAAACACTGAAGTTATGCCATTTTCGATCAATCAGTTATATGGCAGATATAGGATATAGTCGGCTGATCCTTATAAAATTTGGCATGTTGTATTATTTTGCCAAAAATAGCAATCGTACCAAATCTCGCTACCAAAATTCTCTCGCTTTAAAAATACCGAAGTTATAGCATTTCCGATCAATCAGTTATATGGCAGCTATAAGATATAGTCGGCCGATCCTTATGAAATTTGGTAGGTCGTATTATTTTGCAAAAAATAGCATTCGTACAAAATCTGAAATCTGTAACTCTAAAAACACCAAAGTTATACCATTTCCGATCAATCAGTTATATGGCAGCTATAGGATATAGTCGGCCGATCCCGGCCGTTCCGACTTATATACTGCGGGCAAAGGAAAGAAGGGTGAGTGCAAAGTTTCAAGACGATAGCTTTAAAACTGAGAGACTAGTTCGCGTAGAAACAGACAGACGGACAGACAGACGGACAGATGGACATGCTCATATCAACTCAGGAGGTGATCCTGATCAAGAATATATATACTTTATAGGGTCGGAGATGTCTCCTTCACTGCGTTGCACACTTTTGGACAAAATTATAATACCCCCGCAAGGGTATAAAAATATCTTAGTACTTCCACTAGGAACATAAAATCAAAGATTATAAAGTACATAGATAGGACATCTCATACAAAGAAAAATTTTCTATGGTGGGTTCCAGCGCTGGAACCCGCTGGAACGAGCGGGTTCCATTACGCGACTAGTTAAGTTTGAGAAATTTTTCGCGCGACAACGATTGAGGGATAGCCTAGTGGTAGAGTGCTTGGCTGATGTGCAGAGTAAAATGAGTTCAAATCAGGCAAGGGAAGCCCACTTTTTTTTTATTTTAAATCTATTTATATTATATTTTTATTGTTTTAAACTTTTTAACAAAATTTATAATCCATTCAAAAAAAATACAAAATTTTAAAATCACCCTAAAATCACCTTAAAATCGCCTCAGTTCGTAGTGGAACCCGCTGTAAAAATCTTTATAAGTGCGGGTTCTACGGCATATTGGCAGGCCGAGTCGTGGAACCCGCTGTAAAATGAAAATATTTGAGAGCGGGTTCCACGACAAACGGCTGGCAGATGAGAGAGAGAGAGAGCGAATTCTATTTTTAGAAAGTAACATTTTTGGAACAATGAGAGTTTGAAACGTTCAAATCGAATAGTGTGAGAGCAAAGAGATCAGAAATAACTTCTACTATCTTTACTCTTTAGCTCGGATTTTACTATGGATCCTTGCGTTTTCTTTAATACCAACTTTAAGTACCGTTAGATCAACTTCGAGGGTAGCCTAGATGGAAAGCGCGCGATCCTTATCCTTGGGGTCCTGGGTTCGATTTTATTATTGGGCGGTTGTTTAAATTTTTAAAAAGTTTCAGTGTTATGATTATTTTTAAATTTTCTTTTATTTTTTTTATTTATCTTTTTTACTTTTATTTTTTTATTAATATTTTTTTTTATTTAATTTTCATATTTTCTTATTTTTATTATTTTTAATTGCATTCTTTTTCCATTTTTGTAAAAATAAGTGACGGACGTGTCGGATGACAAAATTCCGGAGGGACTCCCTTGAAATTTTATTAGCCGGACATAGTATTAAATTTTGATTAAAACTACAATTAAAGAAAAATAAAAAAAAATTATAAAAGAAAGAAAAAGTTAGAAGTCCTTACTAGGATTTGAACCCAAAAATATTGTACATAAAGTAACTACTCTATGCATTACGCTACCACCCCGTCTTAAACTGCAGCGACTAAAAATACCATTTGTTCTACTGACTACCACATCGGCCCATTGAAAACAGAAACAAGAAATTGAAAATGAAAATGAAAATTGGAAGCCAACAAATTTTTACGCCGTCTTGCGAGCAGTCACACATACATACAAAGACGCACCCTTTTTTTTACGCATACATGTAAAGAGTTCTAAAAATAGAATCGTATGTATGTTCGTTCCCCCCTCACCAACAAGCTCGACGAAAAAAGTTGACCGTTTTTGGCCCTGATGTCCCATCTATATACTTTATAATCTTTGATAAAATCATAAACTACAGGAACATAAGAACATAAAAGTTGGCTGTATAGATCACTACATCACAAAACAAAATTTAAAAGTTATATCAAGTCCAAAAGGGCTATTTCGGAAAAAACTTTGGAGCTAAAGATTTCGACTTTAACCAAGTTTCCTTTTTATAGCTGAGAAGAGCAGACCTTTTTAAAGATGCAGTAGATGAGCTGAACGAAGTCTCTCGAAGGCGTCAAGACCCATAATCGACGTCATGATGGCTCTTGAGGTATATAGCCTATTGGTGGGAATGAAAAAATGTGATGTTGCCAAAAATTGGGTGAACAAATATTTGTATATTTGTAATCCCGTCACCTTTATATAGGCTTTTGTTTTATATTTAATGAGAGTCTAAGATATGCGGCTGGGAGTCTGGGAGAACTGGGAGTCAAAAGCATAGAATACGACACCTACTGAAAAAGTAGAGTCCACCCCTACGGAAAATGGCATTTGAAATCAAGGCATATTTTTAAGTCTGTAAAAATTCATTTAAATTTGGGAATAAAACACATGCATGGTTTGTTTGAATAAAATTTCAATGTGCATGTTCAATGTGCAATGTGCAAAAAACATGTTAGACCGCTTTGAAAATAAGTGAAAAGAAGACGATTTCTATTTCCTCTCCTAAGCAAACGTCATTAGCTTTCTAGCTGCTATATTTGATCGAGTAAACGCTTTGTCCCGATACAATTTTTTACTATGTCAGTACAAATACATGTAAATACAAATTGTATTATACAATACATCTCGCTCTGGGGCATTCTGGGGCCTGTCGCAAGAAATTTTTGCGTTCATTTTCGTTGTATGAAATGGGTAGTCTATATGATCTATAGTTTGTCAATATAAATTCTATAGTCAATACCAAAGCTCATTACGCCCGTAATGGGGAACATGGAAATGTCAGATTTTTGGTTTATTTTAATGCGCCAGTCGGACAGCCACCTTTCCACTACTATAAGATGATTAACCAGTTGGGTTGTTGCTTGCGTTGGGCATCTGGAGCGACTAAGGATAGCGATATCATCAGCGAACGTTGACGTTGTTAGTTGTGCGTTCGTAGGAATATCCGCAGTATACAAAACATATAGACAATGGTCGAGTGCGCTATCTTGTGGAATTCCAGCTTCGATTATGTAGTCGCCCGAAGTAGGTGCGTTGCAACTCACTGTGAATACCCAATTGTAGAGGTATAATTCCAATAGCTTGTATGTGTGAATGTTGGCAAATACGATTTAATTTAGTGCATGAGTCCAATAGCCAAACTCGGTCGAAAGCTTGAGATACGTCGAGAAAAATAGCGCTTCAGTATTCCCGCTGTTCGAAGGCTGGGGGTATTTCGGATGTTAATCTGTTCATTTGCTCGATGGTTCCGGGGTTTCTTGGGACCCCAAATGTGGAAGCCGGGAAAATATTGAAAGGTTCCAGATGTTAAAAAGCATTTTTCAAACAATTTAGACAAAGAAGATAGAAGGCTTATTGGTCTGTATGATCACGGAACTGTGAGGTCTTCTCCAGGCTTCGGTATCATCATAATTATAGATTTCTACCCACTGATCCTAAGATTAATGATCCCATTGAATAGTATACATTCGACCTCAATAGGCATTTCGGATTACCATCGTTGGGTTCAGTACGTCACCACCGGGAGCCTTTTTTGGTTTTAGCTTCCATATGACTTTTTCAATTTCGTTCGGCCGGAATGAAGAAGTAACTCGTAGAGGGATAGCCTCTGGCTGAATAACTTTTTTTTTTTTTTATTATCAATCAATCAATTTTTAAAATCTGTCCAGAGTTATGGACAATAATTAAATTTTATAATGGGACCTTAACTTAATGAAATATTGAGTAGTACAATGTTTGCTTATCCTAGGAAACTAATTTTAACAGTAAACCTTAGCGATAGAATTCAAGTTATTTATTGTCGGGCCCTTTAGTGGGCCTCGTTGGTTTTACAACTGCAGCAGAGGTCCAGTGGGTGGGTCCGTTTCAGCCTCCTCGTGGTGTAACTGTTGTCCAGAAGATTGATGGCCTCAGGGTTAGGATGTCGGTCCAGCCTTTCCACGTACCTATTGGCTGAATAACTGGCAGAAGGAATGAATTTGAGGCAGGGTTTGACTGGAAGACACTTTGGAGATGTGTAGCGAATGTTTCAGCTCGGTCTTCATCGCTGCGAGCACAGCATCTCGAAGAGTTCTCTGATACTTCAGAGATTGATATCTCGGCTTATATCGAAGCCAAAACTAAAGCGGTGGAGGAAATAAATAAATTTAAATATACATATATAAGGCGCACGTCCTCTTTCAAGATTCGGGTGCCTCCGCTGATGCTCAAGACGATTTGTTCACCCAGTTTTTGGCCAGAAAACATTTTCGTCCAAGAACATCAGCTTAGTATTATAAAGAAACAAGTTTTAAAACCAGTGGGAGTGAAACTTCCCGAATACTAGGGGGCTACGTAGCAAACTCCCCAAACTATATTCTGATAGTTGTCTTTTTGCATCCGAAATTATAGCCTTTAAAGAAACTTGATTCAAGCCGGAGATTCTTAGCTCCAACGTTTTTCCAAGTAAGTACTTTACTTTAAGACGTGATCGACCTCTGCGAAGGGGGAAGGAGTCCTTATTTCGGTAGACTCTCAACTTGCTTCTGAAGAGGTGAAATCACAAAAGTTATTTGACTTAGTCTGGAAATCATTCTGTCTGGTAAATCTTTATACATTACCGGTTTATATTTTTTTTTTATTATTATTATTTTTTAGATTATTATAACTAAAAGTAAGGATAAATTATGCTAAAAGAGATTCCATAATTTTGGATTAAATTACATCTAAAAGGAATCCAAGATCATTAATTAGGGAAACACGATCTAAGACGTTTTTCCCAAGTGAGTACGAAACCATGGTGAGGCACAGTTCGATTGAACGTCATAACCTTACACTTAGAGCAGTTAAGTAAAAGAAGATTGTTTGAACACCACAAGAAGACTTCGTTAAGGTCTAATTTCAGGTGACTATGAAGGAAATGGTCTGAGAAAGAAAGACATAACTTGACATCATCAGCATACATAAATGTAGTAGCATAGTTTACAACACTAGGTAAATCGTTAACAAACAGAAGATGTCCTTAGTAAATACCTTGATGGACACCAGATGAAACGTTTATATTCTGTGATGTAATGTTTTTAAACAAAACAAGCTGCGTGAGGTTTGACACAGCTTATGAAGGAGGAGATGATGATTCACAGAAACGAACGCTTTGCTAAAATCAGTGTATACCACATCAGTTTGCTTGCGGCTCAAAAAACCCCTGTGGATGATCGAAGTGAATTCAAGAAGGTTAGTTGTGGTAGAGCGATGCTTGACAAAACCATGCTGTGAAGTGGAAATAATGCTTTTACAAAAATATTGCAGTCATTTGCAAATATTGCAAATGATATTAGAGAAGTGTCTCAGAATGCTAAGGACCAGCAAAGAATGAGATGTCTATTGTTGAGATTTATTTTGACTAATAAATGTTGTTTATTTGTGGTAATTTATAGGGATAAAAAGAGTTGAGGTTATAAAAATTGGACAAATAAGTTGTTTAAAAAAATGACGCAAAAATATAATACCTAGCTCAAAAGAATGTGAAATATTTTTATAAAGGAGGAAAGTTTACCTTAAAACTCATAATATACCGCTTATCCAGTTGATTGTTGAGAATAATAAACTGGTTGCGGACATACAGAAAGTTTGACTGATGAAACAAGGATCCTGATTTAAGAAACTTTTTGTAAGCTCTAGATTTCCTGTTCTTAAAACGAGAAAGGTGTTCGAGAAAAAAACGAGAGAAAACGAGAAACCAAGCAATTGAGAAACCGAGAAATTGGACTTGAGGAACAAATTTATTTGACGCATTATGAATTATTTCGTAAAATGAATGCGCAGCAGCTTCAATTGTGTTTATAGATGACAGAAAATTCCAATCAATTTCAGCCAACTGTTTGCGAAGGGCATAAAATCTTTTTTTCTAAAACATTTGAAACGAGGTTGAACATTAAAGCCAGCATCATTATGAGGCACATCAATTAACACCGATGCTAATAAGTTAATCAGTTAAGCCATCGATAAAGTCGTTATGACAACTGGAAAGCAGGGAATTGTCTTCCTCAAACGGGATCCAGGAAATGAGAGGAAGTTTCCTAGATCAGAGTCCTTAACCAACAAAAAAACAGACTAAATGACCTCATGGCGGTGAAAATATACAATATCTTCAACCATGAGAGGATGTAGAAATAGGTAGGAATCCGGTAGGACTATTTTAAAAGAAGATATAAAACGCTTATGTTTAAAGTTAAACTTAAAAACCGCTATTTCATTAAGAGCTACCTTAAATGGTTTAACAGGTGACTCCTGACAACATCAACAATAGCATCCGGCATAAGGCGAGAGACAAATATGGCCTTACTTGGAGAAACTGCCCTAGGCTTAAGTCCAGAAGATCTATCTTTAGGCGCCACACCAGTCAGAATGTAGGTTGTCCAACGATGGCGGCTCCAAGATGATAGGAGGCTCAAGGTTTGTGCTCGGTACACTGATCTCTTCTTGCAAGGGATCAATATTAGAGTGCCCTGCTGGAAGGCTCATCATGTCCCTTGGTAATGGAACAGCATCAGTAGGTAGACAAGTAGGCGACGGGAAAATATTTAGTGTTGAAAATGCTTCGACTTGTACAGCATGGGTTGTAGGGGCACCCAATAAATTAACAGTCATCTGGTGGTTGTTAGGAATTTTTTATCTTGGAGATTCGCTTAACAACTTTAAACCAAGGAATTGGGTTTCAAGTGCAAGGAATTGCCGAGGAGGAGCCGAGGATTGCTTGCGAACATCAAGGAAACCTTTTTTAGACCGTTTCACAAAAGTCTGCATCTCTGACTCGTTTTCTCTGCAAATGATGCAAGACCACGTCAGGCCAATCTTCTTATTCATAAGATCACTTATTTTTCACACTTATTAATCACATTTAATATGTGAGCAGTTGTTGCAAAGCCAGCAAGACAGGTATGAGTCACCCGTTATGGATCCACCTAATTCGCATTTAAATTAGGCTGTGCAAATTGGACTCATTTTTTACGGATTGCTGACCACTGCACTATGGGGATTTTGACCTGTTTTTGTGGCATTAATTAATAACTCGGTCAGTTTTGTAGATATCGACATGAAACCAATCGTTATTATTTGATCCTAGGCACATATAGTATGAAAATCGTTCGGATCAGGAAACTATATCCTATAGCTCCCATAGGAACGATTTGGTAAAAGTAAAGATAAATTAATGAAATTTAAGGAGCTGATATTTGTTGCTATTTTAATACAATAAAGCAATTTTGAACCAAATCGGACAACGCTTTCCCTGGGAACTGTCAGTTTAAAATACTGGATTTCAGTGTTTTTCCATACAAATGCCTATAAAAGCTGAAAAAGAAAAAGAAAAATTCCTTCACACAGTAGTATTTATCTTATAATTCATTTATTTCATTTTCTATTTCAATATTATCTAAAAAAAAACAAGCTACTATCGTCAAATTCGTCATCTTCAACACAAACATTATCTTCGTATTCGCACGAAAGCATCCCAATTACCTCAATTGGTAGTGGAAAACTCTTTTGTTGTTTTATGCGTTTCGACAAGTTTAGGGACGAAATAATTGGATCTGATGTATCCATAGCCCATATCCATATTTTTCATAGGTAAATTTGTTGTGCTGCTTATCCATTTTCCGTGCTTACTTGCAAAGTACTTATAATTCCTTCGACAACTGTTCCATTTGTAACGCATTGTTTTGCAAAATTGGGTGCTTTTTTCTTTTAAAATGTCCTTATCCACATTGTTTTTTGAATGGCGTTCAAAAAAACTTTGTACAGCCATTTCTTGTTCAGCCCGGCCCTTTGCGCTGTTCCAAGCAGCGACCAAGTCGCCGTTGGAGAAAGTGAGGTTATCTAAGAAAAATTTAAATTGCACCAATAGTGGAGAAAAGTGCACAATAAGACTAACAGCCTTTGCTCAGTATTGACAACGCTACAACATACACTTGGACGCATTGAAAACTAATGAACACTTCTATTTCAAAACTCTTCCCAAAGTTGAAATTTGTTTCCCAAAATTCAGCTTAAGGTGCATTTATAAAATGACAAAAAGTTAGTATAGACACGCACAATTTAAACAGTTAATACATTTAACATGTAGTACAAACCTGTGAAATCAGTGTCAAATCAAAATAAAAATGAAAAATGAAATCAAAATAATCATTATTATTTTTCTTTTTAAATGGAGTTTTAAACGAATAATCAAATTTCACAGATCACTATGAGAAAATTGCAAACTTAGCGCACGTGCTTTCGGATGCAACAGCTGACTTTGCAGCTGTTCTGCTAAAATATGCTGTTAAGAATTAACATTTTGAGTATGAGGCATAATAGTTTGATGTTTTCTTAATACATTCCCATTAATTTTTTTTAAATCAGAGAACTTTCAAAAAATGATTAAATGCCACATAAAGTGGTCAAAAACCCCATAGTGCAATGGAGAGACAAATCAGCCTCCACATTAATCTTACTATCAACCCAGATGATATCTCGGAGTCACAGCATGCGTATAGGAAGGGCCGATCCACGGAGACGGCACTCCACGAGATCACATTTCTAGACATAGAAGGTGCTTTCAACAACATCCTACCAAGTTCGATAATCAATGCGCTGACGAGACCAGGAATAGACAATCAATCCGTACGCCTTATAAAGCTGTTGAGATGTCACTAGGAGGAGAATCTATTGTCACTAGGAGGAGAATCTATACGTCAGAAGTGGCACTCCGCACGGAGGCGTACTCTTACCCCTACTGTGGAACGTGGCGGTTAATAGCCCAGGGATTACGCTAGACAGGAAACTGGACTGGAAGTCAAACACTATGGATAGAGCTAACAAGGCAACAATCGCGCTCTATACATGCCGAAAAGCCATTGGCCTTAAATGGGGAATGTCCCCAAAAATAGTAAGATGGCTTTACACAGCGCACAATGGGCCCAAACGCCTTTTTTTTGGCATAAACTCCAGTTTTAAAGATACTGGGCTCAAATTTTGTATATATGCTTGAACTATTTTTGTCGAATTTCGAATTTTATTGTTTTGGAAATTTGACCACGCCCACTTCGGGCGGAAATGCCGTTTTTTTGCATAAACTCCAATTTTAGATATACTGGGCTCAAATTTTGTATATATGCTTGAACTATTTTTGTCGAATTTCGAATTTTATTGTTTTGGAAATTTGACCACGCCTATGCCCGCCGCCTACATTAAGAGTTGGCTATACTGGAATTTTTACTTAATTTTTACATAAACTTAAGTTTTTCATAAAAAGAACTAAAACTTTTATTAAATATGGTTCTATTATTTATAATATTTAATTTAAACCTCTAACAGCGTCGTCTTTCCGGTGGCTCTCCCCGAAACTTCGAAGAGAGCTGCATGAGAGAACTAATAAACACTTGCAACATCTATTGTTTTTTCGAAAACGAGCAAAAACGAGCAAAGAAGACCAATTAAATTTGAATTCCTATATTTTTATAAGTAACTTCACCTGGTTAGTTGCTTGCGCCGATATGCGCTGAAAAAGTAATACTCCACAAAACACAACTACTTTTGTTACACATTGCTGCTAAATAGACACTTACAAAACATTTGACAACACAGATACAAATATAATGATAACACGAAATAGTTTTATTATTGATTGTTCATACCTTGATCTTTGTTTTCCATATTTAATCTAATATTTTTACTCAATTTAAGCCAATTGAAACACAATTAAAAGTTGCCCTAAAGTTGCCGCCAATTTGCAAGTTTCAGGGTTGCAATAAATCAGCTGGTTAAATGACCGCGCTAAATTAACAGGGTTGCAATAAAGCTCAAAAAATTATATATTTATATTTATTTGGGATGTCTATTAATTAAAAATTTGTTCATATTCAAAAAATAGTTTCATCATTTTTTCGACTTTATGCCGCACTGGGACCATAGTGCAGCGGTAAGACCCATCCTATTATACGGGGTGGTGGTCTGGTGGCCTGCTCTCACAAACTCCACAATTAAAGAGAAACTTAGGAAAACGCAGAGAATGGCGGAGGTCTGTATCACAGGCAGCATACGTACAACACCGACTGATGCCCTCGACTGGTGGCTAAGATAGCCACACTATCGGCAATTAGGCTACGGAAAATGGAAATGGCATATGGAAAAGGACCGACTATGGACACACCAAGTTAGACCTACACCAGTGCACGCCAATGGGGGCTACAGACTAATGCGTACCTGTTGATCATCCCACCTTAAAAATATAAGGTAGATCTTTTAAAAATATAAGGTAATTCATTCCAACAAGGGAGGAATGGGCCACACTAATCCCGGGACCAGACGGTTCTCTTCATATTTACACAGACGGTTCAAAATTGATTGGCCAGGTGGGAGGCGGTTTCCATTGCGATCGGCTGTGTCTAAATGAGTCCTTCAGACTCCCCGACCACTGTAGTGTGTTTCAAGCAGAAGTAATAGCTATCGGGGAAGCACTTAGATCCCCAGCACTTATTGGCAATCAAGACACAATCTGTATCTACTCAGACAGTCAAGCGGCTCTCAAAGCCCTTGACGGATTCTCATACAACTCCAGGGAAGTAAATGACTGTCTCAGATCTTTTAACGAGATGGCAGAGCAGTATGACATCTACCTCATATGGGTGCCCAGACATAGGGACCACGAGGGTAATTGCGCCGCCGACGAATTAGCAAGAGCAGGTACTACCAATTCTCTCCTCCCGGAGAAGGAACCAGTAAGCATCCCCTTAGCTATGTGTAGGCTAAAATGCAGGGATCACTTTGATCGGGCATCACTGAGGAAATGAGAAATCTCCAAAACTGGAGATTCCGCTCCGATCCGCTCGAGGAAGAGATCAATGATGCTTATAGCCATTAATAGGCATGACTGTAGTTTGGCAGTCAAGGCCATTACGGGACACTGGTTAATAGTAGCACACGCGGCTAAGCTTGCGGTGCCACATTACGACTACTGCAGAGCTGTGGGGATGTAGAAGAGGAAGAGACAGTAGCACATCTCCTGTGTTAATGCCCTGCGCTTTGGCGCAGCCGACTTAAATTCTTAGGCGCAGCAGCACTCACGGAGCAGCACAGCTACCTTGGCCTGAGTGTCATTTCGCATCTAGACACTATTTAGGTGCCAATTTTAATAGGAGCCCCAAAATACTGTTGAGAATATTCCATGAGCCTTTTTTTGACTCAATTTTATTATTGTTTTTATTTTTTTTGTTATATTTGAATTGGCGTTTATATATTTTTATCTCTCTGTGTATTCTCTGTGTCGTGGGGGGAAGGACTAGGTTCTAAAGGACTCCTAACAGAGGACTACGATTTTTAAACTGGGCTCTTTTTTACCCTGATCGCAGCCTTATTTTTTAGCTACCTTGGGCTGAGAATTTTTATTTTTCTGCAGCCACTTATAGGTGCCAGTTTTTTAAACCTGAGTCTCTTAACACAGGGGGGAAAACGTCAGGGTATCTTGAAGGACCAAATGTTAAGAGGATACAAAATGTTACCAAATGATAAGCGCATCACTTATGTATTTGTGTTTATCTCGCATTTCCATGTGTCCGATCCCTTTAAACTCAATCATTAGAATTTGTATTTAAAATTGTGTTCAATGCTTGAACAATAGTTAATATTCGAAATATATTCACTGACGGATAGTACTGTAAAACAAGTCCATTGCTTTACCTTCAACGGGCTGCATCTTTTGTTCGAAGTTATACTTCCTATAACTTTAGTCTATTTTTGTTGGTTAGTTGATCATGATACCTATTTCTCGAAAATTAACGGGTGGAGTCGTTTCATGTGGTCAAACAAATTGGACGTGTTTCCACTTGTTTTGTAAGTTTTATTGCAGTGCATGCAACTGACCATCTTACCATCTTGGGATCTTTTAAAGTGGTTCCAAACTTTCGATTTTCCGATTCTTTTAAAAGGGTGTGCGTGCTCCTCCGACTTGCTTTATGTACTTTTTCCTGTAATAAATTATACATCACGAATTAGATTTTGAGTTAGGACGCAAAACATGCATATATAATGCAATAGTTTAGATACCTACCTTCATCGTTTTCGCCTTGCAAAAATTTTTCCATTTTCTCCGCCAACACCAATATCAAACTCACCGTGTTATTTACCAAATGTAAGAACTTTTTTTAACTTTCCACTATCGTTTGCTATCGGGACTAAAACATCGAGAGTGGTTTGCAACCGCCAATATTCGATGTATCGATACTATCGTGAGTGGCCGACTCAGCGCTGGATGTGGCCCTCATCCAGGAACCCTGGAACCCTCATTCAGGACCCAGGATTCTTAGGACAGTAATCGCAAAAAAGAATCTTATATTTTTTTTTGCTACTTAATTTCAGCAATATCTTTATTACGTAGCCGCAGCAATAGACAGCCCAAAGGTGTCCTCAGCGTATATGGGCCACCACCAAACTACTGGTGGAAGAAAGCGGAAAGATCAACCTGATTATAGGGTGCGACGTCAACGCCCATCATCATCAGTGGCGACGCACTGACAATATAAAAGTTAATAACAAGTAAAACCCGGACGCTATGATAGCTAACGGCTTGCGCCGGGGCATTCAATAGGGCCTGTGCCTAAAAAAGATTGGACAGTAGTAAGTCAAAGAAACTACCGCCTGCAAAATGATGGTCGCAAGAACTGACGCCCTTTAATACCAAAGCCCGTAAAGCCTTTAACTTTGCAAACACAAAAATAGCGTTGGAGGCGTATAAAGCGGATCTCAAGCAGTTCAACAAGGAACTGCGAAGGGTAAAGATGAATGCCTGGACCTAGTTTTGTATGCCTGGACCATTCAGGCGACATCGGAGGCATTCCGACTCAGCAAGGTCCTCGCAACCACTGCACTTAATATAGGATACATTAAAACCTCGGATGGTAGCTGGACCTCGTCCACAAATGCACATTTACCTGCGTGTTCTCAGGAAAAAACAACCCAGGAAACGCAGAGCCAGGGGGGTAACACCACCCCTTTAAAGACAGCTCGAATACCTCATTAGTAAAAGGAATCTCAGGTTGGCGATAAACAGTTTCAAGCCTTTTAAATCTCTAGGCCCAGATGGCATCTTTCCGGCCCAACTAACCACGGGCGGGTCCAAACTATGGTTATGGTGTAGGAAAATTTTCACACCAATCTTTAGGCTAGGCATCGTGCCCAGGAGGTGGTTGTGGACGAAGGTTGTCATCACACCCAAAGCGGGAAAACTTACGCACAGCTCCCCTAAGGGCTTCAGACCACATAAGCCTGTCGTCCTTCCTCCTCAAGTCAATGGAGAGACTTATCAGCCTCGACATTAATCTTAGCATTAACCCAGATGACATCTTGGGAACCCAGCACGCGTATAGGAAGGGCCGATCCACGAAGACGGTTCTTCACGTTCGTCGAAAAGGCACTCAATGAGAAGAAATACGCGCTTATTGCTTTTCTAGACATAGAAGGTGCGCTTACCAACATTCTGCCATGTTCAATAATCAATGCGCTGGCGAGACTAGGGGTAGACGATCAATCCGTGCACCAAATAAAAAAGATCCTGGAAAACAGGACTGTTGAGGCGACAGTAGTAGAAGAGTCTATTAAAAGATTCGTCAGCAGAGGTACTCCGCAAGGAGGTGTACAATCCCAATTCTCTGGAAGGTGGCGGCTAACAACCTACAGCGATCACTAGAAGGTGGTAGGTGGTAGAAGACCGAACTTGTTCTCTTCACTAGGAAGTCGAGTTTAAGGCTTCCAAAACTATCAGGGGAAACACTTACCCTCTATGGTAACACCAAGTAACTGGAACAAAGGAAAAGTAACTGGAAGAAATATTCCCAAAACCCTTGAGAAGAATATCACAAAACCATTCGAGTTTTCGCAAACCATGGAAATTCATAGCGAATTCAATACCTGCAATAGCGCTCTAAAAAGAGCATGCCTAAAAACAAAACAAAACTGCAAAGTTACCAAGGGCCTACAAATGGTAGTAAAAGGGAATCGAACCCAATGTTACAGCCGCGGAAAAAAAACCGCCCAAGAGTATGGACACACTAGGCCATACTGCACACTTCGAGCTGTTTGTGTAGTCTGCGGGGATGCCCACAACTTCAGTCACTTCACTAGAAACAATGAAGATAATACCGTGAAGAAATACCTCCAAGCTGCGGAGGAAATGTCCAAGTTCGCCATTCGGCGAGCTATAGAGGATGTGTGGTGTACAAAAAATTAAAGATACGCATGCGACAAGCGACACCAACGCTTAACCAAAATCCACATAATGTGTACATTGCATCACAAACTACTTCAGACGTCTTCTTCGACAAAGCTCAGAGGTCCTCATTCGGTCCCCTTAACACCACGAACGGCTTCTCCAATGCCGATGCTCTACGAATGGGGATGGAAAATCAGGTCCAAGAAAAGCCACAAAGCAAAACGGAAACTATGATGTTACCTTCCAACATAGTAGGATGAATCTAATGTCATTCATGAGAACGACCATGCAAACACTCCACATAATCTATGCAAACTCTTAGAATATCAATGTGGAACTCCAATGGTGTCTTACGGGCTAAACTAGAATTTTCACAGTTCCTGTATAAAAACTATATTGAATTTATGCTACTGGTAGAAAAAAGCAAATATAGCTTTCAAATCAGAGGCTATACAATCTACCGCACAGTTCATCCGGATGGCAACGCCACGGCAGAACCTAAGTTCAAATCAGAGAAAGCAACAAACTTGCAGGCCACATCGATATATATCGGCCATATCGATACATAGTCAGGTAACGGAAGCTTTCAATAAGCAATTTACTGCCCTCCTCGCTTCTCATTTTCCTAAGGATAATTCATAAGCTTCTACCATTCTCATGGGGATTGTTTTGTAGCCGCAGCAGACTACAACAAACATACGCTCTGGTAATCACGTTAAGTGACTTATAAGAAAAAAAGCATCGCCCGTTAATACTCATCGCTTATAAATAACACAGTGCGACAGTGTTTTGGAACTTTTGAAGAGACCTAGTAGGAATTGTTTATTAGGTCAAATATAGTGCAAAACCGTGTTTGAAATATTTCTAACACCCTCAAAATCTTGATTTATTTAGAAAAAACGGTTTTTTTCGGGAGTGCTTTGCTCTTAAAAATTCCTAAACGCGTAATTTTAATTAAAAAAAAAATTTTTTTAAACGAGACCAATTTCATTACGAAATTATGAAAATTGTTGAAGTTATAACGCTTTTCCCAAAACAAGTCAGTGAAATTTTACTAGCGCTTGGGAGTAAAGGTGCGTAAAAGAAAGGAATAAGCGAAATGGAAGGGCACACTATTGCTCCGGAACGCTAGCAAATTTTCACTGAGTTGTGTTGGGAAAAAGAGTTATAACTTCAACAATTTTCATAATTTCGTAATGAAATTGGTCTCGTTTTATTCAAAATTTCGTAATGAAATTGGTCTCGTTTTGTTTGGGATTAATGAGACAATATTGATATGTGTTAAGAATGATATCATTTCTTGGAAGTTGTTCCGAAAAAATAGCGTCAAAGTTCGAAAAACACGACAAAAATTCAAAAGCGTCAGTTTCTTTTGTAAATTTTTTATCCATTTTGTTTAAATAAATTGAAGATGTATTGTAAAAGCTAAAACATTTAACTATTGAAAAACGTAAAACAATTTAAAATCGGCTTAGAATTACGCGTTTTTTACGCGCGTCAGGAATTTTTAGGAGCAAAGCACTCCCGAAAAACCGTTTTTGCTAAATAAATCAAGATTTTGAGGGTGTTAGAAATATTTCAAACACGGTTTTGTACTATATTTAACCTAATAAACCATTCCTACTAGGTCTCTTCAAAAGTTCCTCCAATTTTTCTTTTTTTGTCGCACTGTGTAATCAATTAATCATCAATAAATAAATGGCTTCTAGGTAGGATAATTGACTCCTTTGTGGTGAATTCGCTGCGAAAACTTGTATACGCAAGCAAATACACGCTGCTGTGCTGGAAACGAATTGGAATTCTTAGAATCCGCTGTTATATTCACGTACGAAGACTGAATTAGCAGGACCCCTAAAAGTAACTCAAGGATCGATCTCTCTCATTTTGGGCTCCAAAGAGAAACGAAGGACCGTGAGACCACAGATTATTCTTAATCAATTCATTGGGAAGAGCAACACGCGAATTTATATCTTCCGGGTTCAAGGAAGTCCCTCCATTCTCTAGTACCGCCACTCCATTTCTCTAATTAGCTTCTGAATAGTCGAAACTCGATTGGCGACGAAAATATTAAAACTAGAGAGTTCTTCTCGAATCCAAGACAGAGCCACAGCAGAATCGCCCCAGCAAAAATACTTCCTAACTTCAGACATAAGTCTTGCCATTAACTCGGCTCCCGATATTGAAACTCGGAACTCGACTAAAGACCAAACAATGCGCCTAGTGGGCTTTGAGGTTGACTGAAAATAGCAAATGTTGAGTTGCAGGATGCCAAGCGAGGCCTAGGTCTTTGTGATACTGCTGCCATCATACAACCTTAGGAAAGACTCGCAAAGAAACCAAAATTGGCCTTTGACGAGGATCCCAGATGTTTGCTGCATTATGCTTATTGCTTCATCAATAAAGTCGCCTCCGGAAACTAGATCATCCACATAAACGGGGCGACGCAGAATTTCGTCCTCTTTTGGAAACATAAATTGCTCATCTGCCAACTGATGCATTAGCATAGGTGACAGTATCCAGCTTAAAAACCTGCAACTCTTCCTGGAAGGAGTTCCGCCGAAGAATTCACTGTCCTCAGGAAAAACCCTGACGCAACGATACATTTTCTAAATATTTCCAGTAATGACCACCCGATTGCATCAAAACCATAAAAGAATATCAGCAACATTGGCTAAATAATTGGGCTAAACATTAATAATTCATTCAATTAATATCCAGTGACAGAAGTGGTGACAGAAGATCCGTTAAAAACAACCCTGAGCTTGGTTGTTTAACTGTCCTCCTTAAAGACAAAATGGTGTGGTAGGAAGTACTGGCCAGTGACGCTCGCATCAGCAGGGACTGTAGACATATGTCCCAACTCCAAATACTCCCTTATGAAGGGAGCATATTGCTCATTCAATTGAGGATGGGGCAGAGCTTCCTTTTAAGGAAGTGAAACCGGTGAACGGCTTAGGAGAAAGATTCTCCCAGCAACTTAGAACTGCATTTGAACTCAGTGTAAGCGGCAAAATTCAGCTGAGCAACGTGGGGCACGAAATGCGCATCGCAATTTAAAGCTTTTATAAGCTGGAAGCAGGCTTTGATTTCCTTCCGGTTTCGACCGGCAGAGCAGACAATCAATCTCACTCGTGGAAACGAGTGCTCTTCTCTGGACATGTGAACAGCCCCCACACACGACCCATCCAGCAACGGGTTTTCTGCAGTAACGGCAGGTCAGCTGAGACACAGCAGCTCATAAAAAAGACTGGCGAAACTGAAACTAACCAGGGCAGGGTATCCGGAGCAGTGGGACCGCAGGAGAACATAAACAGAGAATTCGTCTGTCGCAAAGCCTGTATCGCCAATACCATACACTACCATGAATGATTAGCACCTCCGAAGCTGCAGTTGTCTAGCCAGTTGGGAAGTTATCACGTGCACCTGCGATCCAGAATCCAACAGAGCTCGGCATGGAACAAGGGCTCCAACGCAACTACGATGACGTGGGAGGACCAATCTAAGCCTGGCCGCTAGGAGCCTGCGGTTCCAGAAAATTCAGCAGGCTGCGATGCCTCCTTCCACAACTGCGATGCGCTCACGCACGTGATGGACCCTTTGGAGACACTTCCAACAAAATCCGAGTCACCAGGCCTCACCATGGCGGATCTCAGCGGGCATTGACAGTAAAGGCAGAGGGAAGCGAACTAGTATAAATAAAGGATGATCTACTGTTATTTGGACCTCGACGCCTTCCCACATGAGCGCCCGGGGCGTATGCAGCCATGGCCACGTCCATAGCCTCCAGCGTCCTACATCGCTGCTCCAAAAATTCGGCCATCGATTTCCAAGTAGGGATGGCGTCTGAACTTGAGGAGTTTTGACTCTCCTCTCACTTAGCCTGGGTAGCTGAGTTCAACCATTGAAGAAGAATCTGGAAGATTAAATAGACTGAGGCCCAGAATCTCGTACACATTAGCCTGAAATATTAAGCAACGGTTAATAAATCGTTTCTCCAACAAGTTCAGCGCGACATCATAATTTTCGTCGGATTCTTTCAAGCAGCTTTTCCACCTTACTAATACGAGGATTGCTGCCGACTATTGTAGGGAAAATTCAAGAACTTAGACCATTCCGAGTATCCGCCGCTGAAGGTTGGGAGGGGCACACAAGGCAACGCTTGGAAACCTTAACTTAACCCCGGGTCAGTCTGCATGGTGCAAATCCCGTTAGAAAGGGTGGAGCGGGCAGCATTTTGAGCTAGAAAACAGTCCATCGGAGGTCACTACTGATCTGCGAAATGTCCAAATCCTCAAGCTCCCGTGGATGGCCTTAAAGTCACTGAATATGTCGGCTATCTGGCCGCACGTGGAACATGTCATCATTCACCTTAGAAACAGGCAGACAGAAAAACCGAAAAGGCTCCTTCGATCCGCTGTAAGTCCTGGAGAATACGCAGGGCCTTGCACTTTAAAATATCACTACGAGCTTTATTAGGTGCTCCTGTGACTGCGCCGCTGAAGTTTATTATTGATTATCTTAAGTTATGACCAATACAATCAACCCGAAGTAAATAATTCCAGCGCCAAAATGTTATGGAAAAAAATTTATTTGCTCTCGTCGAACAAGATCTGTCCTACTGTGATCTTAGAACCGTAAACGGAATATACTTGCGTTGTGGAACGTATGTATGTATGAAGTCTATGCGTCGGCGAATACACTTGCGTTACATGCGAATACATGTGCGTCTAATAAATAATTCAATAGCGAAGAACTGAACTGGCGTTTATTTTTAGGTCTTTGTGTATATTATATTTTTTAATTTGTTTATTATTATAAATAATACCCGATAGACCTTTTTGGTGGCTGGAAATCCACGTGAAGAGATAAGTAAGATATCCCAAAAAATTTAGGGACACGAAACAGGAAGAAGTGATGTACTGAATCAAACACTTTACTGAAACCTTATGTAAAAAAAATTTGTTTAAAATTCTTCAGTGAATCATCCCATCTTCAGTGAAAATAAGATTAGGTGATTAAATGTTATTTGCGTATACCTACCTTAAAATTTTAGGAGGTGAAAAAGTTGGATTAGAGATCGCAAATTAATTTTCAAACGTAAGGAAAGGAGAAAAGATACATGTTTACGTTTAGTGTTTACATATTTATGAAGCTTTTTTTTTTTTTTTTTAACGTTGCTTTTATTTCTTGAATCTTCTCTTTGCGAGACTAACAAGAGGTGTATCAAATCTTATATTTTTAACTTAACTAACAGTCATATTGACTGATACGGAGTTAGACGGCCCTAAAAATCGATTGCTGGGTTGGGAGGTCGTTGCGTCTAAGGCGGGATACGCTACAAACCCGAGTCAATCCCCGAGCGAGAAAATTTGGGTGCGAGGACAGTTTTTCTTTGTATGACTCTTTTTGCTTCTGGATTTCGTCTTTCACTGCGAGGATGCCCAGATCCCGGTGGATGTTTTCGTTGCGAACATACCAAGGTGCCCCTGTGATAGTTCTCAAGATTTTTGATTGTGCGCGCTGTATGATGTCTATGTTGCTGCTGCTCGCGTTCCCCCACAGCTGGGAGCCATACGTCCAGATTGGCTTTAGGACTGAATTGTACAGTAGTAACTTGTAGTCCAGGCACAGTGGCGATCGTGAGTTTATGTTCCAGTGGAGGCTGCTGGCTTTCAGTTTTAGATGCATCTTTTTGCATTCGATGTGCTTACGCCAGGTAAGTCGTCTATCAAGGTGAACGCCAAGGTACGTTACGTCGTTAGCTTGAGGGATCTGCATACCGTTTAGTAAAAGCGGAGGGCATGTTTGTCTATTAAGAGTAAACGTTATATGTTTACACTTTTGTTCGTTTATTTTAATGCGCCAGTCGGACAGCCACCTTTCCACTATTGTGAGATGATTAGCCAGTTGGGTTGTTGCCTGCGTTGGGCATCTGGAGCGACTAAGAATAGCGGTATCATCGGCGAACGTTGACGTTGTTAGTTGTGCGCTCGTAGGAATATCCGCAGTATACAAAACATATAGACACGGCCCGAGTGCGCTTCCCTGTGGAACTCCAGCTTCGATGGTGTAGTCGCCCGAAATAGCTGCGTTGCATCTCACTGAGAATACCCTATTGAAGAGGTATGATTCCAGTAGCTTGTGGGTGTATGTTGGCAAATACGTTTTAATTTTGTGCATGAGTCCGATGAGCCAAACTCGGTCGAAAGCTTGAGATACGTCGAGGAAAATAGCGCTGCAGTATTCTCGTTGTTCGAAGGCTGAGCGTATTTCGGATGTTAATCTGTTCACTTGTTCGATGGTTCCATGGTTTCTTCGAAAGCCAAATTGGTGTGCCGGGATGATATTGCAAGCTACCAGATGTGGTATTATGCGAGTTAACAAGCATTTTTCAAACAGTTTAGACAAACAAGATAGAAGGCTTATTGGTCTGTATGATGACGGAATTGTGTGGTCTTTTCCAGGCTTCGGTATCATTATAATAATGGATTTCTTCCACTTTTTTGGGAAATAGCTAAGATTAATGATTCCAAGATTAATCCAATAGTTTGCAGACGACCTCTATAGCGCATTTTGGAAGTTCGATCAGCATCTTTGGGGTCAATAGGTCACCACCGGGAGCCTTTTTTGGTTTTAGCCCTCTTATGACTTTTTCGATTTCGTTCGGCCGGAATGAAGGTGCGGCTGGCTGAGGGGAGGACTCTGGCTGAATTACTGGCAGGAGGAATGAATTTGAGGCTGGGTTTGGTTGGAAGACACTTTGGAGATGTGTGGCGAATGTTTCAGCTCGGTCTTCGTCGCTGCGAGCCCAGCATCCCGAAGAGTTTCTTATCGGGGTGGTCGTTTCAATTGGGGCACTAAGATTTGGGTGGGCCCTCCACAGGGGGGTACTTTGTGCTTGTTGGCGAGAGATTCTGGATGTACCTCAGCTGTGCATTTTCTTCCTGTTGGTGAAGAGCCTGGTCGAGTGATCGGGTTGCTTCCTTAAGGCGTTGTTTTGAAGCTGGTGATCTGCTGTTTTGCCAATCACGACGCGTGCGCCTCTTTTCTCGCACGAGCTGTTCGATTTGCTGATTAGATTTGAAGTGTTTGTTTCGGTCTACTTCTTTCCTATGAGGAGTAGAGATTTTAGCTGCCGCAACGAGTACTTCTTCCAGGGCGCTCGTAGTGTAGTCGATGTCCGATTCCATGTTAAAATCCGGGGCGAGTTCTATGTGGGCACTCACGTACTTTTTGTATTTTAGCCAGTTTGTTTTTGTCGTCGTCAGACTGAAGGGGTGTTCGGTTATTTCTGGGCTTTGAAGAAGCGTTAGAAGCACAGGCGAGTGGTCTGATGATAAGTCCGAGACTGCTTTGGCACTTATTAGATTGCGAGGTATGTTTTTTGTCACTGCAAAATCAATAAGGTCTGGGAGCTTTCGTGAGTCTGTTGGCCAGTATGTGGGACTTCCAGGGGAAACGTAGTCCAGTTTATTTTTCACATTTATAATTGCATTGTACAATTGTCTTCCTTTGGGAGTCACTAGACGTGATCCCCAGTGCGTATGTTTGGCGTTGTAGTCTCCTGCGGCTATAAATCGATCCCCAAGTGAATTGTAGAAGTCCATGAATTGTCCTTCCGAGATTGAGAAGCGAGGAGGGCAGTAAACGGCAGCAATTGAAAGGATTCCGTTGCTTGACTGAATTTGTATCGATGTGGCCTGCAAGAAGTTTGTTGCAAACCTTTTGTGAAAATGGTGTTTAATTCGTTCTCTGATTAGAACTCCAGTTCCGCCGTGGGCTTTCCCATCTGGATGATCTGTGCGGTAGATTGTGTAGCCTCTTATATGAAAGTTGTATTTGCTTGTAAGATGCGTTTCCACCAGTAGCATAACGTCAATATGGTTTCCGTTTTGCTGTGTGGCTGTTCTGGGGCCTGTTTAGCGCTTTGAGAGTTAGGCTGAATTGGAATTTCCCTTCCAGATCGTAGAGCATCGGCATAGGAGAAGCCGTTGGTGGTGTTTAGTGGACCGAATGAGGATCTCGCAGCTTTGGCGAAGAAAACGTCTGGCGTGGTTTTTGACGAAACGTACGCATTCTGTGGATTTTGGTTGCGCGTTGCGGTCGCTTGACGCATGCGACTCTTTAACTCCTTATACACAATACATCCTCTATAGTTTGCCGTATGGCTGCCTCCGCAGTTTCCACATTTCTTCACGGTACTGTCCTTGTTTGTAGTGCAGCAAGCGGACTTGTGGGCGTCCCCGCAGACTACACAGACAGCCCGAAGTGTGCAGTAAGACCTTGTGTGTCCATACTCTTGACAATTAGTGCATTGCACTGGACCGTTTCGTTTATGTGGCTCTTCAACAGTGATTTTCCGATGCAAAAGATATTGCAGGTTGTAGATTGGGTGGACTTCGTTCTTCTTCAGCGACCTGCTTTCTGGCTCGAGCTCGACCTTGAAGAGGGGTTGTGGCTTTTTATCTTTATTTAGAATGTTAATAACATTCTTGGCGGCGAAGCCCTTTTCTTTAAGGGCGATTTTTATTTCCGCGGCGGTAACATCAGGTTCTATTCCCTTTACTACCACTTGTAGGCCCTTACTGCTTTTCAGCTGGTACGTGTAATAGTTTTTCTGTACAGTGTCCAGATATTTTGAGACTATTCGGAAGTGCTCTTCAGTCTTGGTTTGCACCTTTGTTTCATGGATGTTCCCTTTGATAAGCGGAACAACATGAAAGTTGTCACCGTTCCCGATCAACGACGCAATTTTGTTGACCAGGGCACTCGAGCTTTTTTCCCTAATATAGATTGGAGGGGGCTTGGGTTTTTTTGCGGTGTCTTGGGCTGGTTGGTTTTCCTCAGCCTCCGCCAGTAGGGCAAATCTGTTAGTAGTGGATCTGTCTAGTTCATTATCGTTATTCAGGACACGGTTAATTTTTGTTTTGTTGCCTGCCGGATTACTCTGCGGGCTAAGCTTGCGCTTAATTTGGATGTAGCGATCCATTCCAGTCTGTGTGGCCGTTGCCGCTTTGGCACTTTCCGAGGTTGTTGTTTTTGTACTTGCTGTTGTCGTTGACGTCGTGGTACTTTGAGTTGCAGGGGTTTTCGCTGTTGTTGCAGAAGTTGTAGCGCTGCTTGTTGTTGGTGCGAAATTTGTTTCCGGTATTGGAGGGGGGTTTTACACTGCGAACTCCATGACGCGGGAGTCGGAGTGAGCAGAGCGGGTGAGCAAGACCGTGCACTTTGGGTTTCAGCGGTCAGTAAAGCCGGGTTGCTTTGAAGCGCCGATTTTTCCACTTCGGTATCGCGGGTTGAAAAGTAAGAGTAGAAGCCGTTTCTTTGGTTCACTGAACTTCTACGCTCGTTCTTTTGGTCGTTGCTCAATGAGCTCATTGCGTGGTACGTATTTTTTTTTTTTCAACTATGCACTAGTTTTGGTTTAGCACATTACAACTGTTATAAAAAGCTTGTCTGTCGCTTTTAATAAATTGTATTTCAGTGTCTTTTTGCTTATATTGGCGAAAATATAAGCAAAGTGAAGTTTTCCCGAAGCTCGGACAAAGCACGTCCGCTCAGTTCGGTAGTTCGATTACGATTATGAACTTCATATTTATGAAGTGATATCTGGTATAAAAATGTCTATAGCTCCTCCAACAATAGTCTGATTCTACTGAATTTGGATTTGTAGATGGATGGATTTGGATGTGTAGATTAGCTATTAAAATAATTTGGCATCAAAACATGATAGTCTGGCATTACCAAAAATTTTCATAAACTGGCGCTAAATCATGCTTTCTGCGAGGCAAAACTTTTAACACAAACTTGAAATGGATACTATATGAATCCACGCTTCAAATTGGATAATTTTACCTTTTATAGAATTCGAGATCATTAAAAACGATCAAAGCTTTAATATTTCAGTATATTCCAGTACTTCTCTAAAAATCGACAAATTACCTGAATTATGTTTTCCAGATATAAATTAATCATATGAATAGTTTGGCACCAATTTGATTGACATAAAATTTTCTCAAACGGACATGGCTATATCGACTCTATCGATGCTGATCAAGAAAATATATATTTTATGAGGTCTAAGATGATTCCTTATTTATGTTATATACATTCCCACGAATAAAATATACTCTTACACTGTAAGAGTACCAGATATAAACAGACGACGAAGGCGTTTCGGAATTCTTAATGTTTGTTAGAAAATTAAATATTAAATATATATTTGTTAGAATATTAACAGAGTGAATTTTTCAATAATTTTAGTTAAAATTAATTTTAACCAACCTGATGATTTTACCAACAGGACTTATTTTTTGTGCCCTTTTTTATTTTTTAATAATTTGGGTAACAGTTGCGATTATTAAAAAAGTAAATGAACAAAATTTTATAAATTTTCGCCTTACGCGCATATCAAGTGCAATTTGTAAATGTTTGCAAAGAGACAGCATTTAAAATAACAACTTTTATATTAAAAAAAAGTGTTTTATAGTAGATTATGCTTGTACTATAAATATCCGTTCAAGTTTGAATGCACAGTACATACATACCAAATAAATAAGTACAGTAATTAATTTGATTTGAAAACTTAAAAAATTAAATGACTAGAAAAAAAATAATTTCCAATGTAATTTGGAATGCGTTTTTGGTAATAATAATTGGATACAACTTTTATTTATCCATACATATAGACATACATGTAAACATAATGCATTTGATACAATACCCACTATATATATTGTAGACCCATTTATCTTAAAAGCAGCAATTACACATGTATATGCATGTATATTACAAGTCTTATTTGCTTTTAATGTAATGTTTAGATACATGTAATTTAAAGAATGTTGCAAATATATACGATTTTTGGCAAGAGCACCAGAAAATTCAGTTAGTCTAAAGTAAGCTACTCCAAAGGTAAGAACCTACTATTTACTAAAGAAGAGTGGAATATACACAATCATTTTACATTTATTTGTTGTTAATCAATTTACTATTTAACTATCCAATTCATTTTTCCTCTTAGAGCTCAATATTTTATGTCGATTAAAACTAACTAAAAGTTTTATAATGGCCTATTCGTGGGATAACCGTGTGGATTTCGTTGTTCGATACATGTACGGTATGTATTAATCTGCATAATTTCAAAAATATATAAACGTGTAAAAAATCGCTATGTATGTATAAATTAAAAAATACGTTAAGTTTATTTAAATGGGCTCTCATTGTTATATCACAATTGTTCAATTTATTATATAAAATCTTAGCTTTAAAATGGCTTCAAATATAAACCGCTTCAAATAAGTACCGTTGAGCGGTACTAAGTATCCCAACAATATAAAAATTATTTAAATTTATTTTTTATAGGCTTTATAAATAAATCGTCACGTTAAAGTCAATATTTTTAAGCGAATTTTTTTAACAAATTAAAGATTTCTTTTTCATGTTGATAATTTTTTCTTAAATTTATTACCTTTTATTACTAAATTTAAAGTCTTTTTCGTATATCCAAATAATTACTTTTTTTTTGTTGGCGGCAAAAAAGAACACCTAAGGAATATATGTTATACATATATTGAAATACACTTCCAGTTAAGGAGCAGCTTATGTTATTAGATAAATATAGGATCGCATAAAAAATATTGGATGTAACTTGTCGATCCTTATGAAAATTTCGTTATAAAATCCATTTCTTATACAGTAGTCGGCCGAGTCAATAAAATTGACATGTTGGAGCGGTGGAATCAAAATGTGGAATAAAATCAAATCAAATGGATCGGTACATGTGTATAACAAGAAAGGAAAGCAAACTTTTAACCGAGTTGCATAACTTTAAAACTGACTGACTAGTTTTTGAATCCTAGGAGATGAGACTAAATGGAAGATGTTCCAGAAGACTCAGACCCCCTAGGTTCTTCACCTCTTGGGTTGTCCTGTGTTGGTAAAAACATTTGATGTGCGCGTTCATCAGGACCTGTAGAGAGTTCCAGCTTGATATTGCCTGGTGTCCGTCAATTTTTTATATATCCAACATTTGGTGCCGTTTTTGAAAGAATAGTTCTGAGAAAAGAAGGCTATGAGGTGTCCTGAATATTGGAGCAAAAAATTTCAGAGGCACTTCTCTCTGCCCAGGGCAGCTTCTTGCTTTTTCTGTTTCCAGCCGAATGTAAAAGGCTTTCCTAGCCTTGGACTTAAAAAGAATCATGATCGGTGTCCACCACGGTGGCTTTCTCGACCTATTTCTACCAGATCTGTTTTTAGGCAAGCACACCCTGGTACACCAATCCTTAGCATTTCAATCATGTCGTCAAGCCATTCCTTAGTGTCGACGTCTCATGTTTGGAGTTTAAGGAGTCTAAGGATTTTTCAAGGGTACACTTATCCCAGTTCCCTTTTCTTGCATTGCAGACATAACATTTTTCGAACCCTATTTATTACTATTTTTATAAAGAGCGAGAAAGAGTGCTTATCCAGGCTTTTTGCCGAAGAGTGGGTAGCGGGTAGGGACTCCTCTCCTCTTTTTGACGATTAAGGTTGACTCTTACTTTCTTATTCTCCATATAAACCAAGCGTGCCCTTAAAGGTCTAATGAACTTTCAATCGCTGAGGCTTTTTTGTTTTAATTTCCGAAATTGGGAAGCAAAAAGAGATAAAGGGGTATTTTTTTTCAGAATTCTCTTTTACCTGCTGAATACCTGCTCCTTTCTGCGATGGAGGTTGTTCTGGAGAAATGTTAAAGATACCTCTGAGGTATTCTAAGTTGTTCTTCTCCGAGATGCACCCAAAAAATGTCCTACTCTCCTTCCGAAACTTTCCGAGGTCTCCCTCATCAGACGGCTCTCTAATTCAGCAACTGTTTGACCGTTTGACTTATGCTAAAAAATTACAAAAACACCTGCTAATAGCAAATTTCCTATCAGTTGATTTTGGTACTATAATTTTTTCCAGTATACCGACATAACGTGCAAAAAAAATTTCTCGCTCCAATGTATTGGTGATTTTTTGCATTGGTATTGGAGTTTGCTCTGCCGTATGCTGAGCTTGGGCACCCCTGAATTAGTTTATGGAAACTTCAATATTTTCCCTCAAGTAGAAGGAATCCGACATTAATACATTGCATAAAAAAGGCAGCCAATTTTGCAGGAGTTTCTAAATTGTAACCTATTCCAAAGCTTTTAATACCCTTGCAGAATGTATTTTGGTCGAAGGTTTGCAACGGAGTAAAGGAAACGTCTCCGACCTTATAAAGTATATATATTCTTGGTCAGGACCCCCTCGTTAGTTGATATAAGCATGTTAGTTCTACGTGAACTAGTCTATCAGTTTTAAAGCTTTTGAATTGAAACTTTGCACACACCCTTCTTTCCTTTAGAGTTTATAAATCGTATCGGGATTCGGGCGGGGACCGGGTTTTGTGCACCACTACTTCCAACTTTAAAATTTGTACTCTTAACGCCTTATCTGAGAAACACCCTTCTTCGTAGTCTTCTACACTAGGTCGGCAGAACGGAAGGTGGGCTGTGGCAGCCGCGTGAAAAAAGGATGTTCCTTAAAAAGGCTTTACGTTGTGAAGAGTTGCATAATCATCCAAAGAGACCGCATCTGGAAGAATGTTAAAAATAAGTTAAAAAGTTAAAATACTAGATTTCAAATTTGAAGGACAGGAAAGAGATGTTAAAGCTTAGAGCAGTGGTGGGCAAACTCTAATTTTACATAGCACGCGAGTATAGGGTAGGAAATTCTGCCGCAGCGTTGCCGGCACACTGACAGTGTGAGCATTCTCAATTTTTTTTGAAGCTCTCTCATTTGCTCTCATTTTGACTCATTTGACAGCCAAAACTTAAAAATCAAAATGTTTCCACTGAGAAAAATGTTCTCACAAATTGGGTTGAAAAAAGTTTTCTCCATAAAAAATAAAGATAGGGAAGCGTAGTTTTTCATTTGTTTAAGAACTGTTGCTAGCAAAGCTTTCTTATAAAATAAAATACACTATTTTAGTTCCCATTCAAACTTTTGAACAACGAAAAATTAAATAAAAAAATATGTTTTTTTCGCTCAGTGAATTCTCTGCTCTCATTGTTTTTCTCTGCTACGCACACACTCAAATTTTAAACATGTGATAGTTTTGCCCACCACTGGCTTTCTTTTTTTTTTTTAAATCGTTTATTAATAAAGAAAGACTTAAAACTAAGCTCTAACAAAAAATAAAAATAAAAAGTTTCTACTAAATCCCTGTCCCCTGCGGTAATGCCGCTAGGCTTTGCTTCGCAGGGCCAGGATTGGCATGCTTATGCGCCCCACTACTGTTGGCCTAGGCTAGCCTAGCCTCCGCTCGGAGTCGCTCTAGCCTTCTCAGCTCCTTCATCATATAGGCGATGAAGCTGCTCATGCCTGCCCAGAACTGGGCGTCCTCCAGTAGCCTCCTTCCGATGACGCCCGCCGCTACTTCCCCTAGGGACAGGCTACTCCGCCTGGGGATCGAAAAACATGGGCAGTCCAGGACCACATGCTCTGCCGTCTCATCTACCCCACATACAGGGCACCTCGGGTCGTCATCATGACCATATTTGTAGAGGTAACTCCTAAAGCATCCGTGGCCGCTGAGAACCTGCGTGAGCCAGAAGTTCACTTCTCCGTGGCTTCTCTGGAGCCACTTCTTGAGGTCGGGTCCATCGTCCCTTGGCCGACTCGTCCCATCGTTGTTGCCACTTCTGTATACTCGAAGCTCTCGAGTTCTCTTTTTGCCGACGTCGTGTCGCTGCCGGAGTTAACCCGCTCAGCGCTACTAGGGCCTGATGTAGCTCTTTTCGCTCCGCCGCGAGCAGGTCGAATGGTACCATGCCTGCTATGACGAGAGCTGCGTCGTCGGAGATCGTGCGGTAGCCCGAGCACACCCTTAAAGCGCACAGTCTATATGTGCTGGTCAGTCCTTGGGTATATGACCTTGTCTTTGCTGCATCAGCCCACACGGGGGCTGCGTAGAGTATCGTTGCGCTGCAGACGGTCTGGAGAAGTAAACGACGTCCTTGCTTCGGGCCCGTGCAGTTAAGCATTATCCTCCCTAAAGCTCTGGCGACATTCGCTGCCTAGCGATTTGCTTCTGCGAAGTGCTCCCTGAAGCTAAGCCTTGTGTCCAGCGTTACTCCAAGGTACCTGATGGCCCTGGATGAAGTGACCACATGTCCTCCTATGGTAATTGAAGCAGACTCCACTCGCTTCCTGCTCAGGACAGCCTCCGTCTTGTGGTGGGCTAGGCTTAGCCTGTTCCAGCCATCCGATGACGTTTGCTATTGCAGCATTGCAGTGCTCCTCTGCTTCCTGGATCGTCTTGGCGATGACTACTACCGCGATATTATCAGCGAATCCGACAAGGTGTGTCCGTTCCGGGATCTCTAGTCTGAGGATCCCATCGTACATCACGTTCCACAGTGCTGGGCCTAAAACTGAGCCTTGAGGGACGCCGCAGGTGGCCGCTCTGGTTCCTGAGGTCGTCTCATACCTAATAGTACGGTCGCTGAGGTACGACCTTATGACCTTCAAGGTGATAGTAGGCACGCGGAGCTTTCGCAGTGCCTCCACTATGACATCCCACCTGGCTGTATTGAAGGCATTTTTGATGTCAAGCGTGGCGATCAGGCAATACTCCTTACTACCGCCCGCCCATCTGGTCCCCTCGATTGCCTTGGCTGCGATCCTCCTGACCAAGGAAATTTCATCGACCGTGGAACGGTGTTCCCTGAACCCGTATTGAAGTGGGGAGAGATCTCCCGCGCTGATTACCGCCTCCTGAAGCCTCCGGCATATGCAGCGCTCTAGGGCTTTGCCGGCATGGTCGATGAGGCAAATCGGCCTTAAGGACGACGGATCCTCCGGCGGCTTGCCTGGCTTTGGGAGCAGGACCAGGCTTGGCACCTTCCATCTTCTAGGGAAAACGCCTTCCCGTAGGCATGCGTTGAAGACCCTGGCGAACTAGTCCGGGCACGCGGTCATCGCCAGTTAGAGTTATAGCATTGTAGTTCGAACATAAGACCCTAAAAAGGTCGTGCTGTGCATATGTCAAACTACAATGGCTAAGGAATAGAGAACTTAAGTCCTGCTACTAGGAATGTTAAAATTTAAGCGTGTAAGTAAATGCTGGCTATCTACATCCCCATTGATAAGGTTATGTAGAAAAACTACACCCAGCATTGTACTAAGATTTGCTAAGCTTGATCAGTTTATTAGTAGGAGTCTACTATTATAAGATGGAAGGTGAAGATTTGCATCCCAGTTAAGACCTCTAAGTGAAAATATTAAGCAATTAAGCTGATGTACTCCATATGGGGGACTCCAGACACATGAACCGTACTCCAGTATTGGACGGACCAAAAAAATGAATTAGATTTTCGTAATGTAGGAGTGGTAAAATTCTTTTGACCACCTTCTAACAAAACCAAGCACACCTTTAGGCTTATTAACCATTGTGGAAATATGGTCGGCCAATTTTAGTTTTGAGTCTAATACATAGGACGCCAAGACCCTTAAGCTGAGGTAATTTTTCTATGGCAATCCCATAGAGAAAATACGTGGCCTGCAGAGGGAAAGAACGACAAAAAGAAAAATATTAACGGGCCATGATGACTTTCCTGATGGACGCCAGATGTAGCACGGATCAAGCGGGAATGTATATTTTTAAATAAGACTCTTTGTGTTTTTTCATCTAAGAAACTGGAGATCCACGTTAGGAGGTTTGTAGGAAATCCAGCATATTTAATTTACTCAACAAGAGTGAGTGATTGACTGAACCAAATGCCTTTCTGAAGTCTGTGTAAAGACTATCAGATTTAAATCCCTTTCGGAAGCCATATATAACAAAGGATGTCAACACCAGTAAATTTGTGGTAGTGGAGGGATGGTTAATGAAGCCATGTTGGTCCATCTCCATGACATGGAGAGATAATCGAAGAGCAAAGATGTCAATTTTTTTTCAAATAACTTTGGAATTGCCGACAATTAAGAGATATCTCTGAATTGGCTGTAGTTGGCAGATTCCTTCGAGGTTGAATGTTGTATGCATAAGGCTGATCTGTCTTTTTAGGCGGAGAATAAGCTGTTTGAAACAAATTTGAGAATAGATGGGAAATAGCCTGATCAGAGGTCGCAGATGAATTTTCAAACGTAAGCAGAGGTTTAAAAGATACATGTTTACGCTTAGGGTTTACAAAGTTATATAACTGCTTTGGATCCTGAATAAATTGTATCCGGCAACGGCGGATAAACCTTGTAAGCCAAGGAGGAATTATTGAAGCGGACGGATATTTCCATGGCACACATGAGTACAAAAATGTATTTAAAGCAGTGGTCGGCACCCCAATATATTGACATAATTTTAACGCAGTAGTATTAGTAACGAATAGCAGAAAGTAGGCTGTGAGCATGACGTTTCACACATTAATACTGTGAGTGTGTGACAGAGCTCAAGCAGAGAAATTTTCTATGCCCCCGGGATAGGGCCGTGCCAACCACTGATTAAAAGTATGGTAAAATGTTTCTAAGGTGACATTTACATCGGGGCATGCCAGAATATCGGACCAATCAAATGTGTCGATAAGGCTATTGAGTTTTGGAAAATCAGCTTTATGGAAACAGCAAATCTTATTTGCCACGAAAGGAAACTTCTGATCGATACCAGAGAAGGTTTCGATTGAAACCTCAATTATGGGGTGATATGGATCTTCTGGGGTTGAAAGGTGCAAAGCTCTGGAAAGAGTGGTACCATCAGGATTAGATACAAAACTTAAGTCTAATAGGCGACCTAACGAATTTCTAAAATGGTTTATTTGACCCAGGGACATGTCATGCATGCCCGCGGTAGAGTCATGGAGCGTCATAATTCTGGGATATTAAAGTCACCCCAAGCTACAAGCTGGTCACGATAGGTCATAAGATTAAAAACTGATTAAATAGCGGACAAATGATGCCAGTATGTGAAATAAATTCTATGTCACTCTTCTGATTTCACCTCTTCAGAAGCAAGTTGAAAATCTACCGAAAAGAGGACTTCACCCTCCCTTCTGGAGGAATCACCTGTAACAGTTTTGGTGGCACAGGGACGAGAACTGCAGCATCAGTCGGTGCCGATGGTCCAAACTGTGGAATACCCTGTTGAGTGACTCTAACGAGGGTTTCATTCACTAGGACCTGTGGACACTAGGACACTAGGATTCACTAGGACCTCACTTGAAGGGATGCCACGGAGGACATTTTGCACAGCGTTTAGCCAAATCGGAGGAATTTTAGAGGAAATATAGACATTTTTATAGGCACTAATGCTCCGGAATGATAACAAAATTGCACTGACAAAAGAGTTATGACTTCAACAATTTTAATAATTTTGTAATGAAATTGGTCTCGTTTTATTTAAGATTAATGAGACAATATTGATGTGTATTGATCAAATATGATACCATTTCTTGTAAGTTGTACCGAAAAAATGGCGTCAAAGTCTGAAAAACACGACAAAAATTCCAAAATGTGTGTTTCTTTTGTATATTTTTTATCCTATTTGTTTAAATAAATTGAAGATATATTTTTTTTAAATCTACAAAATTTAACTATTGAAAATAAAACGGAAATTTTAAAATCTGCTTAAAATTACGCGTTTAGAAATTTTTAAAAGCAAAACAGTCCCGAAAAACAGTTTTTTCTAAATAAATCAGGTTTGAGGGTGTTAGAAATATTTCAAACACGGTTTTGTACTATATTCGACCTAATAAACAATTCCCACTAGGTCTCTTCAAAAGTTTCAAATTCCTTCCTATGCAAAACAATGGTGCCCAACCATAGAAGTATGCAAAACAAATATTTTTGATTGCCACTTTTTAATTTTTTTTTTGCCATTTTATTACAAAATATATATTATGAAACATTTTAAACGATTTAAACGGTATTATTTTAAGTTAAGTGGTCTTGTTTTTACCGTCCATATTTTCAAGCCATTTCAAAAATTAACAGTGTAAACGTATGAAACGTCATGCTCTTAGCCTACTTTCTGCTATTCGTTACTAATACTAATGCTTTAAAATTATATCAATGTTATATTTGGTCATTATTGTTTTTCAATGACAATCCCCTCCAAAATAAAGGTCGAATTAAATAATTGCACGGTAACTGAATGATCCAATTTTGATGGACCATTTTAAGGTGCTAAGCAGTGACTTAATGTAAGGAAAAGAAAGTGCAGCCCGACTAGACATAACAAAACTAAAGCTCTTGATAACGTAGAGGGTGGCCCGCCATAGACATTGCGGAGCTAAACCTCTCTTAAGGGGGTTATCCCGAGTGCAGATTCGAAAGAATCGACAAAATTTTTTTTCATAAATCGTATCTATAAGGTATGTAGAATATATGGTTCAAAGGGTTGTTCGATTTTCGATGCCGTTAGAAAGTTATAGCGCTGAGAAGGAATTCGTTCGAACTCCCGGCGGACGAAGAGGGGTTTTTCAAACGCGTTTTTCTCGAAACCACTTTTTTCCATTTGGCTATCAAAATATCTAAACAATGAGTTGACCGATCGTTTTGAAATTTATAAGGCATGTTCAGCACAGGGTTGGCTATAGCCAGTAGTAAAATCAGACGATAAAGGTCATGCCGTTTTTTTTATACACAAAAAAATAGATTAAAAAACGTGTTTTTTGAGAAACATAAGTTAAAAGTCGTGTAAAAAAATTATTTCTTAGTATTTTTCAAAATTTTTATTACGGGCCATAGTCATAGGTACACAGATAAAAATGTTGTTTGGTTTTTTGGTTTCAGATTACCCGTTTTGCCGGTAATCGTGATAACCAGCGGAGAATTTGTTTTTTAATACTGTACTTCATCGCGCTAAAACTTCATCAATTTTTATTTTTTTCGCTCAAAAATATTCATGAATACATACTAAATATATGATAAACAAGAAAGGAAAGCTAACTTCGGGCGGAGCCGAAGTTGATATACCCTTGCAGTTAAATACCGGATATACATCAGTGAAATAGGAAAAAGTTGGCCGATCGTTATGAGAATATCATAACATAACCAACATTACGAAAAGAAATCTAAAAAAAGTCCCAAGCTTCTATCTTCTAGAACACCAAACTTGGTATTTTACCAAATACCATTTCCGATCGTTGAGTTATATGGCAGCTATAAGATATAGTCGGCCGATTGTTATGAAATTTAGTATCCGTACAAAGTTTCATGTTTCTATCTTCAAAAATACAAATCTTCAAAAAAAAGTTGGGTCATTTCCGATTGTTCAGTTATATGGCAGCTATAGGATATAGTCGGCAGATCCTTAATCCTTAATTTAATTTAATTAATTTTTTTTTTTAAGCTTAGTTTGTTTTTATTGGATCACTCTTTATGAGTCTAACAATAAGGTTGCAAATCTTAAAATAATACAATATCTAACAGTTTGTTTTGAACTGAATAGAGACTACGTGGTCCTAATAATTAGCGCTGGATTGGGAGGTCGTTGCGGCGAAGACGAGAACTGCTGGAAACTCGCGTGAGAGCTCTCGCGAGATGATTTGGATGTACTGATAGCCTGTTGTAGTACTTTGTTTTGATTTGTGCTATCTCTTCTCTGACGAGTGGTATGTGAAGGTCCCTGTGAATGTTTTCATTCCGAGCGTACCACGGGGCCCCGGTGATGGTTCTGAGAATTTTTGATTGAGTTCGTTGCATTATATCCACACTGCTGTTACTGGCATTCCCCCACAACTGGGAGCCGTACATCCAGATTGGTTTCAAGACGGTGTTATATAGGAGTACCTTGTAGTCCAAGCTAAGGGGCGAGCGGCTATTGATAAGCCAGTGGAGGCTGTTGGCTTCAATGTGGCTGCGCCAGGTAAGCCTTCTATCGAGGTGTACGCCAAGATATGTTACTACATTTGCTATCGGAACCACTGTGTTGTTAAGAGTAAGTGGAGGGCAGTCTTGCCTGTTACGTGTTTGCATTTTTGTTCGTTAACTTTGATTCGCCAGTCGGATAGCCATTTCTCCACTGCCACCAGGTGTATAGCAAGTTGCGCCGTTGCTTGCTAGGGTCGCTACTTAGGATCGCTGTGTCATCTGCAAAAGTGGATGTGGTTAGATTCCTGCTCGTTGGGATGTCCGCAGTGTAGATAAGGTAGAGTGTTGGTCCAAGCACGCTGCCTTGAGGAACTCCGGCTCTAATGGTGTAGTCATCGGACATGGCTGAATTACATCTTACTGAGAATTTCCTGTTGTATAGGTATGACTTCAGAAGTTTGTGTGTGTTGGTTGGGAGCATTTCTATAATTTTGTGCATAAGACCTTCTAACCATACCCTGTCGAAAGCTTGTGATACGTGCCAAAAATAGCATTCGTACAAAATCTGAAAATCTCTCTAACTCTAAAAACACCAAAGTTATAGCATTTCCGATCAATCAGTTATATGGCAGCTATAGGATATAGTCGGCCGATCCCGGCCGTTCCGACGTTCCGGCGTGCAAAGGAAAGAAGGGTGTGTGCAAAGTTTCAAGACGATAGCTTTAAAACTGAGAGACTAGTTTTCGTAGAAACAGACAGACGGACAGACGGACATGCTCATATCAACTCAGGAGGTGATCCTGATCAAGAATATATATACTTTATGGGGTCGGAGATGCCTCCTTCACTGCGTTGCACACTTTTGACCAAAATTATAATACCCTCTGCAAGGGTATAAAAATCTATCTTAAAGCTCTATCTTTAATCGACCGTAGAAAAAAATTCCCAATAAACAGTTAGAAAAACGGCTTTCACACGGGATGACCTCCTCAGGATAGGCCCGTTGAAGTCGAGCGGTCGAGAATGAGTCGTCTTGCGACCAACTAAGCGATGTGTACATACTTAAGAATACTTATTTTTTTTTTTCGTTAATTTAAAAATTGGAATGAGCACTTCTTGTGGAATTACCTTGTTAACTTGTTCCATTAATATTAACTTGGAAAACACCTATTCCAACCCAATTTCTGAGAAAATTTTCCTCAGTGAAAGCATATTTTTTTAAAGTTTGGGCTGTCAAAGTGAGCAGTTTCTAAAAAAAATTTGAGAGTGCTCACATTCTCAGTGTGCTGGCAGCGCGGCGGCACAATTTCCGACCCTATGCACGCGAGCTATGGAAAATGAGAGTTTGCCCACCACTGGGTTAGTAAATTTACCCCGTATATGCACAGTGGTTCGCGGACTACCAATCATAACTAATCATTTTCAAAAACGTTTCTGCGTCAAAGTCTTGTCGTCCTGTTTGAATATTTGCAGAGAATTGGTCACGCCTTGAATATAGTGCAGCCAATTTCAGATTCCATGCTAAGCATTCGGCTGGAAGAATTGAAAGGATTTGTATCAGAGTTTAAGGTCACGCATAGGGAGCTGGCCGATCTCCGGCTGGATCTCGAGGAGCGAGTTTTGTATTAACTTTAATGACTTGGCAAATAAAGTGAGATTTGTCATCGATGAGGAAGTACTACAGGTCTTCACCTTTCTGGAAGCGCTGGAACGAGCGTATTCGACAGCGCGACAAGTTAAGCTTGAGAAATTTTTCGCGCGACAACGAATGAGGGATAGCCAAGTGATAGAGTGCTTGGCTGCTCTGCAGAGGAAAATGAGTTAAAATCAGGACGTTCACTTTTTTTTATATTTTAAATCTATTTATTATATTTTTATTGTTTTAAAGTGTTTTCCAAAATTTATAATCCAATCAAGTAAAATACAACATTTTAAAATCACCTAAAAATAGCGTCAGTTCGTAGTGGAATCCACTGTAAACTTCTTTATAAGTGCGGGTTCTACGGCATATTGGCAGGCCGAGTCGATAAATGAAAATATTTGACAGCGGGATTCACGACAAACGGCTGGCAGATGAGAGACAGAAAGAGAGAATTCTATTTTTAGAACGTAACATCTTTAGAACGATGAAAGTTTGAAGCGTTCACAACGAACCAGTGCACAGTGGCCGATTTGGCTATTCTAGCGTCAGATTAAGCAAATTTTTAACTGTTAAAATGCAATAAAATGTTGTTTCCTACCGATAGTCAAATAACTGAATATCGGTAAAAAAAAATACCAAAACCTATAAACTTGATCAACTAGATCAGCTGTAAGCTCTCAAAGCTAACATATGGTACTTTACAATTTTCAGGTGTTGAATTTGTCTTGATCGACGTCTTTTTATATTTGCGACACTTTTTTTGATTTTGCGTGTTTCAAATCAGTTTCCGCATTTTCTCAAAGTTCAAGGTATGTAGTAAACGAAAATAATGTGACCTCTGAGTAGATGTTGCATTCATAATTTATGTTTAAAACAGTGGTGGGCAAAACTAACACATGTTTAAAATTTGAGTGTGTTCGTAGCAGAGAAAAACAATGAGAGCAGAGAATTCACTGAGCGAAAAAAACTTATTTTTTTATTTAATTTTTCGTTATTCAAAAGTTTGAATGGGAACTAAAATAGTGTAATTTATTTTAAAGACATCTTTTCTAGCAAAATTTCTTAAAAAAATGAAAAACTACGCTTTCACGTCTTTATTTTCTATGGAGAAAACTTTTTTCAACCCAATTTTTATACCCTTGCAGAGGGTATTATAATTTTGTCCAAAAGTGTGCAACGCAGTGAAGGAGACATCTCCGACCCTATAAAGTATATATATTCTTGATCAGGATCACCTCCTGAGTTGATATGAGCATGTCCGTCTGTCCGTCTGTCTGTCCGTTTCTACGCGAACTAGTCTCTCAGTTTTAAAGCTATCGTCTTGAAACTTTGCACACACCCTTCTTTCCTTTGCACGCAGTATATAAGTCGGTACGGCCGGGATCGGCCGACTATATCTTATAGCTGCCATATAACTGATTGATCGGAAATGCTATAACTTTGGTATTTTTAAAGCTAGAGAATTCGGATTTGGTACGATTGCTATTTTTTTGCAAAATAATTCAACATGCCAAATTTTATAAGGATCAGCCGACTATATCCTATATCTGCCATATAACTGATTGATCGGAAATGGCATAACTTCAGTGTTTTTCGAGCTAGAAAGTTGGGATTTTCTATGAAATCTATTTTTGGAAAAATAATACGACTTATCAAGTTTCATATGGATCGGCCGACTATATCTTATAGCTGCCATATAACTGAACGATCGGAAATGGTATTTTTACCAACTTTGGGGTTCTTCAAGATAGAAGTTTGGGCTTTTTTTTAGATTTTGTCTTGTAATTTATTGGTTATATTATGATATTCCCATAAGTATCGGTCAACTATATCCGATTTTAGCGATATATATCCTGTTTTAGCTGCAAGGGTATATCAACTTCGGCTCCGCCCGAAGTTAGCTTTCCTTTCTTTTTTTTTTTTTTTTTTTTTTAACGTTGCTTTTATTTCTTGAATCTTCTCTTTGCGAGACTAACAAGAGGTGTATCAAATCTTATATTTTTAACTTAACTAACAGTCATATTGACTGATACGGAGTTAGACGGCCCTAAAAATCGATTGCTGGGTTGGGAGGTCGTTGCGTCTAAGGCGGGATACGCTAGAAACCCGAGTCAATCCCCGAGCGAGAAAATTTGGGTGCGAGGACAGTTTTTCTTTGTATGACTCTTTTTGCTTCTGGATTTCGTCTTTCACTGCGAGGATGCCCAGATCCCGGTGGATGTTTTCGTTGCGAACATACCAAGGTGCCCCTGTGATAGTTCTCAAGATTTTTGATTGTGCGCGCTGTATGATGTCTATGTTGCTGCTGCTCGCGTTCCCCCACAGCTGGGAGCCATACGTCCAGATTGGCTTTAGGACTGAATTGTACAGTAGTAACTTGTAGTCCAGGCACAGTGGCGATCGTGAGTTTATGATCCAGTGGAGGCTGCTGGCTTTCAGTTTTAGATGCATCTTTTTGCATTCGATGTGCTTACGCCAGGTAAGTCGTCTATCAAGGTGAACGCCAAGGTACGTTACGTCGTTAGCTTGAGGGATCTGCATACCGTTTAGTAAAAGCGGAGGGCATGTTTGTCTATTAAGAGTAAACGTTATATGTTTACACTTTTGTTCGTTTATTTTAATGCGCAAGTCGGACAGCCACCTTTCCACTATTGTGAGATGATTAGCCAGTTGGGTTGTTGCCTGCGTTGGGCATCTGGAGCGACTAAGAATAGCGGTATCATCGGCGAACGTTGACGTTGTTAGTTGTGCGCTCGTAGGAATATCCGCAGTATACAAAACATATAGACACGGCCCGAGTGCGCTTCCCTGTGGAACTCCAGCTTCGATGGTGTAGTCGCCCGAAGTAGCTGCGTTGCATCTCACTGAGAATACCCTATTGAAGAGGTATGATTCCAGTAGCTTGTGGGTGTATGTTGGCAAATACGTTTTAATTTTGTGCATGGGTCCGATGAGCCAAACTCGGTCGAAAGCTTGAGATACGTCGAGGAAAATAGCACTGCAGTATTCTCGTTGTTCGAAGGCTGAGCGTATTTCGGATGTTAATCTGTTCACTTGTTCGATGGTTCCATGGTTTCTTCGAAAGCCAAATTGGTGTGCCGGGATGATATTGCAAGCTTCCAGATGTGGTATTATGCGACTTAACAAGCATTTTTCAAACAGTTTAGACAAACAAGATAGAAGGCTTATTGGTCTGTATGATGACGGAATTGTGTGGTCTTTTCCAGGCTTCGGTATCATTATAATAATGGACTTCTTCCACTTTTTTGGGAAATAGCCAAGATTAATGATTCCATTAAATAGTTTGCAGACGACCTCTATAGCGCATTTTGGAAGTTCGATCAGCATCTTTGGGGTCAATAGGTCACCACCGGGAGCCTTTTTTGGTTTTAGCCCTCTTATGACTTTTTCGATTTCGTTCGGCCGGAATGAAGGTGCGGCTGGCTGAGGGGAGGACTCTGGCTGAATTACTGGCAGGAGGAATGAATTTGAGGCTGGGTTTGGTTGGAAGACACTTTGGAGATGTGTGGCGAATGTTTCAGCTCGGTCTTCGTCGCTGCGAGCCCAGCATCCCGAAGAGTTTCTTATCGGGGTGGTCGTTTCAATTGGGGCACTAAGATTTGGGTGGGCCCTCCACAGGGGTACTTTGTGCTTGTTGGCGAGAGATTCTGGATGTACCTCAGCTGTGCATTTTCTTCCTGTTGGTGAAGAGCCTGGTCGAGTGATCGGGTTGCTTCTTTAAGGCGTTGTTTTGAAGCTGGTGATCTGCTGTTTTGCCAATCACGACGCGTGCGCCTCTTTTCTCGCACGAGCTGTTCGATTTGCTGATTAGATTTGAAGTGTTTGTTTCGGTCTACTTCTTTCCTATGAGGAGTAGAGATTTTAGCTGCCGCAACGAGTACTTCTTCCAGGGCGCTCGTAGTGTAGTCGATGTCCGATTCCATGTTAAAATCCGGGGCGAGTTCTATGTGGGCACTCACGTACTTTTTGTATTTTAGCCAGTTTGTTTTTGTCGTCGTCAGACTGAAGGGGTGTTCGGTTATTTCTGGGCTTTGAAGAAGCGTTAGAAGCACAGGCGAGTGGTCTGATGATAAGTCCGAGACTGCTTTGGCACTTATTAGATTGCGAGGTATGTTTTTTGTCACTGCAAAATCAATAAGGTCTGGGAGCTTTCGTGAGTCTGTTGGCCAGTATGTGGGACTTCCAGGGGAAACGTAGTCCAGTTTATTTTTCACATTTATAATTGCATTGTACAATTGTCTTCCTTTGGGAGTCACTAGACGTGATCCCCAGTGCGTATGTTTGGCGTTGTAGTCTCCTGCGGCTATAAATCGATCCCCAAGTGAATTGTAGAAGTCCATGAATTGTCCTTCCGAGATTGAGAAGCGAGGAGGGCAGTAAACGGCAGCAATTGAAAGGATTCCGTTGCTTGACTGAATTTGTATCGATGTGGCCTGCAAGAAGTTTGTTGCAAACCTTTTGTGAAAATGGTGTTTAATTCGTTCTCTGATTAGAACTCCAGTTCCGCCGTGGGCTTTCCCATCTGGATGATCTGTGCGGTAGATTGTGTAGCCTCTTATATGAAAGTTGTATTTGCTTGTAAGATGCGTTTCCACCAGTAGCATAACGTCAATATGGTTTTCGGTCAAGAATTGTGACAATTCTAGTTTATGCCGTGAGACACCATTGGCGTTCCACATTGATATTCGTAGCGCCTGCATAGATTATTTGGACTGTTGTGCTACGAGCAGCTGTATCACCATGTTCTGGTTTTGAACAAGCGTTTGCATGGTCGTTTTCATGAATGACATAAGCTCCATCATACTTTGTTGGAGGGTAAGCATCATAGTTTCCGTTTTGCTGTGTGGCTGTTCTGGGGCCTGTTGAGCGCTTTGAGAGTTAGGCTGAATTGGAATTTCCCTTCCAGATCGTAGAGCATCGGCATAGGAGAAGCCGTTGGTGGTGTTTAGTGGACCGAATGAGGATCTCGCAGCTTTGGCGAAGAAAACGTCTGGCGTGGTTTTTGACGAAACGTACGCATTCTGTGGATTTTGGTTGCGCGTTGCGGTCGCTTGACGCATGCGACTCTTTAACTCCTTATACACAATACATCCTCTATAGTTTGCCGTATGGCTGCCTCCGCAGTTTCCACATTTCTTCACGGTACTGTCCTTGTTTGTAGTGCAGCAAGCGGACTTGTGGGCGTCCCCGCAGACTACACAGACAGCCCGAAGTGTGCAGTAAGACCTTGTGTGTCCATACTCTTGACAATTAGTGCATTGCACTGGACCGTTTCGTTTATGTGGCTCTTCAACAGTGATTTTCCGATGCAAAAGATATTGCAGGTTGTAGATTGGGTGGACTTCGTTCTTCTTCAGCGACCTGCTTTCTGGCTCGAGCTCGACCTTGAAGAGGGGTTGTGGCTTTTTATCTTTATTTAGAAATTTAATAACATTCTTGGCGGCGAAGCCCTTTTCTTTAAGGGCGGTTTTTATTTCCGCGGCGGTAACATCAGGTTCTATTCCCTTTACTACCACTTGTAGGCCCTTACTGCTTTTCAGCTGGTACGTGTAATAGTTTTTCTGTACAGTGTCCAGATATTTTGAAACTATTCGGAAGTGCTCTTCAGTCTTGGTTTGCACCTTTGTTTCATGGATGTTCCCTTTGATAAGCGGAACAACATGAAAGTTGTCACCGTTCCCGATCAACGACGCAATTTTGTTGACCAGGGCACTCGAGCTTTTTTCCCTAATATAGATTGGAGGGGGCTTGGGTTTTTTTGCGGTGTCTTGGGCTGGTTGGTTTTCCTCAGCCTCCGCCAGTAGGGCAAATCTGTTAGTAGTGGATCTGTCTGGTTCATTATCGTTATTCAGGACACGGTTAATTTTTGTTTTGTTGCCTGCCGGATTACTCTGCGGGCTAAGCTTGCGCTTAATTTGGATGTAGCGATCCATTCCAGTCTGTGTGGCCGTTGCCGCTTTGGCACTTTCCGAGGTTGTTGTTTTTGTACTCGCTGTTGTCGTTGACGTCGTGGTACTTTGAGTTGCAGGGGTTTTCGCTGTTGTTGCAGAAGTTGTAGCGCTGCTTGTTGTTGGTGCGAAATTTGTTTCCGGTATTGGAGGGGGGGTTTTACACTGCGAACTCCATGACGCGGGAGTCGGAGTGAGCGGGTGAGCAAGACCGTGCCCTTTGGGTTTCAGCGGTCAGTAAAGCCGGGTTGCTTTGAAGCGCCGATTTTTCCACTTCGGTATCGCGGGTTGAAAAGTAAGAGTAGAAGCCGTTTCTTTGGTTCACTGAACTTCTACGCTCGTTCTTTTGGTCGTTGCTCAATGAGCTCATTGCGTGGTACGTATTTTTTTTCAACAATGCACTAGTTTTGGTTTAGCACATTACAACTGTTATAAAAAGCTTGTCTGTCGCTTTTAATAAATTGTATTTCAGTGTCTTTTCGCTTATATTGGCGAAAATATAAGCAAAGTGAAGTTTTCCCGGAGCTCGGACAAAGCACGTCCGCTCAGTTCGGTAGTTCGAAAAGTCGTACTCGGTTTTCGCTGCCGCAGCGAGCCAAAGTGGACTAACGAAGAATATTTGGTGTATTGACAGTGGGGCAACAGCCCATTTATGTGCAAACAAATCGTTATTTGTTTCAATTCGTGAGCATAAGGAAAAAATAATGCTGGTTGGAGAAAATTACATTGTGGTTGAAGGCATTGGAAATGTTAAACTGTCTTGGCAAGAAAACATTATTGAATTGGTTGATGTATTGTTCGTACAAAACCTTCAGTGTAATTTTATTTCGGTGTCGAGAGCAACTAATAATGGGTTCGAAATAAGTTTTTCGGAAAATAGTGCTAGTGTCAAGAATAAGAACGGCGAAACGGTATTAAAAGCGTACAAACAGAATGACTTGTTTGTTTTCGAAAACAAGAACAAAACGGCTTTTGCTGCAAAAGGAAAAACAAATCAAGTGATAACGTGGCACAATAGATTCGGGCATTTAAATTTCGAAAGTTTAAAATTCATGATTCGAAAAGAACTAGTGTCTGGTCTACGCCGAGTAACCGGTAGCACGAATGACTTTGTTTGCGAGACTTGTGCGAAAAGCAAGATATGCGTGAAACAATTTCCAAAAGTGACGGAAAATCGTTCGAACAAAGTGTTGGGGCTGATCCATACGGACGTGTGCTGTCCTATGAGTACAGTTTCCAAAGGTGGAGCGCGTTATTTTGCTACATTCATAGACGACAAGACGCGTTATGTATCGGTGTATATGCTTAAAACAAAAGACCAAGTTTTTGAGAAATTCAAAGAATTTATGTTGTTGGCTGAGAAGCAAACTGGGCAGCAGATTAAAGCTATACGGAGCGATAATGGTAGAGAGTACATTAATAACGCATTCGAAAACTTCCTGGTAAGCAATGAGATTAAGAGGCAGCTGACCGTTCCCCATACTCCACAGCAAAACGGCGTGGCTGAGCGTGCCGATCGGACTCTAGTGGAAATGGCGAGGAGCATGATGGTTCATGCTAATGCGAACGAGTACCTGTGGGGGGAAGCTATAATGACTGCGATGTATTTGAGGAACCGATCAGAAACGTCTACATTGCCAGACATGACTCCATACGAAGCATGGTTTGGGAAAAAGCCCAGCGTATCCCATCTTAAGGTGTTTGGTACAAAGGCAATTGTGCTAGACAAGACAATGAAAAAAAAATTTTCTCAGAAAGGAATAGAGCATATCCTTGTTGGGTATTCAGAAACTGCCAAAGCGTATAGACTCTTCAACCCTGATACGCAAACTATCAAGGAAGCTAGAGATGTGGTGTTCCTTGAGCACGATATAACAAAAACCGAGGATATATCGACCGTAGAATTGGCAGAAAACGGAAGCGTTTTTGGTGAGGAGATAAATGGCGGTCGCGATGAAAATGACGGAGATCATGCAAGAGACGGACAGTCGGAAGCCGAAGATGGTGAAGACGAGTTGGTTGATAGCGTCGAACGAGTTCAGCAAGGCCCAGGTAGGCCTAAGATAATTCGTACTGGAAGGCCAGGACGACCACGTAAGGAGTATAATATGCTTAACGCTATTGGATTGCAACATTTATACCGTGGCATTGTAAAATCAAAAAGGGCGCTTTATTCGACGTTCAATACTTTAAATCTATTTATTTCTTAATACTAAATGAAGAAAAGAAACACTAAAATGAATAAAACAAAAAAAATATACTAATATGTGTATATTTAAATAATACACTGTATGAAACAAAATAAAAACAATATTTACAAAGTTTTTGTTACTACATAATAACCAAAAAAAAACTTTTTAGAAGTAGTATACAAATGAGAAAAACTTGTTTTGATATTGATTAATAAAAATTAATGATTTTATTTAAGTGTAGGACAACCAAAAAACTCTATGTATACTTCCTATGTGAAGTGACAGAATGCCGGTTTGTGCATGTTCGTGCACGTTTGACTGCTTCGCTTGATACATCGCCGCGCCGGCGCGGCGCAGAGTGGGGATTCGCGGTGCGCGCTCTCACTAAAATCGCAATATCTCGAAAACTATTAAAGTCTCCATAAATTTTTTTTTTCTATGGAAAGGTGAAATCCTAAGGAATCTTTATATGCATACTAAAAATTTTTAAAAAGTGGCCAAATTCACAAAAAATCAGTTACAAAAATTTTATTAATTTTTTTTTGGTCAAAATTTTGAAAATTTTTTTTCAACATAATATTAAATTAAATTACGTGTATTTAGCTGCATTGTCTGTAATTTTCATTAAAATCCATTTAATACTTTCAGAAATATAAATTGTCTAAAAAAACACTGCACAGATTTTCAACATGGCGTAGCGGGCGCCATTTTGAAAATTTTTCAAAATCCTTTTGGGGTTTAAGCTATCTTACCTAAGACTATTATTTCCCACAGCTTCAAAAAAATCGGAAGACCAGTTGCAAATCATTTTTTTTGACGGAGTCTTACCCATATACTTTAAGATGTCGCCTTCACTGCGTTGCACACTTTTGACCAAAATTATTCCTCTCTGCAAGGGTATAAAAAGGGTACTTAAAGTGTGGGTGAAAGAGATGAGGCCCGGATATAATATAGTCGGGAAACTCGACTGACGGATATAGTTTTTTTATTCAACGTTGATGAATAGGATTCCATGTCTCCCGGAATTTATTATTTTTCTTTTAATTTTAGGTATAGTAACAGGTCTGGAAAATATGAGACGATCCTGTGAAATTTTTTACCGCAATGAACTCTATTCGAACTCATTCAGGAAATATATAATTTCAGATGAGTACTCATTATTAAGACGATCCAATCGAAACACAGTGAACTTGGGAACAAAAATTTCATAATCAGAGACAGATATAAGCCACTCTTCAGTAAGTTATTAAGTAAGCGCAATAGCGACTTTATGAAAAGAAGCACTCTTTGTAAAAAATTGACTCAATTTACGCAGAATACTTCGAACATTTTGGTAGCAACAAGAAAATATATTGTTATTCAGTTTTTTGGAGCAATTTTTTTGAGCATTTAAATAAGTATGTGTTTTTCATAAACAGCTATTTCATTAAATATTTGGTGTCAAAAATCGATCGATTTGGGAGGTAGGGGAATCCCTAAAATTGACTGTCAGATGAAATATTATAAATTGTTGGGAGTTGTTCTTCTTGGAGATTTTCTAAACAAATTATGACCACGGAAAACCATTTCTTGTCGACTTCAGAAATGTCCGCGTCTCAGACTAAATTTCTCTGCAAAGGATACAAGACCTCATAAATTTTCTTATTAATAATCATTTTATAGATCTATTATCCGGTTATCCGTCCATTGTGTCTATCCCCAGCACATTTAATGTTGAGCAGCTATGGCACAGCCAGGTACGAGTCACCAGTAATGGATCCAGCAAATTTACATTATTTGGCTATAGACGCATTGCTGACGGATTTCTGACCACTGTAATCCGGAGAGTGTGTAGAATTAAGATAGGCTCTCTGAACCTACTGTAGCTCTGTACCCGAGTTTAGTTGATCAGATATAAGACAAGACGATACAACAGAGATCTGCAACTGAGGCTAGGCGTCAAGAGGAATAACAAACTTTTCTTGAAACTTTGCACACACTTTTTGGACACCCTTCTTTCATTTGCACGCAGTCTATAAATCGGAACGGACGGGATCTGCCGACTATATCCTATAGCTGCCATATAACTGATTGATTGAAAATGCCATAACTTTGGTGTTTTTAGAGTTTGATCGGATCGGATCGGATTTTGCATGAATGCTATTTTTGGAAAAATAATATGACGTACCAAATTTTATAAACATCGGCTGACTATATCCCATAGCTGCCATATAAGTGAAAGATTGAAAATTACCCAATTTTCGTGTTTTTGAAGATAGAAAGTTGGAACTTCGTACAGATTCTATTTTTGGTCAGTTGGTCAGATCTATGTCGAGATTGTTCGTAAGCTGGTATAAGATAATTAGATAAGTTTTTCTTATTTATAAAATGCATAAGCATAATCTTACTAAGTCATCATTCAATCCTGAATATTTTACTACGTATTTTTAATTTTAAAACTTCGTATAAAATGTGTTAAATTAAATTAAATTAATTAAAAACTTTAAATTTTATCTTCTCTGAGTTTTTGTCTACGTTCTTGAATTCGTTTAAAAAGTCTTAATTGAATTTTAGATATTGACAACAATGGCTTCCTGGATCAAAATGACTTTCTTTGCATGGCAGTAAGAGCCTGTGTTGTAGAGGGAAAAGGCGATTGCAGCACTAGTCGACTAGATGAGTATAAAAAATTAATGAAGAACCTATGGGAGGAAATTTCTGCAATTGCCGATGATGATAAGGTAAGCATTTATACATCTTTTGACCAGCTAAAATTTAATTAAAGATCTTGAAGCTGCTAGGTTAATAGATTTGTTTTTAAGTCATTAGATAATTTGTAATGTGTAATTGCATTCTTACAGTCAGGCTCAGGTGTTTACTTTTATGAAGTGAATTTTGACAATCCAAATTTCCTGTGAATTCAATCTAGTTTCACACCTTTTTTGTTTTCGGCAAATTTCCCAGTGGTCACACTCGTACCCCTCTTTTCAATTCCATGTTCCCACCTTACTTACTGCTTCTTACTAAAATTTGCATAATTGATCACCTTCCTTTAAACCATTATTAATAGGATCGATGGAAAGAACTATAAAGTATATATATTCTTGATCAGGATCACCTCCTGAGTTTATATGAGCATGTCCGTCTGTCTGTCTGTCTGTTTCTACGCGAACTTGTTTCTCAGTTTTAAAGCTATGGTCTTGAAACTGCACACACTCTTCTTTCCTTTGCACGCAGTATATAAGTCGGAACGGCCGGGATCGGCCGACTATATCCTATAGCTGCCATATAACTGATTGATCGGAATCCTTTCTTGTTTATTTCTAACAAACATCGGTTATTCTAGATTATTATAACTAAAAGTAAGGATTAATTAAGCTAAACAAAAATTCCATAATTTTGGATTTAATAACATTGTCAATAGGACAATGAGTTTTAATTTTTTCAAATAACGCGAAATCGATAGTGTTCAGCAAAATTAGACCTAGAAATTGGTAACCAAACGTTTATAATCTGTGATGTAATGCTTTTAAACAAAACACGCTGTGTGCGGTTCGATAGATAGGAGGTCAACCACTGTACGATTTATGGAGAAAACCACATAAGACATAGTTTATGAAGAAGGAGATGATGGTTCACAGAATCGAAGGCTTTGCTAAAATCAGTGCATACCACATCAGTTTTCATGCGGCTCAGAAAACCTCTGTGGATGATCGACGTGAATTCAAGAAGGTTAGTTGTGGTAGAGCGATGCTTGACAAAACACTGCTGTGAAGTGAAAATAATTCTTTTACAAAAATGTTGCAGTTGGGAAGTAACCAGTTTCTCTAGGTGTTTGGGATCGCAGGTAGCTTAGGGAGTTCTTAATAAGTGCTTTTGAACCTTCCTTATGAAGCAGAATAATAAATGATTCATTCCATCGCTTGGGAAGACATGCAAGCTCCAAAGATAAATTGAATAAGATAGTAAGAGAACACAGCTAGGGACATTATTAGGACCAGCAGAGAATGAGATATCTATTGTTGAGAGAGCTTTAAACACATTCTAAAATCGAAATTTTGACAAATAAATGTTGTTCATTTATGGTAATTTATAGGAATAAGAAGAGTTCAGGTTATATGAATCGGAAGAGTAAGTTGTTTGAAAAAAAAATAACGCAAAGAGATTAGCAATACCTACTCAGTGACAAATTATTAGAATTAAACTGCACCTTTGTTTTAATTTGCCCGCTAAAAAAACCTATTGTTAATTTAGGATCATTGACTTTATATACTCGGTTTTTTTTAAATTTTCTGTGCATTGTTGGCTTGGGCGAAAATTTGCTATGTATGTAGATCTTGACGTTAGATTCTAGAGCAGTGGTCGGCACGGCAATATCCCGCTATCATAGGAAATTTCTCTGCCACGCACACAGTTTAAATGTGTCAAACGTCACGCTTACAGCCGACTTTCTGGTATTCGTTACTAATACTAATGCGTTAAAATTATATCAATGAATTGGATGCCGACCTCTGGCCTAAACTATTAAGTTTGAACAGTAGTATCGGTAAGCTATAAAGATCGGTAATCGGTAACACAAACTCTTCTAGCAGTTAGTTACAAATCGAGCCAATGGAAACTTGTCGAAGCATGAAGAAAATGAGAACATCGAGGCGAAATTTTAATAGTTAGTGGCATTGGCAATTTACAACAAAGAAAATTTGACAAACATAAAAAAAATGTGAACTATATAGTTCAATATAAAAATATTGTTATCGATAAAGCTTAGTCGCAATCGTTTTTTCATCGTGCTAAATCGTGACGTTCGGACCTGTGTCGAGAAGCTCACAATATTTTTTCATTGTGAATTTTACTGGGTACAAATTTTTTCATATTTTTAAATTGACCGCGATTTATCTCGTTGATGTTTTTCCGTAAATCCTATCGGCTTAAGTTGCCTGTGTATTTCCAGCGCTTCGGTTACCATTAAGTTGTTATTAAAAATCTGGACCCTACTACTCTAAATTGACTACTATTGTAGTCAACTATTGCGCATAGGTCATTAAGTGATGTTTGTGGATCTTAAAAAATCGCAAAACCACAAAGTGGTTCAATATTATTATTCAGTAAGAGCCTACTCTTAGTATTTTTTAGGTTAGTGAGGCACCTTGTATACCAAGGAAGATTTGTTGAAGCGGACGGATATTTCCATGGCACACAGGAGTCAAAAAATGTATTTAAAGTACAGTAAAATTTTTCTAAGGTGACATTAAGATCGGTGTATGAATATCGGACCAATCATATGGCATCATATAGCATGGAGACTTCTGATCGATACCAGGAATGGTTTCGATTGAGACCTTCAGCGTGGGGTGATATGGATCCTCTGGGGTTGAAGAGGAATGCTCTGGAGAGAGCGGTACCATCAGGATCAGATACAAAGCATAAGTCTAAAAGCCGACCTAACGAATTTCCAACATGGTTAATTTGACCTAGGGACATGTCAAACATGCACGCGGTGAAGTCATGGTGCGTGATAAGTGATAAAGATGTTGAGTTATCGACGTTGGACCACTTTAATTCTGGGATATTAAAGTCGCCCACCGCTACGAGCTGGTCACTATCAGTCATAAGATTAAAAACGTTCATAAGTCATAAGATTAAAAACGAAGGCGGTATATATGAACATGTAATGTGGTAAACTTGGAAAAACTTCGGAGGTAAAGATCTCTGGCCTTAACCAAGTTTTTGTAAAGGCTATAATATGGGATGCAAAGAAAGAACTATCAGAATATAGTTTGGAGAGCTTGCTACGTTGACCCCTAGTATTCTGATAGGTAAGTGTTAGTAACGATACTAGTTTTTTGGGTAAGTGGACAAAGGTGGAAGGTTGGTCAGTGGTTCCGATATGGGGAAATATCACTCCCACTGGTTTTAAAACTTTTAACTTTACAGTACTATGCTGAAGTTCTTGGACGAAAATGTTCTCTGACCAAAAACTGGGTGAACAAATCGTCTTGAACATCAGCGGGGGGGCAACCGAATCTTGAAAGAAGACGTGCGCTTTATATATGTATATTTAAATTTATTTATGTCCTCCACATTTACATTGCTTTTAGTTTTGGCTTTGTTATAAGCCAAGATATCAATCTCTGAAGTATCAGAGACAAGCCGAGAAACAAATATATTTTTCGATGGAGAAATCACCTGTAAGGGTTTTGGCGTCGCAGGTACGAGAAATTCAGTATCAGTCGGTGCCGGTGGTCCGGACTGTGAAATACCCTTTTGAGTGACTCTGACTTGAAGGGATACCACAGAGGACACATCTGGCACTTTTCTTGAGAAATTCGGTTGTTCTCAGTTCTAGCCCTTGGGGTGGCCAATGAGCGGCTGCGTTATTGACGGCTAAGTAGGCTGTGGCGGATCACAAACATCGGATTTCTTACGTTTAGGAGACTCAGTTAGTAACTGAAGGCTGCCTATTTTCACAACAATAATGTAAACCAGACCTACTGGTAATGGCATCCAAAACTGAGGCAGTGAACCCGGAACACTTGGCGTGCACAACGTTTTCACATAGCCCGCAATGGATGCTAGGCTGGGATGCGGAGATTGTCTTGTTACAAGACTTCATAGACCAGACCAGTTTAAATTCCATATCATTAATTAACTTACAAAACTTATATACCTTATATAACTTGAACCTTGAACCTATACCTTGAACCACTGTGCCAAATAGGAAGCCGAAGCGGGAGATTTGGAGAGTGCAAAGGAAAAATGCAGAAATATAGATAAGACGGGGAATAAGCAGACCTGAGCTATGCTTGGAATTGAATTTAAACAAATTATTAATTCGCCTCCAAACATACCGCAACACACGCGAAGCAATACGGTTTAAGTTAAAACTGTAGTTTGTTTTCCTTTAGCCTTATTAACCGGGCACGATATTAACCAACAGATGTGTCCAGCTCCTTGGATACGCTGATGATATTGATATCATTGGCCGCACCAAGCGTGATGTCACAGGAGCCTTCGGGGCTATTGAAAAGGAATCAGCAAAAGTAGGACTAGCAGGGAATATGGAGAAAACAAAGTTTATGGTGTGCTCTAGCAGAGAATCGCGGCGTCTTGATTCTCAGCTGACTGCAGAAAACTATAGCTTTGGGTCCGTCAAGGAGTTTATCTACCTAGGCACTGCTATAACAAGCACAAATGATGTCAGTCTGGAGATTAAGCGTAGAATAACACTTGCCAATAGGTGTTACTTTGGGCTTAGTAGGCAGTTTAATAGTAGAGCTCTCTCTCGACGCACAAAAATCACACTCTACAAGACGCTCATTCTTCCAGTACTCCTATATGGTGCGGAGTGCTGGACAGTGACGCCGTCAGATGCAGCTACTCTTGGAGTGTTCGAGAGGAAAATTCTTCGCAAAATCTTTGGCCCAATCTGCGTAGACGATGTTTATCGCATCAGATACAACCACGAGCTGTATGAGCTGTACGGGGATGTTGACGTAGCCAGTCGAGTGAAATCTCAAAGACTTCGCTGGCTGGGCCACGTTGCCCGTATGGATGAAGACGCTCCGGCTCGTAAGGTGTTTGATAGCAGGGGGTGGGATAGCATCCCTTGGATGCAGAGCGCGACTTCTGGCGGGACCGGTTTGGAGATCGGGAGTGGGGACGACCACGGCTGGGACGCTTTCTCGGGATGGGGGTCTGCCGATCGAGGAGCCACTCTTTCTGATCCTGGCTGCCGCATTGGCAGCTGCCTCGAAGGCAGCACTGGGAATACCCCCGTTGTTGGCTGGCTTTGAGGAAGCCGTTGACCGTTGAGGAAGCCGGTCATATTGATCTGCATCTTCTTGGGGCAGGGATACTTCTCCTCCTCCAGCTGATTGTAGACGAACTCCACCACCACATCGTTCTCGATGTGCAGAATGTCGGTAATCTTCTTGCTGATCCACGGCCGCAGCACGTCCAGCTTTACTTTGGACATGTCCACCCGCTTGTTCAGGTAGTCACCGAACTTCACCTGCTTTATCAGCTTCTTCTCCTTGTCGCTGAACCTGGTATCCTGCTGCTGGTTAGTCCCCTGTGAAAAGTTCAATGGATATGTAATCGAAATTTCAATATAGTTGAAAATAGGTGAGTGGATGGATAGGCGAGAAGAGAAAAGGTGGAAATCGTTTATCGACTGCTGTGGGGCTCAACTTACCGCCGCGGCTCAACTTACCGGGAACATCATCTTGGCTTCTTTTCGTTGGTTCTCTCCGAGATTCGAGTGCTGTGCTTCCGATTCGTTCCCGGCCTAATCCAAGCGCATTTGTTTGGGCCGTTTTACAAAAAATTCAATAAAAATATGCTGCACCACGCAAGTCAATTGTCTACACGCACACACACAGACGCAGCGGGTTTCCTCTATAAGATGATGGGAGACGTCAGACGCCAAAGATCTTCATGTGCTCATGCACTGTTCCATTTTATTGAAGTGCTTTTTGGTAAAACACAATTTTTGTTTTTGGGTCTGATGGTAACACAAAAAAAGCGGAGGTTTTCCAACTCGTAAGCCCGCAACGTATAACTGCTCATGTGAAAAAAGTTCCAAAGTTCTTGTCAACAAAATGATAGAGCTTATTGGCAAGGACAACTTTCACATAATACCACTCGTAAAGGGCAACATTCAGGAAACAAAAGTTCAAACGAAGTCTGAAGATAATTACAGAGTATTATCGAAATACCTCACCGACAAAAAAAAGAACTTTTACACGTATCAGCTAAAAAGCAGCAAGGGCCTAAAGGTCGTACTTAAGGGCATAGAGTCCAAAGTATCGCCTGCAGAGATAACAAAGGCGCTACAAGAGAGGGGATTTAGGGCTATGACATTCTTCAATATCCCCCAAAGAAATACGAAGTCCACCCTATATACAATATTCAGTTCCTGCTGCACCGCAGAATTACAGTTGAGGAGCGCACAAACGCAATGGCCCGGTACAATGTGCGAACTGCCAAGAATATGGTCAAGCAGCTCTATTATGCAATCATCAAAGCTAAGAACAAGCTAGACTATGTTTCTTCTGGCACACCAACATACTGGCCGGCAGACCGAACGAAACTTCCCGATTTAATAGACTTTGTGATTACCAAAAACATTCCTAAAAATCTGATAGGCGCCGAATGCCTTTGGGATCTTTCATCTGATTACTCGCCTGTCCTTTTTACTCCGAAACCCAGGAACATGGGATCAATCATCAAAACTGACCTCACATAAAACCAATTGAGTTAAGTACAGGAAGTAGGCTCACACAGGAAGGAAGCTCACACATTGAACTGAGTCCTCACCTCAGCGACGAAGCCAATGTAGTCAGTTTTGTTAATTCACTGGAGTTTGAACTCGCCTCTGCAGCTCGAGTTTCAACACCTCAAACTATAAACACACAATGCATTCAAAAGAAGACAAATCTACAAATCAAACAGCTCGTCCTCGAAAAGCGACGCTTACGTCGAGAATGGCAATGCCACAGATCGCCATCTGCTAAGGAACGCTTAAAACATGCCTCACGTCAACTTGATCAAGCTCTTCAGCAAGAAGAAGCGTATGTCCACCGCCGGTACATTAGCCAATAGTCAACTAACAGTACAAAAAACTATGGAGAACTCTCCCAACTCTGAACTCACCGAACGAAACCCTGATGCCTATTAGAAATTCCACAGGCGGGTGGGCGCGCAGCGACGCAGACAGAGCCAGCACGTTTGCCAACCACCTTAAAAATGTCTTCTAAACAAATCCTGCCACCAATGCGTTTACTTTGCCGCCTCTATCATATGAGCCCCAGCCTCAACATGAGCCAATTGAGTTTCGCCCAAACGAAATCGTTAACATCATGAAAAGACAACTGAATCCGAAAAAATCCCCGGTCTGCGACCTCATAACTCCCAAAATGATCATTGAGCTCTCATACTGCGCCGTTTGCACTTTCACCCAGCTATTTAATGTCATCGCAAAACTTGGCCACTTTCCAGCGAGATGGAAAAAATCAATTATAATAATGATAGCAAAGCCGGGGAAAGACCACACTATCCCCACGTCGTATAGACCTATATGCCAACTCTCTTGCCTATCTAAACTCTTAGAAAAATGCCTAATGACTTGGATAAACACATACCTGAATATCCAGGAAGGAATCCCGTCACACCAATTTTGGTTTCATTAAAGACATGGAACAATGGAGACATGGAGCAGGTTAACCGGAAAACATCCGAAATTCGGAACGCGTTCGAAAAACGAGAGTACTGTACTGCCATATTTTTAGATGTCTCTCAAGCATTCGATAGAGTCTGGCTAGAAGGTCTAATGTACAAGATCAAGACAATGCTCCCCTACAGCACCCGCAAGATTTTAGAGTCTTACCTTTCAACAGAAAATTTGTCGTGAGGTGAAACACTGCTATATCTGATGATTACACTGTTGGAGCTGGAGTTCCTGAAGGTAGCGTGCTAGGGCCAATATTATATGTCCTCTACACAGCAGATATCCCGACAAGCACGCGTCTAACAACATCCACGTTTGCCGATGACACAGCTATTCTTAGCCGCTCAAAATGCCCGATCCAAGGAACTGCGCAGCTAGCTCTTCATATGGTCGATGTTGAAAAATGGCTGTCAGATTGACGAATTTAAGAGAACGAACTAAAATGCAAGCACGTTACGTTCACTCTGAACAGGCAAAACTGTCCGATTACATTGAACAACACTCTACTCCCACAAGCAAACGAAGTAACATACCTAGGAGTACATCTCGACAGAAGACTCACATGGCGCCGGCACATTGAAGCCAAAAGAACACACCTAAAGCTAGCAGCCTTCATTGGCTTATCAACGTTCGGTCACCTCTTAGCCTTGAATATAAAGTCCTGCTGTACAACTCGGTACTAAAACTTATATGGATGTACGGCTCCCAGTTATGGGGGAACGCCAGCAATAGCAATAGCATTGACACAGTCCAAAAAAATCAGTCGAAGATCTTGAGAACAATCACCGCGGCACCGTGGTACGTGCGCAACGAAAACATACACCGCGACTTAAACATTCTACCAATCAAAGAAGTGATCGCAGAACAGAAAGTAAAGTACTTAACCAAGCTATCGGTGCACCCTAACCACCTGGCGAGAGGCCTAACTAGGTTGAGCAACCAATCACGCCTTCGTCGCAATGACTTACCCACCCAGCGACCGACCTGAGGGACGCGCAACCAGAAAACAGTCTTAGTATACTGTTAGTTAAATTTTAACGTTAATTCGTCAACATATTGTTAGTCTCAAAATTAAGAGTAAATTTAATAAATAAAAGCAAAGCTACAATAAAAAAAAAAAATGTGCTCTCATCCCAAACAATGAGCTTGCATTGCATCAATACTGGATCAGGAAATAACAGATTGCATGTTGGAGTAAATTGAGTGGAAACTTAAGCGCAGAATGTGCAGTACTAGAAGGGACCCGAAATTCCCGATGATGCTAACGCCAAAGCTATGTTACATCTTAATCGAATATTAGCTAAAATCAATGAAATGACAAATGTTTTCCCTGTTCCTCCAGGTGCGTCCTGGAAGAATAGACCACCAGTAGTATTGTCTACTGCTTTCATTAATGTTTCGTATACTTGTTTTTGCTGTTCATTCAGCTGTTCATTCAACGGCTCATTATTTCGAACGAATTCCTGCAATGTATAAACATTGTATTGCAGATCTCGATTTAATTCTTTGTTGAATTCATCGTTCATCGATACATTTGGCGTAATCATTCCTTCTACAATCAGTAGCTTGTTTGCAATAGTCAAGGATTGAATATCAATCAGAATCAATCCTTCATTGTAGATTTTATCGGTTATTTGGATATTGGGATTATTTGTTTTAATGCGCAAGCAATGCAAGATATCTTCACATATGTCGTCTTTGTATTTGTTCCACAACTGAATTGGTTGTGTAGAAAAATATGTGGCAATGATAATTGCGAACAGCTTTCGTATTTGGTACGCATTTGACGATACAACTGAATCCGCAATCGGTCTCCAGCAAACCCAGTAGTTTACATGCTTTTCGATATGTTTGGCATCGGTGGCCATTCACAATTTTCAAATGCGCAAATGATTTTGCTCGACGTACATTTACCAACAGCAGTCGCAAATAAAAAAATTCATCATTTCTAGGATGAACAATACACATGCGACCTAGTGCAACAGTGGAAAACACCTGTGGCCAATTTGGAACTGGGGTTCCTCGTTTGCGACGTTGGAATTTCTTTGTTGATTGATTCCAAGTGTAATACTTGGGCATTTCAACGTACATCAGCGTCGCTGCGAATGGATCTGCGTCACACATTCCAAAGAAGCCAGTTAATGTTGTTGATGGTGATCTCTTAGCTCTTTGTGCCGCATTAGCCTCAGTGAAGTAAACTCTTTGGCCATTTTCCAAATGCACTGCTAAATGTACAACTGTGGGATATCTTTCATGAATTTGAAATGAAAGTAATCGCCACAGTGCTTCATTAGTACTGACGTATCTGCCCATTTGGAAGTTGCTGATTTTGTCATTCGCATTTTCCCACGCAATACCAAACACAGCCATGTCGCTGCCTTTTGTGACGTACTTGCACAAATATTTGATTGATTTGGCCGAATGAAAACTCTCAATGTTTGCATGTGTGTCGAAAATTCGTGATAGCAGCGGACAATATGGTACAATCATGGATGGATTATATATTGGATATGGATCGATAATGGATTTAATGCACCGCACGGTCCATGCACCATCTGAGTCGTCACAATGTCGTGTAGATGGAGATCAGTGACTGGATCAGGAATTTCAGCAGATATGATGTCATCCACTTCATTTGAATTTAATTTGTTCAGCAACCAAATAAGGATATGAGCATGCGGTAGTCTTCTGCCAATCCACCGAGTACATATAACCACGTGTGTCACCAAAAACTCGATACTTAGTAAGCACAACCTTGAGTTTTTGCTGAAATACCCTGACGATTATGTCATGGTGATCTTGCAGTTTTTGGCCAGGTCCCATTTCTGAATTGAACTCATGTTCAATTTCGGTCCACTTCGCATTGCATGTGAACGTAATAAATAAATCCGGAGCTCCATAATTTCGCACGTACGTCATAGCGTTTTTAGCGTATCCGTGCATGTGGCGTTGGCTTCCGTGTAAGATAATGGGAGAATCGTCCAATATTTTGAACATCACCATCTGAATGATGCTATTCATTCACGCAAGTGTATATACTCGTATACAAAGATCGTAGAAGATCGGCAAAGATCGTAGCTTTGCCTGATAGAATCGGATGAACGCTAAACGGTTGGTCTCGACTTTGACATTCATGTCGACAGCGAATTGTTGGAATAGCCGACGGCATTTCTGAATGACATTCTCTTCATGTGTATGAATCATAAGAAGATAAAAAATGAAAATGAAAAATTAAATGAATTGTTAATGGAAATCAATAATAATTGTACCTGTAATTGGATCGACCATCATCAACGTGATATCGTATCAGTCTTGCCCTTGCCAATAAATGATTGGATATTGTAACACATCGCACAATGTGTCAGACGATGTGTCTCGTTTACACGATGCATGATATTGTTCTCCGCTGAAAGAAACAATAATAATTGCAGCAACATCATGAACAGTGGGTGCATTGAATCTTCGCACATGTTCACCTGTTGGGGTACTATCCGCTCTTATGACAAATTGTGTTCCCTGATCTACCATCGACGAAATGAAATATATTTGCAGAAATTGATGCGGTGCATCTGGTGTTGCCACCATTGAAACATGCAAATTATATATTTTTCCTTGTATCTGTAATTGCAAGCAATCATTTGTTAAAGTGAAAATTTTTAAATCTTCGGCTATATTTAGTGTTTCCTCACGCATGCGGCTCGTATCCATGTGCCCAGCTATAATATTTTGCCTAACAGCCCGAAAGCGGGCGGAGGCAAAGTTTATATCCCCTTGCAGGTAAAATCAGATATATATCGCATATAATTGGAAAAATTTTATTATCAAACCAATTTTTTTCAATTCCAAATTTAAAACAAGAAAGGAAAGCTAACTTCGGGCGTAGCCGAAGTTGATATACCCTTGCAGTTAAAACCACATATATATCGCAAAAACCAATTTATTACAACAAAAAATCTAAAACAAAGTACCAAGCTTCCATCTTCAAAAATACCAAAGTTGGTATTTTTACCAAATACCATCTCCGATCGTCTATTTATATGGCAGCTGTAAGATATATCGTTATATATATATATATATAGATATATATATCGTATCGGCTGATCGTTATGCAATTTGGAAGGTTGTATTATTTTGCCAAAAATAGCATTCGTATCAAATTCGAATTCTTTAGCTTTAAAAACACCGAAGTTATAGCATTTCCGATCAATCAGTTATATGGCAGCTATAGGATATAATCGGCCGATCCTTATAAAATTTGGTAGGTTGTATTATTTTGCCAAAACGTAGCTTTTAATCTTTCGTACAAAATCTGAACTCTGTAACTCTAAAAACACCAAAGTTATAGCATTTCCGATCAATCAGTTATATGGCAGCTATAGGATATAGTCGGCCGATCCCGGCCGTTCCGTGCAAAGGAAAGAAGGGAGTGTGCAAAGTTTCAAGACGATAGCTTTAAAACTGAGAGACTAGTTTGCGTAGAAACAGACAGACGGACAGACAGACGGACATGCTCATATCAACTCAGGAGGTGATCCTGATCAAGAATATATATACTTTATAGGGTCGGAGATGTCTCCTTCACTGCGTTGCACACTTTTGGACAAAATTATAATACCCTTTGCAAGGGTCCCAAGCTTATATCTTTAAAAAGTAACTAAAGCTTGGTCTTTTCCGTTGATCTTACCGGCACATTCTTTTACATTAGAAGGATCAGTTTGTCCAAAATAGAATCTATACAATGATACAATGTCAAAAATTTTTAACACGACACAACACGAACACGATCCAATCGATTTCTAATTCTGTAGTTAGGAATGCTCGTTCTACCTCGAACGAGTTTCCCAAATGCATGGATCGATTTAAATGGAAATCTGAATTTAAATCGACTTGAAGGCAGTACTACAGTATCCTACAGTACAGTACCCGAAATTGTTCTTAAAATCCAAAAGTCGAACGAAAACTCACTACCATTAATTTTTGACTTCACTACTTTACTAGCTTGACCAATTCCAATCAAGTTTATACACGATTCCTCTTTATGAATCTGTATGTTCGTATAATGAAGTTCATTTGTGACCCAGAGTCAAGTTATGCTCGGGCCAATATGTGCTCGCCATTTTTAGATCGAACGCATACGATCGATTTTGCTGGCAAAACTCTTTCTAGGTATGACGCATGCAAAGAATGTGACGTAGAGGGACCATTTTAAGGATTTTATGGAATGCTTACTTCGGTCACAGTAAATCGGTGCAGAAGTTTGTGGTGGAATCTTGCACAAATTTGACACATAGTTGATTTTCACTTCGCAACCGTGTGAACTTTTCACAGACAATTTATACAAAGTAAGCTCCGAATAGTTTCCACTGAATTTTGGCAATGCCAACCTGGGAAAGCAAGCTTGAGATAGGGCTGAAGACATTACAGTTTCTAGAGGGGAATCTTCAGGCACAGTGAAGGCATTTAGCTTTAACTCTCATCCTCGCGCGCGAAATGTTCGCTTGATTAATTTCCAAGCTTCAAGTTTGGTGTTTATTCAATCTGAACGTCAAATACAATCAGTACCTAGTACAATCAGGCCGTAGCCCTAGACATTACAATGTCGCCCACAAGACCCCCGCCTATGTTTAATTTCACATTTGATCACATTTCATTTGCTATCATATTATAATTACCAGAACAGACACCACTTTCGGAAAAAATAAACACGCTTAAAAAAAAAAACGTGATTGACTTTGAGTGCAAAAAAAAAATGGAAAACTCCTTTTAAAATGAAAAAATAATTTAAGGTCAGAAATTGATTAAAACTTTGCATAATTTGCATTAAATATTAAATACATAAAACGATTACTTTTATGTATTTAATGACCTGCGGGACTTAGATGCAAACGATATATTGGAAGACGTAAAACAGCAAAAAATAGTTGCAGTCCGTAAGATCGTACAAAAAGTCAGCATAGACGACAAGAACGAGGCACAGACGTACCTATTAACTACCAGAAAATTACCAGAAAGGCTACGAAAACGAACAATTAAGACAATATATGTGCGTTTACATCTATATCATCAACATTTACATCAACCTCCATATTACCTCCAACATCAACACCATTATAAGCGCAAACACATCAACAACTTACCCTATGAGACAATTCACCACCTAAGACGTCACAGTCTAATACCTTTTTTAACCTTAAACACCTGTTCAATGGAACACACTTAAAATGCTGGGCTATAAAAAAAAACAAATATACAGATGCTGAATTGAGACATCGTAATGAAAAACTCAAAAAAAAAACGCAAAAATTTGATTGATTCCAGAGACACCTCCTTAAAACACTTACCCAGACCCAAAAACTATCGAGCACAAATACCCGATACTTAAGTTGTGCAAATATGCAAAGTATTTATTTATTTATTTTTATTTTTATGTATTTTTTTTTTTGGAAATGGCTTGTGCATCAATAAGAGCATAAGCTAGCATTCCTGTATTCGTCATAAAGCTTAGAGGCCCAGACGACCGAGGGGCGCTCAAGACACGATTTGTTAGTATACATTAAGCTATTTGTAATTTATTAAGCTAGGAGGAGTTAATAAGGAAATTTAAAACTCTATATTTTAAATTTGAGGGACAGGAAAGAGATGTTATAGAGTAGAGACCATTGTAGTTTGAACATAATACCCTAAAAGGGTCATGCAGTGCATATGTCGAACTACAACGCCTAAGGAACAGAGGACTAAAGTTTCGAGTCCTTCTATTAGGAATGTTAAATTTTAAGCGTGTTAGTAAATGCTGGCTATCTAAATCCCCGTTAATAAGGTTATGCAGAAAGACTACACCAACCATTGGTCATTTTCACATCCCTATCTCCCAATTAAATGCGAAAAGTTTTCCTTCTACAACCAGGAAATTATAGAGAGTATTAAAGCAACTCCTTCGTTATTTACAACAAACGTATAACACCTTCAACGGTATGTTACCGGTAAGAAAGAAAAGCTAACTTCGAACGAAGCCGAAGATGATATACCCTTGCAGTTAAAACTGGATACATATTGCTAAAATTGGATATAGTTCGCCGATTCGTATGAGAATATCATAATAAAACCAATTTATTACAATACAAAATCTAAAAAAATCCCAAATTTGGCATATGGTTATATGGCAGCTTTAGGATATAGTCGGCCGATCCCGGCTGTTCCTACTTATATACTGCGTGCAAATGGCTTTGAAACGGAGAGACTTGTTTGCGTAAAAACAGAGAGACAGGCGGACATGCTCATATCAACTCAAAAGGTGATCCTGATAAAGAATATCTATACTTTATAGGTTGGATATGTCTCTCCGACACTTTTGACCAAAATTATAATACCCTCTGCAAGGGTATAATAAAAAAACCGTCTGTTCGTCCGTCTGTCCATACAAGCAACTGGATCTCAGAGAATATAAAAGTTAGAGCTTAGGGATTTTGCATGAGACTCCTTTAATGCCCACGCAGTTCAATTTTGTTTCCATTTTGAAAACAAATTTAATCTGAAATACCATCAAAAACAAAAAACATTTTAAGAGCCGATATACCCATATTGTATATACCATTTACTATACAAACGGGCTAAAATTTTAAAGACGTGGATCTCGAAGACTGTAAATAATAGAATTATCAGATTTGGAATGGGAACTTTTATGGTATCCTTGCACATTCCATTTGTGTCAAAAAATAAATCTCGTTGTAGCGCAAGTACATTATTGTTTTTGGTTATAGACTTTTTATTCCGCTTCCATACGACATCTGAATTAATGACGAAGGGGTAGTTGGAGGGTTTCGTGTTTTTTTCCAAGCCCAAAAGTATGTAACAACAATTTTTTGCTGAATATCCATCCCTTTAAAATTTAAACTTTAAAACTTAGTTAATGTTTGGGTGGATGAGATGAGTACCATGTATAATATAGTCGGGCCCAGCCCCGTTGCTCGCGGTGCTCCTTTGTTGTTGGAATTGCTCTTTATATGGGAAATGAAATATATACGTGTGTTGCTCCTAGCATAGGCAAGACCCAAATACAACAACAATTTTTGGTTTTTTCCTCTCTCTCTGTTCGTTGCCTCCGTTGCCGAGCTAAGCAACAACAATTGTATAGTCTCTCAGTTGTTCGTAAAAATACGAAGCCACTTCGTTTTTGTATTGCCATAAACTTTTCACTGTAAAAAATTACTTTTGGTTGAGATCTCAAAAAGAATGGTTGACATCGGACCTATAAATTTTTTTATACCCTTGCAGAGGGTATTATAATTTTGGTCAAAAGTGTGCAACGCAGTGAAGGAGACATCTCCGACCCTATAAAGTATATATATTCTTGATCAGGATCACCTCCTGAGTTGATATGAGCATGTCCGTCTGTCCGTCTGCACGCAGTATATAAGTCGGAACGGGATCGGCCGACTATATCCTATAGCTGCCATATATCTGATTGATCGGAAATGCTATAACTTCGGTGATTTTAAAGCTAGAGAATTAGGATTTAGTACGAATGCTATTTTTGGCAAAATAATACAACATGCCAAATTTCATAAGGATCAGCCGACTATATCCTATTGCTGCCATATCAAATTTTTGTGTTTTGAAGATAAAAAGCTGGAACTTCGTACAGATTCTATTTTTGGTCAGTTAATACAACCTACCAAATTGCATAACGATGCATAGCTGCCATATAACTGAACGATCGGAAATGGTATTTGGTAAAAATACCAAATTTGGTATTTTTGAAGATGGAAGCTTGGAAGCTTGTTTTAGATTTTTTATTGTAATAAATTGGTTATTTTATTATATTCTCATAAGGATCGGCCAATTTAATCCAATGTTTGCGATAAATATCCGGTTTTAACTGCAAGGGTATATCAACTTCGGCTCCGCCCGAAGTTAGCTTTCCTTTCTTGTTTATTTATAATTTTATTACAGTTTTTAATTTTTATTTCATAAATATTGCTTTATTACTTTTTTTCCATGGAAAATGGTACTATAATTTTTTTTCAGTTTACCGACATTTTTTTTTTTTTTTTAAACGTTGCTTTTATTTCTTGAATCTTCTCTTTGCGAGACTAACAAGAAGTTTAACCGACATGACTTGTAAAAAAAAATTCTCTCTCCAATTTTCTCGATTTATTAGTGATTTTTTCCACTGGTATTGGAGTTTTCTCTGCCATATGTTGAGCTTGGGCACCCCTGATATATCACCCCTGATCTCGTGTCACTTCGCACTATAGAACATTTTTTTGGCCAAAATTTATATCTCAATACCTAAACAAGATATTTTAGTTCTGATTTTTGTTTTTTTGAGTTCAAATGGACAATAGATTTAAGATTCTCTCAGCATGAATCACATTGATTCTTTGAATCAATCAAGGAATCACATTGATTCTAATGTAAAAGAATGTTCCGGTAAGATAAACGGAAAAGACCAAGCTTTGGTTACTTTTTAAAGATATAAGCTTGGATAGCTTATATCCAAGATAGATATAAATTTTTCCAATTATATGCGATATATATCCGATCTTACCTGCAAGGAGATATGAACTTTGCCTCCGCCCGCTTTCGGGCGGTTAGGCAAAATATTATAGCTGGGCACATGGATCCGAGCCGCATGCGCGTGGAAACACTAAACATAGCCGCAGATTTAAAAATTTTCTTCTTTTCTGAACATAGACGTTACATGCACATCTACATACATATCTACATATGTACATGTACGATTGGAAATTTTGTGTTTTAAAGTTTGTTCTTATATTTGATCTATCTTTGTAAACTGTGTTAATCGGCTATCGCGTATTTGTAATCTTTTGTATGGGATCGGCCAACTATATCTCATTGCTCCTATAAGATGGTCGCTCGGAAATGTCTTAAAATTCGTGTTTTTAAAGATAGAAGCTTAGAACTTTCTACGGATTCTACTTTTGGCCAACTGATCCGACTTAGAAAATTTTATAAGGGTTTGCCAACTATATCCTATAGCTCCCATATAAATGAACGATATGAAATTACCTAGCTTTGTTATTTTTGAAGATTGAAGCTTGCGACTTTTGAAAATTCACATAAGCTTCGGCCAATTATATTCGACATTTACTATATTAACCGAAGTTAATATAGGGTAGTTTACCTTCAGATCTGCAGAACAAAATTACTAAATCAACCAAAATAAAAAGAAGAACCCTTGCTTTTATTAGTTATTATTGTCTATTTTGTGGATCGTGTATTTGAGGTTAAATTTACCATAGCCCATTAGTCCATAGCCCAAAATGCCTAAAGGACCTGACACTTTTTCACTTTTGGACCCCTTAACCTGGTATCAAGTGGTAACACGACTTGCCCCGACGTGTAAGTTATGCATCTATATTAAATTTTTTTTTTCGTCACAAAAATGGGTATCAGAGAGTTTGGGCATTTGTGGATTGTGGGTTTTAAATTGTTTCACGTGCCTCTTCATAAAGCAGAGCATAGCATATGCTTACAGTCTAAGTGACCACAAAATTTAAATTAGCTTTTGAATAAGACACCTTATTAAAAACACCTTAAGACTAGGTGGAGGTGAGGTGACAAATTGATAGCGTCTCCAATAGGAACGTGGCATGGTCGGTCTGCCAGATAAAACTCAAACCAACTTAATAAGAAGGAATGAATCCCTTATTTATATAACTTTGCCAGATGGACAGCATAACAAACTTTGTGAAGAGCTTTTGCACAGATTAAATTTTTGGTCAGTTGATGCGAGCTACCAAACTTCATAACGATCGGCCGACTATATCCTATAGCTGTCATATAACTGATTGATCGGAAATGTTATAACTTCGGTGTTTTTAAAGCTAGAGAATTCGGATTTGGTACGAATGCTATTTTTGGTATGCTATTTAAAATAATACAACATGCCAAATTTCATAAGGATCAGCCGACTATATCCTATAGCTGCCATATAACTGAACAATCGGAAATTACCCAACTTTGGTGTTTTTGAAGATAAAAAGCTGGAACTAAGTACATATTCTATTTTTGGTCAGTTAATACAACCTACCAAATTGCATAACGATCGGCCGACTATATCTTATAGCTGCCATATAACTGAACGATCGGAAATGGTATTTGGTAAAAATACCAACTTTGGTATTTTTGAAGATGGAAGCTTGGTACTTTGTTTTAGATTTTTTTGGTTATATAAATTGGATAAATTGGTTATATTATGATATTCTAATAAGGATCGGCCAATTTAATCCGATGTTTGCGATATATATCCGGTTTTAACTGCAAGGGTATATCAACTTCGGCTCCGCCCGAAGTTAGCTTTCCTTTCTTGTTTTATAATGTATTGATACCCATATAAGTCACCAATATTAATATTAAGTAATGAAAAATTTGAGGCGTCTGATAATTTTTTTTATCTATATTATAAAATATTATATATTATTTAATATTATTTATTATTTAAAGCTTAAATTTTATTTTTTTAGGATGGTAAAATATCTAATCAAGAATTTAAAGATGCGGTAAAAAAAACATGTGTTGGCAAAAAATACGAGGAATTTCCACAGGTGAGTTTATTTAAAAATAAAACTCGGTTCACCTTTGTATTTCGAACATAGTCGCTTTTTCACGGTGCAGGCTCCTGGTTTATTTGAGTTACTAATATATATTTTTGAATTTTGAAAAAACTATCCCTAAGGAGGGGAGCTATCCCTATATGTGTATTGGATTTTTATGTACAATATCTCATAAGTATTGAATAAAAATAATAGTTGTTAAACAACCGTCGGTCGATGACAGGTTCCTATATTTGACTCGCAAAATCCACGGAAATATGTAATCGTATTAAAAATTGGCACTAAAACTCTTTAACTAATTAAAGCTTTATGCACTATGCCGTATCCAGGCGTTTTTGTTTGATCGCTCTCGCCAGATTGACTTCATCTTCGATCTGTGAGTTAAAGTTTCCACTTTTCGCAACAAGTTAAAATAAAACAATTCATTCTCAAAATATATTTGACTTAAATAGTTAATTAAACTATTTACTTCTTATATTTAAAATTAAAAGTTTAGCATGTTGCTAAACATGTTGGCGAACAATATTTAAAAACATAGTTAAAGCGCAACAAAAATAATTCTGAAAGATTAATTTTAAATATAACATGTTCGCCAACATGCTCGCCTGTGGATAAGCCCCTTAAGTCTAAATCTCTGAATGTAATCCGTTACATTATTATTTCTCTGGAGTTTGTTATTCTTCACGACGCCAAGCCTTGATGGATTTCATTGGCTACAAAACGCAACAAAAGTTAAAGAGAGCCTATCTTATTTCTACACACTCGACTACGTTAGTGCGAAATCGTTCAAAAATGAGTCTAATTTAAACGGCCAAAAATGCGAATTCAGTGGATCCATTAGAGGTGACTCTTACCTGTCAAAAGACGAGCAATATTTTCTGTTCCTAATTTCTCTGTTCTTTCCTGGACCGTTTGACATTGTGAGACGATTCAAAAAGTCTTTTTTGTATGTATGTGTGTATGTGCAAATTAGTGGGTCTTGTTTCATTTGCAGTTGTGACATTTGGATATTCAGAAAAAATGATTAAAACGAAAATGGGACGGGAAATAAACAAAATAAGAACGAAGATATACTACATTATTATACAAATGTAAGGCTAAAAAGACATTTTGAATTGACTTTTTCGGTCAATCGGTCTTTGAATGAGGGTCTCTGTGCGAACGTCAATCATATCTATCAGTGAGCGATGTTCAGTAGGCGAGCATTTTACGAATCTCTCAACGTAAAACACTCAAACGAAAACCAAAATCAAAAGAAAGTAAGTCTCCTTATCTCCTGATAAGGAAAAAAAAGGTTAACAGTTATTTGCGAGCTGTGGCAATAACTGCAATAGGCAATAGAAAAGCAATCCTATCAATAAAAATATTGGCTGGTTTTGTGACGTGTTCTTGTATAGTTTGTAAAGAAATCGAGTCTAGGTGCCGACTTTTATGACACAGGATAAAAATTATTTTTTAGGTTTTCGTAACCAATTCTGGGTCCTTAAGCCATTCCTTGTACTTGAAACCCCTGAAAATTCTTAGGTTTTAAGTTGTTAAGCTAATCTCTTAGCAGAAATATTATTAACAGAAACCAGCTGACAGTCAATTTATTGGGTACACCCACCTCCCCACAAGTCAATATATTTTTGAAGCCAAATATTTTATCCTCGTCTACTCGCCATACTTTTGTTGTTTCAGTAGCAAGTGATATGTTCGGGCAAAGTAAAGAGATATTTATCTTTTGCCTGAAGGGATCACCGAGTCCTGGAATGGAAGTGTCTAAGATCCTGGATCCACCTATCTTCTTGGAACCTCCATCGTTGTACAATCTGCTGCTCCTACCGTGCCGTCTCTAAGACCTCTTACTGGTGTGGCAGGGTTAGGAGCGGTTGCTTCCCGTAAGGTGATATTTTTCTCCCACCTTATGCCGGATGCCACCGATGATCATGTCAGGAGTCACCTGTTAAGCCATCTTAAGGTAGCTCCAAATAAAATACCGGTTTTAAGTTTAACTTTAAACATACTATATCTTCTACATTTAAAATATTTGTTTTAAAATATATTTAAACCTCAAAAATTTGTAGCTAAAGCCGCTCAGAATCCTAGCAGTGCAGAAACTGCTCCAAAAAAACTGAATAACAAAGTATTTTTCTGTTGCTACCAAAACTATCGAAGTATTCTGGATAAATTGAGCCAATTATGTGTTGAGCGAATTCGTTCCTGAAGTCTCATCATCATTATCAACAAAACACCTTGCTTTGATAAACACCTTTCTCATATCAAGAACAGGAAATCCAGAGCTTACAAAAAGTTTCTTAAGCTAGGATCCTAGTTTCATGAGTCAAACTTTGTATATATTCGTAACCAGTTTATAATTCTTAACAATAAACTTAAAAACTTAATATATTGAATTGTGTAATTAAATTATAAAAATAAATTACCATGCCAAAATTTTTTTTTGTCAAAATTTCAAAATTATGAGGTGCTTAAGCTCTCTCAACAATAGATATCTCATTTTCCCCTGGTCCCGACAATATCTCTAGGTGTATTCTTAAATGTATTATCCTATGCTATTATCTTACTATCTTATTCAATTTATCCTTGGAGCTTGCATGTCTTCCCAAGCTATGGAGTGAATCATTTATTATTCCGTTCATAAGAAAGTTTCGCTAAAATCGCTAAGCTATTTACGACTCAAAAACTGCACGAGAAATCTATTTTGTTTACGCAGCGTGATTTGTTTAAAAACATTACATCAAAGATTATAAACGTTTTTGGCAGTGGGATTCAAAATTACTTCTGGAAAACCTAATGTTTTCAATACCTTACATGGCAACTAGGTCCTTCCGACCTAACGATTTGTAGATCAAATTTCGCCGCAGACGTTTTTTTTTTTAATGTTGTTTTTTTTTCTTGAATCTTCTCTTTGCGAGACTAACAAAAGGTGTATCAAATCTTACATTTTTAACTTAACTAAGAGAACTAACTAGACGGCCCTACAAATAGATTGCTTGGTTGGGAGGTTGAAAAAATTTGGGTGCTGTCGGGTCAAGCAGCAGCATGGCGTTTAATGTTTATGTTTAATTAATGTTTATGTAATGTTTATTGTAATGAGCTTTAGCTCGAAGTGACTTGTCGGGCCGCCCTCTCTCTGTATTCACTTGAGTCCCTGCATGCACCATAAGCTGGTCTATCTGCGGATCATCCGGCTTCATCTGCATGCAGGAAGAAACATTTTTTATAACGTTCAAAATTAATTAATTCGTCTTTTTATTTACGGCATTGAAAACGCTCAATGACCAAACAGGTGCGAAGACAGTTTTTCTTTGTATGACTCTTTTTGCTTCTGGATTTCGTCCTTCACTGCGAGGATGCCCAGATCCCGGTGGATGTTTTCGTTGCGAACATACCAATATGCCCCAGTGATAGTTCTCAAGATTTTGGATTGCGCGCGCTGTATGATGTCTATGGTGCTGCTGCTCGCGTTCCCCCACATCTGGGGGATACGTCCAGATTGGCTTTAGGACTGAATTGTACAGTAATAACTTGTAGAACAGGCACAGTGGCAATCGTGAGTTTATGATCCAGTGGAGGCTGCTGGCTTTCAGTTTTAGGTGCATCTTTTTATCGTCTATCAAGGTGGACGCCAAGGTACGTTACTTCGTTAGCTTGAGAGATTTGCATACCGTTTAGTGAAAGCGGAAGGCATGTTTGTCTATTAAGAGTAAACGTTATTTGTTTACACTTGTGTTATTTTATTTTAATGCGTGCGCTGTATGCGGACAGCCACCTTTCCAATATTATAAGATGATTAGCCAGTTGGGTTGTTGCCTGCGTTGGGAATCTGGAGCGCCTAAGGATAGCGGTGTCATCGGCGAACGTTGACGTTGTTAGTTGTGCGCTCGTAGGAATATCCGCAGTATTCAAAACATATAGACACGGGCCGAGTGCGCTTCCTTGTGGAACTCCAGCTTCGAAGATGTAGTCGCCAGAAGTAGCTGCGTTGCATCTCACTGAGAATACCCTATTGTAGTGGTATGATTCCAGAAGCTTGTGGGTGTATGTTGGCAAATACGTTTTAATTTTGTGCATGAGTCCAATGAGCTAAACTCGTTCGAAAGCTTGAGATACGTCGAGGAAAATAGTGCTGCAGTATTCTCGCTTTTCGAAGGCTGAGCGTAGTTCGTATGTTAATCTGTTCACTTGTTCGATGATTCCGTGGTTTCTTCGGAAACCAAATTGGTGTGCCGGGATAATATTGCAAGCTTCCAGATGTGGTATTATGCATTTTTCAAGCATTTTTCAAGTAACAATCATTTTTCAAGAAAATCAGACAAACAAGATAGAAGTATTATTGGTCTGTATGATGACGGGTTTTTTCCAGGCTTCGGTATCATTATAATGATGGATTTCTTCCACTTTTTTGGGAAATAGCCAAGATTAATGATCCCATTAAATAGTTTGCACACGACCTCTATAGCGCATTTTGGATGTTCGATCACCATCTTTGGCGTCAATAAATCACCACCGGGAGCCTGTTTTGGTTTTAACCCTCTTATGACTTTTTCGGTTTCGTTCAGCCGGAATGAAGGTGCAGCTGGCGGAGGGGAGGACTCTGGCTGAATTACTGGCAGGACGAATGAATTTGAGGCTGGGTTTGGCTGGAAGACACTTTGGAGATGTGTGGCAAATGTTTCAGCTTGGTCTTCGTCGCTGCGAGCCCAACATACCGAAGAGTTTCTAACCGGGGTGGTCTTTTCAATTGGGGCGCTAAGATTTGGATGGGCCCTCCATAGGGGGTACTTTGTGCTTGTTGGCGAAAGATTCTGGATGTACCTCATGTGTGCATTTTCTTCCTGTTGGTGAAGAGCCAGGTCGAGTGATCGGGTTGCTTACTTAAGGCGTTGCTTTGAAGCTGGTGATCTGCCCTTTTCATCCACAAGCTGTCCGATTTGCTGATTGGATTTGTAGTATTTGTTTCGGCCTACTTCCTTCCCTTGAGAAGTAGAGATTTTAGCTGCCGCAACGAGTACTTCCTGCAGAGCGCTCGTAGTGTAGTTGATGTCCGATTCCATCTTAAGCTCCGGGGCGATTTCTTAAGCTCCGGGGCACTCACGTACTTTTTGTACGTAAGTCAGTTCGTTTTTGGTGATGTCAGGCTGAAAGCATGTTCGGTTCTTTCTGGGCTTTAAAAAGCCTTAATAGCACAGGCCAGTGGTCTGTTGATTAGTCCGAGACTGCTTTGGCTTTTATTAGATTGCGAGGTAGGTTTTTTGTCACCGCTAAGTCGGTAAGGTCTGGGAGCTTTTGTGAGTCTGTTGGCCAGTATGTGCGACTTCCAGGGGAAACGTAGTTCAGTTTATTTTTCACGTTTATAATTGCATTGTACAATTGCCTTTTTTGGGAGTCACCAGACGTGATCCCCAGTGCGTATGTTTGGCGTTGTAGTCTCCTGCGGCTATAAAACGGTCCCCAACTGAATTGTAGAAGTCCATAAATTGTCCATAACGATTGAAAGGATTCCGTTGCTTGACTGAATTTGTATCGATGTGGCCTGCAAGAAGTTTGTTGCAAACCTTTTGTGAAAATGGTGTTTAATTCGTTCTCTGATTAGAACTCCAGTTCCGCCGTGGGCTTTCCCATCTGGATGATCTGTGCGGTAGATTGTATAGCCTCTTATTTGAAAGTTGTATTTGCTTGTAAGATGCGTTTCCACCAGTAGCATAACGTCAAAGTGGTTTTCGGTCAAAAATTGTGACAATTTCAGTAGTGCAGTAAGCAGAGTTGTGGGCGTCCCCGCAGACTACACAGACAGCCCGAAGTTTGCAGTAGCGACGAAGACCAAGCTGAAACATTTGCCACACATTTCCAAAGTGTCTTCCAGCCAATCCCAGCCTCAAATTCATTCCTCCTGCCAGTAATTCAGCCAGAGTCCTCCCCTCCGCCAGCTGCACCTTCATTCCGGCTGAACGAAACCGAAAAAGTCATAAGAGGGTTAAAACCAAAACAGACTCCCGATGGTGATTTATTGACGCCAAAGATAGTGATCGAACTTCCAAAATGCACTATAGAGGTTTTGCACACGACTATTTAATGGGATCATTAATCTTGGCTATTTCCCAAAAAAGTGGAAGAAATCCATCATTATAATGATACCGAAGCCTGGAAAAAACCCGTCATCATACAGACCAATAATACTTCTATCTTGTTTGTCTGATTTTCTTGAAAAATGCTTGTTACTTGCAAATGCTTGAAAAATGCATAATACCACATCTGGAAGCTTGCAATATTATCCCGGCACACCAATTTGGTTTCCGAAGAAACCACGGAATCATCGAACAAGTGAACAGATTAACATACGAACTACGCTCAGCCTTCGAAAAGCGAGAATACTGCAGCACTATTTTCCTCGACGTATCTCAAGCTTTCGACCGAGTTTAGCTCATTGGACTCATGCACAAAATTAAAACGTATTTGCCAACATACACCCACAAGCTTCTGGAATCATACCACTACAATAGGGTATTCTCAGTGAGTTGCAACGCAGCTACTTCTGGCGACTACATCTTCGAAGCTGGAGTTCCACAAGGAAGCGCACTCGGCCCGTGTCTATATGTTTTGAATACTGCGGATATTCCTACGAGCGCACAACTAACAACGTCAACGTTCGCCGATGACACCGCTATCCTTAGGCGCTCCAGATTCCCAACGCAGGCAACAACCCAACTGGCTAATCATCTTATAATATTGGAAAGGTGGCTGTCCGCATACAGCGCACGCATTAAAATAAAATAACACAAGTGTAAACAAATAACGTTTACTCTTAATAGACAAACATGCCCTCCGCTTTCACTAAACGGTATGCAAATCTCTCAAGCTAACGAAGTAACGTACCTTGGCGTCCACCTTGATAGACGATAAAAAGATGCACCTAAAACTGAAAGCCAGCAGCCTCCACTGGATCATAAACTCACGATTGCCACTGTGCCTGTTCTACAAGTTATTACTGTACAATTTAGTCCTAAAGCCAATCTGGACGTATCCCCCAGATGTGGGGGAACGCGAGCAGCAGCAACATAGACATCATACAGCGCGCGCAATCCAAAATCTTGAGAACTATCACTGGGGCATATTGGTATGTTCGCAACGAAAACATCCACCGGGATCTGGGCATCCTCGCAGTGAAGGACGAAATCCAGAAGCATAAAAAGTCATACAAAGAAAAACTGTCTTCGCACCCAAATTTTTTCGCTAGGGGATTGATTCAGGATTGATCTCCCAACCCAGCAATCTATTTTAAGAGCCGTCTAACTCTATATCAATCAATATGACTGTTAGTTTAGTTAAAAATGTAAGATTTGATACACCTCTTGTTAGTCATGCAAAGAGAAGATTCAAGAATTAAAAGCAAAAAAGAAAGTGATGTTGATTTTTTAATTTATGTTCAAAATTATTTTGCAGAAAAACATAAACCGTACATATAACTTAAACTATAAAAACATTAAATTTGTATATTTTTTATAGAAAATTTGAATTTTGGCGGCACTACCGGGTAAACCTAGTTGTTTAACGAATGTATTTTGATATTATACTTTTGAATAATTCTGTACTTAGTTTTGTTGTACATAGTAAATCAAATTTTTTTCCAGTCGCTTAGGGATTTTCCAGAAGTCGTTCACTGTATTATATTTGAAATATTTTAATGAACATTTTTTATAATATTCTTCGGATGTCTTGTTTCTTTTCGGGTCTTTCAGAACAGAGGGAATGGCTCGTGCACCAAATAGTGCACCAGCCACCATTTCTGTCTTCATCACAAAGCTCAGAGGCCCAGAAGACCGAGGGGTGCTCGGTAAGCGATGCAGATGCAGATTTGCATCCCAGTTAAGACCTATAATTAAAAAGGTTAAGCAATTTTGTTGTACGGATTATGCGGTATTAATGTACTCCATATTGGGGACTTCAAACAAACTTAAATTTGCATTGTCCAAAACAGAAACATCGTCTGCATACATGAGTACTAGCGAGTTCGTTTAAGCAAGGGATCCACTTTAGGTCTGTAGGAAATCCCAGCATATTCAGTTTACTCAACAGTGATAGTTAATCAATATTGCTGATTAGAATAAGTGATTAGCTGATTAGCAACAGTGAGTGAGTGATTAACTGTATCAAATGCTTTGCTAAAGTCTGTGTAAATAACATCAGCTTGAAATCCGTTTGGAAAGCCATCTATGACAAAAGATGTCAAATCCAGTACATAAGTGGCCTAAATTGAATTCGGCAGCGGCGAAGTCATGGTGCGTGATAAAGATGGTGTGTTATCGACATTAGACCACTTTAATTCTGGGAAATTGAAGTCACCTGTATGAAAAATAATGCCTGTATGCAGACGGTTCAGACGAAGGCGGTATGCACATGCAATGTATAAAGATTTATCGGACAAAATAATTTTAATGCAAATAAATTTTGTCACAAAACTCATGATTTCACCTCTTTAGAAACAAGTGGGAGTCTACCAAAATGAGTGCTCTACCCTTCCTTCGCAGAGGTCGATCATGTCTAAAAGTTTATAGTTTAGTATACACTGATTTGAGCAAAGCTCTCGATTCTGTGAAACATCATCCTCCTGTATCTGTATTTTATGGACTTTTCTCTAAAAATAAAAAAAAAACCGCACGCAGCGTATTTTGTTTAAAATTTAAACAAATAACTGTTAACCTTTTTTCCTTACATTCAGTTTATGAGAACAACAGAAAAAAATGTTTTCAATCACTCTCTCTCTCAGAGCAGGAGACTTACTTTCTTTTGATTTGGGGTTTCGGTTGAGTGTTTTACTTTGAGATATTCGTAAACTGTTCGCCTAGTGAACATCGCTCACTGAGAAATATGATTGACGTTCGCACAGAGAGACTCATTAAAAGACAGATTGATCGAAAAAGTCAATTCAAAAAGTCTTTTCAGCACTTAGAATTCGGTTCGATGCACAGTGATGTGTAACTTTTTGAATGAAAAAATAAATGGTCTAAATTATTTTTATTATCTATTATTTGGAGTTATTTGGACTATTTATTTGGAGTTCAGCTTGACAACTTATAAAAAGTTAAGGTTTTGGGTTTTAAATGAACTCCGTCGTTCGTTTAGATTAAATTGCAAGGCTGAAAATGCTTTCTTAAGATACTTGAGTAGCTGGGGTGGCCAAGACTACATGTGCAAACTCATAATATTTCTTGAAGTAATTGAGTTCATACCAAGGGAATTACAAATACGATCAACTATTTCCTTGAACCCCTCGCAGTCCAGGAATAAAAATGGCTTTCCTTCAATTGTTATAATTTTATACATGTATTTACAATGCAAAAAAAAATTTTTGAAACAAAATTGATGCACTTTTCTGTTTATTTCACTTCCCATTTTCGTTTTAATTATTTTTTCCTCACACCCAAAATGTCACAAAGGCAAATGAAACAAGACGTACAAACTTTCTCATACACACTTTTCACAAACATTTTTTTAATTCAAACGTCAATGAGTCCTAGAATAAACAGAGCAAAAGGGAATAGAAAATATTACACGTCATTTGAGCGAATGACGTCTCTCAGCAAATGGTTGCTCTCAGATTTTTGGCTCAAAGACTCGTTAAACAAAACTTATTTTGAGACCCCAGCAATCGGTTAACAGTTATTGGCGAGATATGTTGTAGGGAGTCCTAACCTTATCTTTAAAAAAAAACCAGATATATGACTTATAAAATTTGGTAAAACGCATCAATTGGCTTAAATTAAAATCCATGGAAAAACCTAACTCTGTATCGTCTAATCCAGAGGTGCCCAAGCTCTGCATACGGCTGAGCAAACTTCCGTACCAATGCAATAAAAAACCAATACATTGGTGCGAGACCTTTTTTTGAAATGCGTGTCGGTAGGCAAAAAAAAAATTATAGTCACATTCATAAAGGTTTTAAACAAGTGGGGGAAAAACGAACAGATGTTTAAAATTTTAGTGAAATAATTTAGAGCAAAAAAAAGTTTTGATGTCATTTTTTGTTAATTCAAATGTTTTAATGGGCACTAAAATAGTGTATTTTATTTTAAAGAAAGCTTTGTTTAATCAAATGAAAAACTCCCTATCTTAATTTTCTATGGAGAAAACTTTTTCCAACCCAATTTCTGACAAAATTTTTCCCAGTGGAAAATTTCAAATTTTTCATTGAAAAAATCAAACATTTTGATTTTTAATTTTGGGCTGACAAATGAGGCAAAATGGGAACAAATGAGAGAGCTTCTAAAAAATTTGATAGTGCTCACACTGTCAGTGTGCCGGCAGCGCTGCAGCAGAATTTCCTACCGTATGCACGCGTTCTGTGTAAAATAAGTATTTGCCTAACACTGGTTTAAACAAATATAATCATTATAAAAAGAAATTTTAAATATTTAGCAATTTAAAAAAATTTCTGCAACAGGAACAATTTTTATTGTTTTTGCCTATCCCGACAGTCACACATGACTTTGCATTTCCCATATACAAGTGCAATCCAACAACAAAGAAGGAACGAGAGCAGTGGGCATGGGCACTTCTGCTCTAATCACTCTAACCAAAGATTATAAAGTACATAGATGGGACATCTCATACAAAGAAAAATTTTCTATGGCGGGTTCCAGCGCTGGAACCCGCTGGAACGAGCGGGTTCCATTGCGCGACTAGTTAAGTTTGAGAAATTTTTCGCGCGACAACGATTGAGGGATAGCCTAGTGGTAGAGTGCTTGGCTGATGTGCAGAGTAAAATGAGTTCAAATCAGGCACGGGAAGCCAATTTTTTTTTTATTTTAAATCTATTTATATTATATTTTTATTGTTTTAAACTTTTTGTCAAAATTTATAATCCAATCAAGAAAAATACAAAATTTTAAAATCACCCTAAAATCACCTTAAAATCGCCTCAGTTCGTAGTGGAACCCGCTGTAAAAATCCTTATAAGTGCGGGTTCTACGGCATATAGGCAGGCCGAGTCGTGGAACCCGCTGCAAAATGAAAATATTTGAGAGCGGGTTCCACGACAAACGGCTGGCAGATGAGAGAGAGAAAGAGAGAATTCTATTTTTAGAAAGTAACATTTTTGGAACAATGAGAGTTTGAAACATTCAAATCGAATAGTCCGAGAGCAAAGAGATCAGAAATATCTTCTACTATCTTTACTCTTCAGCTCGGATTTTACTATGGATCCTTGCGTTTTCTTTAATACCAACTTTAACTACCGTTAGATCAACTTCGAGGGTAGCCTAGATGGAAAGCGCGCGATCCTTATCCTTCTGGTCCTGGGTTCGATTTTGTTACTGGGCGATAATTAAAATTTTTAAAACGTTTCAGTTTTATGATTATTTTTATATTTTTTTTTTTTTTTTTTTTACTTTAATTTTCTTATTAATATTTTTTTTTTCCTTTTCATATTTACTTTATTATTATTATTTTTAATTGCATTCTATTACAATTTTTGTAAAAATAAGTGACGGAAGTGTCGGATGACAAAATTCCGGAGGGACTTCCTTGAAATTTTATTAGCCGGACATAGTATTAAATTTTCATTAAAACTACAATTAAAGAAAAATAAAAAAATAATTATAAAAGAAAGAAAAAGTCCTTACTAGGATTTGAACACAAAAATATTATGCATTGAATAACTACTCTATGCATTACGCTACCACCCCGTCTTAAACTGCAGCGACTAAAAATACCATTTGTTCTACTGACTACCACATCGGCCCATTGAAAACAGAAACAAGAAATTGAAAATGAAAATTGGAAGCCAAAAAATTTTTACGCCGTCTTGCGAGCAGTCACACATACATACAAAGGCGCACCCTTTTTTTTTACGCATACAAGTAACTAGTTCTAAAAATAGAATCGTATGTATGTGCGTTCCCCCCTCACCAACAAGCTCGACGAAAAAAGTTGACCGTTTTGGGCCCTGATGTCCCATCTATGTACTTTATAATCTTTGCTCTAACTCTCAAATCCCTTGACTCCTCCGATTAACACAGTCAGCAAGAACGCTTCAAATATAATCACACCACAGTCTCAAAGTAAAATTATATATTTTTCGAACATTTTTAATTAGAAAGATTATAAAAATCTTAGACTTAGCTTAATAGCTTAAGTCTAATAGCCTAAGTCTAATATCTTAGTCTAATAGCATAGATTCTTGGCCCTAGAATCTAAGCCTTAGGGGCATGCATGTCAATTCAATAAACAAAAGCACGAACATTCAATTCCCAGCGGAGTATAAGTCATTAAAATATTAGGCTTACTATGTATTTATAGCAGGGGTCGGCACCCCAATACATTAATATGATTTTAACGCATTAGTATTAGTAACGAATAGCAGAAAGTAGGCTGTGAGCATGACGTTTCACACATTTATACTGTGTGTGTGTGGCAGAGCTCGGGCAGAGAAATTTCCTATGCCCCCGAGATAGGGCCGTGCCGACCACTGATTTATAGGGTCGCGCCATGTTAATGGGCCACTTGTTATCTTTTTCTACTTTTATTGGTAATAAAAGTAAGAGAAAACTGTTGTTATCTTCATGTGGAGCTCTGACACAACTTTTTGTTCGAAAAACCGATCACATTTTTTTATCGATAATTTAAATTCGGTAATTATTCGGTAATAATCCGCGAGGCGGAAAAACTTTTTTAAACTTTTCCCCTATTTATTCAAAATGTTAAAAAATTTAAATTTAAATATTTGGGTGTGATACTGAGCTGGGCCATTCTTAAGATTTTTATCATTTAAGCACACAGTATCACACCCATTCTGTAAAAAAAATAATATAAAATATAGGTAACGTTTTCAAATTTAAAAGAAATAAGTTTTTTTAACAAATTAATATTATTAAAATTTTATTTTCCTAATTTATTTTTATGAAAGCCCTGACCCCATAATGGTATTGCGTTCCGCAATCGGATTCAAAGGCAATCAAAGGCAAACTTGTTTCCCACAAATTAAGGGGATGCCACCTTTTCAATGGATTTCATTTTCATTTCATTCATTTTTTTTATACACTTTTAGCACATAACTAATTAAATTAAATTAATTTATTTTTAAAAAACATATTTTACCTGATTTCAACAAATTTATCGCCATCCATTTGATTATACAAGTATTTTTAACTTGCTTTTTTATTCTATCAAAAGTATGGCAGCTTAGGCGATAACTTATGGTGTCAAACTTATCGGTCGTTCACCAAAACGAAAATTGTTCTTGCCGACGGCAAAATTTGATATCTGAATTTGAGGTGGGGTCAGAAATTACTCGTTTTAAAAATAACTACAAGCCTAATTGATCTTCTAGAGTTCTTAATAGAACGACAATAAATCAATAAGTCAACTATTTTTTTCCTTTTGCAAATAAGATCCGATTTAATATAGAAAAAGGCATTTACTTTTCATTTAGGCAAGACAAATTTTTTCGATTTTGAATTCGAAAAAATCTTGTGAAAGTGAAAACGGGAGCACCAATTTTTTCGTTTTCGTTTTCAATACGAAAACGAAAACCGAAAGTGAGAACCGGAGCATGCCTGTATTTCTTACACTCATCGTTCGTTCATCTTACGCTCATACTCTCATTGAATGTTTTTCAGTTTCTGAAAGGAGCGCGATAAAGAAGGTTGGCCTGCGCTTCGATTGATCTTTGTATGTATGCGTGTCACAGATTCACATACACGGGTGCATGTGTGCGTGCGATTTCGTTTCGAAGCCAGCGCACAAAATTTTGAAATTTTTGGCTTGTTACCCTAAAAAAATTCGGGTATTCGTTATTTGGTGAAATGACGAAAGAAATTATATTATTTGTTATATTTAATATTTTTATAATTCAGCGTACATTTGACCTTTTTTTTAGGAATAAGATTAAGTGTTGGCAGTAAAATTTTTTGTATATATGTATATATTTTTGCGAATCATTAAAAATCAATATACTGAGATAAGAACAGGGTATATTTCAGTCGACGTCACTTAAAACGCCGATTGTGTGGATTGTACCTGCATACCCTACCGATGGATGATTTTAAGCAACAACAACATTTGACAGCAACAAAAATATTTTAAAAAATTTTGTTTTGGGACAATGCCTATGAATTTGTTTATACCCTTGCAGAGGGTATTATAATTTTGGTCAAAAGTGTGCAACGCAGTGAAGGAGACATCTCCGACCCTATAAAGTATATATATTCTTGATCAGGATCACCTCCTGAGTTGATATAAGCATGTCCGTCTGTCCGTCTGTTTCTACGCAAACTAGTCCCTCAATTTAAAGCTATTGAAACTTTGCACACACCCTTCTTTTCTTTGCATGCAGTATATATGTAAGTTGAAACGACCGGGATCGACCGACTACTGATTAATCGGAAATTGTATAACTTTTGTGTTTTTAGAGTTAGAGAGTTCAACAGTTAAATAAGAGCTATCTTTGCATCCAGCGCTGCTGAATGTCCTTTCCGACTCCGTCGAACACGCTCGAATGCATAAATATTTGAATGCACATTTTTTCAGAGATTCCATTTCAGTTTCGTGACTCTAGAAAAAAAAAGATTGCAATTAGACTTAAGGATGTAGTCTCATGTTCCGGCCTACTTTTTAGAGGTTATTCAAAAAAAAATTTTTTGTAATAAAAAATAAGGCGATCGTTTCAATTTTCAAATGTTATTATAGGCATCATAAACTATTTGAAAATAGTTTGTATTTGTAGTTATTTGTATTTGTAGTTTAATACACTTTATAGCATGCCAAAGTATGCATATACTGAAAGTAAGTATGCATCCATATACTACGGATGACTGAAAGTATATATGGTACTTTGTATCATATATACTTTCAGTCATCCGAAACAAAAAATTAGAATAGCTTATTGTTTTGTAAGCTTATGGCTCTGTCCCGTACTAGAATGAAATATTTTCATCAATAAACAACAAAATGGCAACTCGCAAAAAAAAATTTTTAAATTAGAAAAATGTATCTTAAATTAATGATAAAAAAAAATAATCATTAAAAATAAATGATTCTAGTACGGGACGGAGGTGTTACTTTTTAGAACAACATATCCAAATTTCAGCTAGATCGGTACCATAGAATTTTGTGAATCACCTGCGCCGCACACAAAAATGTCGTTCCGAGAAAAACGCGTTTATTATTTGATATTTTTACTTGAAACTTTAACAGTACATTCTTAATAAACAGTATTTTCGAAATATGTGAAAAAAATCTATTTTTTCAACCTCACACATGAGACTACATCCTTAATTAATTAACAATTCAAATCAGAATAGCAAACCTTTCAGTCTATTGGACTAATATTTAGCGATACGTGGGGATTTTCTAAATAATGCCGTAAGGCAATGATGGTATCAGACTTTGGCTTTTTTACCTTACTTGGTATTTTTGATTGCATAACTGAAAATAAGTCCACGCTTTCGGTGTGTCTTGATGGCTAAGATGCATCGAGGGTGGGAACTTAAGTTTTGGCTATTCCTCTAAGTTCATTTTGTATAGCTTCTACTGGTAGGTCCGCGGTACTCCTGCTTCGAATCCTTCATTCTTAATTCTAGGATCCAAAATAATTTTCATTTTACTTACGGAGCTAGTCTCTTACCCGAACAATCGTCGGTTGACCCCTTTCAAGAGAAACTTTTCAATGCATCGATTCCCAAAAAAAAAGAATCGATTTGTTCGTTCTTCCAAATAGATCGATTAAATCGATTTAAAGATAGAATTGTTTACAGCTCTACCACCGGCGTTAGTAAACTGTCTTTTTAACCAGCTGCCCTCTGCGACAGACCCTTAACAACTTGTGACGGATTCTTGCAGAGGCGGAACAAGCAAAAGCCGTCTTTCATTTAATAATAAACTAATTTACACACAACTTAAAAACCAAACATTAAAATCGAGGGCTAAAAATACATTCAGACTCGTCGGCTTCTTTAATTAATTGGTTGTCCATATTTTCATCTTTATGCTGCAGTTCTCAAAAAAGGAATTTACCGAAATCCTAAGTCAAAATTCGAATGATTCTAGTATAAAAGACATTGTCAATTCTTTCATTTCACTTTTAGTTTCGTTCATTCTCTCTCCTTCCGTTTGACGTCTCAAATTATAAGAGGAACACAAGCTTGTACTCATACAATGTCATTTCATTTCTAGCATTCCACTCACTCCATTCTATTCATATGTCTAATACCCAGTACTCATATCTGTCATTCATACTTTAAACTTCAAGAAAACTATATATTCTCAAAAAATCCATGAAGACATTATTTTGCTTGCTTTTGTGCTTTGGAAATAAGAACTGAGGAATCTTTAGAAAGACAGAATTAGACGTCTATAACTCTTTTAACAAATTCCGATTTGGCTTAACCTAATTTGTAGTTATATGATTAAAAACCTATATACCTATGGTAGACATTTCAAACAAATCAAACTTTTAAAACAAAAACATTTTTTAACTGGCGCTGCAACTGGCGTGTATATGCATTAAAATTATATTTTTCGTAAAAAAATTTTTTGTGTTATATTTTTTTTTGCAAAAATTTGTACATTACATGTACATTTGTCCGCTGATCAAACCTTTTTTAATCTTATGACCGATCGTGACCAGCTTGTAGTGACTTTAATATCCCAGAATTAAAATGGTCTAATATCGATGTCTCATCATCTTTATCACTTATCACGAACCATGCCTTCGCTTCTGCCGGATTCCATTTACTCAGGATCAATAACCATGTATATTTTCCTCATCTGCTTACGTTTGAAAATTTATCTGCAGCCTCTAAAAGAGGCCATTGCCAATCTATTCGCCAAAATTTTTCAAACAACTTACTCTCTGCCTAAAATGACTGATCAGCAATACTCATATAACATTCAATTAGCAAATCTTATTTTCTGTCCGTCTTTTTCCGAGAATAGTTCATTGTCAGATCTTCTAGGGGTTAAACACGTTTATTCTCTTTTTCTCTTTTTGTTAACGACTTTCCCTTTGCTTTAACGAACTCTCTAGAATTTAAGTATGCAGACGTTGGTAAGCTTTGTCTTCAATACGATTCTGTTTCTGCAAAACGCAAGCTTCAGTCCGATCTGGAAAATGTTTAAAAGTGGTGTTTAGCGAATGATATAATACTTAATGGATCATAATACAAACTTATGTATTTTTATAGTTTTTGCCCTCACCAGGCTCTATAGGATTGCGTTAGAAAAATTGCCTTTACTTAGGTTTATGATCGTAATATCCCATTAGATTTAAAACTAAAATGTGCCAACCATATTTCTACAATGGTTAATAAGGCTAAAGATGACCTTGGTTTTAATAAAAGTTTGTCAAAAGAATTTACGACCCCTATATTACTAAAAGGGGCTTCTACCTATTTATAATACTAATTTATTTTTTTGGTACGACCGATATGGAGTACCCAATATTTACATACACGAACTTCAATATTTTAAAATTTCTAAGTCATTTTTCTTACTTAACTTTCGAACTTTTGTATTTAGTTAGTTTAATAATTCGTTTCCCGAGCGCCCCTCGGTTGTCTGGGCCTCTGTGATGAATGCAGAAGGCTAGCTGGTGCACCAGCCATTCCCTTACTTCTGATAGACCACAAAAAAAAATATATATATAAATAAATTTAAACTTCTTTCAACCCGTTTTATTTTTAAACTTTTTTGTCCAAATTTAAGCTAAAAAAACGAGGCATCACGGTAACCCAAAATTACCTTCAAAGCTCTTAAAATATTTGGCCTACTATAGAAAACTGTAAAGGCTAGTAATTTCACTAGTGTACGACACAAATCTTCATTTTACCAATAAAGTCTATGAAATTTTTTATCTGAGACATCCTTCATAGACAAGCTATGTCGACTTAGGAGTGATCCTGATTTACTTTCAAGAAATTTTGAGTTTTTGTTTTTGTTGAAATAAGGTAGAAAACCAATGTACATGTAAATGCTTTCTAAAGTCAAGATAATGAATGAAATACACTAAAAATTATAAATCTAACTAAATTAGATGAAATTCTTCTCATTTTAGATTCGTGGGACAAGCCATATTTTTATGGCCAATTACATGAAACATTACATGCGCCGATTTGACAAAATACATTTTAAATGAATATTTTTACACTCAAATAGGTTTAAAATCCACAAAGTCAGTTGTTGCCAACATTGTCAATGTTTCAATTCAAATTCAAATCCATTTTAAGAGGGACGATAGTACTTAACTTGAAAATATGCGTTCACGAATAAACTTTTTAGTCGATAATCGTATTTTTCCATATTAGTACAGATGATGATGCCATGAAATTGACATTAAATGGCATCTAGGTGTTGCCATATCTTTGTAATGCTCATCCAAAGTTAAAATTTCCGATTCTATACATTTATTTTTGTGCTTCTATGATTTCTGCTTCTTTTATGGAAGAATTTGTTTCTTATTAAAATCAGTAGATCACACGATGTTTTAATTTTGAATTTGAGGAAAAACACTGGCTACGTCAACATCCCCGTACAGCTCATACAGCTCGTGGTTGTATCTGATGCGATACACATCGTCCACGCAGATTGGGCCAAAGATTTTACGGAGAATTTTCCTCTCGAACACTCCAAGAGCGGCTGCATCTGACTGCGTCACTGTCCAGCACTCCGCACCATATAGGAGTACTGGAAGAATGAGCGTCTTGTAGAGTGTGATTTTTGTGCGTCGAGAGAGAGCTCTACTATTAAACTGCCTACTGAGCCCAAAGTAACACCTGTTGGCAAGTGTTATTCTCCGCTTAATCTCCAGACTGACATCATTTGTGCTTGTTATAGCAGTGCCTAGGTAGATAAACTCCTTGACGGACCCAAAGCTATAGTTTTCTGCAGTCAGCTGAGAATCAAGACGCCGCGATTCTCTGCTAGAGCACACCATAAACTTTGTTTTCTCCATATTCACTGCTAGTCCTACTTTTGCTGATTCCTTTTCAATAGCCCCGAAGGCTCCTGTGACATCACGCTTGGTGCGGCCAATGATATCAATATCATCAGCGTAACCAAGGAGCTGGACACATCTGTTGGTTAATATCGTGCCCGACCGATGTACACCAGCCTTTCTTATAATACTCTCCATTAAAATATTGAACAGTATACAAGACAGCGAGTCACCTTGTCTGAGGCCACACTTGGTAATAAAGGTTTCGGATTGGCCACTTCCTACCTTAACAGAGCTGATGGTGTTGCTCAATGTCATTCTGCAAAGTCTAGTCAGCTTTGCTGGTATACCAAGCTCAGACATGGCGGCATATAGGCGATCTCGCCGGGGGCTATCAAATGCGGCTTTGTAGTCGACGAAGAGATGGTATGTGTCGATCTGGTTTTCGTAAGACTTCTCCAGGATTTGGCGCAAGGTGAAAATCTGGTCAACAGTGGACTTGCCAGGCCTGTACCCGCACTTATAAGGTCCAATCAGTGCTTCAGCATGGGGTTTCAGTCTTTCACACAATACGCTCGTTAGGACCTTGTATGCAACTGGAAGAAGACTAATTCCGAGGTAGTTGGTGCGCACCGTAGCATCACCCTTCTTCAGGATGGGACAGATCATGCCCAATCTTCGGGCATGCTCTCCATAAGCCATATCTTACTGATTAGTTGGTGCATGCACCATACCAGCATATCACCAGCTGCCTTAAACAATTCTGCCGGCAGGCCGTCAGCACCTGCAGACTTGTTGTTTTTAAGCCGTTGGATTGCATCCTTGACTTCGATATGACTTGGGATTGGCACTTCAATATCAGTGCCATAGATTGGGGTTCGTGGATCATAGTCTTCAGAGTCTGTGCTTGAGCCAGATAACAAACTCGAGAAGTGATCCCTCCATAACCTCAGCACGACCTCTGTTTCTGTGACAAGATTTTCATCATTGTCCCTGCACGCCACTGTACCAGTCTTAAATCCTTGGGTCAGACGCTTGACCCTCTGGTAGAAGTTACGTGCTTCATTTCTGCATCTGCTGCTCTCTGTGCTCTCACACTCTCGCCTTTCCTGCTCTTTCTTCTTGCGTCTGAAAAGGCGTTTTTCGTCTCTTCTTCTCGACCTGTAGACATCCACAATCGCTCGTGTCGCCCCAGCCTGCAGTGTTCTTCCGTAGGCGGCATCCTTTGCAACTGTTGCGTCATGACACTCCTGATCGTACCATGGATTCCTTGATAGAGGACGCTGGAATCCAAGCACTTCTTCTGCCGAAGCTCGCAGGGAGTGAGATATGAGCGCCCACATATCGCTTATGTCTTCAGGTATTGAAGGTGCTCGGCTTAATAGCCCCGAGACGTGAGTGGAGAATGCATTCTTCGCCTGTTGTGATTGCAGCTTTCCGATGTCCAGCCTTCTTAACGCACTTCGACGTGCAATCTTCGCCACACATAGCCGTGTGCGAATCTTAGCTGCAACAAGATAATGGTCGGAGTCGATGTTGGGACCCCGACAGGATCGCACGTCGAGTATATTAGATGCGTGCCTTGCATCGATCACAACATGATCGATTTGATTTCTGGTCAGTCGATCGGGAGAGAGCCAAGATGCTTTATGGATGTCCAAATGACGGAATCCAGTACTACGAACTACCATATTATGCGCAGCTGCAAAGCCTATTAATCTGAGACCATTGCTCGAGGTGGTCTCATGTAGACTGAATCGCCCGTTGGTGGCACCAAAGATGTCTTCTCGTCCTACCTTCGCATTAAAATCCCCGAGGAGAATTTTAATGTCATGGGAAGGACAGCGGCCATAAGCTCGGTTGAGCTCCGCGTAGAAAGCGTCCTTGGTGGCATCATCCTTTTCCTCCGTTGGGGCATGTGCGCATATCAGGCTGATGTTAAAGAATTTGGCAGTAATTCGGATCGTTGCAATTCTCTCGTTTGTTTGCCGAAAGTGAGAGACTCGGCGCCGCAGCCTGACACCTACAACGAAACCACAACCAAATTCATGCCGTTCTGGATGACAGCTGTAGTAAATGTCACAGTTCTTCTTCTTTATGCAGCCTTGTCCTATCCATCGCATTTCCTGGATAGCAGTGATGTCAGCCCTACATTTTTTGAGGGTATCTGCTAGTTGTTGAGCAGCACCAGGTCTGTACAATGTTCGTACGTTCCAGGTGCATACTCTCAAATCATTGTCCTTTTTACGCTTGCTATGGTCGTCAACGTTAGATCGGTTCCTTTCCGAGGCTTCTCTTGCTTCCTTCACTGAAATTGTGTTTTACATGGGTGGATTTCAAGTCCTACGCCACAACCTAGTTTGTAGAGTTAGGACTCTCGTCGCGCGCTTTAGTTTGCCACTCAACGGCTGTCGAGCGACAATCCAGGGAGAACCACGTGGAGGTAGTGCGTCGGCTTGAAGAAAGCAGTGACAGGAATCATGCTGGCATTCACCAAGTTGAATGGAATCAGACACTTTGACCTGTAGGCTTTCCCCCACTCTCCCCAGGAAAAAAATCATAGAAGCCAAAAAATATATGCATTAAGCCGGAGGTTTCTACCTTAGATGCCATTTTTTAATTTGAGGTGGTATACATATGTATGTATGTACATACATTTCAAAAATTACTAAAGACAATAATGGTCCACGCAATTAATCGGCATACATAATTCAATATATGGCAAAATTTGATCAAAAAATTTGACCAAAGGTTATGGAGCAGGTGAAATTATGCGTGGAGATTTTTGTTCTGTCGGCCTGTGTAATAAGTGTATAAAGCCAATTTGTGTTCTAATGATTCTTAAACTAAAATATTTAATGATATTTATTCTTTTTACAGGCTATGAGGGCTTTTATTGAGTCAAACTTTAAGCTGCTTGATATTGACAGTGATGGTATAGTTGGAGTAAAAGAATACCGTTATAACTGTATAACAAGAATAGCTATCGACGATGTATCTCCTATTGATAAAGCCTTCGAGACATTGTTAAACGTAAGTTAAATTAAAGAAGGAAAGTAAAAAAAAAAATACAATATATTTTTTTTCTTTTTAGGATGAAGATCGGAAACGTGGTGGATTGTCATTAGATCGTTATAAGGAACTATATGGTCAATTTTTGGGAAACACGGCCGATAATCATCCAGCAGTTAATTTGTTTGGACCTTTATAAATTATTTGTGTATAATTAATTGTCTTCGCTGTTGTTCAACTACTATTTTTTTAAGGATATTTTGTAATTACTATGACTTAAAATTTCTACCATTTAGGTTTAAAACATTCACATATTTTTGTGTAGAATCGTCAGATAAACAGTTCATTAACATTAATGTTGGATCTTATTTATAAGTACATTGCTCTCAGAAGTAAAAAATAGATTATGTTGATTTGCTCTCATAAAGGCTCCTAAATAATTTACCTCTCTCTCGACGCCTGCAAGATTTTTATTAATTGTTGTGTTATTTGAGATAAAATTAGTTAATTCAATAAATTTATAAAATGTAATACTTAAAGTGTTTGTTTGGTCATTGATATTTTAAGTATTCCAAAATAAAAAGTCCGAATTAAATTATTGAAACGTTATAAGAATATTTATTCTGTATGCAGATGAAACGGGATGATGCGAAGATAGACCAGTTCATGATGCTAAGTGGTGCTAATAATGCTAATAACGGCATAATAAATAAACTAATTCGCAGCGGCTGCTGCCTGAACCGACCGTGTTTAAACTTTTTCCTTTGCTGATCAAATTCTACAATTTCCACTTCGTACATGGATTAGTTTTAGCGTCGCACCTGTAAAGACGCCCGTGTAGATGCTGTTGATCGTTTATTTATTTTGTTCCTCACAACAGACATAAGCCAGTAAAGAAAAGGGCAGCATAATTTCTCGTTCCGCTCTTTACGCACTGCTCTTTAAGGAGCGACATACAAAGAGCTCAACGAAAAGCGGTCAGACAAAAAAATAAATAAAGACAGCTCACAGCGAGAGCGAGAGAGTATGATATTTTTCGATTGTGATTGCAACGAGAGCACAAGAAGGAAATATCGACGGTTATTTGCGAGTTTTGCTTATACATAAGTGAAGACCATCGGTGCGCACTTAAATACTTACATACACATGTTTGTTAAAACTTCTCCCGTAATCAGAAGATCGTTTACAATCGTTTACACTGCACTTTAGGAAATTTGACCACTTCTGGCCAAAAAACATTTTTTGCAAGTTGAATCATTAAACAAATTTTAGCTGCAAAGAATTCACAATAGCTCAATCTTCAATGTTTCGTATAAGAAATTTGATGATGATGAAAAAGATGCCGCCACTTTAAAGTTATCAGCCATCAAAGATAGCATTTCCAATGGCAAAAACATAATTGTGAATGTATTTTACTGTAATTTTACTGCAACATTATGGACCAAAAAACCTTTATTTGCAAATGTTGAGACGGGATCCTAATAACAGTCTTTCTCTGAGGGCCCCTATGAGGTGTAGGATACATAGGCTAAGCTCAGGGAGAAACGGGAGGCTGAGCCGGTTGTGGTCTGAGCACCGCGGCGTAATCGTATTCCCCAGGTTTGCTTTTAGGAAAACCTTATCGCCGACTTGGTAAATATTATGAGTCTTATCTTTGTTTACGTATTCGAGGGTTTTCTCCTGAGCTTCTTACATTTTTTTGACTAATTTCTGTTTCGAATTTTGCGGATTTTGAGTTTTATGGGTTTTTTGTTAGTCACCGAGTGAAAGGATTTATTGTATTTATTAGTTGCCAGAAGAATTATCTCGGTGGTGTCAGTTAAATGGTTCCCTAGCTTCGAGTATCGTGCTATTTCAGCCTGGGTGCTATGAAATCTATCTACCTGACCGTTGGAAGTGCTTTGTCCACAATAGCTTTTTCCTTGACTTTGTCCTTGATGAGATCACCTGTACTGTGCCGAATTTCGAGAATTGGTCCCTATTCCTATGAATATTCCTATAACCATATGAAAAATCTCAGATCGAAATTCTTCTCGTCATTTTAGATTTGTGGGACAACCCAACATTGTCAATGTTTCAATCCATTTTAAGAGGGAGCATAGTGCTTAACTTGAAAATATGCGTTCACGAATAAAGGTTTTTTTTTTTTTACCGGTCTTGCAGAATTTGGAAATGGCTTGTGCATCAATAAGAGCATCAGCTAGCATTCCAGTATTCATCATAAAGCTTAGAGACCCAGAAAATTTTTTTTTTTTTTTTTTGTTTTTGTTTTGACCGGTTTTTCAGAATTTGGAAATGGCTAGTGCATCAATAAGAGCATCAGCTAGCATTCCTGTATTCATCATAAAGCTTAGAGGCCCAGACGACCGAGGGGCGCTCAAGAAACGATTTGTTAGAATATATTTAGCTATTTGTAATTTATTAAGGAGGAGTTAGTAAGGAAATTTAAAATTGTATATTTTAAATTTGAGGGACTGGAAAGAGATGTTATAGAGTAGAGACCATTGTAGTTCGAACATAATACCCTAAAAGGGTCATGCAGTGCATATGTCGAACTACAACGGCTAAGGAACAGAGGACTAAAGTTTCGAGTCCTTCTATTAGGAATGTTACATTTTAAGCGTTTTAGTAAATGCTGGCTATCTACATCCCCGTTAATAGGGTTATGCAGAAAGACTACACCGAGCATTGTCCTACGATTTGTTAAGCTAGGTAAGTTTATGAGTAAGAGTCTACTATTATAAGATGAAAGGTGAAGATTTGCATCCCAGTTTAGACCTCTAAGTGAAAAAGTTAGGAAATTCTTTTGTACGGATTCTATGCGGTCCTGATGTACTCCATATTGGGGACTCCAGACACATGAACCGTACTCCAGTATAGGACGGACCAGAGAAATGAATAATGTTTTGGTTATATAGGGGTCATTAAATTCTTTTGACAACCTTTTAATAAATTCGAGGACTCCTTTAGCCTTATTAACCATTAAGGAAATATGGTCGACAAATTTAAGTTTTATGTCTAATAGGATGCCGAGATCATTAACCTGGGTTAATTTTTCTAAGGCAATCCCATTAATGGAATACGTAGCTTGCAGAGGGCAAGAACGATAAAAAGACATATGCTTGCATTTTGATCCATTAAGTATTAAATCATTAGCTAAACACCATTCTTGAAAGTTATCAAGGTCAGACTGAAGACTGCATTAGGCAGAGATGGATTTGTACTGAAGACAAAGCTTTACATCATCTGCATACATAAGAACTAGAGAGTTCGTTAAAGCAGGGGGCAAGTCATTTATAACAAGAAAGGAAAGCTAACTTCGGGCGGAGCCGAAGTTGATATACCCTTGCAGTTAAAACCGGATATTATCGCAAAAATCGGATTGAATTGGCCGATCCTTATGAGCATATCATAATATAACCAATTTATTACAATAAAAAATCTAAAACAAAGTACCAAGCTTCTATCTTCAAAAATACCAAAGTTGGTATTTTTACCAAATACCATCCCCGATCTTTTAGTTATATGGCAGCTATAAGATATAGTCGGCTGATCGTTATGCAATTGGGTAGGTTGTATTATTTTGCCAAAAATAGCATTCGTACCAAATTCGAATTCTCTAGCTTTAAAAACACCAAAGTTATACCATTTCTGATCAATCAGTTATATGACAGCTATAGGATATAGTTATATAGTTTGGCCCGCTATTATTCACGCTTTTTATACCCTTCCAGAGGGTATTATAATTTTGTCCAAAAGTGTGCAACGCAGTGAAGGAGACATCTCCGACCCTATAAAGTTTATATATTCTTGATCAGGATCACCTCCTGAGTTGATATGAGCATGTCCGTCCGTCTGTCTGTTTCTACGCAAACTAGTCTCTCAGTTTTAAAGCTATCGTCTTGAAACTTTGCACACACTCTTTTTTCCTTTGCACGCAGTATATAAGTCGGAACGGCCGGGATCGGCCGACTATATCCTATAGCTGCCATATAACTGATTGATCGGAAATGGTATAACTTTGGTGTTTTTAGAGTTACAGAGTTCAGATTTTATACAGAAGCTATTTTTGGCAAAATAATAGGACCTACCAAATTTCATAAGGATCGGCCGACTATATCTTATAGCTGCCATATAACTGATTGATCGGAAATGCTATAACTTCGGTATTTTTAAAGCTAGAGAATTCGGATTTGGTACGATTGCTATTTTTGGCAAAATAATACAACATGCCAAATTTTATAAGGATCAGCCGACTATATCCTATATCTGTCATATAACTGATTGATCGGAAATGGCATAACTTCAGTGTTTTTCGAGCTAGAAAGTTGGGATTTTCTATGAATTCTTTTTTTGGAAAAATAATATGACTTATCAAGTTTCATATGGATCGGCTGACTATATCTTATAGCTGCCATATAAATGAACGATCGGAAATGGTATTTGGTAAAAATACCAACTTTGGGGTTCTTCAAGATAGAAGTTTGGAATTTTTTTAGATTTTGTCTTGTAATTTATTGGTTATATTATGATATTCCCATAAAAATCGGTCAACTATATCCGATTTTAGCGATATATATCCTGTTTTAGCTGCAAGGGTATATCAACTTCGGCTCCGCCCGAAGTTAGCTTTCCTTTCTTGTTTTAAATAAGACTCTTTGTGTCCTTCCATCTAAGTCACTGGAGATCCACGTTAAGAGGTCTTTAGGAAAACCCAGCATATTCAGTTTACTCAACAAGAGTGAGTGATTAACTGAATCAAATGCTTTGCTGAAGTCTGTGTAAATTACATCGATTTGATATCCCTTACAAAAGCCATCTATGACAAAGGATGTCAACTCCAATAGGTCCAAACTCCAATGAGGGTGAAGCGACTCTTAATAAAGCCATGCTGACAAGGAGAGATGATCGAAGAGCAAAGGTCTTGCAAATGAGAAGTAATTAATTTTTCAAATATGTAACTTTGGAATCGCCGACAATTTCGAGATGCCTCTATAATTGGCACCATTGGACTTTTTCCCTTTTTTATATGAAAGATTCACACACATGAAAGATTCACATAAGAAATTAATTCCTCTTAAGGGGAAAAATCGAGGTTTCCAAAGATAGGTTGAAAAGTCTTTAGCAGTATTTTAGCACATTTTAGCACACAGCCTGGTACTGCATTGGAGTATTCGCCTGGCGAATAAATGGGTTTTGACCCTTAGAAGATCAGATTAAAAGCTATTCTCGGAGAAAAACGGACAGAAAATAAAATTTTCTGATTGAATGTTGTATGCGTAAGGCTTATCTGTCGTTTTAGGCGGATAAGTTGTTTAAAAAAATTTTGCGAATAGGTCGGCAATCGGCAACGTAAGCAGAGGTGGGAAAGCTACATGTTTACGCTTTGTGTTAACAAAATAATAAAACTGCTTCGGATCCTGAGTAAATTGTATCCGGCAGCGGCCAATAACATTCGGCCTGTAACATACAGCATTATGCGAGGTAAAATTTGACCGAGCTAGTAGATATCTTGAGAAATCAATACTACTGCAGGTTTTTTTTTATTTCAGTAAGAGCCTACTTTTAGTATTTTTTAGGTTAGTGAGGCACCTTGTATACCAAGGAAGATTTGTTGAAGCGGACGGATATTTCCATGGCACACAGGAGTCAAAAAATGTATTTAAAGTAGAGTAAAATTTTTCTAAGGTGACATTAAGATCGGTGTATGAATATCGGACCAATCATATGGCATCATATAGCATGGAGACTTCTGATCGATACCAGGAATGGTTTCGATTGAGACCTTCAGCGTCACCATTTTTCCAGTCGGTGAAGCTGATAATGACGAAGCCTTCGTGGATTATGTTATGTTATCCCATGTTTTCTTTTGACAGTTATCAGCACAGCTTGTTCATATGTTGATGTTTTATATAGTAGAATTTTAGTTCTTTGTTTAACTCTATTGGGTAAAAATCACATGCTAAGCATGTCCATCTCGATGAAAGAGCTCCCATACCCCGGGCACCAGTCCTCCTCCTCGTGGCCAAAGCGCTTCCAATATTGATAAAAGCAGCCATGCCCATATAGGACCTGCGTCAAGTAGAAGTCAACCTGCCCTTGGCTTCAGAGCACCCACTTCCTGAGGTTGGGGATAATGGTATGCGTCAATGGCTCATGTGGCGGAGTCAACAACAGCAATTTCACTATACCATTAAAGCAGCATAACCCAGCCGGTCTCCAGCTGGAGTATAATTCGCGCTGTCGAACGGAATAAAAAGTACCCTATATCCGTCTCCTGGCTCTAAGCTACCACACTACCAATTTTCACTCAAATCTGTTTTGCCGTTCTTGACTTATAAGTGGTCTAACTAAACACGGAGATGGGGGAAAGCATACAGGTCAATGTGTCTGATTGCATTCAACTTGGTGAATGCCAGCATGATTCCTGTCACTGCTTTCTTCAAGCCGACGCACTACCACGTGGTTCTCCCTGGATTGTCGCTCGACAGCCGTTGAGTGGCAAACTAAAGCGCGCGACGAGAGTCCTAACTCTACAAACTAGGTTGTGGCGTAGGACTTGAAATCCACCCATGTAAAACACAATTTCAGTGAAGGAAGCAAGAGAAGCCTCGGAAAGGAACCGATCTAACGTTGACGACCATAGCAAGCGTAAAAAGGACAATGATTTGAGAGTATGCACCTGGAACGTACGAACATTGTACGGACCTGGTGCTGCTCAACAACTAGCAGATACCCTCAACAAATGTACTGAAATGGCACTGATATTGAAGTGCCAATCCCAAGTCATATCGAAGTCAAGGATGCAGTCCAACGGCTTAAAAACAGCAAGTCTGCAGGTGCTGACGGCCTGCCGGCAGAATTGTTTAAGGCAGCTGGTGATATGCTGGTAGGGTGCATGCACCAACTAATCAGTAAAATATGGCTCATGGAGAGCATGCCCGAAGATTTTAACCTCAGCATGATCTGTCCCATCCTGAAGAATGGTGATGCTACGGTGCGCACCAACTACCTCGGAATTAGTCTTCTTCCAGTTGCATACAAGGTCCTAACGAGCGTATTGTGTGAAAGACTGAAACCCCATGCTGAAGCACTGATTGGACCTTATCAGTGCGTGTTCATGCCTGGCAAGTCCACTGTTGACCAGATTTTCACCTTGCGCCTAATCCTGGAGAAGTCTTTCAAAAACCAGATCGTCACGTACCATCTCTTTGTCGACTACAAAACCGCATTTATATAGCCCCCGGCGAGATCGCCTATATGCCGCCATGTCTGAGCTTGGTATACCAGAAAAGCAGACTAGACTTTGCAGACATTGAGCAACACCATCAGCTCTGTCAAGGTAGGAAGTGGCCAATCCGAAACCTTTACTACCAAGTGTGGCCTCAGACAAGGTGACTCGGTATCTTGTATACTCTTCAATATTTTAATGGATATTATAAGAAAGGCTGGTGTACATCGGGCACGATATTAACCAACAGATGTGTCCAGCTCCTTGGATACGCTGATGATATTGATATCATTGGCCGCACCAAGCGTGATGTCACAGGAGCCTTCGGGGCTATTGAAAATAGCTCATCACTTCCATCAAAATCATCAAAATCATCACTTCCCTCTCTTTCTCTTAAGCGAACGGTCGTGTTTTTTTGTGCGCACTGCGTTTTATTATAAATATTGGTAAACCGGTGTTTACATACTTGTGAATTAAACCTTGTGAATCTTAACAATCTTAAAGCCTAAACCGTATCGCTTCGCGAGTGCTGTGGTATATTTGGAGTTGAATTAATAAATTGAATAATTTCAATTCCAAGCATAGCTCAGCTCTGCTTCTTCCCCGGCTTATCTTTATTTCTGCATTTCTCTTTTGCACTATTCAAAGCTCCCGCTTTGGCTTCCTATTTGGCACAGTGGTTCAAGGTATTGTGTTTTTAAACTTTTTAAATATTAATTTTTGTTTTATTAAATAAAAAAAAAAAATAAATAAAAATAAAATGGAATTTAAACTTGTCTGTGCCATTAAGTCTTGTAACAAGACAATTTCCTCATCCCAGCCTGCCATCCATTGCTGGCTATGTGAGAACGTCGTACATGCCAAGTGTGCCGGTTTCACTGCATCAGTTTCGGATGCCATTTCCCGTAGGTCTGGGATACATTATTGTTGTGAAAATTGTCGTGCTGTGCAAGGCGAAATGAGGTCGTTCATGAGACAGACCAAAAATGGATTTAAATAGCTGATAACTGGTTTTCGTAAAATCAATGACCAGCTCTGTGCGCTGGACACTCAGTTTAGTGGCCTTCAGCTGCTAAACGAGTCCCCTAAGCGCAAGAAATCCGCTGTTTCTGATCCGCCTCAGCCTGCTCAGCTGACATTAATGCAGCCGCTTATATCTCTGGCCACCCCAAGGGCTAGAACTGAGAAAAATTCGTCAGAATTTCTCAGGGATAATGAGCAATTGTCTGATATGTCCGCCATGGCATCCCTTCAAGTGATGCCACAAGTCCTAGGGAACGAAACCCCCATTAGGGTCACCCAAAAGGGTATTCCACAGTCCGGACCATCGGCACCGACTGATGCTGCAGTTCTAGTACCTGCGACACCAAAACCCTTACAGGTGATTCCTCCATCGAAACATATATTTGTTTCTCGGCTCGCCCCTGATACTTCAGAGATTGATATCTCGGCTTATATCAAAGCCAAAACAAAAGCCGATATAAAGGTGGAGGACATTCAAAAATTCAAATATAATTATACAAGGCGCACGTCTTCTTTCAAGATTCGTGTGATCGCGCTGATGTTCAAGACGATTTGCTCTCCCAGTTTTTGGCCAGAGAATCTTTTCGTCCAAGAACATCAGCCTAGTTCCGTGAAGAAAAAAGTTCAAAAACCAGTGGGAGTGAGACTTCCCAATATCGAAACCACTGACCAACCCTCCACCTCTTCTTTGGCCACTAACCCAAAAAACTAGTTTCCTCACTAACTCTTACCTATCAGAATACTAGGGGGCTACGTAGCAAACTCCCCAAGCTATATTCTGATAGTTCTTTTTTGCATCCCATATAATAGCATTTACAGAAACCTGGTTAAATCCGGAGATCTTTAGCTCCGAAGTTTTTCCAAGTAAGTACACCACTTTTAGACGGGATCGATCTCAGCGAAGAGGAGGTGGAGTCCTCATTTCTGTAGACTCTACTCTTGCTTCTGAAGAGGTGAAATCCCATGAGTTTGGTGACATAGAATTTATTTGCGTTAAAATCACTATGTCCGTTAAAGCTTTATACATTACTTGTTCATATATACCTCCTATGTCTGAACCGCCTACATATTGGCAGCATTTGTCCGCCATTCGATACGTCTCTAATCTTATGACGGATCGTGACCAACTCGTAGCGGTGGGCGATTTTAATATCCCAGAATTAAAGTGGTCCAACGTCGACAACTCACCATCTTTGTCACTTTCAACTTACCATGACTTCACCGTGGGCATGTTTGACATGTCCCTAGGTCAGATCAATCATGTTAGAAATTCGCTAGGTCGGCTTTTAGACTTATGTTTTGTATCTGATCCGGATGGTACTGCTCTCTCCAGAGCTTTTCCCCTTTCAACCCCAGAGGATCCATATCACCCCACGCTGGAGGTCTCAATCGAAACCACTCCTGGTATCGATCAGATGTCTCCGAGCGTGGTAAATAAGATTCGCTGTTTCCGTAAAAGCTGATTTTCAGAAACTTAATAGCCTTATAGAAACATTTGACTGGTCTGATATTCTGGCGTGCACTGATCTTAATGGCACTTTAGAAAAATTTTATTTTACTTTAAATAAATTTTTTGACTCATGTGTGCCTTGGAAATATCCGTCCGCTTCAGCAAATCCTCCTTGGTTTACAAGGTGCCTTACTAACTTAAAAATAAAAAAAATAAGCTTTTACTTAAATATAAAAAAACCTGCAGTAGTGTGGATTTCGCAAGATACCTACTAGCTCGGTCGAATTTTACCGTGCATAACGCTGAATGTTATAGGAATTATATTGACCGCTGCCGGATTCAATTTACTCAGGATCCAAAGCAGTTTTATAATTTTGTAAACACTAAGCGTAAACACGTATCTTTTTCACCCCTGCTTACGTTTGAAAATTCTTCTGCGACTTCGGATCAGGCCATTGCCGATCTATTCGCAGAATTTTTTCAAACAACTTATTCTCCTCCTAAACTGACTGATCAGCCTTACGCATATAACATTCAAGCAGCAAATCTTATTTTCTGTCCGTTTTTTTCTGAGAATAACTTATTATCTGGTCTTTTAAGGGTAAAACCCATTTATTCGCCAGGCCCCGACGGAGTACCAGGCTGTGTGCTAAAATACTGCGCCAGGGCTCTGTGCAAACCTCTTCTAAGACTTTTCAACTTATCTTTGGAAACCTCGATTTTTCCCCTTATGTGGAAGGAATCATTTATAATTCCCCTACATAAAAAAGGGAAAAAGTCCGAGGCTGCCAACTACAGAGGCATCTCTAAGTTGTCGGCAATTCCAAAGATATTTGAAAAACTAATTACCCCTCATTTGCAACACCTTTGCTCTTCGATTATCACTCCTTGTCAGCATGGCTTTATTAAGCGTCGCTCCACCACCACAAACTTATTGGAGTTGACATCCTTTGTCATAGATGGCTTTTGTAAGGGATATCAAACCGATGTAATTTACACAGACTTCAGCAAAGCATTCGATTCAGTTAATCACTCACTCTTGTTGAGTAAACTGAATATGCTGGGTTTTCCTAAAGACCTCTTAACGTGGATCTCCAGCTACCTAGATGGAAGGACACAAAGAGTCTTATTTAAAAACATACAGTCCCGTCTGGTCCGTGCTACATCCGGCGTCCCTCAAGGAAGTCATCTTGGCCCGTTATTATTTACGCTTTTTATAAACGACTTGCCCCCTGCTTTAACGAACTCTCTAGTTCTCATGTATGCAGATGATGTAAAGCTTTGTCTTCAGTACAAATCCATCTCTGCCCAATGCAGTCTTCAGTCTGACCTTGATAACTTTCAAAAATGGTGCTTAGCTAATGATCTAATACTTAATGGATCTAAATGCAAACATATGTCTTTTTATCGTTCTTGCCCTCTGCAAGCTACTTATTCTATTAATGGGATTGCCTTAGAAAAATTGACCCAGGTTAATGATCTCGGCATCCTATTAGACATCAAACTTAAATTTGCCGACCATATTTCCTTAATGGTTAATAAGGCTAAAGGAGTCCTTGGTTTTATCAAAAGGTGGTCAAAAGAATTTAATGACCCCTATATAACTAAAACTCTATTCATTTCTTTGGTCCGTCCTATACTGGAGTACGGTTCATGTGTCTGGAGTCCCCAATATGGAGTACATCAGGACCGCATAGAATCCGTACAAAAGAATTTCCTAACTTTTTCACTTAGAGGTCTAAACTGGGATGCAAATCTTCACCTTCCATCTTATAATAGTAGACTCTTACTCATAAACTTACCCAGCTTAACAAATCGTAGGACAATGCTCGGTGTAGTCTTTCTGCATAACCTTATTAACGGGGATGTAGATAGCCAGCATTTACTAACACGCTTAAAATTTAACATTCCTAATAGAAGGACTCGAAACTTTAGTCCTCTGTTCCTTAGCCGTTGTAGTTCGACATATGCACTGCATGACCCTTTTAGGGTATTATGTTCGAACTACAATCGTCTCTACGCTATAACATCTCGTTCCTGTCCCTCAAACTTAAAATATAGAATTTTAAATTTCCTTACTAACTCCTCCTAGCTTAATAATAAAAAAAAATTGCTTAATATATTCTAACAAATCGTTTATTGAGCGCCCCTCGGTCGTCTGGGCCTCTAAGCTTTATGATGAATACAGGAATGCTAGCTGACGCTCTTATTGATGCACAAGCCAATTCCAAATTCTAAAAGACCAGTAAAAAAAAAAAAAAAAAAAAAAAAAGGAATCAGCAAAAGTAGGACTAGCAGTGAATATGGAGAAAACAAAGTTTATGGTGTGCTCTAGCAGAGAATCGCGGCGTCTTGATTCTCAGCTGACTGCAGAAAACTATAGCTGTGGGTCCGTCAAGGAGTTTATCTACCTAGGCACTGCTATAACAAGCACAAATGATATCAGTCTGGAGATTAAGCGTAGAATAACACTTGCCAATAGGTGTTACTTTGGGCTTAGTAGGCAGTTTAATAGTAGAGCTCTCTCTCGACGCACAAAAATCACACTCTACAAGACGCTCATTCTTCCAGTACTCCTATATGGTGCGGAGTGCTGGACAGTGACGCCGTCAGATGCAGCTACTCTTGGAGTGTTCGAGAGGAAAATTCTTCGCAAAATCTTTGGCCCAATCTGCGTAGACGATGTTTATCGCATCAGATACAACCACGAGCTGTATGAGCTGTACGGGGATGTTGACGTAGCCAGTCGAGTGAAATCTCAAAGACTTCGCTGGCTGGGCCACGTTGCCCGTATGGATGAAGACGCTCCGGCTCGTAAGGTGTTTGATAGCAGGGGTGGGATAGCATCCCTTGGATGCAGAGCGCGACTTCTGGCGGGACCGGTTTGGAGATCGGGAGTGGGGACGACCACGGCTGGGACGCTGTCTCGGGATGGGGGTCTGCCGATCGAGGAGCCACTCTTTCTGATCCTGGCTGCCGCATTGGCAGCTGCCTCGAAGGCAGCACTGGGAATACCCCCGTTGTTGGCTGGCTTTGAGGAAGCCGTTGACCGTTGAGGAAGCCGGTCATATTGATCTGCATCTTCTTGGGGCAGGGATACTTCTCCTCCTCCAGCTGATTGTAGACGAACTCCACCACCACATCGTTCTCGATGTGCAGAATGTCGGTAATCTTCTTGCTGATCCACGGCCGCAGCACGTCCAGCTTTACTTTGGACATGTCCACCCGCTTGTTCAGGTAGTCACCGAACTTCACCTGCTTTATCAGCTTCTTCTCCTTGTCGCTGAACCTGGTATCCTGCTGCTGGTTAGTCCCCTGTGAAAAGTTCAATGGATATGTAATCGAAATTTCAATATAGTTGAAAATAGGTGAGTGGATGGATAGGCGAGAAGAGAAAAGGTGGAAATCGTTTATCGACTGCTGTGGGGCTCAACTTACCGCCGCGGCTCAACTTACCGGGAACATCATCTTGGCTTCTTTTCGTTGGTTCTCTCCGAGATTCGAGTGCTGTGCTTCCGATTCGTTCCCGGCCTAATCCAAGCGCATTTGTTTGGGCCGTTTTACAAAAAATTCAATAAAAATATGCTGCACCACGCAAGTCAATTGTCTACACGCACACACACAGACGCAGCGGGTTTCCTCTATAAGATGATGGGAGACGTCAGACGCCAAAGATCTTCATGTGCTCATGCACTGTTCCATTTTATTGAAGTGCTTTTTGGTAAAACACAATTTTTGTTTTTGGGTCTGATGGTAACACAAAAAAAGCGGAGGTTTTCCAACTCGTAAGCCCGCAACGTATAACTGCTCATGTGAAAAAAGTTCCAAAGTTCTTGTCAACAAAATGATAGAGCTTATTGGCAAGGACAACTTTCACTTAATACCACTCGTAAAGGGCAACATTCAGGAAACAAAAGTTCAAACGAAGTCTGAAGATAATTACAGAGTATTATCGAAATACCTCACCGACAAAAAAAAGAACTTTTACACGTATCAGCTAAAAAGCAGCAAGGGCCTAAAGGTCGTACTTAAGGGCATAGAGTCCAAAGTATCGCCTGCAGAGATAACAAAGGCGCTACAAGAGAGGGGATTTAGGGCTATGACATTCTTCAATATCCCCCAAAGAAATACGAAGTCCACCCTATATACAATATTCAGTTCCTGCTGCACCGCAGAATTACAGTTGAGGAGCGCACAAACGCAATGGCCCGGTACAATGTGCGAACTGCCAAGAATATGGTCAAGCAGCTCTATTATGCAATCATCAAAGCTAAGAACAAGCTAGACTATGTTTCTTCTGGCACACCAACATACTGGCCGGCAGACCGAACGAAACTTCCCGATTTAATAGACTTTGTGATTACCAAAAACATTCCTAAAAATCTGATAGGCGCCGAATGCCTTTGGGATCTTTCATCTGATTACTCGCCTGTCCTTTTTACTCCGAAACCCAGGAACATGGGATCAATCATCAAAACTGACCTCACATAAAACCAATTGAGTTAAGTACAGGAAGTAGGCTCACACAGGAAGGAAGCTCACACATTGAACTAAGTCCTCACCTCAGCGACGAAGCCAATGTAGTCAGTTTTGTTAATTCACTGGAGTTTGAACTCGCCTCTGCAGCTCGAGTTTCAACACCTGAAACTATAAACACACAATGCATTCAAAAGAAGACAAATCTACAAATCAAACAGCTCGTCCTCGAAAAGCGACGCTTACGTCGAGAATGGCAATGCCAATGATCGCCATCTGCTAAGGAACGCTTAAAACATGCCTCACGTCAACTTTATCAAGCTCTACAGCAAGAAGAAGCGTATGTCCACCACCGGTACATTAGCCAATAGTCAACTAACAGTACAAAAAACTATGGAGAACTCTCCCAACTCTGAACTCACCGAACGAAGCCCTGATGCCTATTAGAAATTCCACAGGCGGGTATGCGCGCAGCGACGCAGACAGAGCCAGCACGTTTGCCAACCACCTTAAAAATGTCTTCCAAACAAATCCTGCCACCAATGCGTTTACTTTGCCGCCTCTATCATATGAGCCCCAGCCTCAACATGAGCCAATTGAGTTTCGCCCAAACGAAATCCGTAATCCGGTCTGCGACCTCATAACTCCCAAAATGATCATTGAGCTCTCATACTGCGCCGTTTGCACTTTCACCCAGCTATTTAATGTCATCGCAAAACTTGGCCACTTTCCAGCGAGATGGAAAAAGTCAATTATAATAATGATAGCAAAGACGGGGAAAGACCACACTATCCCCACGTCGTATAAACCTATAAGCCAACTCTCTTGCCTATCTAAACTCTTAGAAAAATGCCTAATGACTCGGATAAACACATACCTGAATATCCAGGAAGGAATCCCGTCACACCAATATGGGTTTCGTGAAAGACATGAAACAATTGAGCAGGTTAACCGGAAAACATCCGAAATTCGGAACGCGTTCGAAAAAGTAGAGTACTGTACTGCCATATTTTTAGATGTCTCTCAAGCATTCGATAGAGTCTGGCTAGAAGGTCTAATGTACAAGATCAAGACAATGCTCCCCTACAGCACCCGCAAGATTTTAGAGTCTTACCTTCACGACAGAAAATTTGTCGTGAGGTGCAACACCGCTATAACCGATGATTACACTGTTGGAGCTGGAGTTCCTGAAGGTAGCGTGCTAGGGCCAATATTATATGTCCTCTACACAGCAGATATCCCGACAAGCACACGTCTAACATCCACGTTTGCCGATGACACAGCTATTCTTAGCCGCTCAAAATGCCCGATCCAAGGAACTGCGCAGCTAGCTAGCTAGAAAAACGGCTGTCAGATTGAGGAATTTAAGAGAACGAACTAAAATGCAAGCACGTTACGTTCACTCTGAACAGGCAAAACTGTCCGATTACATTGAACAACACTCTACTCCCACAAGCAAACGAAGTAACATACCTAGGAGTACATCTCGACAGAAGACTCACATGGCGCCGGCACATTGAAGCCAAAAGAACACACCTAAAGCTAAAAGCCAGCAGCCTTCATTGGCTTATCAACGTTCGGTCACCTCTTAGCCTTGAATATAAAGTCCTGCTGTACAACTCGGTACTAAAACTTATATGCATGTACGGCTCCCAGTTATGGGGGAACGCCAGCAATAGCAATAGCATTGACACAGTCCAAAGAAATCAGTCGAAGATCTTGAGAACAATCACCGCGGCACCGTGGTACGTGCGCAACGAAAACATACACCGCGACTTAAACATTCTACCAATCAAAGAAGTGATCGCAGAACAGAAGGTAAAGTACTTAACCAAGCTATCGGTGGACCCTAACCACCTGGCGAGAGGTCTAACTAGGTTGAGCAACCAATCACGCCTTCGTCGCAATGACTTACCCACCCAGCGACCGACCTGAGGGACGCGCAACCAGAAAACAGTCTTAGTATACTGTTAGTTAAATTTTAACGTTAATTCGTCAACATATTGTTAGTCTCAAAATTAAGAGTAAATTCAATAAATAAAAGCAAGCTACAATAAAAAAAAAAATGTGCTTTCATCCCAAACAATGAGCTTGCATTGCATCAATACTGGATCAGGAAATAACAGATTGCATGTTGGAGTAAATTGAGTGGAAACTTAAGCGCAGAATGTGCAGTACTAGAAGGGACCCGCAATTCCCGATGATGCTAACGCCAAAGCTATGTTACATCTTGATCGAATATTAGCTTAAATCAATGAAATGACAAATGTTTTCCCTGTTCCTCCAGGTGCGTCCTGGAAGAATAGACCACCAGTAGTATTGTCCACTGCTTGCATTAATGTTTCGTATACTTGTTTTTGCTGTTCATTCAGCTGTTCATTCAACGGCTCATTATTTCGAACGAATTCCTGCAATGTATAAACATTGTATTGCAGCTCTCGATTTAATTCTTGGTTGAATGCATCGTGCCTCGATCGATTTGGCGCAATCATTCCTACTTCAATCAGTAGCTTGTTGGCAATACTCAACTGAATACTAACTGAATCCGCAAGTGTTAAATACCAATGAGAATCGTTATCCACCAAACCCAATAGTTGACATGCTTCTCGATATGTTTGGCATCGGTGGCCATTCACAATTTTCAAATGCGCAAATGATTTTCGTTCACCTACATTTACATGCGACCTAGTGCTTCAGTGGAAAATACCTGTGGCCAATATGGAACTGGGGTTCCTTGTTTGCGACATCCTTTTTGTTGGTGGTCTCTCAACTCGTTGTGCCGCATTAGCCTCAATGAAGTAAGCTTTTTGGCCGTTTTTCAAATGCACTGCTACATGTACAACTGTGGGATATCTATCATGAATTTGAATTGAAAATAATCGCCACAGTGCCTCATTACTACTGACGTATCTACCCATTTGGTACAATGGTACAATGAATTCATTTCCGATCTCAATCTCTTGATTTTGAACTGTAACTTTGATAGTTCGACCATTATCTTCTTTTTAACGCCGACGATAACTGGATATCCACCATTCCCTGTGACTGTTCAGGAACTAATGGTCGCGGATATCGTTTTGTGCACTTTCCATCAGCCTTGCAAGGCGATATCGAATTTAATGCAGCGCACGGTCCATGCACCATCTGAATCGTCACAATGTCGTGTAGATGGGGATCAGTGACTGGATCAGGAATTTCAGCTGGTATTATGTTATCCACTTCATTTGTAATTTGTTCAGCATCCAGCAAGGATATGAGCATGGCGTAGTTTACGCTTCTGCCATTCCACCGAGTACATATAACAACGTGTGTCACCAAAAACTCTCTAATTAGTAAGCACATACATCCAAACCTTGAGTTTTTGCTGAAATACCCTGGGGTTTATGTCATGGCGATCTTGCGGTTTTTGGCCAGGTTCCAACTCACGTTCAATTTCGGTCCACTTTGGATTGCATGTGAACGTAATAAATAAATCCGGAGCTCCATAACTTCGCACGTACGTCATAGCGTCTTGAGCGTATTCGTGCATGTGGCGTGGGCTTCCAATATAAGATGATGGGAGAATCGTCAGACGCCAAATATTCTGAACATCACCATCTGAATGAATAGTATCACTCAAGTTTATATAGTCCTCAGATCGTAGCTTTGCCTGATTGAATCGGATAAACGCTAAACGTTCGGTCTCGACTTTGACATACGGCACTTCAAAATAACATTCTCTTCATGTGTACGAATCATCATACGATACGCATAATAATTCATTGCGCTTACATTTTTAATCGTTGATACTCCTGACAATGCAAAATTAATTAATTGTTAATGGAAACCAATAATAGCAATAATTAGTGTGTTAATATTGTACCTGTAATAAAATCGTATCCGTCTTGCCAATGATGTGTCTCGCTTAAACGATGCATGATATTGCTTATCCGCTGAACGACAATGTGTCGCGATTTAGTTGGATCGCCAACAATAATTGAAGCAACATCATTAACAGTGGGTGAATTGAATCTTCGCACATGTTCACCTGTTGGGGTACAATCCGCTGTTATGAAAAATTTGTGCGTATCCGACAGCATTCGTTCCAATGCTGTTTTGAACATATTTTATTATTTTTTTTTTTTTTGTAGCCTTGCTTTTATTTATTGAATCTACTCTTAATTTTGAGACTAACAATAAGTTGACGAATCTTAACATTAAAATTTAACTCACAGTATACTAAGACTGCATTCTGGTTGCGCGTCCCTCAGGTCGGTCGCTGGGTGGGTAAGTCATTGCGACGAAGGCGTGATTGGTCGCTCAACCTAGTTAGACCTCTCGCCAGGTGGTTAGGGTGCACCGATAGCTTGGTTAAGTACTTTACCTTCTGTTCTGCGATCACTTCTTTGATTGGTAGAATGTTTAAGTCGCGGTGTATGATTTTGTTGCGAACGTACCACGGTGCCGCGGTGATTGTTCTCAAGATCTTCGACTGATTTCTTTGGACTGTGTCAATGCTATTGCTATTGCTGGCGTTCCCCCATAACTGGGAGCCGTACATCCATATAAGTTTTAGTACCGAGTTGTACAGCAGGACTTTTTATTCAAGGCTTCTATTCACCTCTTGGTGACCGAGAGTTGATAAGCCAATGAAGGCCGCTGGCTTTTAGCTTTAGGTGTGTTCGTTTGGCTTCAATGTGCCGGCGCCATGTGAGTTTTCTGTCGAGATGTACTCCTAGGTATGTTACTTCGTTTGCTTGTGGGAATAGAGTGTTATTTAATGTAATCGGCGGGCAGTTTTGCCTGTTCAGAGTGAACGTAACATGCTTGCATTTTAGTTCTTTCACTTTAATTCGCCAATCTGACAGCCATTTTTCGACATCGACCATATGAAGGGCTAGCTGCGCAGTTGCTTGAATCGGGCATTTTGAGCGGCCAAGAATAGCTGTGTCATCGGCAAACGTCATCGGCATCGGATGTTGTTAGACGTGTGCTTGTCGGGATATCTGCTGGGTAGAGGACATATAATATTGGCCCTAGCACGCTGCCTTGAGGAACTCCAGCTCCACAAGTGTAATCATCGGATATAGCGAGGTTGCACCTCACGACAAATTTTCTGTCATGAAGGTAAGACTCTAAAAACTTGCGGGTGCTGTAGGGGAGCATTGTCTTGATCTTGTACATTAGACCTTCTAGCCAGACTCTATCGAATGCTTGAGAGACATCTAAAAATATGGCAGTACAGTACTCTCGTTTTTCGAACGCGTTCCGAATTTCGGATGTTATCCGGTTAACCTGCTCAATTGTTCCATGCCTTTCACGAAACCCAAATTGGTGTGACGGGATTCCTTCTTGGATTCTCAGGTATGTGTTTATCCGAGTCATTAGGCATTTTTCAAAGAGTTTAGATAGGCAAGAGATTAGGCTTAAAGGTCTATACGACGTGGGGATAGTGTGGTCTTTCCCCGGCTTTGCTATCATTATTACAATTGACTTTTTCCATATCACTGGATTTCTAATAGGCATCACTGTTTCTTTCGGTAAGCTCAGAGTTGGGTGAGCTCTCCATAGTGAGTGTTTTGTACTGTTAGTTGACAATTGCTTTATGTAGCGGCGGTGGACATCCGTTTCTTCTTGCTGTAGAGCTTGATCAAGTTGACGTGAGGCATGTTTGAAGCGTTGCTTAGCAGATGGCGATCTGTGACATTGCCATTAGATAGAATTGCCTTTACGTAGATTTGTCTTCTTTTGAATGCATTGTGTGTTTATAGTTTGAGGTTTTGAAACTCGAGTTGCAGAGACGAGTACAGACTCCAGTGAATTAACAAAACTGTCTACGTTGGCTTCGTCGCTGAGGTGAGGACTCAGCTCAATGTGTGAGCTGATGTACTTCCTGTACTTAACTCAATTGGTTTTATGTTAGGTCAGTTTTGATGATTGATCCCATGTTCCTGGGTGTCGGAGTAGAGTAAAAAGGACAGGCGAGTGATCAGATGAAAGATCCGAAAGGCATTCGGCGCTTATCAGATTTTTAGGAATGTTTTTGGTAATCGCAAAGTCAATTAAATCGGGAAGTTTCTTTGGGTCAGCCGGCCAGTATGTTGGTGTGCCAGAAGAAACATAGTCTAGCTTCTTCTTAGCTTTGATAATTTCATTATAAAGCTGCTTTCCTTTTGGGGTCGCGAGACGAGATACCCAGTGTGTGTGCTTGGCATTGTAGTCTCTTGCTGCTATGAAGTGGTCTCCGAGTGAGTTGAAAAAATGCCTAAACTCATCTTCGGCTATGGTGAAGGGTGGGGGGCAGAATACGGCAGCTGGAGTTAATTTCTTGCCAGTATTTAGGTGTATATTTATTGAGGTGTAAAATTTATTGATATTTATTGATATTGATATTTATTATTGACCCGACAGGCAGCTATAGGATATAGTCGGTCGATCCCGGCTATTTTGACTTATATATTGCGTGTAAAGGAAAGAAGGGTGTGTGCAAAGTTTCAAGACGATAGCTTTAAAACTGAGAGACTAGTTCATGTAAAAACGGACAGACAGACGGAGATGCTTATATAAGCTCAGGAGCATGATCACGAATATATAAAATTTATGGGGTCGGAGATGTATCCATCACTGCGTTGTACACCTTTGACTAAAAATCCCCTGTTCTTTCAATATAGCATTTCCAAAACTCCAGGTGGAAGTTTTTTTCCTCTGAATGTCCCTATATATGTGTCTTTAACATTTATAAAATTTTGTGAACAGGGCCAATCGGAATATCTGCTTTAAAATACCTTTGCATTCGATCTGCAAATCTTGCATTTTTCCGCTAAATAATCAATAATCTCTTTGGGTGATAGAGTTTTTGAATAGATTTCGTGGTTGGACTAGGCTGGACTCACTTTCACACCTTTTTAAAAACGAGATTTCTATGCAAACTTTTACTATTGAGAGGATTTTAATATACAACTACGAAAACACCACAACAACGGTTAACATTTCAATACACACAACATGTAATTAAAACCACACTGATTAATATTCATGGCAAAACAGTTTATTGTTTTTTTTTGAGTAGCATGACGTTGAAATTTTCACATTGAAAATGACCCTTTATTTTTTACTTTTCCTCTTTACAGGCTTTTGAGTATAATCAGGTGAGTTTAGCCTCGCATTTCGAGAATGTGGCAAAATCTATGAAAGTTTTTAGTAACATTGATGGTCAGTCTTTTCCTAGTAAAAGACTGTATTTTCTTTCAGTCTTTTCCTTTGGCCAACAGAACGTGTCGGCTGGACTATAGTGCACAGCTGTAAACTCAATAATCATTCGAAAAGGTCATACGTGTATTTAATAAAATATTAGAAAAAAACTAGTACAAATAGGTTTTACCATCTTCGAATTCGAATCGTCGTGTATTTATCGTGCTCTGGGAAAAAGTATTCAATAATACCAAAAATCGATAATGTTTATATTGATTAATTAGAGAGAATTTCTTACTCTTGCTCCCCCTCGCTACTATCGATGTTTCTGCAGCCAAAGAGCGGAGTAACTAGAACCGCAACTTCTTTGACAACGTCAACCGTAACAACTACAACAACCGCAACTGTAACGACAGCGCGTTTAACGACGTCATCAGGAAGCAGCGCAAACAATAATACTTATGCCGCTTTGCTGCCCGAAAAAGAGAACAAAACTATGTTAGACTAAAAACTAAAACAAACTTTCAAACTTTTTAACTAAAACAAAGAAAATATTAAGCCGGTTGTGCAGACTGGTATGGATCGCTACATCCAAATCAAAAGGAAGCTGGGCTCCTAAAAACTCAACGCTAAATAACCCGTGGCAATGCTAACATAGCTGCAATAGAAACGCCCATGAACTCAAACCATTTTAAAATCTTGGCAGACTACGAGGATGACGCCGGATCTACAGAAGTTGCAAAAAAGAAGCCTAAGCCACCGCCAATATACATACGAGAAAAAAGTTCCAAAGTTCTTGTCAACAAAATGATAGATCTTATTGGCAAGGGCAACTTCCACATAATACCACTCGTAAAGGGCAACATCCAGGAAACAAAAGTTCAAACGAAGTCTGAAGATAATTACAGAGTATTATCGAAATACCTCACCGACAAAATAATTCTGCTGCACCGCAGAATTACAGTTGAGGAGCCGCACAAACGCAATGGCCCGATACAATGTGCTAACTGCCAAGAATATGGCCATACAAGGACTGTAAACTGCGCCCGGTGTGTGTAGTTTGTGGTGAGCTTCATGACTACGCATATTGCCCAGCGAGCAGAGATGACCACTGCCCGATGATTTACTGCCCGCACCCAAAATAATCAGTTCATAGCCTCACGGTCAACCCCTGAAGTCTTCTTCTCGACTGCAGCCAGATCCTCATTAGGACCCATAAACTCTGCCAAAAATGTCACATACGCAAGCGCTTTAAAATCAAAACTGGCTACCCCCGCCTCAAAAAGCTCACTCTCGCAATCAGCATACCAAGAACCGAACACGGCTCAGGATCATCAACCGCCAGAGCAGCCAAAAAGTAACTTGGAAACTATGATATGCAGTCTACAACAAAGCCTTACGGATTTTATGTCGTTTATGCGTACTACTATGAAAGATCTAAGGCGAAACCAAAATCTATTAATACAAATGCTGGTTTCACAACAATCCAAATAATGACTTCCCTACGAATATCTACGTGAAACGCTAACGGCGTTTCGCAGCATAAACTCGAGTTAGCGCAATTCCTACTAGACAATCAAATCGACGTAATGCTGCTTTCAGAAACACATTTTACGAACAGATACAATTTCCAACTACAAGGATATTCATTCTATGGAAAAAATCATCCAGATGGTAATGCACACGGCGGGACTGGAATTTTAATCAGAAGCCATATTAAGCACCATTATCATACGAAATTTGATAAAAACTATCTACAGGCCACATCCATAAATATACACCTAAATACTGGGTTGTGAAGTGCGGGTCGAAGCAAGCGGTCGTGCCGCACGTTCAAACACTGCATAATGTGGAAAACGGTAGTTAAAGGGTTAAAGGAGCGAACCATAATGCTCCCTGGATAGGACACTAGGAGGCCTCTGCGAGGATTCGGATGAGCCGAGGTAAGAGGAGCGAAGAAATCTTTTTCTTCCAGGAACTCTCTTTGCGACACCTTTCTCCGAGGTGGAAGGAGCTTAACAATCGTGGCTGCCCCCACCAGAATTGCGCAGGTCATGGCACCTGATCGCCAATCAGCTGGCGGGCAGTGTTGGGGGACGCCGTATCAGTGTCTGCCGGGAGATTGCGCTAGCTCTGGGCCAAGGGCACCAGGGCTACGGAACGACGCAATGTCGCAATGACCTAATGCGGAAGGGGCTAGAAAATTCTGGCCTGCCATGTGGTGATGACGGTCTTGGAGCCGACCAACAGCCAACCCCTCCGCTACTGCGTAGCGTCTGTCCCACATTGGGCGGCTGAGAGGTCTGCGTCTGTACCAAAGTGGTCGGCAGCTTTGACACCTGACAGTAGGTGCAAAATGCACACCCCCAAATTTTGGAATGTCGTCGAACAACGAAATTACTCCAGGTGGGAGAGACCACGGCTAGGGCAAGGATTCTGGAGGCCCGAAGCAACATTCCAATTCAACCTGACAAGGCGGTGCCTCACTTGGCCGCCCTGGATAGGAACACTACAAGTTCAGAAGAGTTAAAGTGTGCCAAAACGGGAGACCCGTTCAAAAAGAGCAATAAAATGCGGCACTCGCCGCTATTTGCGTCACAGGCTGGCAGCTCAGCAGGCACGTGCCCTGCAAGGATACGCCAAAGAGGCCACGGAAGATGCTTAGCCCGGACAAGGGCCAGAGGGCGGCTCCCCCGAAGAAAAATAAGGCTGGCAGCCCGCCGGCAAGAAGCGAAGAATGCCTGACGAAGTTGGGCACGATATTGAACGAGCTGCTATCGTGGGTCACGGAAAAAAATAAGAGACGTATTTTCGCGATGCAAAGGAGCCTGATAACCAGACTGAAGGACATCCACTCCATTCTGGTCGGAAGTGTTCCGGAGAAGCATGCGCGACCAGTCATCACGCCCAAGCCAGTGTGCCTCAGATGCGAGAGAGCCGGCATCGATACCGTGGAGAAGGAGTAGCAGACCCTTTCGACGGAGGTCTGGACCCAGGACCAGGCTGTGCAGACCGGCAGCATCCCGAACAGCACGGGCCCCTGGAGTGCACACCGGAAAATTACGGCGAGGGACTCGGCGGCCAAAGTAGCAAAAGCCAACACGGCGGCAAGGCCCAAACAAGCATGGGCAAACCCGGCTGAAGGCAGAGGAAGCGACGGCGAATCGAGCACGAGGAGGCCAGAATGGACGAAGAACAAGCCTAAAAATCCCGAGCGGTGACGAGCCAAACCCGACGCCTTAGTGATCCAAACAGCAGGCCTGACGTACAGCCAGATCCTAAGTATGGTCACGCGCAGGGAGGACGGGAAGCTACATGGCGCACACGTCAAGAAAGTGAGGAAGACAGCCAAGGGCGGGCTGTTACTGGAACTGGCGAGAAAGAAAGAGAGCTCAACGCAGGCCCTAAAAGGCTGCATTGAGGCGGTCCTAGGGAGCAAGGCAAAGGTGAGGGCGTACTCGGAGGAGACCAAGGAGTCGCTCATAGAACTACGAGGACTCGACGCACTAGCCACTCCTGAGGACATCTTCGCGGCTATTGCGCAGCAGGCAGCGGTGGACCGGGGAGCCTTGAAAGTAAAAAATCTAAGAAGCAGCTATGGCGAGTCACAGACCGCTATCGTGGCTTTCCCCGCGAGCCTTGCTGTGGGGAAGGTGAAGGTTGGGTGGTCAGAGCGACGAGATCGGTTCCATCCGAGCTGAGTGCATGAGAGCAAGGAGGTTGATGCAGCGAGCGAGAGGCAGCGACAACTTTGAGGAGCGGCACCTAGCCTTCAAGGACCGTCGTAAAGCACTGAAGGTGGCCATCCGAGATAGCAAAAGGAAATGCTTCCTGGAGCTATGTGACTCGGCAGAGGAAAACCCATGGGGCAACGCCTACCGAATAGTGGTGAAGAGGCTGCGCGCAGGAGGCCAGTCCCCAACGGACCCGAACGTACTAAGGACCATAGTGCAAGCACTGTTCCCAGCCGGCAACCAGGTCATCCAGCTACCCACCCCCCCAGCAAACAATGAAGTGGCTGAGGAGGTAACGGAAGAGGAAGTTCTGGCCATAGGGAGACGCCTGGCCCCGAAAAGAGCACCCGGCCCGGATTCGGTTCCTAACCGAGCTCTGAAGCTGGCTCTAGCTCTGCAGCCGGGCAGCTTTGCGGAGCTTTACAATAAATGTATCCGCGAAGACACTTTTCCCACCAGGTGGAAGGTACAGAAGCTCCTGCTGCTCCTCAAACCAGGGAAACCAAGGGAGGAGGCGTGGTCCAATAGGCCAATCTGCCTGCTAGACACAACGGGCAAGGTCTTCGAGAGGGTGATCGCGGAGAGGCTCGAAGCAGCCATAGAGGAGGCGGGAGGGCTGTTTCCCAAGCATGGGCACGGAGTCCTACGACGTTACGGCGGGTGTGCCCCAAGGATCGGTCCTAGGACCGCTGCTGTGGAACGCCATGTATGACGGGATCCTAAGGCTGCAGTTCCCCGCGGGATGCGACGTCGTCGGCTTCGCAGAAGCGGACGCCAGGCACGTTGTCTTTGAGTGCCGCCGGTTTGCACGAGAGCGCCACCGACTGGAGACGACGTCGTACCGATCAATCCACCCAAGAAACCTTGTGGAGGTAATGCTGGAGAACCAGATGCTCTGCAGAGTTAATGCAGAGGCTCAGGAGCATCGAGCAGGAGAGGCGGTAGGGTGGAGAGTTGGGGCCTGTGGCGGGCGAAGCAATGCCTAGCGGTCGTCCCGGCCACAGCCCCCACTATCCATCATCCATGAACAACCACCATCCCCCCTTATTATGGTTATATTTATGTTAAGTATGTTAATTGTTGTCGAGACTAATAAAGCAAAAAGTATATAAAACAAGAAAGGAAAGCAGACTTCGGGCGGAGCCGAAGTTGATATACCCTTGCAGTTAAAACCGGATATATATCGCAAACATAGGATTAAATTGGCCGATCCTTATGAGAATATCATAATATAACCAATTTATTACAATAAAAAATCTAAAACTAAAAAATCTAAAGCTTCCATCTTCAAAATTACCAAAGTTGGTATTTTCACCAAATACCATTTCCGATCGTTCAGTTATATGGCAGCTATAAGATATAGTCGGCCGATCGTTATGCAATTTGGTAGGTTGGATCAACTGACCAAAAATAGAATCTGTACGAAGTTCCAACTTTCTATCTTCAAAAACACGAAAGTTGATCCTTATGAAATTTGGCATGTTGTATTATTTAGCCAAAAATAGCATTCCTACAAAATCTGAACTCTAAAGACACCGAAGTTATAGCATTTCCAATCAATCAGTTATGTGGCAGCTATAGGATATAGTCGGCCGATCCTTATGAAATTTGGTAGGTCGTATTATTTTGTATAAAATAGCAGTCGCAATGACTTAATGCGGAAGGGGCTAGAAAATTCTGGCCTGCCATGTGGTGATGACGGTCTTGGAGCCGACCAACAGCCAACCCCTCCGCTACTGCGTAGCGTCTGTCCCACATTGGGCGGCTGAGAGGTCTGCGTCTGTACCAAAGTGGTCGGCAGCTTTGACACCTGACAGTAGGTGCAAAATGCACACCCCCCCCCAAATTTTGGAATGTCGTCGAACAACGAAATTACTCCAGGTGGGAGAGACCACGGCTAGGGCAAGGATTCTGGAGGCCCGAAGCAACATTCCAATTCAACCTGACAAGGCGGTGCCTCACTTGGCCGCCCTGGATAGGAACACTACAAGTTCAGAAGAGTTAAAGTGTGCCAAAACGGGAGACCCGTTCAAAAAGAGCAATAAAATGCGGCACTCGCCGCTATTTGCGTCACAGGCTGGCAGCTCAGCAGGCACGTGCCCTGCAAGGATACGCCAAAGAGGCCACGGAAGATGCTTAGCCCGGACAAGGGCCAGAGGGCGGCTCCCCCGAAGAAAAATAAGACTGGCAGCCCGCCGGCAAGAAGCGAAGAATGCCTGACGGAGTTGGGCACGATATTGAACGAGCTGCTATCGTGGGTCACGGAAAAAAATAAGAGACGTATTTTCGCGATGCAAAGGAGCCTGATAACCAGACTGAAGGACATCCACTCCATTCTGGTCGGAAGTGTTCCGGAGAAGCATGCGCGACCAGTCATCACGCCCAAGCCAGTGTGCCTCAGATGCGAGAGAGCCGGCATCGATACCGTGGAGAAGAAGTAGCAGACCCTTTCGACGGAGGTCTGGACCCAGGACCAGGCTGTGCAGACCGGCAGCATCCCGAACAGCACGGGCCCCTGGAGTGCACACCGGAAAATTACGGCGAGGGACTCGGCGGCCAAAGTAGCAAAAGCCAACACGGCGGCAAGGCCCAAACAAGCATGGGCAAACCCGGCTGAAGGCAGAGGAAGCGACGGCGAATCGAGCACGAGGAGGCCAGAATGGACGAAGAACAAGCCTAAAAATCCCGAGCGGTGACGAGCCAAACCCGACGCCTTAGTGATCCAAACAGCAGGCCTGACGTACAGCCAGATCCTAAGTATGGTCACGCGCAGGGAGGACGGGAAGCTACATGGCTCACACGTCAAGAAAGTGAGGAAGACAGCCAAGGGCGGGCTGTTACTGGAACTGGCGAGAAAGAAAGAGAGCTCAACGCAGGCCCTAAAAGGCTGCATTGAGGCGGTCCTAGGGAGCAAGGCAGAGGTGAGGGCGTACTCGGAGGAGACCAAGGAGTCGCTCATAGAACTACGAGGACTCGACGCACTAGCCACTCCTGAGGACATCTTCGCGGCTATTGCGCAGCAGGCAGCGGTGGACCGGGGAGCCTTGAAAGTAAAAAATCTGTGAAGCAGCTATGGCGAGTCACAGACCGCTATCGTGGCTTTCCCCGCGAGCCTTGCTGTGGGGAAGAAGAAGGTTGGGTGGTCAGAGCGACGAGATCGGTTCCATCCGAGCTGAGTGCATGAGAGCAAGGAGGTTGATGCAGCGAGCGAGAGGCAGCGACAACTTTGAGGAGCGGCACCTAGCCTTCAAGGACCGTCGTAAAGCACTGAAGGTGGCCATCCGAGATAGCAAAAGGAAATGCTTCCTGGAGCTATGTGACTCGGCAGAGGAAAACCCATGGGGCAACGCCTACCGAATAGTGGTGAAGAGGCTGCGCGCAGGAGGCCAGTCCCCAACGGACCCGAACGTACTAAGGACCATAGTGCAAGCACTGTTCCCAGCCGGAAACCAGGTCATCCAGCTACCCACCCCCCCAGCAAACAATGAAGTGGCTGAGGAGGTAACGGAAGAGGAAGTTCTGGCCATAGGGAGACGCCTGGCCCCGAAAAAAGCACCCGGCCCGGATTCGGTTCCTAACCGAGCCCTGAAGCTGGCTCTAGCTCTGCAGCCGGGCAGCTTTGCGGAGCTTTACAATAAATGTATCCGCGAAGACACTTTTCCCACCAGGTGGAAGGTACAGAAGCTCCTGCTGCTCCTCAAACCAGGGAAACCAAGGGAGGAGGCGTGGTCCAATAGGCCAATCTGCCTGCTAGACACAACGGGCAAGGTCTTCGAGAGGGTGATCGCGGAGAGGCTCGAGGCAGCCATAGAGGAGGCGGGAGGGCTGTTTCCCAAGCATGGGCACGGAGTCCTACGACGTTACGGCGGGTGTGCCCCAAGGATCGGTCCTAGGACCGCTGCTGTGGAGCGCCATGTATGACGGGATCCTAAGGCTGCAGTTCCCCGCGGGATGCGACGTCGTCGGCTTCGCAGATCCGCAAAAGACCGAAGCGGTGCTGGTCAGCAGCCGCAAGGTGCTGAAAACGGCGACGATCCGGGTTGGTGGAATGGCCATAACCTCTTAGCGGGCCATAAAATATCTGGGTGTGATGATTGACGCCCGGCTCTCCTTCTGCGAGCACCTAGAATATATCCAGGACAAGGCTGCAGCTACTACCAGGGGCCTCGCCAGGATCTAAACACCAGAGGCCCAAGCAGAACAGGCAGAAGCAGAACCTCGTGAGCGTTGCCTCGGCGCAAATTTTGTATGCAGCGTCCATCTGGGCTGAGGCGATGAATACGCCCAGCTACAGGAGAGGGGTAGATGCAGCGTACAGGCTGGGTGCTATAAAATCGCGTCCGGCTTCAAAACAGTCTCCGACGACGCCATTCTGGTCATTGCGGGGATGGTCCCGCTGAAGGAGCGCGCTCGAGAGCTCAAGGAGCTTAAGGAAACCCGTGCTCGCAATGAGGGTGCCGGCGGCACCACCAATACAGCTGCAAGGGAGGACGCCAAGGAGAGGTTGCTCACAGCCTGGCAGGATTGCGGGGACACGTCGACGAAGGGACGATGGACACACACCCTTATTCCTAACCTTAGAAGGTGGGTGCTTCGAAGCCACGGGCCCAGATCTTGAGTGGACAATCAGCTGCTTCCGGCAATACCTGAAGTGTTTTGGCCACGCAGAGGAGGACTGGTGCACGAAGTTCGGAAGATCGATAGGCGAGGACGCCAGGCACGTTGTCTTTGAGTGCCGCCGGTTTGCACGAGAGCGCCACCGACTGGAGACGACGGCGGGCCGATCAATCCACCCAAGAAACCTTGTGGAGGTAATGCTGGAGAACCAGATGCTCTGCAAAGTTAATGCAGAGGCTCAGGAGCATCGAGCAGGAGAGGCGGTAGGGTGGAGAGTTGGGGCCTGTGGCGGGCGAAGCAATGCCTAGCGGTCGTCCCGGCCACAGCCCTCACTATCCATCATCCATGAACAACCACCATCCCCCCTTATTATGGTTATATTTATGTTAAGTATGTTAATTGTTGTCGAGACTAATAAAGCAAAAAGTATATAAAACAAGAAAGGAAAGCAGACTTCGGGCGGAGCCGAAGTTGATATACCCTTGCAGTTAAAACCGGATATATATCGCAAACATAGGATTAAATTGGCCGATCCTTATGAGAATATCATAATATAACCAATTTATTACAATAAAAAATCTAAAACTAAAAAATCTAAAGCTTCCATCTTCAAAATTACCAAAGTTGGTATTTTCACCAAATACCATTTCCGATCGTTCAGTTATATGGAAGCTATAAGATATAGTCGGCCGATCGTTATGCAATTTGGTAGGTTGGATCAACTGACCAAAAATAGAATCTGTACGAAGTTCCAACTTTCTATCTTCAAAAACACGAAAGTTGATCCTTATGAAATTTGGCATGTTGTATTATTTAGCCAAAAATAGCATTCCTACAAAATCTGAACTCTAAAGACACCGAAGTTATAGCATTTCCGATCAATCAGTTATGTGGCAGCTATAGAATATAGTCGGCCGATCCTTATGAAATGATCCTTGGTAGGTCGTATTATTTTGTATAAAATAGCATTGGTACAAAATCGTGATTCTGTAACTCTAAAAACACCAAAGTTATACCACTTCCGATCAATCAGTTATATGGCAGCTATAGGATATAGTCGGCCGATCCCGGCAGTTCCGACTTATATACTGCGCGCAAAGGAAAGAAGGGTGCGTGCAAAGTTTTAAGACGATAGCTTTAAAACTGAGAGACTAGTTTGCGTAGAAACAGACAGACGGACATACTCATATCAACTCAGGAGGTGATCCTGATCAAGAATATATAAACTTTATAGGGTCGACGATGTCTCCTTCACTGCGTTGCACACTTTTGGTCAAAATTATAATACCCTCTGCAAGGGTATAAAAACACCTAAATACTGGCAAGCAATTAACTCTAGCCGCCGCCCCCCACGCTTCACCATAGCCAAAGATGAGTTTATGCAGTTTTTCAACTCAATCGGAGACCACTTCATAGCAGCAGGAGACTACAATTCCAAGCACACATACAAAAGGATCACAGCTCTATAATGCATTTATCAAAGTTATTTTTATATACTATGGACACACAAGGTCTTACTGCACACTTCGGGCTGTCTGTGTAGTCTGCGGGGACGCCCACAAATCCGCTTACTGCACTACAAACAAGGACAGTACCGTGAAGAAATGTGGAAACTGTGGAGGCAACCATACGGCAAAATATAGACGATGTATGGTGTACAAGGAGTTAAAGAGTTGCATTGCAACGCGCAACCAAAATCCACAGAATGCGTACATTGCGTCAAAAACTACGCCAGACGACTTCCTCGCCAAAGCTGCGAGATCCTCATTCGGTCCACTAAACACCACCAACGGCTTCTCCTATGCCGATGCTCTACGATCTGGAAGGGAAATTCCAATTCAGCCTAACTATCAAAGCGCTCAACAGGCCCCAGAACAGTCACACAGCAAAACGGAAACTATGATGCTTACCCTCCAACAAAGTATGATGGAGCTTATGTCATTCATGAAAACGACCATGCAAACGCTTGTTCAAAACCAGAACATGATGATTCAGCTGCTCGTAGCACAATAGTCTAAATAATCTATGCGCACTACAAATATCAATGTGGAACGCCAATGGTGTCTCACGGCATAAACTAGAACTGTCACAATTCGTGACCGAAAACCACTTTCACGTTATGCTACTAGTGGAAACGCATCTTACAAGCAAATACAACTTTCAAATAAGAGGCTATTCAATCTACCGCACAGAACATCTAGATGGGAAAATCCACGGCGGAATTTTCACAAATAGTTTGCAACAAACTTCTTGAAGGCCACATCGATACGAATTCAGTCAAGCAACGGAATCCTTTCAATCGTTTCTCAATCTTGGAAGGACAATTTATGGACTTCTACAATTCAGTTGGGGACCGTTTTATAGCCGCAGGAGACTTCAACGCCAAACATACGCACTGGGGATCACGTCTGGTGACTCCCAAAGGAAGGCAATTGTACAATGCGGATGCATAAGGCTAACCTCGTTGCGGATGCCCTCTCGACAAACTGATTCGGCAATTCTCTGCCACCAAATTTTGGCACTGCAAAAACCGAGCAACGGACATTTGTACAGTCGAAGAAAGGCGGAAAATTCTCACTGTCGAGCACAACATTGCTCACAGATCTGCCCAAGAGAACGTAAAGCAAGTACTCTCCGAGTACTACTTCCCGAAAATGGCCAAGCTAGCGAACGAAATAGTCACTTCGTGCAAGACTTGCGCTAGGGCTAAATACGACTGACATCTAAAGAAACATGAGCGTGGCGAAACACCAATCCCATCTCATGTAGGAGAAATGCTGCACATCGACATTTTCTCCACGAATAAAAAGTATTTCCTTACGTGCATCGACAAATTCTCGAAATTTGCCGTTGTCCAACCAGTTCCCTCTAGAACTATAGAGGATCTCAAACCATCGCTACTACTGCCACTATGAATATTTTCCCCAAGGCCATGGTCATATATTCCGACAACGAACCATTGAACTCGCACACCATCGTGGCCATGCTGGAAAACCACTTCGACGTTAGCATCTCAAATGCTCCGCCCCTACACAGTATCTCCAACGGACAAGTGGAGCGCTTCCACAACACTTTGGTAGAGCTTGCTAGATGCCTTAAAATCGATAAAGGCATCAGCGATACCGTAGAGCTGATCCTTCTGGCTACGGCCAGATATAACAAGTCTATCCAGTCGGTCATCGACAAGAGGATGGCTGACGTGGTTCAGACACAATTAAATGAGCCACAATACGAAATACAGGACAGGATAAAACTCGCCCAAGACAAGCTCCGGGACAGGGAAAACGCTTCCCGCCAAAATAGAGTATTCGAAGTTGGCGAAAAAGTCTTAGTGAAGTCCAACAGACGCCTAGGAAACAAACTCTCACCGTTATGTGAAGAAAAGACCGTTGAAGCGGACATGGAGACCACAGTCCTCATTAAGGGGAGGGTGGTCCACAAAGACAACCATAGGTAGGGCATTAGTGCATATGTTGGCATAAGTTTTGCATCAATTATTATTTTCGTTTGCTTGTGGGAGTAGAGTGTTGTTTAATGTGATCCGCCGAGTGGCGGGCAGTTTTGCCTGTTCAGAGTGAACGTAACATGCTTGCATTTTAGTTCGTTCACTTTAATTCGCATATCTGACAGCCATTTTTCGACATCGACCACATGAAGGGCTAGCTGCGCAGTTGCTTGAATCGGGCATTTTGAGCGGCTAAGAATAGCTGTGTCATCGGCAAACGTGGATGTTACACGTGTGCTTGTCGGTATATCTGCGGTGTAGAGGACATATAATATTGGCCCTAGCACGCTGCCTTGAGGAACTCCAGCTCCAACAGTGTAATCATCGGATATAGCGGTGTTGCACCTCACGACAAATTTTCTGTCGTGAAGGTAAGACTCTAAAATCTTGCGGGTGCTGTAGGGGAGCGTTGTCTTGATCTTGTACATTAGACCTTCTAGCCAGACTCTATCGAATGCTTGAGAGACATCTAAAAATATGGCAGTACAGTACTCTCATTTTTTGAACGCGTTCCGAATTTCGGATGTTATCCGGTTAACCTGCTTAATTGTTCCATGCCTTTTACGAAACCCAAATTGGTGTGACGGGATTCCTTCTTGGATTCTCAGATATGTGTTTGTCCGAGTCATTAGGCATTTTTCAAAGAGTTTAGATAGGCAAGAGAGTAGGCTTATAGGTCTATACGACGTGGGGATAGTGTGGTCTTTTCCCGGCTTTGCTTATTACAATTGACTTTTTCCATATCACTGGATTTCTAATAGGCATCACTGTTTCTTTCGGTGAGCTCAGAGTTGGGTGAGCTCTCCATAGTGAGTGTTTTGTACTGTTAGTTGACAATTACTTTATGTAGCGGCGGTGGACATACGTTTCTTCTTGCTGTAGAGCTTGATCAAGTTGACGTGAGGCATGTTTGAAGCGTTGCTTAGCAGATGGCGATCTGTGACATTGCCATTCTCGACGTAAGCGTCGCTTTTCGAGGACGAGATGTTGGATTTGTAGATTTGTCTTCTCTTGAATGCATTGTGTGTTTATAGTTTGAGGTGTTGAAACTCGAGCTGCAGAGACGAGTAGAGACTCCAGTGAATTAACAAAACTATCTACGTTGGCTTCGTCGCTGAGGTGAGGACTCAGTTCAATGTGTGAGCTGATGTACTTCCTGTACTTAACCCAATTGATTTATGTGAAGTCAGTTTTGATGATTGATCCCATGTTCCTGGGTGTCGGAGTAGAGTAAAAAGGACAGGCGAGGGATCAGATGAAAGATCCGAAAGGCATTCGGCGCTTATCAGATTTTTAGGAATGTTTTTGGTAATCGCAAAGTCAATTAAATCGGGAAGTTTCTTTGGGTCTGCCGGCCAGTATGTTGGTGTGCCAGAAGAAACATAGTCTAGCTTCTTCTTAGCTTTGATAATTGCATTATAAAGCTGCTTTCCTTTTGGGGTCGCGAGACGAGATACCCAGTGTGTGTGCTTGCCATTGTAGTCTCTTGCTGCTATGAAGTGGTCTCCGAGTGAGTTGAAAAAATGCCTAAACTCATCTTCGGCTATGGTGAAGCGTGGGGGGCAGTATACGGCAGCTGGAGTTAATTTCTTGCCAGTATTTAGGTTTATATTTATTGAGGTGTAAAATTTATTGATATTTATTGATATTGATATTTATTATTGACCCGACAGGCAGCTATAGGATATAGTCGGTCGATCCCGGCTATTTTGACTTATATATTGCGTGTAAAGGAAAGAAGGGTGTGTGCAAAGTTTCAAGACGATAGCTTTAAAACTGAGAGACTATTTCATGTAAAAACGGACAGACAGACGGAGATGCTTATATAAGCTCAGGAGCATGATCAAGAATATATAAAATTTATGGGGTCGGAGATGTATCCATCTCTGCGTTGTACACCTTTGACTAAAAATCCCCTGTTCTTTCAATATAGCATTTCCAAAACTCCAGGTGGAAGTTTTTTTCCTCTGAATGTCCCTATATATGTGTCTTTAACCTTTATAAAATTTTGTGAACACCTTTGCATTCGTTCTGCAAATCTTGCATTTTTCCGCTAAATAATCAATAATCTCTTTGGGTGATAGAGTTTTTGAATAGATTTCGTGGTTGGACTAGGCTGGACTCACTTTCACACCTTTTTGAAAACGAGATTTCTATGCAAACTTTTATTATTGAGAGGATTTTAATATACAACTACGAAAACACCACAACAACTGTTAACATTTCAATACACACAACATATAATTAAAACCACACTGATTAATATTCATGGCAAAACAGTTTATTGTTTTTTTTTTGAGTAGCATGACGTTGAAATTTTCGCCTTGAAAATGACCCTTTATTTTTTACTTTTCCTCTTTACAGGCTTTTGAGTATAATTAGGTGAGTTTAGCCTCACATTTCGAGAATGTGGCAAAATCTATGAAAGTTTTTAGTAACATTGATGGTCAGTCTTTTCCTAGTAAAAGACTGTATTTTCTTTCAGTCTTTTCCTTTGGCCAACAGAACGTGTCGGCTGGACTATAGTGCACAGCTGTAAACTCAATAATCATTCGAAAAGGTCATACGTGTTTTTAATAAAATATTAGAAAAAAACTAGTGCAAATAGGTTTTACCATCTTCGAATTCGAATCGTCGTCGCATGCAGACGTGTATTTATCGTGCTCCGGGAAAAAGTATTCAATAATATCAAAAAAGTGCAGTGACTGGAAAAGAGGCTTTCAGCGATGAAATCGATAATGTTTATATTGATTAATTAGAGAGAATTTCTTGCTCATGCTCCCCCTCGCTACTATCGATGTTTCTGCAGCCAAAGAGCGGAGCAACTAGAACCGCAACTTCTTTGACAACGTCAACCGTAACAACCACAACAACCGCAACTGTAACGTCAGCGCGTTTAACGACGTCATCAGGTAGCAGCGCAAACAATAATACTTCTGCCGCTTTGCTGCCCGAAAAAGAGAACAAAAACAAAGAAAATATTAAGCCGGTTGTACAGACTGGTATGGATCGCTACATCCAAACCAAAAGGAAGCTGAGCTCCTAAACACTCAACGCTAAATAACCCGTGGCAATGCTAACATAGCTGCAATAGAAACGCCCACGAACTCAAACCATTTTAAAATCTTGGCAGACTACGAGGATGACGCCGGATCTACAGAAGTTGCAAAAAAGAAGCCTAAGCCACCGCCAATATACATACGAGAAAAAAGTTCCAAAGTTCTTGTCAACAAAATGATAGATCTTATTGGCAAGGACAACTTCCACATAATACCACTCGTAAAGGGCAACATCCAGGAAACAAAAGTTCAAACGAAGTCTGAAGATAATTACAGAGTATTATCGAAATACCTCACCGACAAAATAATTCTGCTGCACCGCAGAATTACAGTTGAGGAGCCGCACAATCGCAATGGCCCGATACAATGTGCTAACTGCCAAGAATATGGCCATACAAGGACTGTAAACTGCGCCCGGTGTGTGTAGTTTGTGGTGAGCTTCATGACTACGCATATTGCCCAGCGAGCAGAGATGACCACTGCCCGATGATTTACTGCCCGCACCCAAAATAATCAGTTCATAGCCTCACGGTCAACCCCTGAAGTCTTCTTCTCAACTGCAGCCAGATCCTCATTAGGACCCATAAACTCTGCCAAAAATGTCACATACGCAAGCGCTTTAAAATCAAAACTGGCTACCCCCGCCTCAAAAAGCTCACTCTCGCAATCAGCATACCAAGAACCGAACACGGCTCAGGATCATCAACCGCCAGAGCAGCCAAAAAGTAACTTGGAAACTATGATATGCAGTCTACAACAAAGCCTTACGGAGTTTATGTCGTTTATGCGTACTACTATGAAAGATCTAATGCGAAACCAAAATCTATTAATACAAATGGTGGTTTCACAACAATCCAAATAATGACTTCCCTACGAATATCTACGTGAAACGCTAACGGCGTTTTGCAGCATAAACTCGAGTTAGCGCAATTCCTACTAGACAATCAAATCGACGTAATGCTGCTTTCAGAAACACATTTTACGAACAGATACAATTTCCAACTACGAGGATATTCATTCTATGGAAAAAATCATCCAGATGGTGATGCACACGGCGGGACTGGAATTTTAATCAGAAGCCATATTAAGCACCATTATCATACGAAATTTGATAAAAACTATCTACAGGCCACATCCATAAATATACACCTAAATACTGGGTTGTGAAGTGCGGGTCGAAGCAAGCGGTCGTGCCGCGCGTTCAAACACTGCATAATGTGAAAAACCGTAGTTAAAGGGTTAAAGGAGCGAACCATAATGCTCCCTGGATAGGACACTAGGAGGCCTCTGCGAGGATTCGGATGAGCCGAGGTAAGAGGAGCGAAGAAATCTTTTTCTTCCAGGAACTCTCTTTGCGACACCTTTCTCCGAGGTGGAAGGAGCTTAACAATCGTGGCTGCCCCCACCAGAATTACGCAGGTCATGGCACCTGATCGCCAATCAGCTGGCGGGCAGTGTTGGGGGACGCCGTATCAGTGTCTGTCGGGAGATTGCGCTAGCTCTGGGCCAAGGGCACCAGGGCTACGGAACGACGCAATGACTTAATGCGGAAGGGGCTAGAAAATTCTGGCCTGCCATGTGGTGATGACGGTCTTGGAGCCGACCAACAGCCAACCCCTCCGCTACTGCGTAGCGTCTGTCCCACATTGGGCGGCTGAGAGGTCTGCGTCTGTACCAAAGTGGTCGGCAGCTTTGACACCTGACAGTAGGTCAGGTACCCCAGTAAAACAAGAAAGGAAAGCAGACTTCGGGCGGAGCCGAAGTTGATATACCCTTGCAGTTAAAACCGGATATATATCGCAAACATAGGATTAAATTGGCCGATCCTTATGAGAATATCATAATATAACCAATTTATTACAATAAAAAATCTAAAACTAAAAAATCTAAAGCTTCCATCTTCAAAATTACCAAAGTTGGTATTTTCACCAAATACCATTTCCGATCGTTCAGTTATATGGAAGCTATAAGATATAGTCGGCCGATCGTTATGCAATTTGGTAGGTTGGATCAACTGACCAAAAATAGAATCTGTACGAAGTTCCAACTTTCTATCTTCAAAAACACGAAAGTTGATCCTTATGAAATTTGGCATGTTGTATTATTTAGCCAAAAATAGCATTCCTACAAAATCTGAACTCTAAAGACACCGAAGTTATAGCATTTCCGATCAATCAGTTATGTGGCAGCTATAGAATATAGTCGGCCGATCCTTATGAAATGATCCTTGGTAGGTCGTATTATTTTGTATAAAATAGCATTGGTACAAAATCGTGATTCTGTAACTCTAAAAACACCAAAGTTATACCACTTCCGATCAATCAGTTATATGGCAGCTATAGGATATAGTCGGCCGATCCCGGCAGTTCCGACTTATATACTGCGCGCAAAGGAAAGAAGGGTGCGTGCAAAGTTTTAAGACGATAGCTTTAAAACTGAGAGACTAGTTTGCGTAGAAACAGACAGACGGACATACTCATATCAACTCAGGAGGTGATCCTGATCAAGAATATATAAACTTTATAGGGTCGACGATGTCTCCTTCACTGCGTTGCACACTTTTGGTCAAAATTATAATACCCTCTGCAAGGGTATAAAAACACCTAAATACTGGCAAGCAATTAACTCTAGCCGCCGCCCCCCACGCTTCACCATAGCCAAAGATGAGTTTATGCAGTTTTTCAACTCAATCGGAGACCACTTCATAGCAGCAGGAGACTACAATTCCAAGCACACATACAAAAGGATCACAGCTCTATAATGCATTTATCAAAGTTATTTTTATATACTATGGACACACAAGGTCTTACTGCACACTTCGGGCTGTCTGTGTAGTCTGCGGGGACGCCCACAAATCCGTTTACTGCACTACAAACAAGGACAGTACCGTGAAGAAATGTGGAAACTGTGGAGGCAACCATACGGCAAAATATAGACGATGTATGGTGTACAAGGAGTTAAAGAGTTGCATTGCAACGCGCAACCAAAATCCACAGAATGCGTACATTGCGTCAAAAACTACGCCAGACGACTTCCTCGCCAAAGCTGCGAGATCCTCATTCGGTCCACTAAACACCACCAACGGCTTCTCCTATGCCGATGCTCTACGATCTGGAAGGGAAATTCCAATTCAGCCTAACTATCAAAGCGCTCAACAGGCCCCAGAACAGTCACACAGCAAAACGGAAACTATGATGCTTACCCTCCAACAAAGTATGATGGAGCTTATGTCATTCATGAAAACGACCATGCAAACGCTTGTTCAAAACCAGAACATGATGATTCAGCTGCTCGTAGCACAATAGTCTAAATAATCTATGCGCACTACAAATATCAATGTGGAACGCCAATGGTGTCTCACGGCATAAACTAGAACTGTCACAATTCGTGACCGAAAACCACTTTCACGTTATGCTACTAGTGGAAACGCATCTTACAAGCAAATACAACTTTCAAATAAGAGGCTATTCAATCTACCGCACAGAACATCTAGATGGGAAAATCCACGGCGGAATTTTCACAAATAGTTTGCAACAAACTTCTTGAAGGCCACATCGATACGAATTCAGTCAAGCAACGGAATCCTTTCAATCGTTTCTCAATCTTGGAAGGACAATTTATGGACTTCTACAATTCAGTTGGGGACCGTTTTATAGCCGCAGGAGACTTCAACGCCAAACATACGCACTGGGGATCACGTCTGGTGACTCCCAAAGGAAGGCAATTGTACAATGCGGATGCATAAGGCTAACCTCGTTGCGGATGCCCTCTCGACAAACTGATTCGGCAATTCTCTGCCACCAAATTTTGGCACTGCAAAAACCGAGCAACGGACATTTGTACAGTCGAAGAAAGGCGGAAAATTCTCACTGTCGAGCACAACATTGCTCACAGATCTGCCCAAGAGAACGTAAAGCAAGTACTCTCCGAGTACTACTTCCCGAAAATGGCCAAGCTAGCGAACGAAATAGTCACTTCGTGCAAGACTTGCGCTAGGGCTAAATACGACTGACATCTAAAGAAACATGAGCGTGGCGAAACACCAATCCCATCTCATGTAGGAGAAATGCTGCACATCGACATTTTCTCCACGAATAAAAAGTATTTCCTTACGTGCATCGACAAATTCTCGAAATTTGCCGTTGTCCAACCAGTTCCCTCTAGAACTATAGAGGATCTCAAACCATCGCTACTACTGCCACTATGAATATTTTCCCCAAGGCCATGGTCATATATTCCGACAACGAACCATTGAACTCGCACACCATCGTGGCCATGCTGGAAAACCACTTCGACGTTAGCATCTCAAATGCTCCGCCCCTACACAGTATCTCCAACGGACAAGTGGAGCGCTTCCACAACACTTTGGTAGAGCTTGCTAGATGCCTTAAAATCGATAAAGGCATCAGCGATACCGTAGAGCTGATCCTTCTGGCTACGGCCAGATATAACAAGTCTATCCAGTCGGTCATCGACAAGAGGATGGCTGACGTGGTTCAGACACAATTAAATGAGCCACAATACGAAATACAGGACAGGATAAAACTCGCCCAAGACAAGCTCCGGGACAGGGAAAACGCTTCCCGCCAAAATAGAGTATTCGAAGTTGGCGAAAAAGTCTTAGTGAAGTCCAACAGACGCCTAGGAAACAAACTCTCACCGTTATGTGAAGAAAAGACCGTTGAAGCGGACATGGAGACCACAGTCCTCATTAAGGGGAGGGTGGTCCACAAAGACAACCATAGGTAGGGCATTAGTGCATATGTTGGCATAAGTTTTGCATCAATTATTATTTTCGTTTGCTTGTGGGAGTAGAGTGTTGTTTAATGTGATCCGCCGAGTGGCGGGCAGTTTTGCCTGTTCAGAGTGAACGTAACATGCTTGCATTTTAGTTCGTTCACTTTAATTCGCATATCTGACAGCCATTTTTCGACATCGACCACATGAAGGGCTAGCTGCGCAGTTGCTTGAATCGGGCATTTTGAGCGGCTAAGAATAGCTGTGTCATCGGCAAACGTGGATGTTACACGTGTGCTTGTCGGTATATCTGCGGTGTAGAGGACATATAATATTGGCCCTAGCACGCTGCCTTGAGGAACTCCAGCTCCAACAGTGTAATCATCGGATATAGCGGTGTTGCACCTCACGACAAATTTTCTGTCGTGAAGGTAAGACTCTAAAATCTTGCGGGTGCTGTAGGGGAGCGTTGTCTTGATCTTGTACATTAGACCTTCTAGCCAGACTCTATCGAATGCTTGAGAGACATCTAAAAATATGGCAGTACAGTACTCTCATTTTTTGAACGCGTTCCGAATTTCGGATGTTATCCGGTTAACCTGCTTAATTGTTCCATGCCTTTTACGAAACCCAAATTGGTGTGACGGGATTCCTTCTTGGATTCTCAGATATGTGTTTGTCCGAGTCATTAGGCATTTTTCAAAGAGTTTAGATAGGCAAGAGAGTAGGCTTATAGGTCTATACGACGTGGGGATAGTGTGGTCTTTTCCCGGCTTTGCTTATTACAATTGACTTTTTCCATATCACTGGATTTCTAATAGGCATCACTGTTTCTTTCGGTGAGCTCAGAGTTGGGTGAGCTCTCCATAGTGAGTGTTTTGTACTGTTAGTTGACAATTACTTTATGTAGCGGCGGTGGACATACGTTTCTTCTTGCTGTAGAGCTTGATCAAGTTGACGTGAGGCATGTTTGAAGCGTTGCTTAGCAGATGGCGATCTGTGACATTGCCATTCTCGACGTAAGCGTCGCTTTTCGAGGACGAGATGTTGGATTTGTAGATTTGTCTTCTCTTGAATGCATTGTGTGTTTATAGTTTGAGGTGTTGAAACTCGAGCTGCAGAGACGAGTAGAGACTCCAGTGAATTAACAAAACTATCTACGTTGGCTTCGTCGCTGAGGTGAGGACTCAGTTCAATGTGTGAGCTGATGTACTTCCTGTACTTAACCCAATTGATTTATGTGAAGTCAGTTTTGATGATTGATCCCATGTTCCTGGGTGTCGGAGTAGAGTAAAAAGGACAGGCGAGGGATCAGATGAAAGATCCGAAAGGCATTCGGCGCTTATCAGATTTTTAGGAATGTTTTTGGTAATCGCAAAGTCAATTAAATCGGGAAGTTTCTTTGGGTCTGCCGGCCAGTATGTTGGTGTGCCAGAAGAAACATAGTCTAGCTTCTTCTTAGCTTTGATAATTGCATTATAAAGCTGCTTTCCTTTTAGGGTCGCGAGACGAGATACCCAGTGTGTGTGCTTGCCATTGTAGTCTCTTGCTGCTATGAAGTGGTCTCCGAGTGAGTTGAAAAAATGCCTAAACTCATCTTCGGCTATGGTGAAGCGTGGGGGGCAGTATACGGCAGCTGGAGTTAATTTCTTGCCAGTATTTAGGTGTATATTTATTGAGGTGTAAAATTTATTGATATTTATTGATATTGATATTTATTATTGACCCGACAGGCAGCTATAGGATATAGTCGGTCGATCCCGGCTATTTTGACTTATATATTGCGTGTAAAGGAAAGAAGGGTGTGTGCAAAGTTTCAAGACGATAGCTTTAAAACTGAGAGACTATTTCATGTAAAAACGGACAGACAGACGGAGATGCTTATATAAGCTCAGGAGCATGATCAAGAATATATAAAATTTATGGGGTCGGAGATGTATCCATCTCTGCGTTGTACACCTTTGACTAAAAATCCCCTGTTCTTTCAATATAGCATTTCCAAAACTCCAGGTGGAAGTTTTTTTCCTCTGAATGTCCCTATATATGTGTCTTTAACCTTTATAAAATTTTGTGAACACCTTTGCATTCGTTCTGCAAATCTTGCATTTTTCCGCTAAATAATCAATAATCTCTTTGGGTGATAGAGTTTTTGAATAGATTTCGTGGTTGGACTAGGCTGGACTCACTTTCACACCTTTTTGAAAACGAGATTTCTATGCAAACTTTTATTATTGAGAGGATTTTAATATACAACTACGAAAACACCACAACAACTGTTAACATTTCAATACACACAACATATAATTAAAACCACACTGATTAATATTCATGGCAAAACAGTTTATTGTTTTTTTTTTGAGTAGCATGACGTTGAAATTTTCGCCTTGAAAATGACCCTTTATTTTTTACTTTTCCTCTTTACAGGCTTTTGAGTATAATTAGGTGAGTTTAGCCTCACATTTCGAGAATGTGGCAAAATCTATGAAAGTTTTTAGTAACATTGATGGTCAGTCTTTTCCTAGTAAAAGACTGTATTTTCTTTCAGTCTTTTCCTTTGGCCAACAGAACGTGTCGGCTGGACTATAGTGCACAGCTGTAAACTCAATAATCATTCGAAAAGGTCATACGTGTTTTTAATAAAATATTAGAAAAAAACTAGTGCAAATAGGTTTTACCATCTTCGAATTCGAATCGTCGTCGCATGCAGACGTGTATTTATCGTGCTCCGGGAAAAAGTATTCAATAATATCAAAAAAGTGCAGTGACTGGAAAAGAGGCTTTCAGCGATGAAATCGATAATGTTTATATTGATTAATTAGAGAGAATTTCTTGCTCATGCTCCCCCTCGCTACTATCGATGTTTCTGCAGCCAAAGAGCGGAGCAACTAGAACCGCAACTTCTTTGACAACGTCAACCGTAACAACCACAACAACCGCAACTGTAACGTCAGCGCGTTTAACGACGTCATCAGGTAGCAGCGCAAACAATAATACTTCTGCCGCTTTGCTGCCCGAAAAAGAGAACAAAAACAAAGAAAATATTAAGCCGGTTGTACAGACTGGTATGGATCGCTACATCCAAACCAAAAGGAAGCTGAGCTCCTAAACACTCAACGCTAAATAACCCGTGGCAATGCTAACATAGCTGCAATAGAAACGCCCACGAACTCAAACCATTTTAAAATCTTGGCAGACTACGAGGATGACGCCGGATCTACAGAAGTTGCAAAAAAGAAGCCTAAGCCACCGCCAATATACATACGAGAAAAAAGTTCCAAAGTTCTTGTCAACAAAATGATAGATCTTATTGGCAAGGACAACTTCCACATAATACCACTCGTAAAGGGCAACATCCAGGAAACAAAAGTTCAAACGAAGTCTGAAGATAATTACAGAGTATTATCGAAATACCTCACCGACAAAATAATTCTGCTGCACCGCAGAATTACAGTTGAGGAGCCGCACAATCGCAATGGCCCGATACAATGTGCTAACTGCCAAGAATATGGCCATACAAGGACTGTAAACTGCGCCCGGTGTGTGTAGTTTGTGGTGAGCTTCATGACTACGCATATTGCCCAGCGAGCAGAGATGACCACTGCCCGATGATTTACTGCCCGCACCCAAAATAATCAGTTCATAGCCTCACGGTCAACCCCTGAAGTCTTCTTCTCAACTGCAGCCAGATCCTCATTAGGACCCATAAACTCTGCCAAAAATGTCACATACGCAAGCGCTTTAAAATCAAAACTGGCTACCCCCGCCTCAAAAAGCTCACTCTCGCAATCAGCATACCAAGAACCGAACACGGCTCAGGATCATCAACCGCCAGAGCAGCCAAAAAGTAACTTGGAAACTATGATATGCAGTCTACAACAAAGCCTTACGGAGTTTATGTCGTTTATGCGTACTACTATGAAAGATCTAATGCGAAACCAAAATCTATTAATACAAATGGTGGTTTCACAACAATCCAAATAATGACTTCCCTACGAATATCTACGTGAAACGCTAACGGCGTTTTGCAGCATAAACTCGAGTTAGCGCAATTCCTACTAGACAATCAAATCGACGTAATGCTGCTTTCAGAAACACATTTTACTGGCAAGCAATTAACTCTAGCCGCCGCCCCCCACGCTTCACCATAGCCAAAGATGAGTTTATGCAGTTTTTCAACTCAATCGGAGACCACTTCATAGCAGCAGGAGACTACAATTCCAAGCACACATACAAAAGGATCACAGCTCTATAATGCATTTATCAAAGTTATTTTTATATACTATGGACACACAAGGTCTTACTGCACACTTCGGGCTGTCTGTGTAGTCTGCGGGGACGCCCACAAATCCGCTTACTGCACTACAAACAAGGACAGTACCGTGAAGAAATGTGGAAACTGTGGAGGCAACCATACGGCAAAATATAGACGATGTATGGTGTACAAGGAGTTAAAGAGTTGCATTGCAACGCGCAACCAAAATCCACAGAATGCGTACATTGCGTCAAAAACTACGCCAGACGACTTCCTCGCCAAAGCTGCGAGATCCTCATTCGGTCCACTAAACACCACCAACGGCTTCTCCTATGCCGATGCTCTACGATCTGGAAGGGAAATTCCAATTCAGCCTAACTATCAAAGCGCTCAACAGGCCCCAGAACAGTCACACAGCAAAACGGAAACTATGATGCTTACCCTCCAACAAAGTATGATGGAGCTTATGTCATTCATGAAAACGACCATGCAAACGCTTGTTCAAAACCAGAACATGATGATTCAGCTGCTCGTAGCACAATAGTCTAAATAATCTATGCGCACTACAAATATCAATGTGGAACGCCAATGGTGTCTCACGGCATAAACTAGAACTGTCACAATTCGTGACCGAAAACCACTTTCACGTTATGCTACTAGTGGAAACGCATCTTACAAGCAAATACAACTTTCAAATAAGAGGCTATTCAATCTACCGCACAGAACATCTAGATGGGAAAATCCACGGCGGAATTTTCACAAATAGTTTGCAACAAACTTCTTGAAGGCCACATCGATACGAATTCAGTCAAGCAACGGAATCCTTTCAATCGTTTCTCAATCTTGGAAGGACAATTTATGGACTTCTACAATTCAGTTGGGGACCGTTTTATAGCCGCAGGAGACTTCAACGCCAAACATACGCACTGGGGATCACGTCTGGTGACTCCCAAAGGAAGGCAATTGTACAATGCGGATGCATAAGGCTAACCTCGTTGCGGATGCCCTCTCGACAAACTGATTCGGCAATTCTCTGCCACCAAATTTTGGCACTGCAAAAACCGAGCAACGGACATTTGTACAGTCGAAGAAAGGCGGAAAATTCTCACTGTCGAGCACAACATTGCTCACAGATCTGCCCAAGAGAACGTAAAGCAAGTACTCTCCGAGTACTACTTCCCGAAAATGGCCAAGCTAGCGAACGAAATAGTCACTTCGTGCAAGACTTGCGCTAGGGCTAAATACGACTGACATCTAAAGAAACATGAGCGTGGCGAAACACCAATCCCATCTCATGTAGGAGAAATGCTGCACATCGACATTTTCTCCACGAATAAAAAGTATTTCCTTACGTGCATCGACAAATTCTCGAAATTTGCCGTTGTCCAACCAGTTCCCTCTAGAACTATAGAGGATCTCAAACCATCGCTACTACTGCCACTATGAATATTTTCCCCAAGGCCATGGTCATATATTCCGACAACGAACCATTGAACTCGCACACCATCGTGGCCATGCTGGAAAACCACTTCGACGTTAGCATCTCAAATGCTCCGCCCCTACACAGTATCTCCAACGGACAAGTGGAGCGCTTCCACAACACTTTGGTAGAGCTTGCTAGATGCCTTAAAATCGATAAAGGCATCAGCGATACCGTAGAGCTGATCCTTCTGGCTACGGCCAGATATAACAAGTCTATCCAGTCGGTCATCGACAAGAGGATGGCTGACGTGGTTCAGACACAATTAAATGAGCCACAATACGAAATACAGGACAGGATAAAACTCGCCCAAGACAAGCTCCGGGACAGGGAAAACGCTTCCCGCCAAAATAGAGTATTCGAAGTTGGCGAAAAAGTCTTAGTGAAGTCCAACAGACGCCTAGGAAACAAACTCTCACCGTTATGTGAAGAAAAGACCGTTGAAGCGGACATGGAGACCACAGTCCTCATTAAGGGGAGGGTGGTCCACAAAGACAACCATAGGTAGGGCATTAGTGCATATGTTGGCATAAGTTTTGCATCAATTATTATTTTCGTTTGCTTGTGGGAGTAGAGTGTTGTTTAATGTGATCCGCCGAGTGGCGGGCAGTTTTGCCTGTTCAGAGTGAACGTAACATGCTTGCATTTTAGTTCGTTCACTTTAATTCGCATATCTGACAGCCATTTTTCGACATCGACCACATGAAGGGCTAGCTGCGCAGTTGCTTGAATCGGGCATTTTGAGCGGCTAAGAATAGCTGTGTCATCGGCAAACGTGGATGTTACACGTGTGCTTGTCGGTATATCTGCGGTGTAGAGGACATATAATATTGGCCCTAGCACGCTGCCTTGAGGAACTCCAGCTCCAACAGTGTAATCATCGGATATAGCGGTGTTGCACCTCACGACAAATTTTCTGTCGTGAAGGTAAGACTCTAAAATCTTGCGGGTGCTGTAGGGGAGCGTTGTCTTGATCTTGTACATTAGACCTTCTAGCCAGACTCTATCGAATGCTTGAGAGACTTCTAAAAATATGGCAGTACAGTACTCTCATTTTTTGAACGCGTTCCGAATTTCGGATGTTATCCGGTTAACCTGCTTAATTGTTCCATGCCTTTTACGAAACCCAAATTGGTGTGACGGGATTCCTTCTTGGATTCTCAGATATGTGTTTGTCCGAGTCATTAGGCATTTTTCAAAGAGTTTAGATAGGCAAGAGAGTAGGCTTATAGGTCTATACGACGTGGGGATAGTGTGGTCTTTTCCCGGCTTTGCTTATTACAATTGACTTTTTCCATATCACTGGATTTCTAATAGGCATCACTGTTTCTTTCGGTGAGCTCAGAGTTGGGTGAGCTCTCCATAGTGAGTGTTTTGTACTGTTAGTTGACAATTACTTTATGTAGCGGCGGTGGACATACGTTTCTTCTTGCTGTAGAGCTTGATCAAGTTGACGTGAGGCATGTTTGAAGCGTTGCTTAGCAGATGGCGATCTGTGACATTGCCATTCTCGACGTAAGCGTCGCTTTTCGAGGACGAGATGTTGGATTTGTAGATTTGTCTTCTCTTGAATGCATTGTGTGTTTATAGTTTGAGGTGTTGAAACTCGAGCTGCAGAGACGAGTAGAGACTCCAGTGAATTAACAAAACTATCTACGTTGGCTTCGTCGCTGAGGTGAGGACTCAGTTCAATGTGTGAGCTGATGTACTTCCTGTACTTAACCCAATTGATTTATGTGAAGTCAGTTTTGATGATTGATCCCATGTTCCTGGGTGTCGGAGTAGAGTAAAAAGGACAGGCGAGGGATCAGATGAAAGATCCGAAAGGCATTCGGCGCTTATCAGATTTTTAGGAATGTTTTTGGTAATCGCAAAGTCAATTAAATCGGGAAGTTTCTTTGGGTCTGCCGGCCAGTATGTTGGTGTGCCAGAAGAAACATAGTCTAGCTTCTTCTTAGCTTTGATAATTGCATTATAAAGCTGCTTTCCTTTTGGGGTCGCGAGACGAGATACCCAGTGTGTGTGCTTGCCATTGTAGTCTCTTGCTGCTATGAAGTGGTCTCCGAGTGAGTTGAAAAAATGCCTAAACTCATCTTCGGCTATGGTGAAGCGTGGGGGGCAGTATACGGCAGCTGGAGTTAATTTCTTGCCAGTATTTAGGTTTATATTTATTGAGGTGTAAAATTTATTGATATTTATTGATATTGATATTTATTATTGACCCGACAGGCAGCTATAGGATATAGTCGGTCGATCCCGGCTATTTTGACTTATATATTGCGTGTAAAGGAAAGAAGGGTGTGTGCAAAGTTTCAAGACGATAGCTTTAAAACTGAGAGACTATTTCATGTAAAAACGGACAGACAGACGGAGATGCTTATATAAGCTCAGGAGCATGATCAAGAATATATAAAATTTATGGGGTCGGAGATGTATCCATCTCTGCGTTGTACACCTTTGACTAAAAATCCCCTGTTCTTTCAATATAGCATTTCCAAAACTCCAGGTGGAAGTTTTTTTCCTCTGAATGTCCCTATATATGTGTCTTTAACCTTTATAAAATTTTGTGAACACCTTTGCATTCGTTCTGCAAATCTTGCATTTTTCCGCTAAATAATCAATAATCTCTTTGGGTGATAGAGTTTTTGAATAGATTTCGTGGTTGGACTAGGCTGGACTCACTTTCACACCTTTTTGAAAACGAGATTTCTATGCAAACTTTTATTATTGAGAGGATTTTAATATACAACTACGAAAACACCACAACAACTGTTAACATTTCAATACACACAACATATAATTAAAACCACACTGATTAATATTCATGGCAAAACAGTTTATTGTTTTTTTTTTGAGTAGCATGACGTTGAAATTTTCGCCTTGAAAATGACCCTTTATTTTTTACTTTTCCTCTTTACAGGCTTTTGAGTATAATTAGGTGAGTTTAGCCTCACATTTCGAGAATGTGGCAAAATCTATGAAAGTTTTTAGTAACATTGATGGTCAGTCTTTTCCTAGTAAAAGACTGTATTTTCTTTCAGTCTTTTCCTTTGGCCAACAGAACGTGTCGGCTGGACTATAGTGCACAGCTGTAAACTCAATAATCATTCGAAAAGGTCATACGTGTTTTTAATAAAATATTAGAAAAAAACTAGTGCAAATAGGTTTTACCATCTTCGAATTCGAATCGTCGTCGCATGCAGACGTGTATTTATCGTGCTCCGGGAAAAAGTATTCAATAATATCAAAAAAGTGCAGTGACTGGAAAAGAGGCTTTCAGCGATGAAATCGATAATGTTTATATTGATTAATTAGAGAGAATTTCTTGCTCATGCTCCCCCTCGCTACTATCGATGTTTCTGCAGCCAAAGAGCGGAGCAACTAGAACCGCAACTTCTTTGACAACGTCAACCGTAACAACCACAACAACCGCAACTGTAACGTCAGCGCGTTTAACGACGTCATCAGGTAGCAGCGCAAACAATAATACTTCTGCCGCTTTGCTGCCCGAAAAAGAGAACAAAAACAAAGAAAATATTAAGCCGGTTGTACAGACTGGTATGGATCGCTACATCCAAACCAAAAGGAAGCTGAGCTCCTAAACACTCAACGCTAAATAACCCGTGGCAATGCTAACATAGCTGCAATAGAAACGCCCACGAACTCAAACCATTTTAAAATCTTGGCAGACTACGAGGATGACGCCGGATCTACAGAAGTTGCAAAAAAGAAGCCTAAGCCACCGCCAATATACATACGAGAAAAAAGTTCCAAAGTTCTTGTCAACAAAATGATAGACCTTATTGGCAAGGACAACTTCCACATAATACCACTCGTAAAGGGCAACATCCAGGAAACAAAAGTTCAAACGAAGTCTGAAGATAATTACAGAGTATTATCGAAATACCTCACCGACAAAATAATTCTGCTGCACCGCAGAATTACAGTTGAGGAGCCGCACAATCGCAATGGCCCGATACAATGTGCTAACTGCCAAGAATATGGCCATACAAGGACTGTAAACTGCGCCCGGTGTGTGTAGTTTGTGGTGAGCTTCATGACTACGCATATTGCCCAGCGAGCAGAGATGACCACTGCCCGATGATTTACTGCCCGCACCCAAAATAATCAGTTCATAGCCTCACGGTCAACCCCTGAAGTCTTCTTCTCAACTGCAGCCAGATCCTCATTAGGACCCATAAACTCTGCCAAAAATGTCACATACGCAAGCGCTTTAAAATCAAAACTGGCTACCCCCGCCTCAAAAAGCTCACTCTCGCAATCAGCATACCAAGAACCGAACACGGCTCAGGATCATCAACCGCCAGAGCAGCCAAAAAGTAACTTGGAAACTATGATATGCAGTCTACAACAAAGCCTTACGGAGTTTATGTCGTTTATGCGTACTACTATGAAAGATCTAATGCGAAACCAAAATCTATTAATACAAATGGTGGTTTCACAACAATCCAAATAATGACTTCCCTACGAATATCTACGTGAAACGCTAACGGCGTTTTGCAGCATAAACTCGAGTTAGCGCAATTCCTACTAGACAATCAAATCGACGTAATGCTGCTTTCAGAAACACATTTTACGAACAGATACAATTTCCAACTACGAGGATATTCATTCTATGGAAAAAATCATCCAGATGGTGATGCACACGGCGGGACTGGAATTTTAATCAGAAGCCATATTAAGCACCATTATCATACGAAATTTGATAAAAACTATCTACAGGCCACATCCATAAATATATGTCGGGAAATGGCCATCATTTTCCTCTGTCATCTTGAATTGTTAACGCGCAGCGAGTCGCAATGATCTTTTTCGTACGTCCGTTCACTTCAGAGGGCTTTTCTTGATTGCCCTCCCTTTCCTCTTCCTCCTTTCCATCATTGCGCCACGCTCAGCAGGGCTTTACTCTCTTTCCCCACCGCGCTCTCATTCACAAAGCTTGTCTCTCTTCATTTGCAATGCTTATTTATTTCCTCTTAGACAATGCTCTTGACTTATAATTAATCAGTAAATATGGTATTTGAAATTAAATCTAACTTATCTCCGACACGGCCTTCCTGACTATAACACGTCCTCGTGTTGCTCTGCATAGACAAGACTTATCATAACACATCATTATCAACATCCTATATTACTCATCTTATTTCTACGATTACAAAACTCAATTATTCTTTAAAACAAATTCAATTGCACCTCTTGTGCCTTCAAGCGTTAGTTTGACGGGATAACACTTCTCAAATTCTCTAGAGTACAAGCTCTCTTCCGTTCAAACCCAACCACTTGGATGTCCATCAGAGATTAGCTTAGCAGGATAACTTTCTTCTCTTTTACATGTTCTAGAGTACGCGCTCTCTTCCGCTCAAGCTCAATCCTCTGGTTATCAATTCAATTATCATCAAAGTATCATTTTAGCAGGCTTCTCACACATAAATCAGAACACTACGTTCTCTTCTGCATAAAAATCTCTCTGCACCCCTCTTGGGTCACAGATCTCTTGTTTACACGCACTACTTTTTGCCGTCATCAAGCTCTTCAGCTAATTCTAATGTCTCTCGATCTTTAGGCACACCACGCACACTATCATGTGGATATTTGTACACTCGTTTAGTTGTCAATGATTTTAACAAGTATCGGTCACCATCTAGCAATTGTACAATTTCGAATGGTCCCTTAAATTTTGGATCCAACTTCGTTTGGTGCCGCTCTTCGCTTTTCAGTAATACATGATCGCCAATTTTATGCCTTACTACCTGTGCATGCTTTTTATCCACTCTTGCCTTATCATACTGAGCATTCTTACTTATTCCTTCCTTAGCCTCCTTTCTAGCCTTATTCAGGTCTACCCGCTCTTCCTCATTTACTGTTAGCATTCCCAGGGGCCTCGCTTCTTTTCCAGTCATCAATTCCAATGGACTATGGTTAGTTACACGGTTCATGGTACAGTTTATTGCCAATTGTACTTCGCCTAATGCCTCTTGCCATGTTCGTTCACTCGTCTCTACTGCCGTTAGCATGCCCTTTAGCACACTCATGACACGCTCCACCTGGCCATTTGCTCTACTGGCACCCGTTGCTACTACATGGAGGTCAATTTTGTTATTGGAACAGAATTTTCGAAACTCACTACTTGTAAAGCATCTGCCTTGGTCCGCTATCATTCTGTTAGGAACACCAAATACTGATATTGCAGACTTTACTGACTGTATGCAGTTCACCGTGTCCAAGTTCCAGGTGTGGTACAGGTAAACAAACTTGGTGAAGGCATCAATTTGAACGATCACATATTCCTTCTCGTCCTTTTTCCCGCTTAATTTCCCACTGATATCTATGTGTACCGTATGCCACGGTATTTCTACCTTGGGAATGGGATGTAACTCCGATTGTATTTTACCTGACACTGATTTTGACAATTTACATGTCACACAATTTTCTACAAATCTTCGTACGTATTTTGACATTCCATCGAACCAGTATTGCTCATAAATCTTATCTAGGGTTTTTTGCCACCCCAAGTGCATTATGGCTTCATGAACATGATTAACAACTGACCACCTGAATGCCCTGGGTACGACTGGCAAGCATCGTGTTTTCCCATTTCTTTGAATTTTACGATGCAGCAAACTATTCCTAATTTCATAAGAATTGGCTATTTCTTTCTGCATTTCATCACTATTTAAATCGGTCATTATTTGTGATATGTCTTGATCACGCTTCTGTTCGGATATAAGCCAGTTGTGGGTTATAGTTGCCAAGTCAACTCGTACCTCTACTACCTTACTCAAGCTTTCTTGCTCTACTATTGTGACGGGATTCCTAGACAAGCAGTCAACGTGAGCCATTTGGCTCCCCTTCTTGTATTCCACCTGGAATTCGTATGCCTGTAGAAATGACCACCATCGATGAACCCGCGGTGTCAATGCCGCTTTCTTTTGGCTTGCTCTAACAGAATTACAATCCGTATATACTGTAAACTTTCTGCCGCTTAAATAATGTCGGAAATTTCTGACCGCGTTGTACACCGCCAATGTCTCGAGTTCATACGAGTGATATTTTGATTCAGGTATTGTGGTGCATTTACTGTAGTACTCAATTACACGGCGCTGACCATCTACCATGTGTAATAGCATAGCGCCATACCCGTTGGCGCTAGCATCCGTATGCAGCTCTATTGGTAAGTTGGGATCGAATATGGTCAGCACGGGGTCACTAGTTAGCACCTTTATAATCTTTTTACGAATTTCCTCATGCTTTTCTTTCCAGTCAAATTCGTTCGTCTTTGATGTTAGCAAATATAGAGGCTTCATTACTTCTGAGAAATGTGGGACAAATTTCCTAAAGTAAGATGCTAAACCTATGAACTGTCTAGTTTGTGTGACTGATTCTGGTTTGGGCATTTGGGTTAGTGCTTGTATTTTTCGGGGATTGGGTTTTAGCTCACCATCTCTTATAAGAAAACCTAAGTACTCTATCTCTGTTTGCAGAAATTTGCACTTTTTAATGTTAAAAGGTAAGCCTGACTTTGATAGTACGCTTAGTACTGTTTCCAATCTGTCAAATGCTTCCTCTATAGTACTAGAAACAATTAATACGTCATCAATATAGACTACTGCGTATTTATTAACCAAGTCCCCTAAAGCTCGAACTATGGCACGTTGAAAGACAGAAGAAGCGTTTTTGAGGCCGAAGGGCATGGCTAAAAATTCATATTGACCCTCTGGGGTCACGAATGCAGTTCGCTCGACCGAATCGGGGTGAATAGGCACCTGATAGAAGCCGCTGGCCATGTCTAGACTAGAGAAATATTTACCGCCTCGCAGGCGATCTATTTGGTCTGATATTAATGGCAAGGGGTATCTATCTGACACAGTATTTGCGTTGAGTTCTCGATAATCTATGCATAGTCTATCGCTGCCGTCCTTCTTTTTTACTAGTAACATTGGACTAGAGAAAGGGGAGCTACTTGGTCGAATTACGTTGGATTCTAGCATTTGCTGAATCTTCTCTCTCACTATTTCTTTCTCACCCTCGCTAAGACGATATGGTCGTCTCTGTACCGTTTTGTTTACGTCTAATAAACGTATTTCTAAGGAACCTGTAGTTACTCGTCTGCTTGGAATGCCATCAATAAGAAATTTGGAATACTTGGCCAATATGTCGTTTAATATTAACTTATCACTATTACTTAACTCCACATTAACATTACTTTTATGATCCATCGCATTTACATTTTTATCATTGTTTACAGATAATACGGTTTGAGTTCTGTAGATATCAAATCTATCTCTTTCTAAATTTACTCCAAAACCAAGCTCAAAAATGTCTTGTCCAATTATCATATCATATTTAAGGCACTTATTATCTACTACGTGAAATAACAATTCAAAATTAAATTCAGAGACTTGTATGGTGGACAGAATTTGCATATTGCTCTTGACAACATTGTCGCCTATGCCTTTCAAAACAACCATGTTATGGATTCTTTTACCAGCCAGCTTCGCGCCGACTGTTTCTTTTACTAAAGAACATTCTGATCCCGAATCAAAGAAAAATGGAAACTTCTCACCAAATTGAATTGCTGTCAGTAGGGAGTAAATAGGCATTCGGCTGATTTCTTGCGTCATATCCGTGTATGCATGTATATGTTGGTGGGAACGTAAATCCACAATCCAATATACACTCACATATGTATATATAAGCCTAAATAAAAAATACATATTGACCTTTCATCCGACCCTGATATAAATATGACTCCTGCAAGAAAGTGATAAAAAGGGATCGCAGCAGGTCAATTGGTTCCTTTTTTTTTTATTTACCCTTCAGGGTGGGTTTTCACTTTTCTACGAAATGGTTTTCTTGTGATATACTTACTCCTTGTAAAATTCTGTAATTATATTTTAAAATTAAATTTCTTTATATAAGGCCGAGTTAATTTAAAATTAATTAAAAAAGAATTGGAGTAAAAAATCCTTTTAAATGATATGCAACACCATAATAAAATTTTGGATATATATTTTTTTTTTTTTTTAAATAATTATTTGTTCTTCATCATTAATTTTAAATTAATTACAAAAGAATTATAGTAAAATACACTTTTAAATGAACTGCAGCACCATGAATATAATTTTTGTAAATAAGCATTTTATTTTTTGTTCATCAATTTTATTTATTTTGTCACGATCCTGAATCTTATTTATTTTTTCACGATCCTGAATCTTATACAGGCATCTTATACATGTGTGCAGTTGAATTTGTAGGGAATTAGGCAAACGGCGTATAAGCGGCAGAAAAATTTTAGTAGTATCTAATTAGGCAAACGGCGTACGAGGTGAATTTAGTAATATCCAATTAGGCAAACGGCGTACGAGGTGAATTTAGTAATATCCAATTAGGCAAACGGCGTACGAGGTGAGTTTGTGTAAATTTGACATTTTACATGCGACATTTTACATGCGCCCTCTACCGGATGGTAGATTAAATTTGACAGGATCACTGCCTAATTAGATACTACTAAAATTTTTCTGCCGCTTATACGCCGTTTGCCTAATTCCCTACAAATTCAACTGCACACATGTATAAGATGCCTGTATAAGATTCAGGATCGTGAAAAAATAAATAAGATTCAGGATCGTGACAAAATAAATAAAATTGATGAACAAAAAATAAAATGCTTATTTACAAAAATTATATTCATGGTGCTGCAGTTCATTTAAAAGTGTATTTTACTATAATTCTTTTGTAATTAATTTAAAATTAATGATGAAGAACAAATAATTATTTAAAAAAAAAAAAAATATATATCCAAAATTTTATTATGGTGTTGCATATCATTTAAAAGGATTTTTTACTCCAATTCTTTTTTAATTAATTTTAAATTAACTCGGCCTTATATAAAGAAATTTAATTTTAAAATATAATTACAGAATTTTACAAGGAGTAAGTATATCACAAGAAAACCATTTCGTAGAAAAGTGAAAACCCACCCTGAAGGGTAAATAAAAAAAAAAAGGAACCAATTGACCTGCTGCGATCCCTTTTTATCACTTTCTTGCAGGAGTCATATTTATATCAGGGTCGGATGAAAGGTCAATATGTATTTTTTATTTAGGCTTATATATACATATGTGAGTGTATATTGGATTGTGGATTTACGTTCCCACCAACATATACATGCATACACGGATATGACGCAAGAAATCAGCCGAATGCCTATTTACTCCCTACTGTAGGCTCTAGGCTCTAAGCGTTATCTTTATCTTTTCTTTGGGGCCTTCTGATTGGTTTTCCCGATTCACTAACCGGAAAAATGTGTGGAAAATTGGGGTGGTTTTCATGCGTTAACTCATGTACATGTATTGATGATACCAATACATTCAAACACAAGTACCTGTTTTTCGTTTTCGAGGATCAATAGGTTTTGAGGTTTATGCTAAGAATCAAATTTTTAGTATAAATCTTGCCTTGCCGATTAAAGCAATTTTTACGCTTTTTCTATTTTACAAAAAATAAAAAACCAAACCTAAAAACATAAAAATGGAGTCGAAAGTTGCGTGTGACTTGTGCTCTAAAGTTATTAGTGTTAATGAGTTTATAACTCATTATGAGCGATGTGAAGGTCCTCGAAATGCCTTCTCGGAGATTAACAAGAAATCTCAGGCCAACGGTTTGGTGAAAGTTTTTTATCGTGCGCGAACAACGGTGCCCAAAAAACAGGTTGAAAATCATCAACCAAAAATCCAAGGAATCAGGAACCAAGGAACTACGGCAAAACATAATATTTTCAATGGATCAGCTGTAAAACGGAAGGCTGGTGTGTCCAAGGAAACTAACCCTCAAGAGGGACAACCCAGGGATATTGAAGAACAGCCATCAACATCAAAAAGGGCTAGACTAGACCGCCCAATTGCTGAGACGAATTTTTGTCCTGATTGTAATCAAAATTATGCTTTCGTTGAGGAGAGAATTCATTTACATTCTCCCAATCATAGAGCAGCATTAAGGAAACTTGTGTGGCAAAATGCTAACATTTTTCCTATAACACAAAGTGATACTTTTTACACAAAAAAGTATAAAGTATTCGGAGTGCGTGATCTAGATTTAAAAGAATTTTACAATGGATGTAAAAATAATCTTTTAAACATTATAAAATATGCACTTAGCGAATTAAGAGCTATAAAAGTGCGACTATCAGTTCATGGGAAATATGTAAAACCCACTGAAGAAGCTGATAAGATGCAAGAAGAAACAAAACATTTCTCAACAAATTATAAAGCAATTTACGTCAGCTCATATAACGACATCGAATACATTTTAAATGACGACAACGAAATGTTAATTGCAAAAGCCGATGAATTCCAGGAGAGGGATTCTGGATGGGCTATTAAGCATTTTACATTTTATGAAATACAAATATTAAAGCTAGAGCACCTTCCTGGATCGGGATATGTTGAAGCACCTAAGAGCATAAGAAAAAGAAATGCTCTCATAAATGTTAAAAATAATGACAATTATTGTTTTAAGTGGTGCATTTTGGCTCATATAGCATATATGAAACACATTCAAATAAATTTTGATACATCAGCGCAAAAAAATCAGCTCGCGAAAAACTGCCCAGAACTTCATCTTATGGAATTTTGGATATTAGCCAACCCATTATAAAATATGATCAAAAAATATTAAACTTTTCGGGAATAGAGTTTCCCATTACAAAGGATGGAATAAAGCTGTTTGAGAAAAATAACTCAAATTACAGCATAAATGTATATGAAATTTATAACGGTCGCATAGAAGGTCCTACAATTAGGACTAAAGAAGTTAAAAGCAACCATATTGATATATTGGGTATAGAAAATCCCAAAGAAAAATGTTTGCATTATGCGTACATTACAAGCATAAAAACATTGTGTAAATCACAAGTGAACAACTCAAATTCGGAGAGATATTTTTGTAGAAATTGCTTACAATTTTATTGCAGCACTAACAAGACCCACAATATAAAGGAGTGCGGTCAAGTGGCTGCACTATACCCCCAACCGAACACAAAAACCAAATTTGAGAATATTTCTAAAAAACTGTCACCACCAGTGGTTATTTATGCGGATATTGAGGCGGTTTTGGAAAATTACCACACAGCCTCTAATAATCCAAACGCCTCTTACACCAAGCCTGTACAGAAACATACAGCATGTGCTGTTTCGTTTTATGTGGCTCATAAATTCAATCCGCATCTGAATAAATTATGGACCTATGAAGGTAAATAAATTCAAATCATAAAATTATAAGTTTTAAAATTAATAATAACATTATTTTTATTCCTTTTTATAAATTACAGGGCATGACTGTATGAAGGTGTTTGTAAAAACTTTGGAAGAGGAGACAATGGTTTTATATAATAAATACTGGAAGGGTCAAAAAAAACCTATATACAACTTCGACATCTGCGACGAGGACTACCAGGAGCATGGGAACTGTTATGCGTGTGAAGAGACCATCAGTACGGATGAACGAGTACAATATTTTAACCAGTTCACGGGTAAATACCAAGGACCTATCCATAAAAGTTGTAAAGATAGTTTTAAGTTAAGAGCTTATTTCCCTGTAGTTTTTCATAATTTATCTAGATATGATATCCACCTATTTATTAATGCCCTAGGGGGTAAATTGAAACCAATACCCTCCACTAAAGAATTATATATAGCTCTAAATCAAACTATTTTTGAAAAGGGAAAGACTAATTATACTATAAAGTACATAGATTCCAATAGGTTTTTAAATTCAAGTTTAGAAAAATTAGCTTCCAACATGGAAGATAAAGATTTTAAAATATTAAAATCAAAATTTAGTGGAGAGAAGTTTAGGCAAATGAGAAGAAAGGGAGTATTTCCCTATGATTATTTAGATAGTTTTGAAAAATTCAATGAACCCGAACTTCCTCCTAGGGAATATTTTTATAATTCGTTAAAGGACGAAGAGTGTAGTGTTAGCGAATACAATTTCGCTAAAGAAATTTGGAGTTCGTTTCAGTGTAGAACTTTAAAAGACTACATGAAACTGTATTTGGAAAGTGACGTTTTAATTTTAGCAGACGTTTTTGAAAACTTCCGCAATATATGTACAAGAATATATAAATTAGACCCGGTTAATTATGTTTCAGCCCCATCTATTTCATGGGATGCTATGCTGAAGTATACAAAAGTAGAACTAGAATTGATTAGTGATCCTAACATGTACAATTTTGTAAAAAGAGGTGTACGTGGAGGACTGACTCAATGTACTCAAAGAATTTCAAAGGCAAATAATGAGTACATGAGAAATTATGATAAAACGAAACCAACAAATTATTTGTCGTATATTGACGCAAATAATTTATATGGTTGGGCTATGAGCCAAAAACTCCCAATTTCAAATTTTAAATTTTTAAACGAAAATGAATCTAATTCATTTGATGTACAAAATACTGATTCCTCAGGAGACACAGGGTATATTTTAGAAGTAGATTTAGAATATCCTGACGAAATTCATGACAAACATAATAGTTTACCATTTTGTCCCGAAAATAAAGTTCCACCAGGAGGAAAACAACCCAAATTAATTGCAGATTTAAATTCCAAGGAGTTTTATATTATTCATTTAAAACAGCTTCAACTATGTCTAACACATGGATTAAAATTAAAGAAAATTCACAGAATCATATCTTTTAGTCAATCATACTGGTTAAAGCCCTATATAGATTTAAATACAAAACATAGAAAATCAGCAAAAAATGAATTTGAAAAAAATTTTTATAAATTGATGAACAATGCAGTATACGGAAAAACCATGGAAAACGTAGAAAAGCGTCGAGAAATAACGCTAGTAACTCGGTATGAATCTGCGCAAAACTCTCCAGGGTTTAGACAACTTGTTGCAAGAAATAATTTTCATAGTGTAGAAATTTTTGGAGAAAATTTAGCAGCAATTGAAACTACAAAGACTTCAATTATGTACGATAAGCCTATTTATATTGGTTTTACAGTTCTTGATTTGTCAAAATGGCTAATGTATGATTACTATTATAACTTTTTACTAGTAGAATGTCCCACAGCCAAAATAATATATATGGATACAGACTCTTTTATAGTTTCCTGTAAAGAGGATATATACAAAATGATAAAAAAAAATTCTAACCGTTTTGACACATCAAATTATGAGTCAGGAAACCGCTTCAACATAATTCAAGCTAACAACAAAGAATTAGGTTTATTCAAAGATGAAAATGCTGGAAAAATTATGACCTCTTTTGCGGGTCTAAAAGCTAAAGCATATTCATTTTTGGTAGAAGACAATGACGAATATATAGATACAAAGAAAGTTAAGGGTGTTAAGCAATCAGTAATCAAAAAACTGTGTCATTTAGATTATATTGAATGTATTAGACATAAGAAAACGTACTATGGAGAACAAAGATGTATAAGAAGTAGGGGACATCAGTTATATACTGAAGTAATTAATAAAGTAAGTCTTAGCCCTAGAGATGATAAAAGATATGTATTAGTTGATAATATTAATACTTTAGCATATGGGCATTATAAATTAAGATCTTTATTAAATACAAATGGATAATGTCAATAATATTGTACGTATTTTTAAAATATTAAATAAGACACAAAAAAAAAAAAAAAAAATAAATAAATAAAATAAATAAATAAATAAAAAAATAAATAAAAAAAAAATAAATATATATATAAATAATAATAATAATAAAAATTAAAAATGTATATATGTATGTATAATTTGTATAAATAAATTCCAATTTGTAAAATTTTATTTTAATAAATCTGTTTTATTTATCCATGAGTTATGTGTTTCATCAAAACCTAGCCATTTTACAAAAACCTGGTCTTTTTTTCTTTTTATTACTTTTTCAACTAGGAATGCCGTTTTGTCTTTAACTTTTTGAATTTCAGCTTCATAAAATGTACCTTTTATAGGTTCACCCTTATAATCAATGAGCTCGTAAGTAACTGGGAATGTAGTCTTAATTTTTGAAATTGTAAATATTTCAGTTGTCCAGTTAGGTTCATATCCTTTAACAAATACACCCTTGTATTTGCTTATTCTAACATGGTCTCCTACTACATATTTATGCCTTGGAAATACCTTAACAATGTTATAACATGTTTTCAAAATAAACTCTTCATTCTGTTTACAAACATCTATTGGATTCATTTTTATAGTTCTGTGGTAAGAATGGTTGTAGGCTTCTACAAGCGAATTCAAATGGGTAATCCATCGATAATTTCCATTAAAACTAAACATTTTCCACATCCTATTTTTTAAAGTTCTGTTAAATCGTTCACAAATCGAAGCCTTAAGGTGTGTAAATGTATGATAATGATTTATATTATTTTTCTTCATAAGTCCTTTAAAAAGTTGATTAAAAAATTCTTTTCCTTGATCGGAATGTATATTTTTTGGCTTGTATTTGGAATCTTTCAATATAGATTTCATAACAGTTGCAACATCCATTGCCGATTTTGATTTTACAGGCTTAGCAAAAGCATATTTTGAAAATGTATCAATAACCGTTAGTAAATATTTATATCCATTATTCTGATTGGAATATGGGATCATTTCAACCAAATCAATTTGCCAAGTATCATGCAACCCTTTTTGAACGAACTTTCGACGTAAAAAATTTTTTCTACAAGTTTTATGTATTTCATCAACAACTTGTTGCTTACTCATTTTTATTTTTAAAAAACTTATTTTTTATTGTTAATGTTTGAGTTCTTAGAGATTAATGATTTCTTATAATGAATTACATCTTCTTTTATTTCTTTTGTCATTTTTTTAGATATTTCGAAACATAAACGTGTTAAATCTATTTGAACATTTTTATCATAGTTACCCTCTAAATCGGATAATTGAATATCGAATTTTTGTAAAGAGACGCACTTCGGAATGATATGATTATAGTATAGATAGGATATTTGCTGTTTTAATATAGTGTTCCAACATAAAAATGTAGTTAAAAATATAGCTAGGCGAATTAATGATCTCCAAGTGTCACTATCTATTTCAATTTTATTACCGAATTGATTTAGTATCAGAACAAATTGTTTATCTGATTTTCTAAATCTAAAATTACATTTAACAGTTGATAAAATAGGATGATCCAAAATTGTATCAGACATTAGGAAGTCATACTGATCAATCTTTAATTGTATAAATTCCTTGTATGTAAGCAGTTGCATCCATTCTTCTTTATCAAATCCAATATAATTGTTTTTGTGCTGCTGCATCCAAATCATTGGAGTAAATTTTCTAGATGTCGAAAATCCACATTTTATTTTCAAATTTTGAGCCACAAAATATTCAAAACCAAATATAACTTCATGGTTCTGTTTTTTTCTTATGGCTCTATCTCTTTTAGCTTGGAGTGTATCCATTGAATCTGAATGTTATTAACAAACTGAAATTAGTTACTAAAATGTGTGGTTTATAAAGGGATTAGTATGCCGTTTATACATATATATATATATATTATACATTATGTATTACATAATGAAATGAAATATATATCCATATATACAAACTACTAAGATGTGAGGGAAACTTTTATATTATATATTACATAATGCATGTATTATATAATAAAATGAATGGTATATAAAGACCTAAAATGTAGACACCAAAGTCAGTTTACATTTAAAACTCATTCTAAAATGACTAAATTTGATAGATCAAATTCCGTTATAGTAGATTTTCAATATGTTGTTGGAAATAACAATCAAATTTTTGTTAAGGAATTGGCCTTCATGCCTGGAGGAACTGTAATACCAAACTTCTTTCACTTCAAACCTCCATACAACATTAAGGAGTTGAATTATGATACATTACAACAACATAATATTCATCGAAAAAACATTAACGGATTGGACTGGATGGAAGGAGAAATACCCTATAACTGCTTAAGCGATGTACTTTCTCCACTAAATAAGTTTTCCAATATAATTGTACGTGGCGAAGTAAAAAAGGAATTTTTATCCAAGTTTCTATCGAATAATATTATCGATATAGATATAGGAAAGAGCCTGACATGTTATCCTAATTTTTTTACAAACTGTAAAATTCACAAAAAACTTAAGCTTAGATGTGCTCTAAATAATTTATTTAAGCTTTTTGTAATTTTAGAAAACTGTAATTACGATATATACTATAACGGAGAATCATATGTATAAATTACTTTAATAAACAGTATGATTTTAGTACTTCAATTGAGAAGTTGTTTTAGCAAAATGGATCGCATCTTTGGAAAAGATCCTCGTAAAAAAGGATACAGTCAACTTATATACTGCAACTATTGTGGTTCTGATACTCATTTTGAAAAGGACTGCGCTAAAAAACGGGACCAGGAAAAAAATCATTAGAAAAATTTATTTTTGATAATTAGCATTGAATAAACAAAAAAAAAAAAAAACTTTTATCAAAATGTTTACACAATTTGTTCATCCTTTTACGATGCTTATTTGTGGCCCCTCAGGATCGGGTAAAACAACATTTTTGAAAAATTTAATAAATGGAAGGAAGGACTTAATAAGTACTTCAATAGATAGAATAATATGGTGTTACGGTGAAGAGCAAGCGAAACCAAATTTTACCAATATTGAATATTACCATGGGGTACCTGACTCCATTGAAAATGAAAATAATGAACCTATACTTTTGGTATTAGATGATTTGATGATGGGAGCATTTAATAAAAATGTATGTGAACTTTTTACCAAAGGATCTCATCATCGAAATTTATCTGTAATTGTTGTAACACAAAATATATTTCATAAATCTACTCACACCCGAGACATATCACTAAATACAAAATACATTGTGGCATTTAAAAATCCTAGAGATAAATTACAATTTCAATGTTTAGCTAGACAGATATATCCTGAAAACCCTAAAGAACTTTTTAGAATATATAAAGAAGTCACGAATGAACCTCATGGTTATTTACTTATTGATCTTACGCAAGGAATAAATGATCTTTTAAGATTTAGAACAGAGATTTTTAATCCATTATATTCAATTTGCTATTCAGATGAAAATGGTTTGCAAAAAGAGCATAAGGCGATTGAAAGCGAACAAACATTTATTGTATGTGCTCAAAAAAGCAAATAATAAACTTCGAAAAGCGATTATTTGCAATAGTGATAGCGAGTTAGTAAAAACATTGTCGGAGATAGTGATAAATACTTTAAAAGGAAACCATAAAATATCAAAAAATATCTTAAATTCATTAAAAAAGTATAAAAATGTATTACGACATATTTCCAGCTCAAAACAATCTTTAAATTCTAAGAGAAGAGTTCTTATTCAAAAAGGCGGATTTTTACCAATTTTAATAAGTTCATTGCTTTCTGGGATTTTTGGAAAAATTTTGAGTCATGATTAAAAGTAAGCATCAGCTAAACAAAGTAATCTTAATGCATCCAAATGCATACCATAAACTTTTAGTAAATGATCGAGGAAATGATCTTATAAATTTAAAATTTTTACCAATTTTAAACAATAAAAAAATTAGTGATTATGATAAATGGATTAAAATTCAACAAGAATTATGTGCATACCAAAATAAAAAGAGAAACAAAGCTGTTTTGCATCAATCGGTATCGAAATCCCCGTTTTCATTAAATCAAAATGTAGAAACCCAAACATATATAGATGATTGGAAAGATTCTATTGCCAGTACTTCAAAAGAATACAAGAACGAGTCATCATTTAAAAGAGAGGATTTACCCGATTTAGCCATTTTACCCAGCGATGAAGAAGAACAATCATCTGAGAAATCTGTTTCAATTCCAATTAATAATAAACGATCACTCGCAGATACTTCTTTCACTGATGATAAGATTTTAAAAAAATCATTAGTTGAGAAAACAAGAATTATAAAAGGAAATTCTACTGAAAAGAAACTGAAACTGAGAAATAAGGTTAAAAAGAATAGAGATTCCCCCTACCCACTTAGAAATCTTAAGTATATAAGTGATTTAGAAAAATTGAAAAGGGCCAACCGCAAAGAAAACAATATCCAAATTGGTAAAAATAAATTAAATTGGATCTCATATTCTTAACTGCAGAGCTTAAAATGTTTTTTCAAAACGAGTTTTATATTACATTGCTCAGCAATGACTCCTTAAATGTGTTTCCTGATAATGTAAAATGCGCTTTTACAAATATTGTAAACCTTCCTGAAACAATGTCTGAGGAATGGGAAGTCGGTATAACTGACATATATTTAAACAATTCTTTTCGAAAAAATCCTAAAAAAAGGAGAGAAACAAAAGAAAATGATTCAGAAGAATCAAGCTCTAATTCAACAGAATTTATAAGTTTAGTAAATTCTGAAACATTTCGATACAAATCGTCACCAATGAAAGCGGATGAGATGGAATGCGGTGCAATATTTATTTACACGGACATTATAAAGCCTCGTTGTGTAGGAAGCAAAAGACCACGTTGCTTAAGAGTTTTATTTACAAATGGAAAAGAAAAATTTATGCAGTTTAGAAATGTTGAATTTTATCCTATTGAAAATTTTTCACCAAACGAAATTTCAATATTAATTACTGATTCAAGTGGATATAAAATCCCCTTTGAAACTTCATCAGTTCCAATTTTTCTAACTCTGCATTTTAGAAAAAGAAGAAAAAATCTATAAATAATAATGTTAAGGGAAACTAACATTTAGAATTGATTTACCAATCATGGCGAAATGTTATCATCAATATTATTTAAATCAGTGCGGTGGAAGTTTAAGTAACATAGGTAGTCTCTATGTTTCACCAAGAATTGTTCAGCATGGTCGTGGTATTGGAAATTTCTTTAGTGGACTTTTTAATTACATTAAACCGCTTTTTCTGTCAGGGATAAATGCACTTAAAAATCAAGCTGCTGAAACCGGAAAGGCTGTTATAAATGATTTGGGCCGAAAACCTCTACGAAATATCATTCAAGAACAAAGTAAAATCGCATTACATAATCTATCTGACAAAGCAATTCATAAAATTACTAAATTACAAAGTGGTAAAGGAAAAAGGCATAAAAAGAGGAGACCAAGAAAAAATCGCAATCATTTAACAACTAAACAACGTCGTAAACATACGCGTTCAAAAAAGTCAAGAAAAAAATCATCTAAAAAATTTAAAATTAGTGACATATTTTCCAATTCAAAATGAGTAACCACATTGAATGCATGAAAAGCGAACTGGATCTTTTTGAGCCTCATCCAACGCAAAGCTGTATTTTGAAAACCGAAGAAGTTTCATACAACCCTATTGCTTCTTTGGATAGTGCTTCATCAATTGAGTTCGTTTGTTTAGGGAATGGAGAAACCTATAGAGATCTTTCAAGTGTTTACTTAAAACTTGTGGTTCAACTTAAAAAAATTGATAATAGTAGTATTGAAGGAAATGCTGTTGGTGTAGCAAATAATATATTGCATTCTATATTTAGAAGCTCATCGGTATATTTAAATAATACTTTGGTTTCCCAAAGCGACAATAATTATCATTATAGATCATATTTGCAAACAATTTTAAACTATGGTTGTGATGCAAGTGAAAGTCATTTAGCAACACAAGGATATTTCCCAAATTATGGTATCCAAACACCATTTAAAAGTGATGGCAGTCAAATTCTTAAAAATATGTTTCAAAATAGTAATAAAGTAGAATTATTTGGAAAAGTTCATGGTGATATTTTCAACCAATCAAAACTGCTTGTAAATAATGTTGATTTGCGCATTACTTTTAATATTGAAAAAACAGCATTTTATTTATTGGAATCCGAAACTGAATCGAATCTAAAGATCTTGGAAGCCCAGCTGTTCATGAATCATGTAGTAGTCAACCCCAGCATTTTATTAGCTCATCATCACGTTTTACAAACAAAAAATGCAATATACCCATACAATAAAGTTGAAGTAAAATCATTTACAATATATCCAGGAAATAATACATTATCCATCGATAATGCAGTTATTGGTCAAATTCCAAATTTTTTAGCCTTTTGTATGGTAAAAAACAGAGCATATTCAGGAAATCGAGGATCAGATCCTTTTAATTTTGAAAACTTTAAAATACAACGATTCAATCTGCTAGTTAATGGAGTACAGGTGCCTTCTCAGGCACTTGAATTTGATTTCTCGAATCCTACCAATACCCAAAGTTCAAGAGCATATAATTTACTATTTAAAGCTTGTGGAATTAAGCATTATGATCGTGGTCTCCAAATTTCCAAGGATATGTTTGACAAAAACAATTTTATATTAGCGTTTGATTTAACTGCTGATCACTCCAATTCTAGTGTTTGCGCTAACCTGATTTCTCAAGGAACGATCAGAATAGAAGGAAGATTCTCTGAGCCTCTAGCTGAGGCTGTTACTTGCATTGTTTATTGTGAATACGACTCTATGATTGATATTGATAAGCATCGAAATATTCGAGTACTTTTGTAAAAATGAATACAATACAAATCATGGACTTGCTCTCCAAGCATCCTCAAACTAAAAAAATATTTAAAGGGGTTTTTTCGGCCGATAAACTACCAAAAGAAATTCGTGAATATCCAGCATTAATTGTGGCTAACACTGATTATTCATACCAACCAGGAATGCATTGGGTTGCGTTTTACTTCTATAACAAAAAGTCAGCAGAATTTTTCGATTCTTATGGACAATATCCTCAGAAAAAAGAATTTATTGCATTTTTAAAAAGAAATGCCTCAAAATATACTTATAACAAGCAACAATTACAAGGATACTTTTCAAATACCTGTGGACATTACTGCATGCTTTTTGGTCTTTACAAAAGCAATCGAAAAACTTTAAAGAGTTTCATCCAGAATTTTAAGATTAAAGATTTCACCTATAATGATAAGTTAATTTCTAAAATGTTTAGTAAATGTTTTAAATGATTTTTTATTTTTTTTTTTTTTAACCCAATATGAAAAATAAACAATATTATATATAATATCTAGACAAAATGTTCTTTATTTTCATAAATTTGGATACATTCTTTTAGTTATTTTATAGTATCTTAACATAATATCCGTAGCTTCCTTTATATATAGAGGAAGTTTGTTGCAATTACAAGTGTCCGGTCCTTCGGTTGCTTCATCATCACTCCAGGGACATATTTTGTAGTGGAATCCATATTTGGAGTACAGCATTTCCTTTTCTTCTAAATCCTCCAGCGTTGTTTTTAAATATTCAAGTTTTCTAAGATGTTCCTCGAAAAGCATGTCTTCAAATTGAAGTAAAAATAATTTTATTTGATGAGCATACATTGCGAGGTTAGCTGAATTGATTCTGACTTAATGGTAAATGTAAAACTGATGATCCAATGTAAGGATCCAACTCTTTTATACTGTTACTCCTTTGAGATAAATTGTAAACAGGCTGAGCTATATCTAGTCATCTCTTTTCCTTTATATACAAGATGTGTTATACCATTTTCCTTTAATTTCTTAAATGGTGTTTTAGTTGAAAATTTATTCACGTAACTCTTTGGTAAAAATATCCAGAGTGGTTCGTCGTCCTTATCAGTCAAATAAAGAGCTATTTTCGCCCCATATGTGGTTTTCTTTATCTTACAACCAATGATCTTGTATTCGAAATTAATACATAAGTCTTCAGTCTTTGTGTAGCCAATAACAGGCTTTTGATCATTCAGAGTATCTAAGAAAGACTTTAATATACATAAATACAAGGCTATTTTTTGATTGGTTGTGAGAATTTGTAAACATACCATCATATGCAACTCACGTACTCCTGGTTTCGTTCCAAAAAGGCTACTTTTAGGTACTAATAAATTTATTCAATGAGCCCGCTCTTTTATACCTGTATTTTTTTTATATATATATATATATATATATATATATATATATATATATACCTATATATATATCTATATATCTATATAAGTATACATAGGAATAATATGCTTTTATATAAATGAAAGGGATGACATCATACCACTTATATAAATGTATTTGTGTATATAAGGAATTTATAGTTAGCGATATGTTAATTGTTATTAGGAATGAAAGAGATGGTTGTATGGTAAAATAGCACAGTTTCAATCTTAAAAATATAATATATAAATCAAGTTCTATGTTTGCTTTCTATCAGTTTATTTTCAAATTGTTCGAAATGAAATCGTTCGTTTGTGATCTCTGTATAGAAAGTCCTTCCTTTAAATATCGATATGGATTAAAACGTCACATTCTAAAAAAACACAACTTCAGCAAAAGAAAAGCACGATCCTCATACTATAAATGCTACTTCTGTCCTGAAGTGAAAACGTACTGGCTCCGAAGTGAATTATACGCCCATTTCTTAATGGATCATCCAACGATATTAATGGAAATAATTAACTTAACACGAACTTCAAAATATTTCTTTTAAATTTCAAATATTGGTTTTCATTTAATTTCAAATAAATTTTAACTAAACCTTGATAAAAATAAAGTCCAAAAGTAATAATAAGTCCAAAAGTAATTTTTTTTGAAAAATTATTTATTTTTCATGAAATAAAAATAATTACATAATAATGAAATATGGTAATATAGTATTTAATTTATTCATTATTTCTAAGCCAATCAATTAAAATTTCATCAAATTCCTCATCCATTAAACTTATATAATTATCATTTCCGTCATTTAGTTCAAAAAATATGTGGTCATCGTCCGGGAAAGAAAATTCTGTTGATGATTTTTCCTCTCCCTCGGGGGTCTCCGGAATGAAGCACGGAGAAAGTGGTATGTCGTCGTCATCAAATTCCTCGAATATATTTTTTTGAGTGTCCGGGGCATACGTTTTATCCTCGATGGTAGTTGCTGAATAATCCCATGTTGGCGTCAACAAATCGTATATGGATGACAGAGAATCATCCTTTAGATTCTTAAAAAGCTCTTCTTGAGTTTTCTCCCCAATACCAATTAATGATAAAAGTGCACCGTTCGATACACAAATATCACTAAGAGCTGGTTGGGTATCCTCGAATATAATTTCTAACTCGCTCATATTTTTTTTTAATCTTTTTATTTCAACTTCAAACTCTTTCTTTAGGTTTTGGATTTATACTAAAAATTTGATTCTTAGCATAAACCTCAAAACCTATTGATCCTCGAAAACGAAAAACAGGTACTTGTGTTTGAATGTATTGGTATCATCAATACATGTACATGAGTTAACGCATGAAAACCACCCCAATTTTCCACACATTTTTCCGGTTAGTGAATCGGGAAAACCAATCAGAAGGCCCCAAAGAAAAGATAAAGATAACGCTTAGAGCCTAGAGCCTACAGTAGGGAGTAAATAGGCATTCGGCTGATTTCTTGCGTCATATCCGTGTATGCATGTATATGTTGGTGGGAACGTAAATCCACAATCCAATATACACTCACATATGTATATATAAGCCTAAATAAAAAATACATATTGACCTTTCATCCGACCCTGATATAAATATGACTCCTGCAAGAAAGTGATAAAAAGGGATCGCAGCAGGTCAATTGGTTCCTTTTTTTTTATTTACCCTTCAGGGTGGGTTTTCACTTTTCTACGAAATGGTTTTCTTGTGATATACTTACTCCTTGTAAAATTCTGTAATTATATTTTAAAATTAAATTTCTTTATATAAGGCCGAGTTAATTTAAAATTAATTAAAAAGAATTGGAGTAAAAAATCCTTTTAAATGATATGCAACACCATAATAAAATTTTGGATATATATTTTTTTTTTTTTTTAAATAATTATTTGTTCTTCATCATTAATTTTAAATTAATTACAAAAGAATTATAGTAAAATACACTTTTAAATGAACTGCAGCACCATGAATATAATTTTTGTAAATAAGCATTTTATTTTTTGTTCATCAATTTTATTTATTTTGTCACGATCCTGAATCTTATTTATTTTTTCACGATCCTGAATCTTATACAGGCATCTTATACATGTGTGCAGTTGAATTTGTAGGGAATTAGGCAAACGGCGTATAAGCGGCAGAAAAATTTTAGTAGTATCTAATTAGGCAGTGATCCTGTCAAATTTAATCTACCATCCGGTAGAGGGCGCATGTAAAATGTCGCATGTAAAATGTCAAATTTACACAAACTCACCTCGTACGCCGTTTGCCTAATTGGATATTACTAAATTCACCTCGTACGCCGTTTGCCTAATTGGATATTACTAAATTCACCTCGTACGCCGTTTGCCTAATTAGATACTACTAAAATTTTTCTGCCGCTTATACGCCGTTTGCCTAATTCCCTACAAATTCAACTGCACACATGTATAAGATGCCTGTATAAGATTCAGGATCGTGAAAAAATAAATAAGATTCAGGATCGTGACAAAATAAATAAAATTGATGAACAAAAAATAAAATGCTTATTTACAAAAATTATATTCATGGTGCTGCAGTTCATTTAAAAGTGTATTTTACTATAATTCTTTTGTAATTAATTTAAAATTAATGATGAAGAACAAATAATTATTTAAAAAAAAAAAAAAATATATATCCAAAATTTTATTATGGTGTTGCATATCATTTAAAAGGATTTTTTACTCCAATTCTTTTTTAATTAATTTTAAATTAACTCGGCCTTATATAAAGAAATTTAATTTTAAAATATAATTACAGAATTTTACAAGGAGTAAGTATATCACAAGAAAACCATTTCGTAGAAAAGTGAAAACCCACCCTGAAGGGTAAATAAAAAAAAAAAGGAACCAATTGACCTGCTGCGATCCCTTTTTATCACTTTCTTGCAGGAGTCATATTTATATCAGGGTCGGATGAAAGGTCAATATGTATTTTTTATTTAGGCTTATATATACATATGTGAGTGTATATTGGATTGTGGATTTACGTTCCCACCAACATATACATGCATACACGGATATGACGCAAGAAATCAGCCGAATGCCTATTTACTCCCTACTGCTGTCCCGTTAGGCTGATGTACTGCGCACATATCTACTCTTTTTTCGATGCTGCTTCGGCTCGTTGTTGCTGTTCCCCTCGTACACACTGATGCGATATGTCCAACGCCGCCACACTTGAAACACGTTACTGTTGATCTCTCTCTCATCGTTGTTCTGTTGTTGCTATGTCCTAGTCTAGTCTCATTTCGCTCGTCTGTTCTCCTCTTGCGACATTCCATTGCCTTATGTCCAAGTTTCCCGCAATTATGGCATCTAATCGGCGTCTGCATTTTGAACCTCTTCTTTTCGGGTCCCTCTGATCCAGAAAATTCTACATTTCTGCTGAACGTGTGCGCCTTGAGTTGTTGTTGCAGTTCAGCACGCGTTTTTATGTTTGTGGTGAACGCTACACGCTGCAGTCTAGGGTCAATTTGGGATGCATGAGCCAAGACTAGGGATATGGCAATCTCTTCATGGGTCATTGATTTCCACTTGGTCAATAATGATGTAATTAATCGACTGGAATACACCGAGAGGCATTCATTTGCATTGGGACGACCCTTTAGCATGTTGAGCAATACTGCTGCCGGCGTCTCGTTGCCTTCGTAGCGTTCCATGAACAATTCTCGGAATTGCGACCAGCTCATTCCAGGAAAACAAATTTGCGACAGCCACTGCGATGCACTACCGAGCAGCGATTTGCTTAGCGTCATCACCAAGGATGCACCTTCTTGTGGATGTTCACTTAGGATCATATCCGCCGTTTTGCACCATGCTGCCGCGTCGGCTTCTGCAGCTTCGGGGTTGAATGTCGGTAACATCGCGGATGCGGCGCGCGTGTCAGGCTGCGGCGTTGCTTTTAGTAGTTCAGTTATCACTCTATTTTGTGATTCTAATAGCCTGCGCCAGCTATTTTCCGAGTTATCTTGTAGGGGCGGTGATCCCACTTCTGATGTCGGGAAATGGCCATCATTTTCCTCTGTCATCTTGAATTGTTAACGCGCAGCGAGTCGCAATGATCTTTTTCGTACGTCCGTTCACTTCAGAGGGCTTTTCTTGATTGCCCTCCCTTTCCTCTTCCTCCTTTCCATCATTGCGCCACGCTCAGCAGGGCTTTACTCTCTTTCCCCACCGCGCTCTCATTCACAAAGCTTGTCTCTCTTCATTTGCAATGCTTATTTATTTCCTCTTAGACAATGCTCTTGACTTATAATTAATCAGTAAATATGGTATTTGAAATTAAATCTAACTTATCTCCGACATATACACCTAAATACTGGGTTGTGAAGTGCGGGTCGAAGCAAGCGGTCGTGCCGCGCGTTCAAACACTGCATAATGTGAAAAACCGTAGTTAAAGGGTTAAAGGAGCGAACCATAATGCTCCCTGGATAGGACACTAGGAGGCCTCTGCGAGGATTCGGATGAGCCGAGGTAAGAGGAGCGAAGAAATCTTTTTCTTCCAGGAACTCTCTTTGCGACACCTTTCTCCGAGGTGGAAGGAGCTTAACAATCGTGGCTGCCCCCACCAGAATTACGCAGGTCATGGCACCTGATCGCCAATCAGCTGGCGGGCAGTGTTGGGGGACGCCGTATCAGTGTCTGTCGGGAGATTGCGCTAGCTCTGGGCCAAGGGCACCAGGGCTACGGAACGACGCAATGACTTAATGCGGAAGGGGCTAGAAAATTCTGGCCTGCCATGTGGTGATGACGGTCTTGGAGCCGACCAACAGCCAACCCCTCCGCTACTGCGTAGCGTCTGTCCCACATTGGGCGGCTGAGAGGTCTGCGTCTGTACCAAAGTGGTCGGCAGCTTTGACACCTGACAGTAGGTGCATGTCGTCGAACAACGAAATTACTCCAGGTGGGAGAGACCACGGCTAGGGCAAGGATTCTGGAGGCCCGAAACAACATTCCAATTCAACCTGACAAGGCGGTGCCTCACTTGGCCGCCCTGGATAGGAACACTACAAGTTCAGAAGAGTTAAAGTGTGCCAAAACGGGAGACCCGTTCAAAAAGAGCAATCGTAATCGAACTACCGAACTGAGCGGACGTGCTTTGTCCGAGCTCCGGGAAAACTTCACTTTGCTTATATTTTCGCCAATATAAGCGAAAAGACACTGAAATACAATTTATTAAAAGCGACAGACAAGCTTTTTATAACAGTTGTAATGTGCTAAACCAAAACTAGTGCATTGTTGAAAAAAAAATACGTACCACGCAATGAGCTCATTGAGCAACGATCAAAAGAACGACCGTAGAAGTTCAGTGAACCAAAGAAACGGCTTCTACTCTTACTTTTCAACCCGCGATACCGAAGTGGAAAAATCGGCGCTTCAAAGCAACCCGGCTTACTGACCGCTGAAACCCAAAGGGCACGGTCTTGCTCACCCGCTCTGCTCACTCCGACTCCCGCGTCATGGAGTTCGCAGTGTAAAACCCTCCCTCCAATACCGGAAACAAATTTCGCACCAACAAAAAGCAGGGCTACAACTTCTGCAACAACAGCGAAAACCCCTGCAACTCAAAGTACCACGACGTCAACGACTACAGCGAGTACAAAAACAACAACCTCGGAAAGTGCCAAAGCGGCAACGGCCACACAGACTGGAATGGATCGCTACATCCAAATTAAGCGCAAGCTTAGCCCGCAGAGTAATCCGGCAGGCAACAAAACAAAAATTAACCGTGTCCTGAATAACGATAATGAACCAGACAGATCCACTACTAACAGAATTGCCCTACTGGCGGAGGCTGAGGAAAACCAACCAGCCCAAGACACCGCAAAAAAACCCAAGCCCCCTCCAATCTATATTAGGGAAAAAAGCTCGAGTGCCCTGGTCAACAAAATTGCGTCGTTGATCGGGAACGGTGACAACTTTCATGTTGTTCCGCTTATCAAAGGGAACATCCATGAAACAAAGGTGCAAACCAAGACTGAAGAGCACTTCCGAATAGTTTCAAAATATCTGGACACTGTACAGAAAAACTATTACACGTACCAGCTGAAAAGCAGTAAGGGCCTACAAGTGGTAGTAAAGGGAATAGAACCTGATTGGCGACCAGTCATCACGCCCAAGCCAGTGTGCCCCAGATGCGAGAGAGCCGGCATCGATACCGTGGAGAAGGAGCAGCAGACCCTTTCGACGGAGGTCTGGACCCAGGACCAGGCTGTGCAGACCGGCAGCATCCCGAACAGCACGGGCCCCTGGAGTGCACACCGGAAAATTGCAAAAGCCAACACGGCGGCAAGGCCCAAACAAGCATGGGCAAACCCGGCTGACGGCAGAGGAAGCGACGGCGAATCGAGCACGAGGAGGCCAGAATGGACGAAGAACAAGCCTAAAAATCCCGAGCGGTAACGAGCCAAACCCGACGCCTTAGTGATCCAAGCAGCAGGCCTGACGTACAGCCAGATCCTAAGTATGGTCACGCGCAGGGAGGACGGGAAGCTACATGGCTCACACGTCAAGAAAGTGAGGAAGACAGCCAAGGGCGGGCTGTTACTGGAACTGGCGAGAAAGAAAGAGAGCTCAACGCAGGCCCTAAAAGGCTGCATTGAGGCGGTCCTAGGGAGCAAGGCAAAGGTGAGGGCGTACTCGGAGGAGACCAAGGAGTCGCTCATAGAACTACGAGGACTCGACGCACTAGCCACTCCTGAGGACATCTTCGCGGCTATTGCGCAGCAGGCAGCGGTGGACCGGGGAGCCTTGAAAGTAAAAAATCTGAGAAGCAGCTATGGCGAGTCACAGACCGCTATCGTGGCTTTCCCCGCGAGCCTTTCTGTGGGGAAGGTGAAGGTTGGGTGGTCAGAGCGACGAGATCGGTTCCATCCGAGCTGAGTGCATGAGAGCAAGGAGGTTGATGCAGCGAGCGAGAGGCAGCGACAACTTTGAGGAGCGGCACCTAGCCTTCAAGGACCGTCGTAAAGCACTGAAGGTGGCCATCCGAGATAGCAAAAGGAAATGCTTCCTGGAGCTATGTGACTCGGCAGAGGAAAATCCATGGGGCAACGCCTACCGAATAGTGGTGAAGAGGCTGCGCGCAGGAGGCCAGTCCCCAACGGACCCGAACGTACTAAGGACCATAGTGCAAGCACTGTTCCCAGCCGGCAACCAGGTCATCCAGCTACCCACCCCCCCAGCAAACAATGAAGTGGCTGAGGAGGTAACGGAAGAGGAAGTTCTGGCCATAGACGCGTGGCCCCGAAAAAAGCACCCGGCCCGGATTCGGTTCCTAACCGAGCCCTGAAGCTGGCTCTAGCTCTGCAGCCGGGCAGCTTTGCGGAGCTTTACAATAAATGTATCCGCGAAGACACTTTTCCCATCAGGTGGAAGGTACAGAAGCTCCTGCTGCTCCTCAAACCAGGGAAACCAAGGGAGGAGGCTAAACACAACGGGCAAGGTCTTCGAGAGGGTGATCGCGGAGAGGCTCGAAGCAGCCATAGAGGACGCGGGAGGGCTGTTTCCCAAGCAGTATGGGTTCCGGAAGGGAAGATCTACAGTGGATGCCATAGCAGAGGTGGTCGGCATTGCTCGCAACGCAATAGCGGGAACCCGGTGGAAAGGTGGCTCCAAGCAATACTGCCTGATAGACACCCTGGACATCAGGAACGACTTCAACACGGCGGACAGGGGCAAAACACTGGCAGCCCTCAGGCGGTTCAACGTTCCCAGTACCATAATAAACGTCGTCAGTAGCTACTTTAGCTGCAGAGTGCCACTGGTCGACACGGACATGGGCACGGAGTCCTACGACGTTACGGCGGGTGTGCCCCAAGGATCGGTCCTAGGACCGCTGCTGTGGAACGCCATGTATGACGGGATCCTAAGGCTGCAGCTCCCCGCGGGATGCGACGTCGTCGGCTTCGCAGAACAAGGCAATGGAGATGTGGCTCCAAAATGCCGGTCTAAGTCTAGCCCCGCAAAAGACCGAAGCGGTGATGGTCAGCAGCCGCAAGGTGCTGAAAACGGCGACGATCCGGGTTGCACCTAGACCTACGAGCACCTAGAATATATCCAGGACAAGGCTGCAGCTACTACCAGGGGCCTCGCCAGGATCCTTCTAAACACCAGAGGCCCAAGCAGAACAGGCAGAAGCAGAACCTCGTGAGCGTTGCCTCGGCGCAAATTTTGAATGCAGCGTCCATCTGGGCTGAGGCGATGAATACGCCCAGCTACAGGAGAGGGGTAGATGCAGCGTACAGGCTGGGTGCTATAAGAGTCGCGTCCGGCTTCAAAACAGTCTCCGACGACGCCATTCTGGTCATTGCGGGGATGGTCCCGCTGAAGGAGCGCGCTCGAGAGCTCAAGGAGCTTAAGGAAACCCGTGCTCGCAATGAGGGTGCCGGCGGCACCACCAATACAGCTGCAAGGGAGGACGCCAAGGAGAGGTTGCTCACAGCCTGGCAGGATTGCGGGGACGCGTCGACGAAGGGACGATGGACACACACCCTTATTCCTAACCTTAGAAGGTGGGTGCTTCGAAGCCACGGGCAGGTCGTCTTTTACCTGACCCAGATCTTGAGTGGACAATCAGCTGCTTCCGGCAATACCTGAAGTGTTTTGGCCACGCAGAGGAGGACTGGTGCACGAAGTTCGGGAGATCGATAGGCGAGGACGCCAGGCACGTTGTCTTTGAGTGCCGCCGGTTTGCACGAGAGCACCACCGACTTGAGACGACGGCGTACCGATCAATCCACCCAAGAAACCTTGTGGAGGTAATGCTGGAGAACCAGATGCTCTGGGACGCCGTAGCATCTTTTGCTGCAGCGTTAATGCAGAGGCTCAGGAGCATCGAGCAGGAGAGGCGGTAGGGTGGAGAGTTGGGGCCTGTGGCGGGCGAAGCAATGCCTAGCGGTCGTCCCGGCCACAGCCCACACTATTCATCATCCATGAACAACCACCATCCCCCCTTATTATGGTTATATTTATGTTAAGTATGTTAATTGTTGTCGAGACTAATAAAGCAAAAAGTATATAAAACAAGAAAGGAAAGCAGACTTCGGGCGGAGCCGAAGTTGATATACCCTTGCAGTTAAAACCGGATATATATCGCAAACATCGGATTAAATTGGCCGATCCTTATGAGAATATCATAATATAACCAATTTATTACAATAAAAAATCTAAAGCTTCCATCTTCAAAAATACCAAAGTTGGTATTTTTACCAAATACCATTTCCGATCGTTCAGTTATATGGCAGCTATAAGATATAGTCGGCCGATCGTTATGCAATTTGGTAGGTTGGATCAACTGACAAAACTTCAACAAAAATAGAATCTGTACGAAGTTCCAACTTTCTATCTTCAAAAACACGAAAGTTGGGTAATTTCCGATTGTTCAGTTATATGGCAGCTATAGGATATAGTCGGTTGATCCTTATGAAATTTGGCATGTTGTATTATTTAGCCAAAAATAGCATTCCTACAAAATCTGAACTCTAAAGACACCGAAGTTATAGCATTTCCAATCAATCAGTTATGTGGCAGCCGTCGGCCGATCCTTATGAAATGATCCTTGGTAGGTCGTATTATTTTGTTTAAAATAACATTGGTACAAAATCTTGATTCTGTAACTCTAAAAACACCAAAGTTATACCACTTCCGATCAATCAGTAATATGGCAGCTATAGGATATAGTCGGCCGATCCCGGCAGTTCCGACTTATATACTGCGCGCGAAGGAAAGAAGGGTGCGTGCAAAGTTTTAAGACGATAGCTTTAAAACTGAGAGACTAGTTTGCGTAGAAACAGACAGAAGGACAGACGGACATGCTCATATCAACTCAGGAGGTGATCCTGATCAACAATATATATACTTTATAGGGTCGAAGATGTCTCCTTCACTGCGTTGCACACTTTTGGTCAAAATTATAATACCCTCTGCAAGGGTATAAAAACACCTAAATACTGGCAAGCAATTAACTCTAGCCGCCGCCCCCCACGCTTCACCATAGCCAAAGATGAGTTTATGCAGTTTTTCAACTCAATCGGAGACCACTTCATAGCAGCAGGAGACTACAATGCCAAGCACACATACAAAAGGATCACAGCTCTATAATGCATTTATCAAAGTTATTTTTATATACTATGGACACACAAGGTCTTACTGCACACTTCGGGCTGTCTGTGTAGTCTGCGGGGACGCCCACAAATCCGCTTACTGCACTACAAACAAGGACAGTACCGTGAAGAAATGTGGAAACTGTGGAGGCAACCATACGGCAAAATATAGACGATGTATGGTGTACAAGGAGTTAAAGAGTTGCATTGCAACGCGCAACCAAAATCCACAGAATGCGTACATTGCGTCAAAAACTACGCCAGACGACTTCCTCGCCAAAGCTGCGAGATCCTCATTCGGTCCACTAAACACCACCAACGGCTTCTCCTATGCCGATGCTCTACGATCTGGAAGGGAAATTCCCATTCAGCCTAACTATCAAAGCGCTCAACAGGCCCCAGAACAGTCACACAGCAAAACGGAAACTATGATGCTTACCCTCCAACAAAGTATGATGGAGCTTATGTCATTCATGAAAACGACCATGCAAACGCTTGTTCAAAACCAGAACATGATGATTCAGCTGCTCGTAGCACAATAGTCTAAATAATCTATGCGCACTACAAATATCAATGTGGAACGCCAATGGTGTCTCACGGCATAAACTAGAACTGTCACAATTCTTGACCGAAAACCACTTTCACGGTATGCTACTAGTGGAAACGCATCTTACAAGCAAATACAACTTTCAAATAAGAGGCTATTCAATCTACCGCACAGATCATCTAGATGGGAAAATCCACGGCGGAATTTTCACAAATAGTTTGCAACAAACTTCTTGAAGGCCACATCGATACAAATTCAGTCAAGCAACGGAATCCTTTCAATCGTTTCTCAATCTTGGAAGGACAATTTATGGACTTCTACAATTCAGTTGGGGACCGTTTTATAGCCGCAGGAGACTTCAACGCCAAACATACGCACTGGGGATCACGTCTGGTGACTCCCAAAGGAAGGCAATTGTACAATGCGGATGCATAAGGCTAACCTCGTTGCGGATGCCCTCTCGAGGCAACAACTCAACGTTGTAGAAGAGTAAGAGGCATTTTCAAGCGCGGCCACAATTCGCAGTGAGCTGTCGCTAACCCACACCATCCAATCCACGGACAAAGCCCTCAATTGCTTTCAAAACCAGAAAATTCTGGAGGAAGCACGCTCTCCGTCAAAGCGCAGCTTCGTTCTCTTTGGAAACGAGAGACGTCATATTATTGACTTCACTTGCGAGGAGTCATTGCTGGAGGAGCTCCCAAACATAATAGTTCCTAAAGGCGTAAACGCCATTCATTGTGATTTGCACACGCTAGCAGTGAAACAGGACAAACTGATTCGGCAATTCCCTGCCACCAAATTTTGGCACTGCAAAAACCGAGCAACGGACATTTGTACAGTCGAAGAAAGGCGGAAAATTCTCACTGTCGAGCACAACAGTGCTCACAGATCTGCCCAAGAGAACGTAAAGCAAGTACTCTCCGAGTACTACTTCCCGAAAATGGAAGTAGCGAACGAAATAGTCACTTCGTGCAAGACTTGCGCTAGGGCTAAATACGACTGACATCTAAAGAAACATGAGCGTGGCGAAACACCAATCCCATCTCATGTAGGAGAAATGCTGCACATTGACATTTTCTCCACGAATAAAAAGTATTTCCTTACGTGCATCGACAAATTGTCGAAATTTGCCGTTGTCCAACCAGTTCCCTCTAGAACTATAGAGGATCTCAAACCATCGCTACTACTGCCACTATGAATATTTTCCCCAAGGCCATGGTCATATATTCCGACAACGAACCATTGAACTCGCACACCATCGTGGCCATGCTGGAAACCACTTCGACGTTAGCATCTCAAATGCTCCGCCCCTACACAGTATCTCCAACGGACAAGTGGAGCGCTTCCACAACACTTTGGTAGAGCTTGCTAGATGCCTTAAAATCGATAAAGGCATCAGCGATACCGTAGAGCTGATCCTTCTGGCTACGGCCAGATATAACAAGTCTATCCAGTCGGTCATCGACAAGAGGACGGCTGACGTGGTTCAGACACAATTAAATGAGCCACAATACGAAATACAGGACAGGATAAAACTCGCCCAAGACAAGCTCCGGGACAGGGAAAACGCTTTCCGCCAAAATAGAGTATTCGAAGTTGGCGAAAAAGTCTTAGTGAAGTCCACCAGACGCCTAGGAAACAAACTCTCACCGTTATGTGAAGAAAAGACCGTTGAAGCGGACATGGGGACCACAGTCCTCATTAAAGGGAGGGTGGTCCACAAAGAAAACCTTAGGTAGGGCATAAGTGCATAAGTTGGCATAAGTTTTGCATCAATTATTATTTTCGTTTGCTTGTGGGAGTAGAGTGTTGTTTAATGTGATCGGCGGGCAGTTTTGCCTGTTCAGAGTGAACGTAACATGCTTGCATTTTAGTTCGTTCACTTTAATTCGCCAATCTGACAGCCATTTTTCGACATCGATCATATGATGAGCTAGCTGCGCAGTTGCTTGAATCGGGCATTTTGAGCGGCTAAGAATAGCTGTGTCATCGGCAAACGTCATCGGCATCGGATGTTGTTAGACGTGTGCTTGTCGGGATATCTGCTGTGTAGAGGACATATAATATTGGCACTAGAACGCTGCCTTGAGGAACTCCAGCTCCAACAGTTTTATCATCGGATATAGCGGTGTTGCACCTCACGACAAATTTTCTGTCGTGAAGGTAAGACTCTAAAATCTTGCGGGTGCTGTAGGGGAGTATTGTCTTGATCTTGTACATTAGACCTTCTAGCCAGACTCTATCGAATGCTTGAGAGACATCTAAAAATATGGCAGTACAGTACTCTCGTTTTTCGAACGCGTTCCGAATTTCGGATGTTATCCGGTTAACCTGCTCAATTGTTCCATGCCTGAAGAGCGCACCCGCGCTAAAGAGCGCACCCGCGCTGAAGAGCGCATCCACACTCGCCCCTCTGTGCCCTCTCTCTCGCTCGTTGGTTGTCGTCGATCGTCTTTTTTTGTACTAGTTTTAAGTTAGTTATCGCATGTAAGCAGCCCAATAAAGCTGACCGCGTTAAATTCACCGAAAGACGCCCCCGACTTTTTACTTCTTATTTCAACATTTTCATATTTCTGGAATCTTTGGCGGCAGCAGCGCCCCCCTACAAAACATTGGTCCTTCGAGCCGGATAAATTCTGGATTTTCTTCTGCCAGCAGTTCTCGGCATTGTTCCGCCAAAAGATAAGTACATTTTTCCGTCTCCATCTCTCTGCCGGTCTTCAGCAGTGATCCGAACATTAAATTTCGTTCACACTGCTGCAAGATTGTTTTTCTATCCGTGTCAACTCCAAGTCCGAGTTTTCCGACACAACGGCAGGTTGAGATTTTCTAATAATCTATAATAATCATAAAATTCTGCATATTTTCCCATCCGTCTCCGTTTTGTGTGCTGCCCATATTCCTCGCCGTTTTCGGCCTCTCCGTTATCCACTCGCTTGCCAACGGTCGAGGCATATGTGCATCCACATACATACATACATACGCACATACATATTTTTTTGGTGCAATTAATCCGCGAAAAATTCGCAAGTGAACAGTGAAATTGTGTGGTGACAAAAAGAAGGCATAATTAATATTGGCCACCGGTGTGAATTAGTTCCGGAATTTCCAAATTCACCGAACAGTCCGCCGCTGTCGTAATATTTGTTTTTTATCTTCCTCAATCAGTGTCATTTTTTACACCACATAACTTTTCTGTTCCCCCAACTATACAGTCCACTTATCAACGCTCCACTGTGCCAATATATGCCCACATGCCCTTACATATATCCGTACCTGCATGCATGTCCATATATTTCCATATATTTTCTGCCTCCAATTTCAGGAAATATATAACCGATAAAATTTAACATATACAGTCCACTTATCGACGCTCCACTGTGCCAACATATGCCCCACATGCCCTTACATATGTACATATATCCGTACTTTCATGCATGTCCATATACTTCCGAATATTTTCTGCCCCAATTTCAGGAAATATATAGCCGATAAAATTTAAAAAATTTAAATTTTCGAAAACCAACAGATATAACCCGCCATTTCACTACAAATCCGTGATTGTGTCGCTTAAATTCTCGACCTAGCCGTGTTGTGTTTTTTCGTTTCTTTTTTTCCTTTGAGGTACCCTGCACCCTGTACGTGGTGCCGACGGCATAACCGGCTGCGAAACAAAATAGATTAAAAAAATCAATTAATTATAAATTTATGTATTTATAATTATAACTACGAAAATTTATTTAATTCTATTTTTCCGTTCGAGCAAAGGGCCAGGTTTTTTAATTCACCTTTCGGCCACTCAATAACAAAAGTCAAAAATTTTATTATCGAAAAAAAATTATAATTAATTAATTTAATTATCCTCCTTCTGTCCGAATAGAGCCGCGGGTTTAATTCCATCTTCCCGGCTTCGTGTTAATGAAATTCAGTTACTTAAAGATTTATGTTTCAATTCCACCGTTCCAGCTTGGTAATAATTAACCTCAATTGATTAAAAATAAAGATTTTCAACTCCACCCTTCTGGCTCCATCATAATTAAATCCGAACCAGTTAGCCAAAAACTAATTATTAATTTTTTATAATTGTGTGTTTGAATTGTGTGTTAAATTCAAGCCAAGTTATGTCCACCTTTCGGCTCCGCAAATTAAAAATAGTTAAGAATTTAATATCTCCGTATATATTAAATTCAGTACGAACCACACAAGTCGAAATATACATACATATATAGACCGTCATCATTTTTTTCCGAACAAGCACGAATTTTCCGGTACTTTTTCCATTTTCCGTGCCTCCAACGCTGCTTCTACTCCGCATCAGTCAACATCCGCCTGCAATCCGAGCAAACCTCGTCTCCTTGTGGGTTTTCTGGAGTCCTGAAGTTTTTCTTTCCACATTCGAATTGTGCCGCACAGGACCTTCCTTTCCACATCGGCGCCACTAGTTCGCACTTGCTCCTTGTAATTGCCTTTGATCCGCGATCTCACCGTTCTCATCACATTAGTGCAAGCGGCCACCACTTCGTACCTGGGGCACCTTCGTACCAGGGGCACCTGTTGCGCGGGTCAGTTGACAAGCGCTGACCAGCGAATTGGACTCTGAGAATGCCCACGGGAGACGACAAAAAGCCGCGTTCGATCCCAGCCATCCGTTTGGACAGATCTCAATCCGCATCTCCGCGGACGCCTCTTTTGAAGCCTAAGGCTACCAGTGCCAGTCCAAGGGCTAGGAGTGACGAATCCGTCAATACAACCCCCGGTCCTTCACAGAGGCAGACTCACTCCGTTGCAAAAATGGCTCCAAGTGCGGTCGAAGTGGCGTTGAAAAAGTTCATCGCCACAACAGATCGAATTATCCAATTTGAGGCTAACATAAGTACTCCGGGCGCCCCAGAAACGGAAATAGGCTCCCAATACATGTGCGAAGTTCATCGGGACCAAATTCGGGCACTATGGGAGAAGGTGGAGAAGAGCTATGAGAGCTGCTCCGATTTGCTAGCCGTGTCCGACGACAATGCGGCCGCCTCGACAGTGCTGGAAGCGAAGTACAGCTACTGTTACTCCGTCTATTCGAGATGTATTGCCCAGCTTCGGGAGAAAATTGCTTTCCAATCCACTCAGGCTCCCGTCAATGTCCACACGCCCGCGCCTACAGGCTGCAGGTTACCTCCGGTGGATACCGAGGTCTTCGCGGGAGATTATCTTCGGTGACCCACCTTCCGAGACTTGTTTACGGCTGTTGTTCCACTTGTTGTCCAAAACAAGTGGTGACGCCCACGCTATTGTTTCCAAGGCTCCCCTTACCCATGAGGGGTTTGCCGTCGCTTGGCAAAGCCTCACACACCGCTTTGAGAACCGGCGGCTACTGGTCAATAGCCAGTTGAAAATCCTTTTCAACATCCAGGCTATTTCTCAAGAGTCCGGGATCGCGCTGAAGGAGCTGCAAGCCACCATTCAGAGTTGTCTGACATCCCTAGTAATGTCCTCCATCAATGTTGAGGCTTGGGACTGCCTCCTGGTATTCATGATTTCGTCAAAGCTCCTCAAGGTCACACTTTCTATGTGGGAGCAATCCGTACATAATAAGGCCGAGATTCCAACATGGAAGGAATTAGATAACTTCCTGAAAGAGCGCCATCGCACTCTGGAGGCCATCGACGACGTCAGGCCTAGTGGCTCCGTGCAATTTCCGCCAAGGTCGGGACTTCCTACTGCCCCTGCTCGGAGGCTCACTTCATACGAAACTCGAGTGGTTCCGGGCCAAAAGGGCTGCGATCTCTGTTCGAGGGAGGACCACCCCATTCGCTTATGTTCGCGGTTCCTAGAAATGGATGTAAATGGGCGCTCTGACTACATAAGGAGGAAGCAGCTATGTTTAAACTGTTTTGCCCGAGGCCACCAGCAACGAGACTGCCCGAGCGCCCATACCTGCTTCACTTGCCACAGCAGACACCACACCCTCTTGCACCGCGGCAATCCATTCGCAACCGCTCCAAGTCCGCCTACGCAGCTTACCGCTTCAAGTCCGCCTACGCCAGCAAACGGCTCAGAGGATCAGTCGAATGTGCAGGTGTGTTTCGCCTCCGGGTCAGGGAGCCGTCCTACTGGGCACGGCCCTTATCAACGTGTGCCATTTGGGGTGCACCGTCCACGCACGAGCACTAATAGACTCAGGGTCCGAAGCGACCTTCATAACGGAACGACTGTTCAACCTCGTTAAGCCTCCCTTCAAAACGATTCAAGCCCAAGTTTCCGGCCTTATTCAAACCATTTCCGCGCAGTCTACTAAATTGTGCCATTTCTCCATTCGGTCGCCGTCAAGACCCGGGCTACAATTAGAGACTGCGGCTTACGTTCTTCCGCAGTTGGCAGGAAATCTGCCATCATATCCGATTTCGCGAGATCGTCTCAAGGGGCTGCCCAATATTACCCTGGCGGACCCCAACTTCTTTGAGAGCTCCCAAGTCGATGTGTTAATAGGAGCTGACATTCTTCCGTCCATTCTCCTCGGTAATTCCAAGTCTAACATCTGCGGGTCGCTTCTCGGTCAGGAGACCATTTTCGGATGGGTGCTAACCGGCCCACTATCTCCAGTCAACCCCCGCAGCGTGTCTGTTTTTTCCGCACGAGTTGCCCGCAGCCTCGGTGACTCACTGGATCAGGGAGAGGTGCCCACACGGATCAGTTCGGAATCGGATTCCAAGATCATATTCAGCACAATGTCGCCACGCCCACGCAACGCCCAGTCACTGGAGAGCAGATGTACTCGAGGTACACAATCCTACCGATGCCGAGTCTGCAATGGGATCCATCCATTGAAGAAGTGTCGGCGCTTCCTACGCCTTAGTGCCGAGGAGCGGCTCCGAGCGGGTCTCGCGAACCGCTATTGCTCGAGCTGCCTGGCCCACGAGCACTCCGACGGATCCTGTCGGCGTGGAGACGGCTGTAAGACGTGTGGTCAGGATCACCACACGCTGCTGCACCCCGTGACCAAGGAGCACCGGTCACCGCCCGCGGGAGACAGTACACGGAGTGTCTCGCTCTCTCGTCGGCCGTCATCAGCCAACTCCCGGCGCGGTTCGGGTGTTTCTCGCCCTGCGTTCGCCATTTTCCGGCATTCCCAAACCGATCCACGGCCGCCGACTTCCCGGCACTCTTCAATAACTCCTCGGCATTCTTTCGCCACTGGCCGGCAGCCGTCAAGTGCTCCCCTGCTTTCGTCCGCCACTCATCGGGTGCCGTCCACCGCTCTTCCGCTCGCGTCATCCGCGCCTAGGCAACTTTCCGCCTCTCCCCGAGGGCCCCCGCAGGACGCGGTCGCTGCGCCCACCCTATCGTCGATGCTGAACCGGAACAGCGTCAACATCGGGACCCGGATTTTCGACACGGGGGCCTTCATCGACCCGTGTACGCCCTCTAGCTGCAGTGACGCATAGCTAGCGACGAGGGATTTGTTGCAACCCGAGCGATTGCAAGGGGGGAGAATGTTTAGGTGAGGGGCCGTTGTGCCGCTCAGCTGAAGAGCGCATCCGCGCTGAAGAGCGCACCCGCGCTGAAGAGTGCATCCACACTCGCCCCTCTGTGCCCTCTCTCTCGCTCGTTGGTTGTCGTCGATCGTCTTTTTTTGTACTAGTTTTAAGTTAGTTATCGCATGTAAGCAGCCCAATAAAGCTGACCGCGTTAAATTCACCGAAAGACGTCCCCGACTTTTTACTTCTTATTTCAACATTTTCATATTTCTGGAATCTTTGGCGGCAGCAGCGCCCCCCTACAAAACAGACTTTTTGGATTTCTAATAGGCATCACTGTTTCTTTCGGTGAGCTCAGAGTTGGGTGAGCTCTCCATAGTGAGTGTTTTGCACTGTTAGTTGACAATTGCTTTATGTAGCGGCGGTGGACATACGTTTCTTCTTGCGTTGCTTAGCAGATGGCGATCTGTGACATTGCCATTCTCGACGTAAGCGTCGCTTTTCGAGGACGAGATGTTGGATTTGTAGATTTGTCTTCTCTTGAATGCATTGTGTGTTTATAGTTTGAGGTGTTGAAACTCGAGCTGCAGAGACGAGTACAGACTCCAGTGAATTAACAAAACTGTATACGTTGGCTTCGTCGCTGAGGTGAGGACTCAGCTTAATGTGTGAGCTGATGTACTTCCTGTACTTAACCCAATTGGTTTTATGTGAGGTCAGTTTTGATGATTGATCCCATGTTCCTGGGTGTCGGAGTAGAGTAAAAAGGACAGGCGAGGTATCAGATGAAAGATCCGAAAGGCATTCGGCGCTTATCAAATTTTTATACCCTTGCAGAGGGTGTTTTAATTTTGTCCAAAAGTGTGCAACGCAGTGAAGGAGACATCTCCGACCCTATAAAGTATATATATTCTTTATCAGGATCACCTCCTGAGTTGATATGAGCATGTCCGTCTGTCCGTCTGACTGTTTCTACGCAAACTAGTCTCTCAGTTTAAAAGCTATCGTCTTGAAACTTTGCACACACCCTTCTTTCCTTTGCACGCAGTATATAAGTCGGAACGGCCGGGATCGGCCGACTATATTCTATAGCTGCCATATAACTGATTGATCGGAAATGGTATAACTTTGGTGTTTTTGGATTTACAGAGTTCTGATTTTGTACGAATACTACTTTTGGCAAAATAATACGACGTACCAAATTTCATAAGGATCGGCCGACTATATCCTATAGCTGCCATATAACTAAACGATCGGAAATTACCCAACTTTCGTGTTTTTGAAGATAGAAAGTTGGAACTTCGTACAGATTCTATTTTTGTTGAAGTTTTGTCAGTTGATCCAACCTACCAAATTGCATAACGATCGGCCGACTATATCTTATAGCTGCCATATAACTGAACGATCGGAAATGGTATTTGGTAAAAATACCAACTTTGGTATTTTTGAAGATGGAAGCTTTAGATTTTTTATTGTAATAAATTGGTAATATTATGATATTCTCATAAGGATCGGCCAATTCAATCCGATTTTTGCGATAATATCCGGTTTTAACTGCAAGGGTATATCAACTTCGGCTCCGCCCGAAGTTAGCTTTCCTTTCTTGTTAGGAATGTTTTTGGTAATCGCAAAGTCAATTAAATCGGGAAGTTTCTTTGGGTCTGCCGGCCAGTATGTTGGTGTGCCAGAAGAAACATAGTCTAGCTTGTTCTTAGCTTTGATAATTGCATTATAGAGCTGCTTTCCTTTTGGGGTCACGAGACGAGATCCCCAGTGTGTGTGCTTGGCATTGTAGTCTCCTGCTGCTATGAAGTGCTGTCCGAGTGAGTTGATGCATAAACTCATCTTTTTCAGCGCGGGGGGCAGTATACGGCAGCTTGAGTTAATTGCTTGCCAGTATTTAGGTGTATATTTATTGATGTGGCCTGTAGGTAGTTTTTTGCAAATTTCGTATGATAATGGTGCTTAACACGGCTTCTGATTAAAATTCCAGTCCCGCCGTGTGCATTACCATCTGGATGATTTGTTCCATAGAAAAAATATCCTTGTAGTTGGAAATTGTATCTGTTCGTAAAATGTGTTTCTGAAAGCAGCATTACGTCGATTTGATTGTCTAGTAGGAATTGCGCTAACTCGAGTTTATGCTGCGAAACGCTGTTAGCGTTTCACGTAGATGTTCGTAAGGATGTCATTATTTGTATTTTTGTAGACATTATTGGTTTCGCATTAGATCTTGCATAGTAGTACCATAGATTATAAACTACATAGATGGGACATCAGGGCCCAAAACGGTCAACTTTTTTCGTCGAGCTTGTTGGTGAGGGGGGAACGCACATACATACGATTCTATTTTTAGAACTCGTTACTTGTATGCGTAAAAAAAAAGGTGCGGCTTTGTATGTATGTGTGACTGCTCGCAAGACGGCGTAAAAGTTTTTTGGCTTCCAATTTTCATTTTCAATTTCTTGTTTCTGTTTTCTACGATGTGGTAGTCAGTAAAACAAATGGTATTTTTAGTCGCTGCAGTTTAAGACGGGGTGGTAGTGTAATGCATAGAGTAGTTACTTTATGTACAATATTTTTGTGTTCAATTCCTATTCCTAGTAAGGACTTCTAACTTTTTCTTTCTTTTATAACTTTTATTTTTATTTTTCTTTAATTGTAGTTTTAAATAAAAAACATTTAATATTATGTCCGGCTAATAAAATTTCATAGGAGTCCCTCCGGAATTTTGTCATCCGACACGTCCGTCACTTATTTTTACAAAAATTGTAATTGAATGCAATTAAAAATAATAATAATAAAGTAAATATGAAAAGGAAAATAAAAATATTATAAAGAAAATTAAAGTAAAAAAAATAAAAGAAAATTTAAAAATAACCATAAAACTGACATTTTTTAAAAATTTAAACAACCGCCCAGCATCAAAATCGAACCTAGGACCCCAAGGATAAGGATCGCGCGTTTTCCATCTAGGCTACCCTCCATGTTGATCTAACGGTACTTAAAGTTGGCATTAAAGAAAACGCGAGAATCCATAGTAAAATCCGAGCTAAAGAGCGAAGATAGTGGAAGATATTTCTGATCTTTTTGCTCTCACACTGGTTCGATTTGAACGTTTCAAACTTTCATTGTTCCAAAAATGTTACTTTCTAAAAATAGAATTCGCTCTCTCTCTCTCTCATCTGCCAGCCGTTTGTCGTGGAACCCGCTCTCAAATATTTTCATTTTACAGCGGGTTCCACGACTCGGCCTGCCAATATGCCGTAGAACCCGCACTTATAAGGATTTTTACAGCGGGTTCCACTACAAACTGAGGCGATTTTAAGGGGATTTTAAAATTTTGTATTTTTCTTGATTTAATTATACATTTTGACAAAAAGTTTAAAACAATAAAAATATAATATAAATAGATTTAAAATAAAATAAAAATTGGCTTCCCGTGCCTGATTCGAACTCATTTTACTCTGCACATCAGCCAAGCACTCTACCACTAGGCTATCCCTCAATCGTTGTCGCGCGAAAAATTTCTCAAACTTAACTTGTCGCGCAATGGAACCCGCTCGTTCCAGCGGGTTCCAGCGTTGAAACCCGCCATAGAAAATTTTTCTTTGTATGAGATGTCCTATCTATGTACTTTATAATCTTTGGTAGTACGCATAAACGACATAAACTCCGTAAGGCTTTGTTGTTGACTGCATATCATAGCTTCAAAGTTACTTTTTGACTGCTCCGGCGGTTGATGCTACTGAGCCGTGTTCGGTTCTTGGTGTGCTGATTGCGAGAGTGAGAGTGAGCTTTTTGAGGCTGGGGTAGCCAGTCCTGATTTTAAAGCGCTTGCGTATGTGACATTTTTGGCAGAGTTTATGGGTCCTAGTGAGGATCTGGCTGCAGTCGAGAAGAAGACTTCAGGGGTTGACCTGGAGGCTATGAACTGATTATTTTGGGTGCGGGCAGTAAATCCCCTCTGGTGGATGCGACTAGCAGTGTGATTTCCACCGCAGTTGCCTCACTTTTTCGAGTTGTGGTCATCTTTGCTCGCTGGGCAGTGTGCGGAGTCATCACAAACTACACAAACCGGGCGCAGTTTACAGTAAGACCGTGTATGGCCATATTCTAGGCAGTTCACACATTGTACCGGGCCACTGCGTTTGTGCGGCTCCTCAACTATAATTCTGCGGTGCAGCAGGAACTGAAGATTGTATATAGGGTGCACTTCGTATTTCTTTAGGGGCTTAATTTGTGGTTCAAGCTCAACCTTAAAGCGTGGCTGCGGCTTTCTATCCCTTCTATATTGAAGACTGAATGCTCTCTATAATTTTGTTGACAAGAACGTTGGAACTTTTTTCGTATGTAAATTGGCGGGGGCTTAGGCTTCCTTTTTTCGACTTCTGTAGATTCGGCGTCATCATCATTGTTAATTGATTTGTTATTCTATTGAAGTTGCGAAAATAGTGAATTATAATTTATAGCTGAATTGTATTTTGTAGTTGTTAGTCTGTAAATTTACTCTAAGATAGCTTAGGGCGGAGCGAGAGCGAAAGCTCATATTCGCTTTTGTGCGAATTTGCCCCGCTTCGCCGCAATAGATAAGTTAGGCTTAAGATTAGAGAGAAATACATTCGAATTTATAACGTTGATGAGGCACGACCATTCTTTTCGTAATCGTTGTTTTTCGCACATTTTTAAATATAATAGCCACCCTTTTTTTTATTATTTTGCAAGTGTGAGATAAATCAATCTCGTTATACATTTTGGCGCCCCCGGGTGGACAATAGTGGAAATATTAAAAAAAAAAAAATAAAAATAAACAGTGACAGTGACACTGTGTTATTACACACAAAAAATAACTACAATTTAAAGAGCTGCTGGCGACGCGTCTGTGGAGTGCAAAAAAAAACAAAATTCACCGCGTCGTGCATCCGCCTCAAGCCTCGCAGGATCATCGCCACTCATCGAAACCATCTACTTCCATGCCGTGCACCTGCATCGACTGCAAAAGGAAAGTGGCAGCGGGATTAAAGGATCCCAAGGCAGAACCCCAGGTATTTGTGCAAAAAATTGAAAGTTGAAAAAAGGCAAATTAAATCTTTGTCTTGTGCTGGAATATTGCACCCTCCTTTCAATTCTTGGCGCATACGTATTTAAAATTAGTAGAGCTTAAAATTTTGAATAGTTTAGTTAAAATTATTAACAAACTGCCTGTGGTTAAAATTGAAAAAAAAAAAAAACATAAATACATATCCACAACACTGTCGCACCACTGTTCATTACTGAAGAACTTGCTCAACGCTTACAGATCCGTAGGGAGGTATCGTGTATCAACTTACTTAGAATTGGTCAAGGTAATTCCGAGGTTAAGAAAAAGATATACACTGTGGTGAATTCAACATTTAATGGTAGTGAGTTTCCCTTCGACTTTTGGATTTTGAGAACTATCTCGGGTTATCACCCTGACCAGTCAGTGAAAGATTGGGACCTACCAAAGAACTTGCCGTTAGCAGACCCATATTTCTATAAACCTCAGCGGATAGACATGTTAATTGGATAGACATGTTAATTAATTGTTGTCCGTTGGCCAAATAAAACAAGGGCCAAACCATCCCATCCTCCAAAAAACTCTCCTTGGGTGAATAGTATCGGGAAAATATAAGGCAAATACCTCAATAGCCTGTCTCTAGCCTGAATTGCCAAGAAGAATTACTCGAGTCGATAGATGGCAATTTGAAAAAATTCTGGTCGTTGGAAGAAGTACCAACTTCCAAAAAGCTTTTGTCACCTGAACAAGAGATATAAAAGGAACACTATCATAAAAATACAGTTGTGCTGCCTTCAGGTAGATTTGAAGTCAGGCTTCCATTTAAATAAGAATAAGAATCCTTAGGTCATATGTACCCTACAAGCAATGATGTTATTTCTACTCCACACTACGTCATACCCCATCAGTGTGTCTTACGGCCTCAAAGCACATCGACCAAATTACGAGTCGAGTTTGATGCGTCTTGTAAGACATCAACACATAAGTGTCTTAACGATCTGTTGATGGTTGGTCCTACCATCCAGGAAGAGTTGTATTCAATTCTTCTTAGGTTCCGGCTGAACAGATTCGCTCTGATAGCCGACATAAAAAAGATGTATCGCCAAGTAATGGTAAATGAAGCCGATAGGCGATACCAGTTGATAGTGTGGAGGAAAGACCCATCAGAGTCCTTGAAACTGTGCAAGCTCAACACCCTTACATATGGCACTGCGCCAGCCCCATTCCTGGCCATAAGGTGTTTGAAGAGGTTGAGTGAATCTGTAAAAAATACATTCCCTCGAGCTGCCGAAGTTATTGGGTCCGACTTTTACATCGACGACATGTTAACGGGTGCTGGTTGCATTGAGGAGCTAAAGACAATTAAGTCTGAAGTAACTCAGGTTCTTCAAAACGCTGGGTTTGAATTGAGCAAGTAGCTTTCAAACTCGCCTGAAGTTACTGCATCCGAGAGCATGGTTAAGCCAATAACACTTTGGGACTCAGAACTGACTAATTAGGAATCGCTTGGGTTCCTAAAGAAGATGTATTTAATTTTGAAATTGATGCTTCAGTCATGGGTCAAAGGGCGACCAAGCGGAACATCCTTTCGGTGACATCGAAGTTGTTTGACCCCCTTGGGCTATTAAGCCCTATACTTATAAAAGGAAAGATCCTGTTGCAGGAACTTTGGCTAAATAAGCTAGATTGGGATCAGTCAATTCCACTGAACTTAGAAACAGCGTGGAACAAAATACAATTTGCCTTGTCGCAATTAGAGGACACCTCAATTCCGAGATTCATGTTTACCGAGCCGATGTCACCGATTCAAATTCATGCCTTTTCTGACGCATCGATGAGAGCCTATGGATCCTGCGTCTATATTCGTTGCAAATCTGTAGAAGGTATTAAAGTTTCGCCGTAGCGAAAAGTAGCGCCGCTCAAGACAAAGACGCTCCCCCGTCTTGAGTTATGTGCAACGTTCGTATCGAATAGAGTAGCTGAAATTCAAGAGTGGTCAGATAATAGCACGTGGCGGCATGTACCAACTAAACAGAACCCGGCAGATATAGTGTCCAGAGGTGGAGACGTAACGGAGACTGTAGAATCGATCTGGTTTACAGGTTCATGGTTTTTAAAGGAACCGGAAGATAAGTGGCCGACGAGCCCCCGGTTTGATCCGTCACCAGAACTTCTACAGATGGAAGCGAATAAGAATGCGGTCGGATTAACCGCAATCGTATCTACCTCAGATTTGTTGGAAGTGATAGAAGGATATTCCTTTCACCTAAACCTGCTGCGAGTGTTCGTTCATATGTTCCGCCTTATAAGGAAATCGAAGAAATTAGTAGTGAATTCTGATATTGTTTCCTCACCTGTCGAATATAATGAAGCTTTTAAGAAAATAGTCGAAATAGTCCAAGAGCACGAGTATCAAAATGAAATAGAAAAGATCCGGAAAAATTTAAGTGCGAGCCGTAGTCTACAAAAGCTAAATCCCATTCTACTCGAATCATCAGATGCTGGGCTTACCTTTTCGTTGTTGCGGGTTGGGGGGCGACTAGCTAATGCTCCTATATCGTACGATGCCAAGTTTCCAGTATTGTTGACAAATCGCTCTCAATTTGTTCAGAGCTACGTCCGATACTTGCACGAGTCGAATTTTCATGTGGGTCCACGAGCACTTGTGAGTCTTTTGCGACAGCGCATATGAATCGTAAATGCGCAGGAAGTCTGCAGTCAGACAGTACGGTCATGCATACGCTGCTTTAAATGCAAGCCTCGTCTGATGGCTCAAATCATGGGTGACTTACCCTTAGATAGAATTCGTGCTCTCCGCCCATTCTCCATATGTGGTGTTGATTTTTGTGGCCCTATTGATACGACATTGAAAATTCGTGGTAGGCCACCCTATAAGTCCTACATTGCTTTATTTGTTTGTTTTGCGTCCAAAGCAGTTCATTTAGAAGTAGTTTCCGACCTTTCAACTGATTCCTTTTTGTTGGCTTTTCAAAGGTTCGTTGGGCGCCGAGGATGTCCGTAGATCGTTCATTGCGACAACGCGACGAACTTCGTCGAAGCGAATCGCCACTTCGCAGACCTTCGTCGGAGAATCGAGGACGAGGTCGACGCGGTCACGCAATACGCATCGAAAAACGGATGCGTATTTGCGTTCATACCGCCGCGGGCTCCGCACATGGGCGGATTATGAGAGGCAGGTGTGAAGTCTGCAAAACATCTACTCCTACGAGCGGTAGGGAACGCCAGACTGACCGCGGAGGAGCTGCAGACCGTCCTCGTTGGAGTCGAGGCCGTCCTGAACTCACGACCCCTGGGGGCTCTGAGTCTGGACTCAAGCGACGGCGAGGCGCTTACTCCCGGGCACCTGTTGACAGGCGGGCCGCTCATCGCCCCACCGCAGCTAGCCGCCACAACAGTGGCTCACGGGACGAGTAGGAGCAACACACGCCGGCGCGGACGGAAGGGTCAAAGGGTCGCCGACGTCCGAACTAGCTCTGGAGCGGAATACAGGAGAGCGGTCCACAAGCTGGCGCAGCTGGCTGTTGGTTAAAGCCTGATGGAGGCCTTCAGCGGGGCCGGTGTTAATTGATTTGATTGATTGAATTGTATTTTGTAGTTGTTAGTCTGTAAATTTACTCTAAGATAGCTTAGGGCGGAGTGGGAGCGAAAGCTCATATTCGCTCTTGTGCGAATTCGCCCCGCTTCGCCGCATTATAACGTTGATGAGGCATGACCATTCTTTTCGTAATCGTTGTTTTTCGCATATTTTTAAATATTTCGCAGCCACCCTTTTTTTTTTATTATTTTGCAAGTGTGAGATAAATCAATCTCGTTATACATTTTGCCAGTCTGCCATGATTTTAAAACGGTTTGAGTATGCGGTCGTTTCTATTGCAGCTATATTAGCATTGCCACGGGTTATTTTTCGTTGAGAGTTTAGGGGGCTCAGCTTCCTTTTGATTTGGATGTAGCGATCCATACCAGTCTGCACAGTCGGCTTAATATTTTCTGTTTTTGTTCTCTTTCTCGGGCAGCACACCGGGACTGAAACATTTTACCAAAGAAGCAATCGCAGAACAGAAGGTAAAGTACTTAACCAAGCTATCGGTGCACCCTAACCACCTGGCGAGAGGTCTAACAAGGTTGAGCAACCAATCACGCCTTCGTCGCAATGACTTACCCACCCAGCGAATGAGCTGAGGGACGCGCAACCAGAATGCAGTCTTAGTATACTGTGAGTTAAATTTTAATGTTAAGCTTCGTCAACTTATTGTTAGTCTCTAAATTAAGAGTAGATTCAATAAAAAAAAGCAAAGCTACAACCAAAAAAAAAAAAAAAAAAAAAAAATATTTTAATCATGCTTTGGCGGTGGGCTACCCAATTTCAACAAAATTCTCAGCGCATCCAAATTACAGGTTTTCGACCATATCCCTCAGTCGCACATGCAGAAACTCCTAGTTGTTGATGTCGCCCACCTACGCGACCTGTTCGACTCATTGAGCATCCATCATAGGGTAGCAAGAAGCTTAGACTTCTTAGGGACTGCTTTAAAAGTAGTGGCAGGAACGCCGGACGCAGAGAACTTTGAAAAAATTTAATTTTAAGAATTCCAATTAACAATAAAGTACAAACTCAAATCAATAAAACTTCTTCTGAGGTCAGCAAAAAAGTCCCAAATTGATACTGGGCACCTATTCGAGATGCTTTTAACTCGGAATAGGATGATAGCAATGAAGCTGCAGGGTTTAATGCTAGCAGTGGCACTTGCCTAAGTTAATGTTGTTAGCCCCAGCATCCTAGATCATGCAGACCTAGAAGGTGTGTGGATGGAAGAGCCCACCGAGACCGCGATTAGAGATGGTTTGTCCGTATCGTCCGTTAAAATTTTACAGTCCGATATCATCTTACATTTTATCATTAAGTTTCCGAAAATAAAGTCGGCCTGCAGCAAGATCACCGTTTTCCCGGTGTCACATCACGACACCATACTCAGGCTGGAAGACAACGTCATTGCCGAATGCGACGGTGAGATCCACACCGTGGAAAAGTGCTTCCCGACGTCAGGAGCTCCATTTTGCCGGCTGGCTCGCAGAAGATCATGCACCCAAGAGCTTCACGCTGGAGGCACGGCGCATTGCGAGATCCAACAAAGCGATTTACACCCCATCACTTACTATGATGAGGGGATAGTAATTGTAAATGATCGCTCGGCTCGCGTGTGTGTGGATAATGGCACCTGTGTCCATATAAGGGGCACATATCTCGTCACCTTTGAAAAGAGTGCCATTGTCAATGAAACCCTTTTGGTCAATCATGACACAGCCCAGAAGAGGGCTCCAGGAGTGTCCAGCTCACCTTCCCTTAACGTCACCATGGAACGTAACGTTTTTAGTCTTCCTTACCTTCACCGGTTGAGTGAACGTAACCTGGAACATATTAAAGAGTTCGGGATGAAGATCAACCACCATCAATTACATCAGTTGGTGTTTATAGCGGGAGCAATATGCTGCGCTTTAATTTGCATCGGCTTGACCTATCGGCGAGTCACTCAGGTCCGAAGAACCGCGGCCCAACTAATGGAGATGTTTGCCAAAATAGGGTCGGCCTAAGATGTTTGCCAAAATAGGGGGCCTCATTCTTGAAGGGCGAGTAGTTAACTGAAGTTAACCGAGCAGCGGCAATGTCCAATTATTTAAGAACTCGCTTTGGCCAAACTGCTGACACGGCGTCTGGCCGAATGCACTGCACATTTGCGTGGCCGCTATGAAATACATTTTGTTAGCTTTAAGTTTCAGTTTGTGTCAGAGTCTCTAGCAATAAAGAGCACTTTAAATCAAATCTCCGGCATAGCCTTTAATAGTAAATTCATTTTATTGAATTGGTCACCGCGCCTCAAGGGTCGTGATAATGGAGCAAGTGCTCCCACAGTAATTCCTGTCATAGAAGTAATTTCCCTCGGAAACCGCCAGGGACCCAAACATCGCTCTCTACTTACAAGAAGAAGCAACCCCCTCGGCAACCGCCAGGGACGACTACCCCATCATCTCTCTAGCATCTGCGACACCACTGGCTGCAGCGAGGGATAACCGATTGCAATATACCACCCCATTATACATATACAATATACCACCCCATATTTTAATTTACTGGCGCCCAACGTAAAAAATCATGTAAGTGAGCACTTTTATCTACATAGATACCCTCTATGTCTCCATGAATTTTTCTATCTACAAAAAAAACGAGACAAGAATAGACAAGAACAGCTGAAAACTGCAGCCCCATTAACTTTTCAATTTAATTAATTTCCATTTATTGGCTGACGGTTTAGCGTTGAAATTTTTTTCTTATTGTAAAATTTATAAACCATTTTTATAAACTAATTACTTTCCAATATTGTCAAAATGTCTTGACATGTCAAAATGTCTTTTTTGTGTGAATAAATAAATAAATATAACTATATGTGGGAGTCTGTACCTCCGGTGATCTCTGAGAGCGAGAGAGCGACCCATTATGACTCTCAATAAGGCCATACTTTGACTCTTTTCTATTCTTTGATTCTAATCTTATTCTTTGAGCCGGAGTGAACAGACCACCGCGCATAAATATACATATGAATATTGTCGGGTCAAGCAGCAAGCAACTAATTTAAACATAATAATTAATCAGTAACTCATGTTTTGTTGGTCGCAAGCCGACTCTCTTTTGGCTGCTCGGCTTTGCTAATTCCGTGTTTAAAGTTAGCGAGCATCCGCTCAGCCTATTCTGGAAGGTTGGCGCCACTCTCGTTCGTCTTCTTACTGCGCTCGCATCCTAAATTAGATTTCACATATCTATATATATAAAAGAAAGTCGTGTTTTATGTTACACCACTTATAAATCAAGAACGGAAGCACAGATTTGAGTGAAAATTGGTAGGGAGGTAGCTTAGAGCCAGGAGAAGGACATAGGATACTTTTTGTCCCGTTTGACAGCGTTCCTCCCTGGCCCATACTTTTTTATTTAGGCAGACAGCTAAGAAGAAAATGTCAAATGTCAAAATGTCAGTTAGAAACGAAGTCATGCCACCCAAGAAGTCGAATTTGGGTCGTTATACTCGCAATACAGAAGCAAAAAGACGTAACATATTATGACTGCCGAAGAGCGGGCCTCCATCCGAGGGACTGAGCGGCTGAGAGCAATGCTGATGCACAACGCGGAATCAGCAGAAACGAGCAGCTAGGCTTGAGCGAACACGATTGAGAGTCAGGCAGTCGCGTTCTGCAGCAATCGATTTGATTCTGTCTCAAACTAATGAACGCGACTGGGCAAGGGTATCTGAAGCGCGTTTACAGCTTGCAACAGATCGAAACCTGCAATACAATCGTCTTGCATTCCGATATAATCTAACTGTTGATTATTGCTCGAATCGCAATGTCGTTATTGGCCGGATGCATCAGGTCTGCACACACTGTCAGGATCTCTAATTCAACAACGAACCAAAACGATTGTGTTGCGCTTCCGGGAAAGTGAAATTGCCTCAACTTGAAGCACCACCAGAGCCTCTGCACTTTCTATTCGCTGGATCTCCTGCTGAATCGAAGCATTTCCTGTCGAACATTAGGAAATACAACTTTTGCTTCAAAATGAATCATTTGGTGCGGAAATTATAACAATTCATGCCAACAATAACAATTCATTGAAAGAGTATCAACACTACGAATCCAACGTTAGTCGACTAGTGGATAGTTTAACCGCAAACGGTAAGCGGAATGGAGTAAAGGAGAATACGAAGAGCTTAGGCGTGGACTTAGGGTACAGTAGGACAGGCTAAGTTAGTCTAAGATCTGCAGTCGATTGTCACGCAGCAATAAATTAGAAAAAAGGAAACTGCGTAGTCTCTGTCTCACTGGTTAACCTAATAGCACACGTGGCACCAATCCCAACTGGCCAAGACTCTATCGAGCTTCAGCCAGAGGCACATAAATAGCTGCAGGCCTTCGCCGCCGCTTACGCCAAAGGGGTGAAACCGAGATTCCGGTGCGCCGCTAGCTCAAAAGCTACTTCCGCCACGGAGACGAAGAAGACTAATTGTTAATTGGCGCCCAACCTTCTGTTCTGCGATCGCTTCTTTGACTGGTAGAATGTTTAAGTCGCGGTGTATGTTTTGGTTGCGAACGTACCACGGTGCCCCGGTGATTGTTCTCAAGATCTTCGACTGAACTCTTTGAATTATGTCAATGTTGCTATTGCTGGCGTTCCCCCATAACTGGGAGCCGTACATCCATATAGGTTTTAGTACCGAGTTGTACAGCAGGACTTTATATTCAAGGCTAAGAGGTGACCGAGCATTGATAAGCCAATGAAGGCCGCTGGCTTTTAGCTTTAGGTGTGTTCTTTTGGCTTTAATATGCCGGCGCCATGTGAGTCTTCTGTCGAGATGTACTCCTAGGTATGTTACTTCGTTTGCTTGTGGGAGTAGAGTGTTGTTTAGTGTTATCGGCGGGCAGTTTTGCCTGTTCAGAGTGAACGTAACATGCTTGCATTTTAGTTCGTTCACTTTAATTCGCCAAATCTGACAGCCATTTTTCGACATCGATCATATGATGAGCTAGCTGCGCAGTTGCTTGAATCGGGCATTTTGAGCGGCTAAGAATAGCTGTGTCATCGGCAAACGTGGATGTTAGACGTGTGCTTGTCGGTATATCTGCGGTGTAGAGGACATATAATATTGGCCCTAGCACGCTGCCTTGAGCGTATAGCTTTGCTATAGCTTGTATACCTTTTTTTTATATAGCTTTGCTTTTATTTATTGAATCTACTCTTAATTTTGAGACTAACAATAAGTTGACGAATCTTAACATTAAAATTTAACTAAGAGTATACTAAGACTGCATTCTGGTTGCGCGTCCCTCAGGTCGGTCGGGACGACCGCTTCATTAGCTCAAACTAATGAACGCGACTGGGCAAGGGTATCTGAAGCGCGTTTACAGCTTGCAACAGATCGAAACCTGCAATACAATCGTCTTGCATTCCGATATAATCTAACTGTTGATTATTGCTCGAATCGCAATGTCGTTATTGGCCGGATGCATCAGGTCTGCACACACTGTCAGGATCTCTAATTCAACAACGAACCAAAACGATTGTGTTACGCTTCCGGGAAAGTGAAATTGCCTCAACTTGAAGCACCACCAGAGCCTCTGCACTTTCTATTCGCTGGATCTACTGCTGAATCGAAGCATTTCCTGTCGAACATTAGGAAATACAACTTTTGCTTCAAAATGAATCATTTGGTGCGGAAATTATAACAATTCATGCCAACAATAACAATTCATTGAAAGAGTATCAACACTACGAATCCAACGTTAGTCGACTAGTGGATAGTTTAACCGCAAACGGTAAGCGGAATGGAGTAAAGGAGAATACGAAGAGCTTAGGCGTGGACTTAGGGTACAGTAGGACAGGCTAAGTTAGTCTAAGATCTGCAGTCGATTGTCACGCAGCAATAAATTAGAAAAAGGAAACTGCGTAGTCTCTGTCTCACTGGTTAACCTAATAGCACACGTGGCACCAATCCCAACTGGCCAAGACTCTATCGAGCTTCAGCCAGAGGCACATAAATAGCTGCAGGCCTTCGCCGCCGCTTACGCCAAAGGGGTGAAACCGAGATTCCGGTGCGCCGCTAGCTCAAAAGCTACTTCCGCCACGGAGACGAAGAAGACTAATTGTTAATTGGCGCCCAACCTTCTGTTCTGCGATCGCTTCTTTGACTGGTAGAATGTTTAAGTCGCGGTGTATGTTTTGGTTGCGAACGTACCACGGTGCCCCGGTGATTGTTCTCAAGATCTTCGACTGAACTCTTTGAATTATGTCAATGTTGCTATTGCTGGCGTTCCCCCATAACTGGGAGCCGTACATCCATATAGGTTTTAGTACCGAGTTGTACAGCAGGACTTTATATTCAAGGCTAAGAGGTGACCGAGCATTGATAAGCCAATGAAGGCCGCTGGCTTTTAGCTTTAGGTGTGTTCTTTTGGCTTTAATATGCCGGCGCCATGTGAGTCTTCTGTCGAGATGTACTCCTAGGTATGTTACTTCGTTTGCTTGTGGGAGTAGAGTGTTGTTTAGTGTTATCGGCGGGCAGTTTTGCCTGTTCAGAGTGAACGTAACATGCTTGCATTTTAGTTCGTTCACTTTAATTCGCCAAATCTGACAGCCATTTTTCGACATCGATCATATGATGAGCTAGCTGCGCAGTTGCTTGAATCGGGCATTTTGAGCGGCTAAGAATAGCTGTGTCATCGGCAAACGTGGATGTTAGACGTGTGCTTGTCGGTATATCTGCGGTGTAGAGGACATATAATATTGGCCCTAGCACGCTGCCTTGAGCGTATAGCTTTGCTATAGCTTGTATACCTTTTTTTTATATAGCTTTGCTTTTATTTATTGAATCTACTCTTAATTTTGAGACTAACAATAAGTTGACGAATCTTAACATTAAAATTTAACTAAGAGTATACTAAGACTGCATTCTGGTTGCGCGTCCCTCAGGTCGGTCGCTGGGTGGGTAAGTCATTGCGACGAAGGCGTGATTGGTTGCTCAACCTTGTTAGACCTCTCGCCAGGTGGTAAGGGTGCACCGATAGCTTGGTTAAGTACTTTACCTTCTGTTCTGCGATCGCTTCTTTGACTGTTAGAATGTTTAAGTCGCGGTGTATGTTTTGGTTGCGAACGTACCACGGTGCCCCGGTGATTGTTCTCAAGATCTTCGACTGAACTCTTTGAATTATGTCAATGTTGCTATTGCTGGCGTTCCCCCATAACTGGGAGCCGTACATCCATATAGGTTTTAGTACCGAGTTGTACAGCAGGACTTTATATTCAAGGCTAAGAGGTGACCGAGCATTGATAAGCCAATGAAGGCCGCTGGCTTTTAGCTTTAGGTGTGTTCTTTTGGCTTTAATATGCCGGCGCCATGTGAGTCTTCTGTCGAGATGTACTCCTAGGTATGTTACTTCGTTTGCTTGTGGGAGTAGAGTGTTGTTTAGTGTTATCGGCGGGCAGTTTTGCCTGTTCAGAGTGAACGTAACATGCTTGCATTTTAGTTCGTTCACTTTAATTCGCCAAATCTGACAGCCATTTTTCGACATCGATCATATGATGAGCTAGCTGCGCAGTTGCTTGAATCGGGCATTTTGAGCGGCTAAGAATAGCTGTGTCATCGGCAAACGTGGATGTTACACGTGTGCTTGTCGGTATATCTGCGGTGTAGAGGACATATAATATTGGCCCTAGCACGCTGCCTTGAGGAACTCCAGCTCCAACAGTGTAATCATCGGATATAGCGGTGTTGCACCTCACGACAAATTTTCTGTCGTGAAGGTAAGACTCTAAAATCTTGCGGGTGCTGTAAGGGAGCATTGTCTTGATCTTGTACATTAGACCTTCTAGCCAGACTCTATCGAATGCTTGAGAGACATCTAAAAATATGGCAGTACAGTACTCTCGTTTTTTGAACGCGTTCCGAATTTCGGATGTTATCCGGTTAACCTGCTTAATTGTTCCATGCCTTTTACGAAACCCAAATTGGTGTGACGGGATTCCTTCTTGGATTCTCAGGTATGTGTTTATCCGAGTCATTAGGCATTTTTCAAAGAGTTTAGATAGGCAAGAGAGTAGGCTTATAGGTCTGTAGGACGTGGGGATAGTGTGGTCTTTACCCGGCTTTGCTATCATTATTATAATTGACTTTTTCCATCTCACTGGAAAGTGGCCAAGTTTTGCGATGGCATTAAATAGCTGGGTGAAAGTGCAAACGGCGCAGTATGGGAGCTCAATGATCATTTTGGGAGTTATGAGGTCGCAGCCTGGTGATTTTTTCAGATTCAATTGTCGTTTGATGATGTTAACGATTTCGTTTGGGCGAAACTCAATCGGCTCATGTTGAGGCTGGGGCTCATCTGATAGAGTCGGCAAAGTAAACGCATTGGTGGCAGGATTTGGTTGGAAGACATTTTTAAGGTGTTTGGCAAACGTGGTGGCTCTGTCTGCGTCGCTGCGAGCCCACCCGCCTGTGGAATTTCTAATAGGCATCACAGTTTCTTTCGGTGAGCTCAGAGTTGGGTGAGCTCTCCATAGTGAGTGTTTCGTACTGTTAGTTGACAATTGCTCTATGTAGCGGTGGTGGACATACGTTTCTTCTTGCTGTAGAGCTTGATCAAGTTGACGTGAGGCATGTTTAAAGCGTTGCTTAGCAGATGGCGATCTGTGACATTGCCATTCTCGACGTAAGCGTCGCTTTTCGAGGACGAGCTGTTCGATTTGTAGATTTGTCTTCTTTTGAATGCGTTGTGTGTTCATAGTTTGAGGTGTTGAAGCTCGAGCTGCAGAGACGAGTACAGACTCCAGCGAATTAACAAAGCTGTCTACGTTGGCTTCGTCGCTGAGGTGAGGACTCACCTCAATGTGTGAGCTGGTGTACTTCCTGTACTTAACCCAATTGTTTTTATGTGAGGTCAGATTTGATGATTGATCCCATGTTCCTGGGTGTTGGAGTAGAGTAAAAAGGACAGGCGAGTGATCAGATGAAAGATCCGAAAGGCATTCGGCGCATATCAGATTTTTAGGAATGTTTTTGGTAATCGCAAAGTCAATTAAATCGGTAAGTTTCTTTGGGTCTGCCGGCCAATATGTTGGAGTGCCAAAAGAAGCATAGTCTAGCTTGTTCTTAGCTTTGATAATTGCATTATAGAGCTGCTTTCCTTTTGGGGTCACGAGATGAGATCCCGAGTGTGTGTGCTTGGCATTGTAGTCTCCTGCCGCTATGAAGTGGTCTCCGAGTGAGTTGAAAAACTGCACTCATCTTCGGCTATGGTGAAGCGTGGGGGGCAGTATACGGCAGCTAGAGTTAATTGCTTGCCAGTATTTAGGTGTATATTTATTGATGTGGCCTGTAGGTAGTTTTTTGCAAATTTCGTATGATAATGGTGCTTGATACGGCTTCTGATTAAAATTCCAGTCCCGCCATGTGCTTTACCGTCTGGATGATTTGTTACATAGAATGAGTATCCTCGTAGTTGAAAATTGTATCTGTTCGTAAGATGTGTTTCTGAAAGCAGCATTACGTCGATTTGATTGTCTAGTAGGAATTGCGCTAACTCGAGTTTATGCTGCGAAACGCCGTTAGCGTTCCATGTAGATATTCGTAGGGAAGTCATTATTTGAATTGTTGTGAGACCAGCATTTGTATTAATAGATTTTGGTTTCGCATTAGATCTTGCATAGTTGTACGCATAAACGACATGAACTCCGTAAGGCTTTGTTGTAGACTGCATATCATAGCTTCAAAGTTACTTTTTGGCTGCTCTGGCGGTTGATGAGCCGTGTTCGGTTCTTGCTGATTGCGGCAGTGAGCTTTTTGAGGCTGGGGTAGCCAGTCCTCATTTTAAAGCGCTTGCGTATGTGACATTTTTGTCAGAGTTTATGGGTCCTAGTGAGGATCTGGCTGCAGTCGAGAAGAAGACTTCAGGGTTTGACCTGGAGGCTATGAACTGATTATTTTGGGTGCGGGCAGTAAATCCCCTCTGGTGGATGCGACTATTCAGCTCCTTATAAACTGGGCAACCTCTATAGTTAGCAGTGTGATTTCCACCGCAGTTGCCGCACTTTTTCGAGTTTTGGTCATCTTTGCTCGCTGGGCAGTGTGCGGAGTCATGAAGCTCACCACAAACTCACAGACTGGGCGCAGTTTACAGTAAGACCTTGTATGGCCATATTCTTGGCAGTTCGCACATTGTACCGGGCCATTGCGTTTGTGCGGCTCCTCAACTGTAATTCTGCGGTGCAGCAGAAACTGAAGATTGTATATAGGGTGCACTTCGTATTTCTTTAGGGGCTTAATTTGTGGTTCAAGCTCAACCTTAAAGAGTGGCTGCGGCTTTCTATCCCTGTTAGAGATATTGAACACTGTCTTAGCGCTAAATCCCTTCTCTTGTAGCGCCTTTGTTATCTCTGCAGTCGATACTTCGGGCTCTATGCCCTTAAGTACGACTTGCAAGCCCTTGCTGCTTTTTAGCTGATACATATAAAAGTTCTTTTTTTTGTCGGTTAGGTATTTCGATAATACTCTGTAGTTATCTTCAGACTTCGTTTGAACTTTTGTTTCCTGGATGTTGCCCTTTACGAGTGGTATTATGTGGAAGTTGTCCTTGCCAATGAGCTCTATAATTTAGTTGACAAGAACGTTGGAACTTTTTTCTCGTATGTATTAGGCGGGGGCTTAGGCTTCCTTTTTTCAACTTCGGTAGATTTGGCTTCATCTTCATAGTCTGCCAAGATTTTAAAACGGTTTGAGTTCGTGGGCGTTTCTATTGCGGCTATGTTAGCATTGCCACGGCTATGGCGGCTATGTTAGCATTGCCATGTCCGAATCTGAGTCCGACGAATTAGCCGAGCATTTCATCAAACTTGCTACAAAAAAAAAGATCTGACAGTGAGCGACTAAGAGCCAGTATGATGGACCCGCAACAGTTGCAAGCTATCATAAGTGCCGTGGTCTCGGCTGCATTGCAGGCACAGAAGGCAGATTTTGAAATTAAGCTGAAGCAAGCCACAGACCAGTTTAGGGCGGTAACATTGTCGGTCCCCGATGTAGTAGTGTACGAGCCAGTAAAGATTGTGAGCGGGGTGGGATGTGATGAAGGTTTAGATGCAGTAAAGTCACTGCCGGACTTTCTCGGTTCAGAGGAAGAGTATGTCTCGTGGCGGCAAGCTGCATTGGCTGCGTATGAAACATTCAGACCCTATAACGGAAGTTCAAGGCATCACCAAGCCGTTTTAATAATTCCGAATCGTGTTAAAGGAGCGGCGAATCGTGCGTTATCTTCCTTTAATACAGTTTTAAATTTTGATGCAATCATTAGCCGCCTCGACTTTACTTATTCAGACAAACGTCCGTTGCACCTTCTTGAAAGAGAATTGGCGACCTTAAGGCAGGGCCCAATGTCAATAGTACAGTTTTTTGAGGAGGTTGAAAAAAAACTTACTCTTATTATTAATAAAACTACTATGTCGTATGAGCCTCATCATGCTAGCCTTATGAGCGACACTCATAGGCCAAATGCACTCATAGGCCAAATGCGCGTATTCATTTCTGGCCTGAAGAAGAATCTCACAGATATATTATTTGCGACTCAACCTAAAGACTTGCCATCGGCACTTGTGCTGGCACAAGAACTGGAATCTAACCATGAACGGTATGCGTTCGCGTCGCAATATGCTAAGTCAATTGAGGATAGAGGTAACAGACTGACCCATCCGCATCCTGGGCGTGCTGGCCATGGTTGGACTGAGGGCAGCTCTGACCAACAGGCTAGGCATGGTGGGAAAAATCCTTTTTTTGCCAGAGAGCGGGCTCCTCGTCAGGTCAGCACAGCTGCACATGACCCAGTGGAAAAATGGATGTAGATCCATCGTCTTCGAAATATAGGCAGCCTACAAACTTCCAGCAGCAACAAAGCCAAGAAACGCTTGCTCAGGGCCCGGCTATGCCTCAAGTGTATGGAAGTAGTCGGCAACAGGGAATCTATAAGAGAGTTGCGACTTCGCAGAGGGTGTCGGATCAGAGGCGCCAGAGAGTCTATCATCTGTCTCAAGAAGAGCAGGCAGACAGACAGTATAATGAGGTAGCCGAGGATGCTGCAGGCGACATAGATGCCGGCCAGGAAACGGACTATGAGGATGACGACGTTAATTTTTTAGCGGAGCGTCCCTGCTTCCATTCGTGCAACGAGCAGTAGCAGGGAAATTAAGAAAATTTCTCATAGACACAGGGGCAGCAAAAAGTTACATTAAAGACAGTATAGAAATGCCAATCCCAGTCCCTGTGCAGTCCCCTTTTAATGTACAATCCATTCATGGCTGTAATAAGATAGAAAAGAAGTGCTACTTGAATATCTTTGGTGTGAGTAGCCTCCTTTTTCTTCTGCCCGGACTAACTGCTTTTGACAGCATAATTGGGCTTGACCTGCTAACACAGGTAGGCGCATATATTGACCTCGAAAAAGGAACTATAACCATCAATGAAGGTGTTGAGGCACTACAGTTTCACAGTTGCGCGCAGGTTAACTTTACCGATATCAGTGGCATAGTTGTTCCACCTGAAATACAGTCGGAGTTTAGGCATATGATGTCTTCTAATCTAGATGCCTTTGCAAACCCAGATAAACTGCTGCCGTTTAACACAAAAGTGGTGGCATATATCCGAACAGAGGACAATGAGCCAGTATATTCAAAAATGTATCCGTTTCCCATGGGAGCTGCAGATTTCGTTAACAATGAAATCAAAGATCTGCTCAAAAACGGTATTATTCGACCATCACGTTCCCCCTATAATAATCCTATATGGGTTGTAGGAAAAAAGGGTACCGATGTCTCGGGGTCGCCCAATAAAAGGCTGGTTATTGATTTTAGGAAATTAAACTCGAAAACTATCGCCGATAAATACCCGATGCCGAGTATTTCTATGATACTTTCAAACCTGGGAAAGGCAAGCTATTTCACGACCCTTTACCTTGAGTCTGGATATCACCAGATTAACCTAGCGGAGGGTGATCGAGAAAAGACATCTTTCTCGGTAAACAGTGGAAAGTATGAGTTCTGCCGCTTACCCTTTGGTCTGAAAAACGCTTCCAGCATTTTCCAGAGAGTAATAGATGATGTCCTTCGAGATAAAATTGGTCGTTCCTGCTACGTATATGTAGATGATGTCATTGTTTTCTCAAAAACGAGGGAGGAGCATGTTTATCATGTTGACGAAGTCCTTAAGAAATTGTACGACGCTAATATGAGGGTTTCAAAGCAAAAATCTCAATTTTTTATGGAAAGTGTTGAGTTTCTCGGCTTTGTTGTCTCCAAGGACGGTATAAAAACGAGCTTAGATAAAGTGAAGGCCATTAAAGAATTTAAAAAGCCCAGTAGCATCTATGAGCTAAGGTCATTCATAGGCCTTGCTAACTACTACCGGTGTTTCATTAAGGATTTCGCTACGATAGCGAGGCCCTTGACGAATATTCTAAAGGGAGAAGCTGGTAGAGTTAGCAAGTATCGATCGAAGAATATGCCAATTGATTTCGATGATACCCAAAGCATCGCATTTGACAAACTTAAGAGCATTCTTGCCTCAGAGGACGTTACCCTACACTACCCAGATTTTTCTCGACCATTTGACCTGACAACAGACGCTTCCTCTACGGGTATAGGTGCAGTTTTGTCGCAAGATAAAAGACCGATAACCATGATTTCGCGAACTCTGAAGGACAGGGAAGTCAACTACGCCACAAATGAGAGAGAACTTTTGGCGATTGTATGGGCTTTAGACACCCTGCGTCATTACCTATACGGAAAAAATGACATCAACATTTACACTGACCATCAGCCTCTCACATTTGTAGTCTCCGATAAAAACCCCAACTCTAAAATTAAGCGATGGAAAAAGCGCATTGAGGAGAGTGGTGCTAAGGTCCTGTATAAACCAGGAAAGGAGAAGTACGTAGCGGACGCTTTGTCGCGCAAGAACGTTCATGCGTTACAGAATGAGCCGGAGTCAGATGCCGCCACGGTACATAGCGAAGAGTCGTTAACCTATGTTATCGAAGCAAGTGACAAGCCGGTCAACTGCTTCCAAAATCAAATAATTCTGGAAGAAGCAACCACCTCTGGTCACAGAATATTCATACTATTTGGGTCAAAGACACGCCACCTTATCACGTTTAACAGTAGAGAGGGTTTGTTAGATTTGGTAAAGAATTATGTAACTCCAAACGTGGTAAATGCAATCCACTGCGAGCTGCCGATTCTGGCCCATATTCAAGATAGTTTGATTAGGCTATTTCCCGCTACCAAGTTCTGGTACTGCAAATCTAGGGTGACAGATATTGTCAGACGGGACGAGCAGAAGGAGATTATGGTTATAGAGCATAACAGGGCTCACAGGGCTGCCCAGGAAAATATTAAACAGGTGTTACTCGAATACGATTTTCCGAAAATGGGCAAAATAGCAACCGAAGTGGTAATAAACTGCAATGTATGCGATAGATCAAAATACGACAGACATCCAAGAAAACAAGAGCTTGGGGTGACTCCAATACCTACGCACGTAGGCGAGATGTTGCACATTGACATATTCTCAACTGCGGGAAAGCATTTCCTTACGGCAGTTGACAAGTTCTCTAAGTTCTCATTGGTGCAGCCTATTCCTTCGCGCACAATTAAAGATGTAAAAGCCCCCATTCTGCAGTTAGTCAATGTTTTTCCAAATATTAGAACAATATACTGTGACAATGAACCGGCCTTTGTTTCCGAAACGATCCGATCTTTGCTAAAAGGGCAATACGGCATAGATGTAATTAACGCTCCCCCGTTACATAGCACGTCAAATGGCCAGGTGGAGAGACTTCATAGCACTCTAGTGTAGATTGCTAGATGCTTGAAACTACAACGTAAGATAGATAATGTTGTTGAGTTATTTCTCCAGACCACTATAGAGTATAATAGAATGTTTCACTCGGTAACGAACAGAAAACCAGTTGAGATTGTCCATGCGAGCGCTGATCTTGCTCCGGACATAGTTGGTAAACTAACTAAAGAACAGCAGGAGTAGCTAGATCGAAATAATCGAGCTCGGCAAAATAGGGTTTTTGAGGAAGGCGAAACGGTTCTGGTAAAATCCAATAGGCGATTAGGAGACAAGATTACCCCACTGTACGTAGAGAACACAGTTGAAGCTGATCTGGGAACCACTGTCTTAGTAAAAGGGACAACAAAGATGCACAAAGATAATATCAGGTAGTCCTTTTTTACTCTTTTGGCTTCTGTTTCTCTTGCTATACTTGGGCACATTTTGATTTTTCATTTAAGCGGCTTTGACCGACGCAAGGCTAGCTAACCTCTCTCGATATACCTAGAGATTGCCGTAAGAGTTGTAAGATTAAGACAAAACGTAATTGATTTAAACAAATTAATGGCGATTATGAAGAAAATTTCTGCAAGTAGCGCTTAGATAAGCGCAATAAGCATTTTCCTGGTCTATGCAGTTAAACAGTTTGCAATGCTACATAAGTGTCGGCAGTGGAAAAATTCTTCTATTATCTAGCTGGATAAGAGTTCGAACTAATAACCGATAATAAGCCACTAGAAACTATTTTTAAACCATCTTCGAAGCCTCCAGCGAGAATCGAAAGATGGCTCCTCCGCCTTCAAGCTTTCAAATTCATAGTTAAAACCGGAAAGGAGAACGTTGCGGATACCTTTTCTCGTCTATGCAAATTGAACCAAGGGTATTGCTACGACATGAAAGGCGAACATAGCATTCTCCACGTAATCGAAAACGCGACTCCGTCGTCCATGACGATCACTGAAATTGCAGAGAAAAGCATTAACGAGGAGGAGATTGTAGATGCAATGTCGTGCCTGCAGGACGAATCGTGGAACGCTTCATCGTCAAACAGTCAGTTTCCGTTCAGATATGAGCTCTCACTTATTGGATCTATTATGATACGAGGAACCCGCATAGTTATTTCAACAGCGTTAAGACAGGCGATTCTAACGTTGGCACACGAAGGTCATCCGGGAGAGTCAGCTATGAAGCGACGATTAAGGTCCAAGGTATGGTGGCCGCAAATAGATCGAGACGCGGAGAAATTCGTCAAATCATGCAGAGATTGAATAATGGTATCGCAAGCATTAAACCCCACTGCTATGAAACGAACCACATTTCCAGAAGGACCGTGGATTTTTGTAGGTACAGACCTTTTGGGACCGTTACCTAACAACGAGCACATCCTATAATATAGGATGTTTCAATAGTTTTCATCGACTATTATTCAAGATATATGGAATATAAGTTTCTAAAATCGATCTCATCAATGGCGTTAATCAGTACCATGAAAGAAATTTTCACCAGATTAGGCTACCCTAAAAAGCTGAAAACTGACAACGGAAGACAATGTGTTAGTGCAGAATTTAAGGAATATTGTAAGCAATGCGGAATAGAGCAAGTAACATCGCCACCTTATTGGCGTCAAGCCATTGGGGAAGTTGAGAATATGAATCGATCGTTATTAAAAAGGCTAAAAATTGCATACACCAACAAGAAGAATTTCAAGGAGGAAATACAATCATTCGTTATGATGTATAATGTGACTCCCCATGGAACTACAGGGTCCGCACCAACGGAATTAATGTTTAATCGAGTAATAAGGAACAAGATTCCGGGGGTGCAGGACTTAATGGGAGAATACAGTGACTCAGTAGAAAGAGACCGTGATTTGGTAAACAAACAAAAAGGCAAAGAATATGCTGACAAGAGGAGAGGAGCCAAAGAAATTAATGTTCAAGTGGGAGACAAGGTTTTTCTTAAAAACGTAATTTTTCCCCACAAGCTTACACCAAATTTTGACACCACCGAATACGTCGTAAAAGGAAGAGAGGGAGACATTATAAAAATAACAGGCGGGGGAAAAACTTTGACAAGGAATGTGAGCCATGTGAAAAAGATTCCACAAATACAGCCTCCAGCTGAGACCGAAGATCACTCTTCACTTTCCCGAAGCACAGGGGACGTTCTGCAGCCTTTCAATTTCAGAACACTGGATGAATCAAAACAGATGGAATCAACGACATCGGCACCCGGAGAAGGATTGAAGCTTAACAAGGGAAGGATGTGGGAGTCTGTACCTCCGGTGATCTCTGAGAGCAAGAGAGAGCGACCCATTATGACTCTCAATAAGGCCATACTTTGACTCTTTTCTATTTTTTGATTCTAATCTTATTCTTTGAGCCGGAGTGAACAGACCACCGCGCCTAAATATACATATGAATATAATTAACCATTGTTTCCATTAGTGGTACGGTTACCGGGTAATACACTATATAACACAAAAAGTGCGGAATAAAAATTCTTAACCAAGACGAAAAACTCGCTGGCAAAAAATTTAAATTTCGATCCGAAATAATTTATATAATCGCGTGTTTTTACTAATCCAGCTTTTATATATCTCTTTTGTAACACAAGAATTCTTGGTATTAGCCGCGCAGTTTTGGTTATTTGTTTTTCTTTTCCGTTTTATTTCCCCACTCCGTTTTCAGAAATATGATACGGCCGCACATGCAGTGTGGCACTTTGTTGCTTTTATTTTTCGTTGTTTGGCATAAGCGGAGGCTCAGTCCCCGCGCACCCTCACCTTACCACTACTTGACACAGCAATAGCGCAATTTGACGAGCCCGCACACACAACTAAAGCGGCAGCTCAACCCCGCGGCCCCCTTACTAGCCCAATTGCCCCTGTCGGCATAGATTTCATGCATTAATTTATTTTTTCGGGCGATTTTATAGCTACAGCTCCACATGAGCAATCCCTTTCAACAATATATTGCTCATATACATGAGCAATCCCTTCCAATAGTAGGAACAAAAGACAACTCTCTAGTGATTCTGAGTCTGAGACCGAAGGGCTGGCCATATTTTCCACCCCAAAAAGCGCTAACGCTAGCGCTCACAAGCTCGCGAAAATGGCTTTCAACATGGAACAAATGACAGCCACCATACAGGCGGCCGTTCAACATGCTGTTCAAAAAGCCTGGCTATACACCGGCTGACGCAACAGAAATCGCTCCCGCCCAAGCGGAAGCTCCCCAAATCAAAGCATATAAACCCATAAAGGGACGGTGTCAAATTTGAAGAGCCCCTAGACGCCGTCAAGTGCCTGCCCGAATTTATGGAAGCACAGGACGCGTACGTCTGCTGGCGACAAGCGGCAGTAGCCGCATATTACATTTTTAGGAAATACATAAACAGCTCTCGCCATTATCAGGCGGTCATCATTATTAGGAGCAAAATAAGAGGCCCTGCCGATGCCGTGCTATCCTCGTTTGGCACTGTGCTTAATTTCGACGCGATTATAAATCGACTTGATTTTAGTGATAAGCGTCAGATTCACGTTATCGAGCAAGAAATGGGTACTCCTAGGCAGGGCAATATGACCCTCCTATAATACAATGACGAGGTCGAGAAAAATTTCACCTGGCTTACCAACAAGGCCACTATGTCGTACGAAGCCTCGGGGGCAAAAGTCTTGTGTGACAAATTCTGGGATGACGCACCGTTATCTCTCGCTTAATCGCAGCCTCACGGATGTCCTTTTTTCGGTAAAGCCGAAAGATATGCCTTCAGCTCTAGCTTTGGCACAAGAATTGGAATCTAACCACGAAAGGTACTCCTTTGCGGCTTCATTTGCCAAAAGCCTGGAGGATAAAGACAAAAAAAAGCATCCAAAGGCGCAAGAATACCGACAGGCTTCTGCGCAGGCAAATGCACAGGCAAACGCTGGCAAATCCGTACTACGCCAAGCAACACAAGGCGCAGGTACACTCTGCCCCACACAGTGGAGGCACCCCTGAACCCATGGACATCGACCCATCGCTGTCCAAGATGCTTAAGCCATCCCAAGCCCTGGCATACCAAAACAGGAAGCCGGCTGAGTCTGATCGATCTGACCCACACAAAAGGCAGAGGGTTAATCACGTCGCGCATAGCGCGAGCGAAACCGTTATTAAATATACCGCCGCAGCTTCAAGCGCGGCTCAAGAAATTGTTCAACTTGAAGGCTACGTTCTTCATCTTACCAGACTTGTCAGGACAGTTGATGAGGAACCCATTTATGCCAGACCCTATCCGTACCCAATGGGAGCGGCAGATTTCGTCAATGGCGAAATTCAAGTAGGTAAAAAATTAGTAGGTACTAAAAAACGGCATAATCCAGAAGTCGAGATCCCCCTACAATAACCCAATATGGGTAGTAGACAAAAAGGGCACCGACGAATCTGGCAACTGCAAAATGCGGCTAGTATTAGACTTCCGAAAGTTAAACGAGAGGAGAATACCGGATAGCTACCCTATGCCAAATATCTCTATGATACTAGGGAATTTAGGCAAAGCCAAATACTTCACAACGCTTGATTTGAAGCCTGGCTACCACCAAATCATACTGGCAGAACGTGACCGTGAGAAAACTTCCTTTTCCGTAAACGGGGGTAAATACGAGTTTTGCCGGTTGCCATTCGGGTTGAGGAATTCTGCCAGCATCTTCCAAAGAACCATCGACGACGTTCTGCGAGAGCAGATTGGCAAATTTTGCTACGTCTATGTCGATGATGTTATCGTCTTCTCAGAAGACGAAAACGCCCATATAACATACGTGGACTGGGTTCTAAAGAGCCTACACGACTCTATCATGAGAGTGGCAGCGCAGAAATCTGTCTTCTTCAAAAAAAGTGTTAACTTTTTGGGGTTTATAGTCACCAGCGAGGGGACTACGACAGACCCTGAAAAAGTCAGGGCCATTAAAGAATTCCCAGAGCCTAAAAAGGTTTTTAAGTAAGATCATTCATGGGCTTGGCTGGCTATTATCGGTGCATTATTAAATATTTTGCATCTATAGCTAAGCCCATTTCGAACATTATTTACATTAACAAAGATTTAAACATCTACACTGACCACCAACCGCTGACCTACGCGGTATGGGATTCTAACCCGAATACAACGATTAAAAGATGGAAAGAACGCATCGACGAGTGTGGTGCCAAAGTCCATTACATGCCTAGCAAGGCAAACCTCGTTGCGGATGCCCTCTGGAGGCAAAAACTCAACGTTGTAAAAGAGTAAGAGGCATTTTCAAGCGCGGCCACAATTCACAGTGAGCTGTCCAGTCCACGGACAAGCCCCTCAATTGCTTTCAAAACCAGATAATTCTGGAGAAAGCACGCTCTCCGTCAAAGCGGAGCTTCGTTGTCTTTGGAAACAAGAGACGGCATATCATTGACTTTACTTGCGAGGAGTCATTGCTGGAGGAGCTCGCAACCATAATAGTTCCAAAAGGCGTAAACGCCATTCATTGCGATCTGCATACGCTAGCAGTGATACAGGGCAAACTAATTCGACAAATCCCTGCCACAAAATTCTGGCACTTAATACGACAGACATCCGAAGAAACAAGAGCTCATCAACGATGAAACAAGAAGACAACAAGAGCTTGGCGAAACTCCAATCCCATCTCAAGTAGGGGAAATGCTACACATAGACATCTTCTCCACGGATAAAAAGTATTTCCTTACGAAATTCTCGAAATTTGCCGTAGTCCAACCAGTTCCCTCTAGAACTATAGAGGATCTCAAACCAGCGCTACTACAGCTGATGAATATTTTCCCCAGGGCCAAGGTCGTATATTGCGACAACGAACCATCGTTGAACTCGCACACCATCGTGACCTACACAGTGTCCCCAACGGACAAGTGGAGCGCTTCCACAGCACTTTAGTAGAGCTTGCTAGATGTCTTAAGATCGACAAAGGCATCAGCGATACCGTAGAGCTGATTCTTCTGGCCACGACCAGATATAACAAATCTATCCACTCGGTCATCAGATGAGGATCATCAGGCTCAATCAGATGAGCCACAATATGAAATACAAGATAAAATTAAACTCGCCCAAGACAAGCTTCGGGACAGGGAAAACACTTCCCGCCAAAATAGAGTATTCGAGGTTGGCGAAAAAGTCCTAGTGAAGTCCAATTAAGGTACAGTCCTCATTAAGGGGAGGGTGGTCCACAAAGACAACCTTAGGAAGGCTGAGCGTTACTTTATTATCGCTCGCCTGATAATTTTAAATTTTTTATTATCTTTTTTTTTAGCCACTTGGCATAAGTTTTGCTTTAATTATTATTTTAATCATGCTTTGGTGGTGGGCTACCCAATTTCAACAAAATGCTCAGCGCATCCAAATTACAGGCTTTCGACCATATCCCAGATATTCCTTTTGGCCGCAACATCGGCACGTGTCACAGACTATTCCAAAGCCAAATACATTCCCATCGTTGATGGCCGAATTCTGATATGGGAGGAATTCGCATTCATAAATCACTCAGCGAATCTCTCGGAATATAGGCGTGTCATCGAAGAAACTAATGGGATGACCGACATGTTCCCTCAGTCGCACATGCAGAAACTCCTAGTTGTTGATGTCGCCCACCTACGCGACCTGTTCGACTCATTGAGCATCCATCATAGGCATCCATCATGAGCATCCATAGCTTAGACTTCTTAGGGACTGTGTTAGTAGTGGCTGGAACGCCGGACGCAGGGAACTTTGAAAAAATTAACTTTAAAGAATTCCAATTAATAAATGCAAACAATAGGCAGGTATATTAACAATAAAGTACAAATTCAAATCAATAAAATTTTCGCTTCCGTCAACCAACTTCTGAGGTCCGCAAAAAAGTCCCAAATTGATACTGGGCACCTATTCGATATGCTTTTAACTCGGAATAGGATGATAGCAATGGAGCTGCAGGGTTTAATGCTAGCAGTGGCACTTGCCTAAGTTAATGTTGTTAGCCCCAGCATCCTAGATCATGCAGACCTAGAAGGTGTGTGGATGGTAGAGCCCACCGAGACCGCGATTAGAGATGTTTTGTCCGTATCGTCCGTTAAAATTTTACAGTCCGATAACATCTTACAAGTTTCCGAAAATAAAGTCGGCCTGCAGCAAGATCACCGTTTTCCCGGTGTCACATCACGACACCATACTCAAGCTGGAATACAACGTCATTGCCGAATGCGACGGTAAGATCCACACCGTGGAAAAAAGCTCCCCGACGTCAGGAGCTACATTTTGCCGGCTGGCTCGCAGAAGATCATGCGCCCAAGAGCTTCACGCTGCGAGATCCAACAAAGCGATTTACACCCCATCACTTACGTTGATGAGGGGATAGTAATTGTAAATGATCGCTCGGCTCGCGTGTGTGTGGATAATGGCACCTGTGTCCATATAAGGGGCACATATCTCGTCACCTTTGAAAAGAGTGCCATTGTCAATGAAACCCTTTTGGTCAATCATGACACAGCCCAGAAGAGGGCTCCAGGAGTGTCCAGCTCACCTTCCCTTAACGTCACCATGGAACGTAACGTTTTTAGTCTTCCTTACCTTCACTGGTTGAGTGAACGTAACCTGGAACATATTAAAGAGTTCGGGATGAAGATCAACCACCATCAGTTACATCAGTTGGTGTTCATAGCGGGAGCACTAAGGCTGCGCCTTAGTTTGCATCGGCTTGACCTATCGGCGAGTCACTCAGGTCCGAAGAACCGCGGCCCAACTAATGGAGATGTTTGCCAAAATAGGGTCGGCCTAAGGGGGGACTCATTCTTGAAGGGGGATCTTGAAGGCCGAGTAGTTAACCGAGCAGCGGCAATGTCCAATTATTTAAGAACTCGCTTTGGCCAAACTGCTGACACGGCTTCTGGCCGAATGCCCATACATAGCGGCGAGCACTGCACATTTGCGTGGCCGCTATGAAATACATTTTGTTAGCTTTAAGTTTCAGTTTGTGTCAGAGTCTCTAGCAATAAAGAGCACTTTAAATCAAATCTCCGGCATAGCCGTTAATAGTAAATTCATTTTATTGAATTGGTTACCGCGCCTCAAGGGCCGTGATAATGGAGCAAGTGCTCCCACAGTAATTCCTGCCATAGAAGTAATTTCCCTCGGAAACCGCCAGGGACCCAAACATCGCTCACTACTTACAAGGAGAAGCAACCCCCTCGGAAACCGCCAGGGACGACTACCCCATCATCTCTCTAGCATCTGCGACACCACTGGCTGCAGCGAGGGATAACCGATTACAATATAATATACCACCCCATATTTTAATTTACTTACATATACTAGATGACCCGGCAAACGCTGTTTTGCCACCAGATGACTTTATAATCTCTGTATAAAATTTATTCAGATCTAGACTTACATATTAAGTCTAAGTCTCATACATAAGTAAGTTATTAAGTCTCATACATATTATTAAGTCATCTGGAGCGCTGTGAACCATGAAGGAATATAAAAATAACAAAAGGAAAACATTATTTTTAAGTTATTTTGTAATAAAACTTGTTAAAAACTTCAACTTTTGTCTGAACACACGTGCTGTACGTCTTGCATATGACGTGGACGGCCTATCTTTGATAATGGTTACCAATTTCGGCGACGTTGGCGTTGTTGTTGATAACGTCTCGAAAATGAATGTACTCTTCCGCGGGCAGCTTTAGTTTAAAAGGAGAGTTGATTATATCGTAAGTATCGTAGTCGTTCGCTCCATTAATTGTTGACAAAGCTCACGACATCGTAGAATGACGAATAGCCACGTCTAATCATTAATCGGTACGCATAATAGTCCTTTGAGCTAACGTTCTTGTTGGTTTCATCTGTAATATTTGTTCAAAAAAATTAAATTAAATTTATTACGTTCAATAATTTATTTGTTTTGTGAAATGATTTATGATCAAATTCATCAATGTATTACCTGATACGGGATCTCTTTGTTTAATGTTTATGCAATATCCGTCTTGTCCCTTCCAGAATATTAGTGGATATTGGTGTCCGCAATGAACTGAAGATTGTTAATTCTTCTATGAATCACAATTTCTCGTGCAGATGTACAATCGCCAACCATGATTCTTGCAACATCATCAACAGCGGGTGCATAAAATCTACGAATATGCTCTCCAGCTGGTGTTTTTCGCTAGTGGTGCTGGTTTGCTCGTTTAATAGAGTATCTAGCTCGCTGACGATACGTCTGGCATAAAATGAATCAAGGTTATTATAATCACAACGTGCATTCACGCGATTGGCAAGTCGCGTAATAATACCTCTTGCAGAGGGTATTATAATTTTGGTCAAAAGTGTGCAACGCAGTGATGCAGACATCTCCGACCCTATGAAGTATATATATTCTTGATCAGGATCACCTCCTGAGTTGATATGAACATATCCGTCTGTCCGTCTTTCCGTCTGTCTGTCTGTCTGTTTCTACGCGAACTAGTCTCTGAGTTTTAAAGCTATCGTCTTGAAACTTTACACACACCGTTCTTTCCCTTGCACGCAGTAAATAAGTCGGAATGGCCGAGATCGGCCGACTATATCCTATATAATACGACTTACCAAATTTCATAAGGATCGGTCGACTATATCCTATACCTGCCATATAACTGATTGATCGGAAATGGTATTACTTCAGTGTTTTTAAAGCTAGAGTTCGGATTTAGTACGAATGCTATTTTTGGTAAAATAATACAACATGTTAAATTTCATAAGGATAAGACGACTATATCCTATAGCTGCCATATAACTGAACAATTGTAAATTACCAAATTTTTGTGTTTTTTTTTGGAGTTGGAATTTCGTACAGATTTTATTTTTAGTCAGTTGATCCAACCTTCCAAATTTCATAACGATCGGCCGACTATATAGCTGCCATATAACTGAAATGGATTTGGTAAAAATACCAACTTTGGAATTTTTGAAGATGGAAGCTGGTACTTTGTTTTAGATTTTTTATTGTAATAAATTGGTTATATTATGATATTCTCATAGAGATCGGCCAACTTTATCCGATGTTTGCTATATATATCCGGTTTTAACTGCAAGGGTATATTACTTGTTTTGGTATCTTTAATACTGAAATGATATAAAAACTTTTGAAATTTTTTTTTTGGAATACCCATAATTTTCTAGGCGTTTTTAAAGTCAGCTGTTCAGTGTCGTTTTCTTTAAGCTTATAAACGCGATAAAATGTTCACATCTTGCAGCAAAGCAATTAAAGAGAACATTAAAATTTGAGAAAATAAAGATCAAGGTATGTAAATTTATAATTTTAAAGTTTTTCTTTATATATATATGGTTTTTGTTGTTTTGTGCAATATGTTGCCCTTGGTTATTCTAACAAAAGTACATGTGTTCTGTTAAGTTTTTCTTTTAATTGCCTCCAAGTGCCTTAAAGGTAAAAATGTAATTGTTTGGTCATTGATAATTTTCAATGCCGTAAAAAAAAGACGAATTTGTATTTAATTTGAACGTTATAAAGAATGTTTATTTCTAATGATGATCATTTGATAGATCAGCTTATGGTGCATGCAGGGACTCAAGTAAATACAGAGAGGGTGGCCCGACTGGTCACTGCGAAGAAAAGGTTTATGTAAAAATTAAGTAAAAATGCCAGTATGGCCCACTCTTGATGTAGGCGGCGGCCATATGCGTGGCCAAATTTCCAAAACAATAAAATTCGAAGTTCGACAAAAATAGTTCAAGCATACATATATGCAAAATTGCATATATGCCCAGTATATCTAAAATTGCGAAAAAACGTCGTTTCGCCCGAAGTGGACCTGGTCAAATTTCAGAACAAAAAAATTCGAAATTCGACAAAAACAGTTTTGGCGTATGTGCAAAGTTTTTTTGGAGTTTCTGCCAAAAAAACGGCGTTCGGCGTTTCGGCCCATAGTGCAGTGGTCGGCACTCCAATATCAAATATAGTATAATATATAGGATATTTATAGATTATCGGCTAAAATCGGATAAAGTTGCCCGATCCTTATGAGAATATCATAATATAATCAATTTGTTACCAAACAAAATCTAAAATCCCAAACTTCTATCTTCAAAAAAACCAAAGTTGGTATTTTTACCAAATACCACTTCCGATCGTTCAATTATATGGCAGCTATAAAATATAGTCTGCCGATCGTTATGAAATTTGGAAGGTCGGATCAACTGATCAAATCGGTACGAAATTCCAACTTTTTATCTTCAAAAACACGAAAGTTGGGTCATTAGCTGGTAGCTATAGGATATGGTCGGCCTTATGAAATTCGGTGGGTCGTATTATTTTTCCATGCTTATATCAACTGGAAGTGATCATGATCAAAAATATATATACTTTATAGATGTCGGAGATGTCTCCTTCACTGCGTTGCACACTTTTGACCAAAATTATCATACCATCTGCAAGGGTATAAAAATAAAACTAAGATTCAGAGGCTGATGTTTGTAGATAGAAATCTGGAATAAAGCAAAAATAAAACTATTATTAACTCATTACAGGAAAAGGCGGAATCGCTTATTAAACAGTTCATGTGCTAAAACAGGGATGCCCAAGCTCTGCATGCGGCAGAGCAAACTCCCATACCAATGCAAAAAATCACCAATACATTGGTGCGAGAATTTTTTTTCCCATCCATGTGGGTGAACTGAAAAATCAAATTATAATAACACCCCATTCACAAGGGGTTAAAAAAAATCAATATAATAAAAAATACATTTTAGTATAGCAATTAAAAAAATTCCTTCATTTATTACAACATATTATTATTATACTATGACAAATAATACAAAGCTTCATACTTAAAAAAAATGGTCTGCGAAGAAGAAATTTATCGCTTCATGTTGACCATTTTGGCAGAAATAAAAACAAAAACTAATTTCTTGCAGTGAAAAATTTTCGGCACTTCAACAACAAAATGCATTCGGAGTATGGGATTAGCACCACTGTGCTAAAACATCGATAAGGCCCTACTTCGTAGAGAGGGGGAAAAGAATTTCAGTAAGAAGTTCCTTATTGAAACGGAACAAAGAAACTGTTTTTAATGTTGCGCTTAACTCACAGCATCAGTTTTAGAGTTTCGCTTCACACCAAATTCTCAATGTAATTTGTGTATTCGAGGCGCCAATTTCAGTAGGCGGAAACTCTGAAAGGATTGTCTTCACTTTTGTCATAGAAAATAGAAAATCGTTTTTGCTTGGCCGAGGGACTGCTATTAATGTTAATGTTATATGTATATTATAAGCATTGGGTAACAACATCTAGTAAGTTTCAGTGTTTTCAAAGTGGAACAGGAAAGCGTAAAATTATCGATGAACCGTGAGATGAACCAGTACAACAAAAAATGCGAAGAATTCCTATTGGCCTGGATGGCAAGGAGGTGCGATATTCAGAAGGCACTGAAGACATCTTTGTCTTCTTCTTCTCAAAACATCATTGAGCCAGTGAAGGGACCCAGCTCATGGATTTCACCAATGGTGTTGGTATTCAAAGAAAATTGAGACATCAGACAAAGTTTATGACAAAGCTTAAAGCTGCCAGATACCATACCCGGTTGATCTCAAAAACCTATATCATCAACTGGAGTTGGAATAGCAAAGTAGAGATTTAAAGGTGGAGGACATACAAAAATTTAAATATACATATTTAAGGCGCACGTCATCTTTCAAGATTCGGGTGCCCCCGCTGATGTTCAAGGCGATTTGTTCACCCAGTTTTTGGCCAGAGAACATCTTCGTCCAAGAACATAGGCCTAGTACTGCAAAGCAAAAAGTTTTAAAACCAGTGGGAGTGAAACTTCCCCATATCGGAACCACCGACCAACTCCGACTTCTTCTTTGCCCACTAACCCAAAAAACTAGTATCGTCAATAACACTTACCTATCAGAATACTAGGGGGCTACGTAGCAAACTCCCCAAGCTATCTTCTGATAGTTCTTTCTTTGCATCCCATATAATAGCATTTACAGAAACTTTGTTAAATCCGGAGATCTTTAGCTCCGAAGTTTTCCCAAGTAAGTACACCACTTTTAGACGGGATCGATCTCAGCGAAGAGGAGATGGAGTCCTCATTTCGGTAGACTCTACTCTTGCTTCTGAAGAGGTGAAATCCCATGAGTTTGGTGACATAGAATTTATTTGCGTTAAAATGTCCGTAAAATCTTTATACATTACATGTTCATATATACCTCCTATGTCTGAACCGCCCACATATTGGCAGCATTTGTCCGCTATTCGATACGTCTCTTATCTGATGACGGATCGTGACCAACTCGTAGCGGTGGGCGACTTTAATATCCCAGAATTAATGTGGTCCAACGTCGACAACTCACCATCTTTGTCACTTATAACTTACCATGACTTCTCCGCGGCCATGTTTGACATGTCCCTAGGTTAGATTAACCATGTTAGAAATTCGCTAGGTCGGCTTTTTGACTTATGTTTCGTATGATGGTACTGCTCTCTCCAGAGCTTTTCCCCTTTCAACCCCAGAGGATTCATATCACCCCACGCTGGAGGTCTCAATCGAAACCACTCCTGGTATCGATCAGATGTTTCCACGTAAACTGTTTTTCACTGTTTCCGTAAAGCTGATTTTCACAAACTTAATAGCCTTATCGAGACATTTGACTGGTCTGATAATGTCACTTTAGAAAAATTTTATTTTACTTTAAATACATTTTTTGACTCATGAGTGCCTTGGAAATATCCGTCCGCTTTAACAAATCCTCCTTGGTTTACAAGGTGCCTCACTAACCTAAAAAATAAAAAAAAGTAAGCTTTTACTTAAATATAAAAAAACCTGCAGTAGTGTTGATTTCTCAAGATACCTACTAGATCGGTCGAATTTTACCGTGCATAACGCTGAATGTTACAGGAATTATATTCGCCGCTACCGGATACAATTTACTCAGGATCCAAAGAAGTTTTATAATTTTGTAAACACTAAGCATAAAAACGTTTCTTTTTCACCTCTGGTTACTTTTAAAAATTTCTCTGCGACCTCTGATTAGGCCATTGCCGATTTATTCGCAGAATTTTTTCAAACAACTTATTCTCCGCCTAAATTGACAGATCAGCCTTACCCATATAACATTCAAGCAGAAAATCTTCTTTTCTGTCAACTTATCTTTGGAAACTTCGATTTTCCCCTTAAGTGGAAGGAATCATTCATTATTCCCCTACATTAAAAAAGGGAAAAAGTCTGAGGCTGCCAACTAATTCCAAAGTTATTTGAAAAGTTAATTACCCCTCACTTGCAACACCTATGCTCTTCGATCATCTCTCCCTGTCAGCATGGCTTTATTAAGCGTCGCTCCACCACCACAAATTTACTGGAGTTGACATCCTTTGTCATAGATGGCTTTTTTAAGGGATATCAAACCGATGTAATTTACACAGACTTCAGCAAAGCATTTGATTCAGTTAATTACTCACTCTTGTTGAGTAAACTGAATATGCTGGGTTTTCCTTTAGACCTCTAAACGTGGATCTCCAGCTATTTAGATGGAAGGACACAAAGAGTCTTATTTAAAAACATATAGTCCCGTCTGGTCCGTGCTACATCTGGCGTCCCTCAAGGAAGTCATCTTGGTCCGTTACTATTCACGCTTTTTATAAATGGCTTGCCCCCTGCTTTAACGAACTCTCTAGTTCTTATGTATGCAGATGATGTCAAGCTTTGTCTTCAGTACAAAGCATCCATCTCTGCCCAATGCAGTCTTCAGTCTGACCTTGATAATTTTCAAGAATGGTGTTTAGCTAATGATTTAATACTTAATGGATCAAAATGCAAGCATATGTCTATTTATCGTTCTTACCCTCTGCAAGCTACGTATTCCATTAATGGGATTTCCTTAGACAAATTAACCCAGGTTAATGATCTCGGCATCCTATTAGACATAAAACTTAAATTTGCCGACCATATTTTCTAATTGGTTAATAAGGCTAAAGGAGTCCTTGGTTTTATTAAAAGGTGGTCAAAAGAATTTAATGACCCCTATATAACCAAAACATTATTCATTTCTTTGGTCCGTTCTATTCTGGAGTACGGTTCGAGTGTCTGTAGTCCCCAATATGGAGTACATCAGGACCGCATAGAATCCGTACAAAAGAATTTCCTAACTTTTTCACTTAGAGGTCTAAACTGGGATGCAAATCTTCACCTTCCATCTTATAATAGTAGACTCTTACTCATAAACTTACCTAGCTTAACAAATCGTAGGACAATGCTCGGTGTAGTCTTTCTGCATAACCTTATTAACGAGGATGTAGATTGCCAGTATTTACTAAAACGCTTAAAATTTAACATTCCTAATAGAAGGACTCGAAACTTTAGTCCTCTGTTCCTTAGCCGTTGTAGTTCGACATATGCACTGCATGACCCTTTTAGGGTATTATGTTCAAACTACAATGGTCTCTACTCTATAACATCTATTTCCTGTCCATCAAATTTAAAATATAGAATTTTAAATTTCCTTACTAAGTCCTCCTAGCTTAATAAATTACAATTAGCTGAATATATTCTAACAAATCGTCTCTTGAGCGCCCCTCGGCCGTCTGGGCCTTTAAGCTTTATGATGAATACAGGAATGCTAGCTGATGCTCTTATTGATGCACAAGCCATTTTGAAATTCTGAAAGACCGGTAAAAAAAAAAAAAAAAAAAACTTAAATTAATGTTTCGAAGTCGAAGTTTCCTAGCCCTTGTAACGTACTTGGGAAAATTAATCCCAGTACTGGCTGACAAAACTGATGTATTAAGACGCCTGCCCAAAAACGACTTGAGCCTTGTGTCTAACTAAAGCAGTGGTGGGCAAACTCTCATTTTACATAGCACGCGAGTATAGGGTAGGAAATTCTGCCGCAGCGCTGCCGGCACACTGACAGTGTGAGCATTCTCAATTTTTTTTAGAAGGTCTCTCATTTGCTCTCATTTTGACTCATTTGACAGCCAAAACTTAAAAATCAAAATGTTTCCACTGATAAAAATTTTCTCACAAATTGGGTTATAAAAAGTTTTCTCCATAGAAAATAAAGATAGGGAAGCGTAGTTTTTCATTTGTTTAAGAACTGTTGCTAGCAAAGCTTTCTTCAAAATAAAATACACTATTTTAGTTCCCATTCAAACTTTTGAATAACGAAAAATTTTGAAAAATTAAATAAAAAAATATGTTTTTTTCGCTCAGTGAATTCTCTGCTCTCATTGTTTTTCTCTGCTACGCACACACTCAAATTTTAAACATGTGATAGTTTTGCCCACCACTGGCTTTTTTTTTTTTTTTTTTGTTTTTTAAATCGTTTATTAATAAAGAAAGACTTAAAACTAAGCTCTAACAAAAAATAAAAATAAAAAGTTTCTACTAAATCCCTGTCCCCTGCGGTAATGCCGCTAGGCTTTGCTTCGCAGGGCCAGGATTGGCATGCTTATGCGCCCCACTACTGTTGGCCTAGGCTAGCCTAGCCTCCGCTCGGAGTCGCTCTAGCCTTCTCAGCTCCTTCATCATATAGGCGGCGAAGCTGCTCATGCCTGCCCAGAACTGGGCGTCCTCCAGTAGCCTCCTTCCGATGACGCCCGCCGTCGCTACTTCCCCTAGGAGTCTCCGCCTGGGGATCGAAAAACATGGGCAGTCCAGGACCACATGCTCTGCCGTCTCATCTACCCCACATACAGGGCACCTCGGGTCGTCATCATGACCATATTTGTAGAGGTAACTCCTAAAACATCCGTGGCCGCTGAGAACCTGCGTGAGCCAGAAGTTCACTTCTCCGTGGCTCCTCTGGAGCCACTTCTTGAGGTCGGGGACTAGTTGGTGGGTCCATCGTCCCTTGACCGACTCGTCCCATCGTTGTTGCCACTGTTGCTGGTAAACTGTCTTTTCAACCAGCTGCCATCTGTGACAGACCCTTAACAACTTGTGAAGAATTCTTGCAGAGGCGGAATAAGCAAAAGCCGTCTTGCATTTAATAATAAACTATTTTACACACAACCTAAAAACAAAACTTAGAAAAACGAGGTCTACAAATACATACGGATTCGTCGGCTTCTTTTTCTATTTGGTTTCTCGTCGCATCGTTGTTGCCACTGTTGCTGGTAAACTGTCTTTTCAACCAGCTGCCATCTGTGACAGACCCTTAACAACTTGTGAAGAATTCTTGCAGAGGCGGAATAAGCAAAAGCCGTCTTGCATTTAATAATAAACTATTTTACACACAACCTAAAAACAAAACTTAGAAAAACGAGGTCTACAAATACATACGGATTCGTCGGCTTCTTTTTCTATTTGGTTTTCCATATTTTCGTCTTTGATCCGGAGTTGTCAAAAAAGGAATGTATTAAAATCCTATCCAACAACTCGAATGATTCTGCCGCAGCGCTGCCGGCACACTGACAGTGTGAGCACTCTCAAATTTGTTAGAAGCTCTCCCATTTGCTCTCATTTTGACTCATTTGACAGCCAAAACTTAAAAATCAAAACGTTTCCACTGAGAAAAATTTTCTTACAAATTGGGTTGAAAAAAGTTTTCTCCGTAGAAAATAAAGATAGGGAAACGTAGTTTTTCATTTGTTTTAGGACTGTTGCTAGCAAAGCTTTCTTCAAAATAAAATACACTATTATAGTTCCCATTCAAACTTTTGAATAACGAAAAATTAAATAAAAAAATAAGTTTTTTTCGCTCAGTGAATTCTCTGCTCTCATTGTTTTTCTCAAATTTTAAACATTTGATAGTTTTGCCCACCACTGAACTAAAGTTAATCGTCTTTTATTTGGGGTAATCTCGGCGCCAGAGATAATCCAAAAAAGCCTGAGCAGCTAAGCAGACGCATCCACGAATGTCCTAAGCTACAATAATGAAGTAATCGTTTTTGGAAAAACGGAGGAAGAACAGGATGCGGCGGAACGTGGGAAATCCTGAAAGAAACCACGCTGTGTTGAACTAGAGCAAATGCATTTACAAAGACGACAAGATACGTTTTTTTGGCACATACTGTCAAGACGGGATTCAAGCAGACCAGAGAAAACCAAGATCATCACGTTATATCGAAGTTCCCTAGGCCTTGTTTCCAACAAGTTTTTATGGGCCGTCAGCACACGGGTACAAGAACACTCCCTTCTGCCGAACAGCATATGCCGAAGGATGCGTGTCCGAGGGGGGCTCGGACGCTAATATGCAGACTCTGGGGGACCGGCTGACCTCCCATTTTTAACCAGGCTTATTATGACAAGCGGGCTATGACATGATGGACGAACCCCTTCCCGCCTACTCGTGGGTACAAACATGAATTCTTTTTTACCTAACAAAAACCAAAGCGGAGAACTAAAAAAGTCCGGAAATGGGGTCAGTGAACTGATAAACTCCAAGGCCCTCAAAAGTCAAGGAGTTGTTGAGTTGCTCTCTCAGCAATTTTTATCGCTTATTTATCGCTAAATTTATCGCTTATGCGGACGATGTCGCAATTGCCGCAATTGCAATTTCCCATGACTCTATGCGACCGCATGACGGACAAACTAAGGATTCTCTCAACATGGGCAGTTAGGAACGGGCTAGGAGTAAACCCATCCGAAACCGAGCTTGTCCTCTTCACCAGGATAAACCGAATTTAAGGCTTCCAAACTATCTGGGGAAACACTTTCCCTCAGTGGTAACGTCAAATACCTAGGCATTACGCTATACAGGAAACTGGACTGGAAGTTAAACACTATGGATAGATCAAGCAAAGCAACAACCGCACTCTATACATGCCGCAAGGCCATTGGACTCAGATGGGGAATGTCCCCAAAGACAGTCAGATGGCTTTCATAAGACACATCCCATTCAACGGGGTGATGGTCTGGTGGTCGGCTCTAACAAACTCCACATGTAAAGAGAGATTTAGGAAAACGCAAAGGATGGCGGAGGTCTGCATTACAGGCAGCCTACGTACCTTATTATAAATAAGGTATTTATAACAAGGTATAAGCAAAGATTATAAAGTACATAGATGGGACATCTTATACAAAGAAAAATTTTCTATTGCGGGTTCCAGAATGGGAACGAGAGAAAAATTCTGGAACGACAATTTTTATTCTTTTAAAGTGTTTTCCAAAAATTATAATCAAAAAAAAAAAATACAAAATTTTTAATTCACCTTAAAATTACATCAGTTCGTAGTGGAACCCGCTGAAAAATCTTTATAAGTACGGGTTCTACGGCATATTGGTAGGTCGAGTCGAACCCGCTGTAAAAATGAAAATATTTGAGAGCGGGTTCCACGTCAAACGGCTGGCAGATAAGAGAGAGAATTTTATTTTTAGAACGTAACCTTTTTGGAACAATGAAAGTTTGAAACGGTCAAATCGAACCAGTGTGAGAGCAAAGAGATCAAAAATGTCTTCTACTATCTTCACTCTTCAGCTCGGATTACTATGGATTCTTGCGTTTCCTTAAATACTAACTTTAGCCTAGATGGAAAGCGCGCGCTTCTTTTTCTTGGGGTCCTGGGTTCGATTTTATTAGTGGGCGGTTGTTTAAATTTTTAAAAAGTTTCAGTTTTATAATTATTTTTATTTTTACTTTCATTCATTTTTATTATTTTTTTTTACTTTTCATATTTTATTACAATTGTTGCAACAACAAGTGACGGACGTGTCGGATGACAAAAATGACGGACGGACTCCCTTGAAATTTTTTAACATAATGCTTAATTTTTTGTTCTTTAATACTACAATAAAAGAAAAATAAAAATTAATAATTATAAAAGAAAGAAAAAGTTAGAAGTCCTTACTAGGATTTTAGATCTAGAACACAGAAATATTGTACATAAAGCAACTACTCTATGCATTACGCTACCACCCCGTCTCGACCTGAAGTGGCTAAAAATTACTATTTGTTCTACTGAAAACAGAAACAAGAAATGGAAAATGAAAATTGGAAGCCAAAACATTTTTACGCATCGTGCGAACAGTCACACATACATTTTTTGACGCATACATGTAGAGTTCTAAAAATGGAATCGTATGTATGTGCGTTCCCATCTCACCAACAAGCTCGACGAAAAAAGTTTACCGTTTTAGGCCCTGATGTCCCATCTAAGTATGTACCAAAGATTATAAAGTACATAGATAGGACATCTCATACAAAGAAAAATTTTCTATGGCGGGTTCCAGCGCTGGAACCCGCTGGAACGAGCGGGTTCCATTGCGCGACAAGTTAAGTTCGAGAAATTTTTCGCGCGACAACGAATGAGGGATAGCCTAGTGGTAGAGTGCTTGGCTGATGTGCAGAGTAAAATGAGTTCAAATCAGGCATGGGAAGTTCACTTTTTTTCACTTTTTTTTTATTTTAAATCTATTTATATTATATTTTTATTGTTTTAAACTTTTTAACAAAATTTATAATCCATTCAAGAAAAATACAAAATTTTAAAATCACCCTAAAATCACCTTAAAATCGCCTCAGTTCGTAATGGAACCCTTATAAAAATCTTTATAAGTGCGGGTTCTACGGCATATTGGCAGGCCGATTCGTGGAACCCGCTGTAAAATGAAAATATTTGAGAGCGGGTTCCACGACAAACGGCTGGTAGATGAGAGAGAGAAAGAGAGAATTCTATTTTTAGAATGTAACATTTTTGGAACAATGAGAGTTTGAAACGTTCAAATCGAATAGTGTGAGAGCAAAGAGATCAGAAATATCTTCTACTATCTTTACTCATCAGCTCTGATTTTACTATGGATCCTTGCGTTTTCTTTAATACCAACTTTAACTACCGTTAGATCAACTTCGAGGGTAGCCTAGATGTAAAGCGCGCGATCCTTATCCTTCTGGTCCTGGGTTCGATTTTGTTACTGGGCGATGATTAAAATTTTTAAAACGTTTCAGTTTTATGATTATTTTTATATTTTTTTATTATTTTTTTTACTTTAATTTTCTTAATAATATTTTTTTTCCTTTTCATATTTACTTTATTATTATTATTTTTAATTGCATTCTATTACAATTTTTGTAAAAATAAGTGACGGACGTGACGAATGACAAAATTACGGAGCGACTCCCTTGAAATTTTATTAGCCGGACATAGTATTAAATTTTCATTAAAACTACAATTAAAGAAAAATAAAAAAATAATTATAAAAGAAAGAAAAAGTCCTTACTAGGATTTGAACACAAAAATATTATGCATTGAATAACTACTCTATGCATTACGCTACCACCCCGTCTTAAACTGCAGCGACTAAAAATACCATTTGTTCTACTGACTACCACATCGGCCCATTGAAAACAGAAACAAGAAACTGAAAATGAAAATTGGAAGCCAAAAATGTTTTACGCCGTCTTGCGACTCGCAAGTTGCGAGCAGTCACACATACATACAAAGACGCACCCTTTTTTTTAACGCATACATGTAACGAGTTCTAAAAATAGAATCGTATGTATGTTCGTTCCCCTCTCACCAACAAGCTCGACGAAAAAAGTTGACCGTTTTGGGCCCTGATGTCCCATCTATGTACTTTATAATCTTTGGTATGTACTTTATAATCTTTGGTATAAGGTATTTCTTCCAACGAGGGAGGAATGGGCCACACGAACATCGGGACCAGTGGGGCGGTTGTTTTAATTTTTAAAATTTTTTAATTTCTTATATTATTTTTTTTTTTATTTTTTATATTAACTTTATTATTATTAGTTTTATTTTATTCTATTACTATTGTAAGTTTTTATGTTTTTATTAATTTTATTATGAGAAATTAGCGGTATGGGGAAAATAGTGACTGACGTGTCGGATGAGAAAATGACGGACGGACCCCATTGAAATATTATTTATCGGTCATAATTTTTAATTTTATTTCCTTTTTTTCTCCTTTAAAAAATCGGTCAGCCACTGAACTAAACTAAAATTTAACTAAATATATAAAATATTACTGCATATACTAATACAATATTAGTATAAGTACAATAAATAAATTGTATGAACACACAAAACCAAACACCAAGCTAATCACTAATATAACCAAATAATTAAAACACTAATCGAAAGCCCCTCTGATGCCCCATTTGTTAGTCAAATAAAATAAATAAACTTACGAATTTCTTTACATGTATTTTATTTTTTTTTAACTTTTACATGGATATTTGAAATTAAATTTTTAATTTAATATGAATATTTAGTTAGGGCCATTAGAAGTTTTCGTTGAACAATTTCCTCCAAGTATAAGCATAGATTTGTTAGCATCTCGTTCACTTCCATAAATTTTTCCAGCCTTTTTAGCCATGGATCCTAATAGGTCTTGAGACATCTTATGTGCAGACCTGAGGGAAAAGGCCCACTCCTTTAAACCTATTTCATCCTAAATAAAAATATCTATTATTCAAGATTTATTATTTAATATTAAAAGAATTTTTACCGAATTAGTTAAAATGATACGACCGTCTCGACCGCCATCATTAATGCGAATTTGTATGCAATTTTCATTTTTATGAAGAATATAATCTGATGAAATATCTTCTATTTGGTCCATAAATATTAACTCTGGTTTATTATTTCCGCTTTCAGAGTGTAATTCCAATCTAAAAAATAGTTTTAAAAAAATGTATTATCAACATTTTTAAATTTAATTAATATTTTAATTATAACGGTTCAGCGATTTTCTTCACACCACCACGACAAGGTGGTGGTATCAAGCAAAACTTCGGAGCTGGAAGCTTTGCGCCAATTTTTCATAGGTCTTTGCCACCTTTAGTGTGACCAGTCATTTTTCAGCTTTGTTATTTACGTTAACACTCTGTATAATAATCACTTGGTCCGTCTGTTTTTCTCAGAGTCCTTCAGACTCTCAGATCACTAGTGTTTTCCAAGCCAAAGTCACTGGTATTATGCACTATGGGTCAGATAACAGATAACTAACTGATTTGTAACAAGAAAAGAAAGCTAACTTAAGGCGGAGCCGAAGTTGATATACCCTTGCAGTTGAAACAGGATATATATCTGGCAATTTTCGGATATAACCAATTAACCAATTTATTACAATACAAAATTTTAAAAAAGTCTTAAACTTCTATCTTCAAAAAAACCATAGTTGGTATTTTTACCAAATACCACTTTCGATTATATGGATTCAGTTATATGGCATCGATAAGATATAGTCGGCCGATCGTTATAAAATTTGGAAGGTCGGATCAACTGACCAAAAATCCGAACGAAGTTCCAACTTTCTATCTTGAAAAGCACGAACGTTGGGTCATTTCCGGTTGTTCAGTTGTATGACAGCTATAGGATATAGTCCGCCTTATGAAATTCGGTGGGTCATAATATTTTGCCAAAAGTAGCACTCAGCACCACTGCAAAATTCGAACTCTCTAGCTCTAAAAACAGCGAATTTATAGCATTTCCGATCAATCAGTTATATGGCAGCTATAGAATATAGTCGGCTGATCTTAGCCGTTCCGACTTATATACTGCGAGCAAAGGAAAGAAGGGTGTGTGCAAAGTTTCAAGTCGATAGCTGTAAAACTGAGAGACTAGTTCGCGTACATGCGGACAGCACATCTTGAGCCGCCCTGCAGTGGTTCAGATTCAGCTGAAGCACTAGCATCCTGTCTTCCTAGGTCTACCTCCTTTCGCTGACATGGGGCAACTTCTGCTTCCAGTCTGATGCCTCACTGGAGGCATTATCTTCCGGCCCTTATCTTCACACGAGAAACATCGAGGGCCCTTTTTGCAGGTGGCCGCCCTATGGTCCGAGTCTCCGCAGCGGAAGCAACAGCCGCTCCTGTCCGTCGAGCTCTTGCAAGCGCTTGCGATGTGCCCCATCCCAAGGCACCTGTAGCAGCGAGCCACGACCTCCTTTTCCTTCATATGGCATACAGACAACCCAACCTTCATCTTGCCCACAGAAATGATGGCCTTGGCAAGGCTCGGGGGGAAAAGGGAGGAAAGTGGATAGAGCATGGCTAATGCATGCTGCGGTTGGGGGGTTTCTGCACTGCCTCACATCGGTGCGCCTGGAATTTCCTCCTGGCGGGAGCGATGGGAGTTATACCGCTCCTGCTCGGTCTCCAGAGCCCTTTTTGAGAGTGAACCGCCGTAGCGGAGGGGTTTGATTGTAGTTGACCAACAAGACTCTATGAGAGTTATGTTACAAGAAACGTACAAGTTTTTTTTTCTTTACCTAATTTTCCCTTGGATTTTCCCATTTTCTAAAATTCGTCTTTAAGAAACTCAAACACGCGTTATAATACATCACTGAAATGAGTTGTAAAGACAAAACCGAAACTAAATAAACAATGAAAACAAAGAATCTCGGAAAATACAACTCAAAAATCTCCCAATTAGGCGGAGCCATTGGCAGAACGTGCCAATATCTTGAAAGACCCATTAATAAGCTTTTTTCAGAGAAAGATAGACAGAAAATAAGCTTTGCTGACTGAATGTTATATGCGTAATAGAGGTCTACATGAATAGCTAAAAAAGACATTCAAATGCACAACCTTGAAAC